>CM054058.1:42984138-43584138 GCA_028641055.1 Alopecurus myosuroides
CCACTGCCACCCATAAGTCAAATACTGGTTCGTTTTTCCCCCTAATAAAGTGGTCTGCTTGGTACGTAGTATGCCTCCACCTCGGTTTAGCTTCCACGAACAAAGGTCTGCTTGGCACGTAGTATGTCTCGACCTCAGTTTAGCTTCCACGAACAAACTCGTGGTCGATCGGGTATAGGAGAGGAAAGGAAACAGGGTCATGAACTGTTTTGCCTGACGTATTCATCTATAAAGACATAGGGAAACCCACGCCCTCATGATCGACTACCAAGCGCTGGAGCCCAACTAACAAATCCTCAGCACATGTCACGGGCATCGTCGCTCGTCGGCCACCGATCTTCAGGGACAAGGCCTGCTTCGGATCCTTCCCACCGCTGCCAAATCGCTGACGCAGGAGAGCAGTACGTCATGATTACCAGGTCTGCTTCGTCAATGCCGATCAGCGTCACCGCCATGGTTGCCCGGCTCCACCCCAAACCACCATGTGCACTCCACATCCATGGTCCCGCCGCTCCATCTCAATGGCCCGAGGAGCGTGGAACTCAACGCCCACCGGTGATGGAGCTTCTTCTCCCATGGTCAAAAGTGCATGGTGCCGCGGATCACCTTCATGTGCCGGAATTCAGCACCAGATTACCGATCAGGAACATCGTCGAAGAATTTGGTTTCCACACCGGTGAAGAAGCTGCTGCCCGTGTCGGCGAGCCGGCGAGGTCGGCAACCACCAACATGTCCCCGGTGACGCGTACATTACCCGCGTCCTCCTCCTATGTTGCGTACCGAGGCCAGTTGTAAGTTGGCTAGCGAAGGCCGAGTGTCGTTCGCCCGCGGCAGCTACGAGGTCACTCAGCTCAACCTCACGCCCCGCCATGGGATCGCTCAGCCACGGTCTGTCCGTCCGGCCACCTGCGCCACGCGAACTGATGGCAAGCCAACGGCAGAGGCTTGGGCGTGCCGACCAGGTCTACTGATACCGATGACAAAGTGGAGGAGATGATTGCCTACAACAGTATGTACATGAATGCCAAGAACCGATGACACTATTGTTAGGCTATTGGCTCTCTCGGCAAACTCATCCAGCATATGTTCAGCAACTTCGAGAGCGCTGGTATGCCCTCTAACTTATCCTATAATGGTCGCCCGGAAGTGCTGGCCGCAATGTAGTTATCTTCAATCTACATAATCCACATTGTAAGTTATGTCGTGTCTTCTTTTATGCTACAGATGTTCTAGGCTATATATGGCTATGGATGTAGTGTATTTGTACACACTTTATTTTTTTATGTAGAGAGAATATAGTTGTAATAACGAGATATGTATTTAGAAAAGATTGAGTCATGCAATCTGTAGGACTGTGAAATTCTCCATGGTCTAAAAACGTCGATAACAATGGAACCGTAGTAACACACATGCGCATAATTGCTATTAATTTAATGGGAATTCATCGATGAAGACTTTGGTGTCGCAATTAATGGAGCGGATGATTATTAATATGGGTACACGGCGTATTTTTTCTCCCGGTGCAACGCACGGGCATATTTACTAGTAATACTTACTTAAGAAGACACAAATACCAAAAGAAGCAACCTCGAGACGTATTCCACCATGTCCAACATAAAAAAGATTTATTACTCTGTTGACCTCGTCGGCTGTTCCTCGTGATTTGTGAGGTCGGTTTGAGAACGCCTGATGGCGATCAGAAGAAGCCGACATGCCAAACAGTCGTACCTTGCGTCGCCTAACCTAGGCGGCTCGAGGGAAACCGCCGCTACCTCCCCAAGCCCCCCTCCCACTCGTTCCCCTCCCCCTCCTCGTCGCCCGAGGCCTCGCCAGGCTAAGCCTAGGCGGCGCTCGTGACGGCGGCAGCGGGGCATCTCTGTGCGCGCGCTGGTGGAGATCCGAGGTGGAGGAAAATCGGCGGGGCGGCGCTGGAGGTTGTGCGCGATGTCTGGTCATCGTGACCAGGTCCCGAGCGCGACATCCGGGCAGCATGGCGGTGGGGATCCGCGGTCGTCGAGAGCACGTCGAGACGCGCAGATCTGAGGGTGGTGGCGGTGCCCCTCCCTGGGTCTTCTCGGTACCCTCCTCCGGTGCATATCCGACGATAAGGCCTGGCCTCGCCTGGGCCCACGGCCGGCTCCGGCCTCGGTTGGTGCTCAGGTGCAACGGTGGAGGGCGTCTAGGTCTGCGGTTCCACCTGCTCGCGACCGGCAGATCCTAAAGGCGGTCGATCATGTCACATATGACCTGGATGTAGGTTGATGGTTCCCAGGTGAAAACCTAGCTGTCGATCAATTTGGTCGGAGCCAGTGATGGCGGCATCTTGGGTGACGTCCCCTTTGTGAAGGCATCATCGAGGAAGCCCACACTTCTTCCCATCATCTCCGGGGGAAACCCTTGATCCATGGATTGGATAATGGCGGTGCTTCTACGTCGTTACCCCCTTGGGGATCATCTTTGGAGGACTGCACAAATCGAAGGGACCAGAGGATGGGTACGATGGTGGATGCAACACGGTGGCTTACGCGACAACAACGACGCCGACACGTTACCTCGCTTTGGCCTGCTCTGGGGGAAATCCTAAATCTGGGCTTCCTGGATTGGATGATGGTGACGCCGCCATTGTCACTCTCCCTCCTGAGGGTATGCTTTTGGAGTAGTAGCTGGAGGGACTTGGAGAGGAATCGGTGTTTAATGTACTACATCGACGATGGCGGTTCTCGGTGGCATGGTGTCGAGGGGGGATCGTTTGATGGACGTGCGCTGGGCGGGGTTGCTATCTGGTGTCATGGTGGTATCGACGGCAGGTTTGACATGGTGAATGCCTTGGTCCCTTTCCTGAAGACGGTGAGCGGAAGACTGATACGTCTCAAACGTATCTATACTTTTTGTGGGAAAAATCTAACAGAAGGCGCCGCCCGCGAGTCGCACGCAGCGGCGGCCCGTTGAGATTCGTGTGACGCACGTTCTGCGATCCGTTTCCTCGCGCAACCGCTCCACACACCCGGTAACTCCCCCAGTTTCCGCGTGCGTAACTGCTCTCAATTAGTGGGTCCCACCTGTCCGTGTCCCGCGCGAGAGAAGAGAGCACATTCTCATCCGCACGTCGCCCTCGTTGTGGGCCCACCTTGGCAGTGACCCGGGGAAGTTTTGCGGGAGGTAAGGATTTGAATTTCGAGAACCGTGCCCAGGGTTCATCTGGTCTAAATCCATTCCCCTCACCGCATTCGCTCTCTCCTCCGGCGGCGAGGGCGTCGATTTGCCGTTCCTCTCGCTCGCCTCGCGTCGTCCGCCGCCGGTGGAGAGCTCCACCCTCGCTCCTCGAGCCAAGGTGAGCCCGTGCGTCCACTTCCCCTCTGGATTTCGTTGCTTCTCTCGCCGCATCTGACAGTGACACGGGAAGCTCTGTGGCGTGAGCAAAGGGGCCTTACCCATCTGAGGTTGCATTGATCTCCTGTAGGTCCTTTCTTCCTCGACGCCGGTGAGACCGTTCCCCCTCTCGCTGCTGTAATTTCGCTGCTCCTCGTCGTCGTGGTGAGCCTCACCTTCCCGTGTGGGTTTGCTGTCCGGCTTCGCACATGGTGGGAGTTAACCGGGTGTCCGTCTTCCACCGCAGGTTCGCCGTCGAAGTTTTAGGTTCCCCTCGCCGTGTTGAGCCCGCAGATTCCTCTCGTCGTGCTGCCTACTTTCTCCACAGGTCGACCGTCACCGATGTGTCTAGATTTGTGATTCGTCTAATCCCCCTCGCCACAGTGAGCATTTCCCCCTATCCCCCTGTCCATTTTGATTGAAGAATTGAAACCACCTCGTTTTTGGTTGCCCCTGGCCATGTAGTTCTTATAAGTATTTTGATGTAAATTTGCTGCATGTATATGCTCTGAATTCTGCAGTTTGGCCATGTAGTTTTTTTGTGTGTCATATACATTGGTAGCCACTGTTTTTGTGCTCCAAAATATGTTGTTTATTAATGCAAAGTAGATGAAAATTGTCTTCAATATTAGATTTGGCCCTGTCATGACCTTTTTTTGCTGTTTTTTTTTTATTTTCATGGTAAATGAATAGTGTTTGTTTATTAATGCCAGATTAAAGTATAGTTGTATGTTAAGCCATGTGCTAGATGTTTTTGGGGTGTACCTGTTCAAATGCTTTTCTGTTATATGTGGCCGTGTGTTTGTTTTTAACTCAACTAGAATTCTCACCTTATTTTACACGGCTTTACAATTTTTTCAAGAATATCAATTCCATTTTTAATCTAGATTCTTGTTTATTTGTTATTTTTTAGATGGGTCGGAGGAAGGCTGCACCGAATAAGCCTCGTGTTGTCAAAAGGAAGGGTCAAAAGAAGGACATCAAGGTATTTTAGTTCTGCTGTCTAGCATGGTATCTGAGAACAATAATTGTGGTAGCTACTAGTGTGTAACCTGGTATCTACAAGCATTTTGGATTATTTCTTATTTTCTAAACATCGGTGTAAGTAAGAGTTTAAAATACGGCAATTATCATCGAGTTACCTAGTATCTACAAGCATGTTGTTGTTTTTATCCTTTTATTTGATATCAAAACTTTCTTGGTAGCTACTAGTGTTTAACCTGGTATCTACAAGCTTTTGGATTTTTTTTCTTCTAATACTTCATGGTAACTAAGAGTTTCAACTATGGGAATTATCAGTGATTTACCTAGTATATGCAAGCATACTGTTGTATTTTAAAACAAAAGAATTTCATGGTATCTGAGGTCAATTTTTTGTTGTAACCGTTAGTGACTAAATTGATATCTACAAGCATATTTTTTCTACTTATTATCCCCCGCTACCATTTTGTTTTTTTTTTCTATTTAATATTTTTACTTCTTTCTTACCTTTCTTTTTCTTTTATGTTTTTCTTTTGCAGACTAACGAGGTAGACCGTAACAGGGCATCTCCAAGACCAGTCATCAAGCTTTGCAAGAATGGTCTGACAGATGATCAACGTGCATCTGTAGTCACCATGGGACAAGGCAGTTTATTGAACATCAAGTGTGAAGATTTGCACAATCCCTTGGTAAGTTGGTTTGCAAGATGCTACGTGCCGTCAAGGCGAGCCTTTGTTATCCCCTGTTGTGGAGCTATACCTCTTACTGAAGAGTCTGTGTAGATAATGACTGGTCTGCCACGTGGCCCGCTGGAGGTCAATTACATAGTGGATTTTGATCTGGAGGCAGAGATTTCAAGTCGCCTCTTCCCTGGTAAAGGCAGCAGGCCTAGTGCATCTTATGTTGCCCAAAAAATTTCCAATCACCAAGAAACAGATGATACTTTTAAGGAGCTATCGATGATTCACATTGTTTCCACTATAGTTGCTCCTACCCGTGACAATAAAATCAGCTACAAAGTTTACTCCGTTCTGGTATATTTTATTTTTCATAGTTTCTTGTTTCTAGTTTTATTGGCATCATTAACTTTGTTGACTTATCTGTGCAATTTTTTTTTTTGCAAATAAAATAGCCTTACATTGGAAGAGCTGATGAGATGAACATGTGCAAGTTTGTAGTTGACCAGCTGCATAAGAGTTTGTCAAGTGGGAAATTTGGAAAGGGTTGTCTATTATATTGCATGGTGAGCTTTTTCTATTATATTGCCGTATGGGTCAGGCGAATCGGCATCGCTGGTCCGAGCTCGTGGACGGCGCCGGTGGCGGCGAGGGACTGGTGGAGCGAGAGCCTGCCGGTTGAGATGGCGGCGTGTGCTCGGGAGACCGATGCGGCGACGTCCAGCGTCTGGGTGGCCGGAGAGCGCCGGCGCCGGGCAGACACGCAGCATGACGAGGATGAGGAGCGGTTAGCTGCATTTTAGGTGGTGGTTAAGAGCTGGGCCAGCAGATCTCACGTAACTTTATTTTCGAAATCCACGAGTCTGCCAAACATGAAAAATTGTTTTGGAATTTCTTTTTTTTTAACATGGGCGGTCGCGAAGGACCTAGAGCTTCATTGATGTCAGTCGGTGGATGTACATAATATAGAAAGGGCCATAGAAAAACTAGAAAACACAATCAAGCCCTTATCATTTTGCACGAAGGACCTCGAAATGAAAATAGAAAAAGCGATCGGGTCCTGCTCCTTCTCCACCACTGATGATCCAGAGCCTTGCGCAGCCAACCTCGACGTCGCCGGGGACGACACCACTTGAAACGAGGAGGCGGGAGCTTGCTGCACAAGAGCTGAAGAGCCTCCACTGTGGCATGGCAGCCTGGAGGTTGTAGAGAACCACTGGCGCCGGCCGGAAACAACCTTGACCGGAGCCTGAGGCGGGATGGGTCGCCTCACGACCATGAAGAACGACGGCGATCTCACCGCCGTGATAGCACTCCCGAGAGAAGCCGACGAGCTCCCCTGCTGCAGAAGAGGGCAGCAGCCGCCAAGAGCCTGGTGGTCCTCTTTCTTCTCGCCTCCACGACGAGTACAAAAGAGAAACACCCAACTCCAGCCGTAGCCACCAAATCTGCCTTAAACGAGCTTATTGAAGCCACCTCCACCGAAACCCTCCGCAGTCTCTGCCATCCACCATGGACAACAGCCACCCGAGAGAAACGATTTGTCACCGCGCCGCTCGCAAGCACCGGGGAAAGAGGCGGAACGGTAGAACGCCAAACAGACACAGAGGCCAAAGGAAAAAGCTAAAACTAAATCTAATACTAGAAGCTACTACTCTGTACAACAGGGGCCGACACCCCAGCCCTCCTCTACACCAGCCAGCGCATGCGCCGGCGACGAGAGAGGCCGGCAACCAAGGGCCACGGCTGACTCTCAAAGAAGCTGAGGGAATAGAGTATCGACTCGTCTCACTTCCAGGCTGGTTTTTCAATTCATCCAGATGAAATGACGTGTGGTATGTGCTTTCATTTCATTTGTACCAAATGAATTGAAATCGAGGAGCCAAGCGAGCTCTTAATAATTTGTGGCCTCTATTTTCTTAACCCAAAAGTTTTGGAAGTAGTTGAAATAAAATTTAGTGAAGCCAATTATGAATGCCATGATGCATCAATGCAATTAAGTTTCAAATTAACTCAAATTCTCATATTATAAAAGTGGGGCTGTTACAAGACTCTAGTCGCATGATTTCTGGAAGGCAACATGACAATCTTTTGAATGCAGCTAGACCATTCTTCATATTTTACGTCGTGTATTCTACAGATTGATGAACTAGTTCTATCAATTGTATTTTATATAAAGTTAAAAACGCCTATTGCATTTAGTCGCAGCATTTTTAGAGGCTATAAAAGGGTATAGCCGGGCTAATCCATTTACCTTTTTTTTTGACAAAGTAGGAGAAATTTTAGTCATATTTTGCCCAAAAAGGGGAAAAGTATGACTCAAACATGATTCAAACTACAACTCATTTAAATATTCAACGCAAACTATTATTCAACTATTAAATTCACAAGTTTTATCGAGTCAAATTGAACATAAGTTTAGAAAACAAGACACAAAAAGAAGAAGAGAAGAAACATTTAGAAAATAAGAATTTTAGAGGCTTAATTAGGCGCTAAATAGGGCTATAGCCGTCTATAAGCGGACTTTTTTCCATTTACAAATGGCATAGACTTAGCCGCAAGCCTTCAAAAAGCCTATAGCCGGCTATTTAAAAGTTTGACCACAATACAAAGGCAAAGATGTTTATTGATTACAGGAAAAGATGGGTTTCGTGTTATAGTGTCATATTCTACAAATAATTACATAACAAACTAGTATCATCCACTGGACTGAGTTTTTAAGTGTCGATACGTGCATTACGCACGGCCAGGGGCGAGGGAAAGAACATCTGCGGCTTCCCCAGGGTGGCACGGCCATGGCCGACATGCATGCTGATGCGGGTGTAGTTGGAAATCCTGGCCTTCACCACCGAGGGTATCGCCACGACTCCTGAGGCCAGGAGCTCCCGCGCCACTGGTAATATGTGCAAACCATAGCTGCCACCGTTCAACCAACGCAAAGACACCGAAGGTACAATAAGAAAAATATACGGTGGTAGAATTATAAGATGTAACATGCACCTATATATGTTTGCAGCAATAAGGTGAACGCCGACAGTTCATAATATATTTCTCTCCCGAACCTGTCAGAAAATAATTTCCAGTTTTCTAGAACGCTGATTCTTAACTTACGAAGACCTCGAATTTGCATTAATTATTACAACTACTAGGTACTATGAGGTAGAAGCATCGAGGCCGTCACCGGCGAAGACCACGGCCCAGAGATCTCATCCACTAGGTAGGATGGTCGAATTAGAACTACAGGTGCCTCGTAGAGTTTGCTCATGATTTTTGGCAAAAATCATTTTTAGGTACACAACTACCTATTTCATCATAGATACACCAAGAGTTTCTCAATATTCAACCTCTAGCTACGAACGGTCATACCCGCCGTTTTGACTTCTTTAAACCGGTTAAGAAAATTTCAGAAAATTTTAAAAACCCCAAAATTATGCAAGACCTTCGCGTGCTGTCATTATATATGTGCTATTATCCATAAAAAATAATAAACTTGGAATACGACGGTTGTGTTGAAAATATGTTCACATAAATGAGCTATCTTTCCGAACATTCTAGGGTTTTGGGCCATATGATGGGTGTTATGGCCAAATTCATGGCATAGTTTGTTGAAGTGTGCTCATATTCCACCCAAACATGCATCTTGGAAGCACGGAGAAATGTTTTTCCTTTTCATTGAATAAAAAAACCATTTTTCATTTTCCGAGTATCAAAAAAGAGTTTTTTTCGTGAAGGACCAACCAAGAGTATGTTGCAAAACTTCGGAGATGCATTTTTTGAAAATACTAGACCATGTTATATGCACAAATTACCAATTTGTTTCCTCCGAAAAGGTTCCCATCCACCTATTTTGAAAAAACACAAATTTCTGCCTATTTAGTTACAACGGGTCAAATTTGAACTACAAGTGTCTCGTAGTTTGCTCATCATTTTTGGCAAAAATGATTTTTTAGGTACACAACTACCTTTTTCATCAGAGATACACCTAGAGTTTCTCAATATTCAATCCCTAGCTACGAACGGTCATACCCACCGTCTTGACTTCTTCCTTAAACCGGCAAAGAAAATTCCAGCATTTTTTTTAATAACCCAAATTATGCATGACCTTCGCGTGGTGTCATTATATATGTTCTAGTATCCACCAAAAATAATAAACTTGGAATACGAAAGTTATGTCGAAAATTTGTTCACATAAATGAGCTATCTCCTCCGAACATTCTAGGGTTTTGGGCCATATGACGAGTGTTATGGCCAAATCTAGGTCATAGTTTATTGAAATGTGCTGATATTCCACACAAATATGCATCTTGGATGCACGGACAATGTTGACGGAGAAAGTTTTTCCTTTTCATTCAATAAAAATTATTTTCCATTTTCCGAGTGTTGAAAACAAGGTTTTCTTGTGAAGGACCAACCAGAAATATGTTGTAAAACTTGGGAGCTGCATTATTAAAAAATACTGACCATGTTATATGCACAAATAACCAACTTTTGCCTCTGAAAAGGTTTCCATCCACCTCTTTTAAAAACACAAGTTTCTGCCGATTCAGTTGAAAATAGGTCAAATTTGAACTACATGTGACTCGTAGGTACACAACTAACTATTTCATCAGTGATACACCAAGAGTTTCTCAATATTCAACTCCTAGATATGCACGGTCATGTCCGCCATCTTGACCTCTTTTTTAAATATGAATAGAAACTTCAAACAAATTTAAAACAGAACTGATGACGGTGAAACCGCTAACATTCGGAGTGAGTACTGGACATATACAACCCAAAACACAGTTATACACACTTGGTATGGTACCACCTAGCTTTTGGTTGGATTCCGACGCCCTAAAGCCCTCTCCGACGAAACCGTTAACCCATCATTGTTAGTTCTATTATTTCTCATGAAATTTTTGTAATAATATAGCTTCAACAATATGCATGGTAATTTAGATTTGTTTCTCCTTTTCGAATTGAGCTAAAGAACGTTGAAATCCGAGTTTGAAGGCAAAAGTTATGTTCGAAACAGTGATTAAGTGAAAAAAGAAAAAACGGAGCCTGACTCGGCCGACGATGTAGCTCAAAAAGGCCGATGGCATTGCCGGCAACATCCTTGCCTTCACCACCATGGACATTGCATCGGCGCATGTTGGCAAGATATGATGTGGTACAAACCATAGGATCCCACCATGGCTAGAATGCAAACCATAGATGTCCATCTCGCTTACACACCGTGCAACCGACGCAAAGCAAACGAAGATACATTAGGAAAAGTACACTGCAATAAGGTGAACTCTGACGGATCAAAATATATTTCTCTTCCAAGTTCCAACGTAGTAGAAAATATTCTTCAGTTTTGCACACATAACTGAGTAGTATACTAACTTGAATCGCATGATTTATTACAACTACTAGGAGGCAGAAGGGTCGAGGACGTGACCGGCGAAGACCAGGGCCCCAGAGACCTCTTCCACTATGTAAAACGCGAAGGGGTGGTCGGCGATGAACTCCAGGAAGGTCACCTTCCTCGCGCACTGCTTCACGCGTCCACCCACCGCGGTGCAGGCGGCGGCCACCGTGCCCTCCTCGTTCACCTCTGTTGAATTATAGAGTAGATAAGGTATGTGCTAATGCGTGCACTTTCTGTATATTCATCTGATAGAGGTACAGAGGTTTTATAGCAAGTACAGGAGGGAGAGAGAGAGGATGCACGCATGCATGCGATAACAGAATGTATACGCTAATCTAGCTAGGAGATCTGCATGCAAGGGATTAAGTCGGTAAGCTCCTGTAGAATAGGTCTTCGTGTATATCACTCTAACACCCCCCCGCAGTGTCAGCGGGAGGTTCTTGGACGGTGAGACTGGCACGAAACTCAACAAAAGCAGCTGAGGGTAGACCTTTGGTGAATATATCGGCGTATTGAGACGCTGTAGGGATATGGAGAACGCGGACTTCACCCACTTGAACCTTGTCACGAACAAAATGTATATCAATCTCGATATGCTTCGTGCGTCGATGCTGCACAGGATTAACAGACAGGTATACAGCAGAAACATTATCACAATACACTACAGTAGATCTGTCAATGGGACGGCGTAATTCCTGCAATAGATTACGAATCCAGCAGCTTTCGGCAACCACATGGGCTACCGCACGATACTCAGCTTCAGCACTTGACCTGGACACGGTTAGTTGGCGTTTGGAAGACCATGAAATGAGATTATCTCCAAGGAATACGCAGAAACCTGTGGTGGATCGACGAGTGTCGGGACAACCAGCCCAATCAGCGTCAGAATAAGCTACTAGAGAAGAAATGGAAGAAGGAACGATGGAAGTACCGAGATCAAGAGTTCCTTTGATGTATCTAATAATTCGTTTAACTAGATTTAGATGGGCTGTGCGTGGAGCATGCATAAATAAACAAGCTTGTTGAACAGCATAGGTGATCTCAGGGCGAGTAAGTGTAAGATATTGGAGAGCGCCAGTAAGACTACGGTATTGAGTTGGATTATCGAGGAGATCACCATCATTAATAGAAATTTTAGAGCCAGAATCAATGGGGGTCTTGACAGGGTTACAATCATCCATACCTGCACGGTGAATGATATCAATGCAGTATTGACGCTGGGATAAGTGAAGGCCAGATGAAGTTCTAGTAACAGAGATGCCGAGGAAATGACTAAGAGGACCTAGGTCAGTCATGGAAAATTCGGAGCTAAGGGTTGTAATAATTTTGTGGAGAAATGTCTCGGTAGAGGCTGTAAGAACAATATCATCTACATATAATAAAAGATAAGCAACATCAGAAGATGAGTGAAAAATAAAAAGAGAAGTGTCGCTTTTAGAGGAGACAAAACCTATAGAAGTTATAAAATTGGCAAAACGTGTGAACCAGGCACGTGGGGCCTGTTTGAGTCCGTAGAGGGATTTGCGAAGGAGACAAACATGATCAGGAAAGTGTGGGTCCTCGAAACCTTTTGGTTGCTGACAATAAACTGTCTCGGATAAGTGACCGTGAAGAAAAGCATTCTTTACGTCTAATTGGTGAATAGGCCATTGAGAGGAAACGGCAAGAGAGAGGATAATCCTAATGGTACTAGGTTTAACTACCGGAGAGAATGTTTCATCGTAGTCGATGCCGTGTTCTTGAGAGAAACCGCGGACAACCCAACGTGCTTTGTAACGGGCGAGGGATCCGTCAGAATGAAATTTGTGTCGAAAAACCCATTTTCCAGAAACTATGTTTGCACCGTGGGGTTTTGTGACAAGATGCCACGTAGAATTATCGAGGAGGGCAGTGAACTCGGATTGCATAGCAGCTAACCAGTGTGGATCCGAGAGGGCTGATCGATAAGAGGATGGGATGGGTGAGACCGAGTTGATAGTTGTGAGATTAAACAAACGCCGGGGCTTAAAGATACCGTCACGGGCTCGGGTGCGCATAGTGTGACTAGGCTCGATGGTAGAAGTAGGGACGCGTCGATGATAGGGTTTGCTAGGTGCAGATGGGGGGCTGGCAGTACGCGGAGGAGAACTAGATGGCGTTCGGGAGTGTTCTGCCGTGGTAGACGTGGAGTTGTCTGCCGCGGCAGAGAATTGGGCTGCGGCAGGCTGCCCTGGGGTGGCGGCAGGCTGCCGTGGAGACGCAGCAGGCTGCCGTGGGGTCGCGGCAGATTGTTGTGGGAATGAAGGCTGGGTGTAAGTAGCTGGTACTAGTAGAGGCTGGGGTTCGGGTTCATGTTCGAAGAGGTAATCAGAGGGACGAGGATCAAGGTCGTGGGCGAAGGGAAACTTGGTTTCGTCAAAGGTAACGTGACGACTAGTGTAGACACGGCCGGTAGTTTTGTCTAGGCAGCGATAGCCCTTGTGCTCGGGTGCATACCCGATAAAAACACATGGTAAGGAGCGCGGGGCAAGCTTATGTGGTGTGGTGGCTGTGGTGTTTGGATAGCAGAGACATCCATAGACTCGTAGATGCGAATAGGAGGGAGGCGAATGAAATAGGGCTTCGTGTGGAGTTCGTAGGTCTAGAGGTTTAGTAGGCCGTAGGTTGAGTAGATGTGTAGCTGTATGTAGAGCATCTGCCCAGTAATCAGGAGGAATGGATGCGTGTAGAAGGATAGTACGCAGGACATCATTGGTGGTACGAATGGCTCTTTCAGCCTTTCCATTTTGGGCAGATGTGTAGGGACAAGAAAAACGTAAAACAGTGCCAAAGGGAGTGAGTAAGTTTCGGTTGGCTATATTATCAAATTCTTTTCCATTATCACATTGAATGGTGCAAATGTTTGTGTGGAAATGAGTACGAACATAAGCATGAAATTTGGCAAAGATAGAGTGAACATCAGATTTGAGACGAATTGGATATGTCCACATATAATGAGTGTAATCATCAATTATAATGAGATAGTACTTAAAACCAGAAACACTCAGGAAAGGAGCAGTCCATAAATCACAATGTAATAATTGGAATGCAGCGGAAGACAAACTTGTTGATGAGGAAAAAGAAAGCCTAGTGTGCTTGCCTAATTGACAAGCGTGACATAAACCGGCAGTTTTATTACAACGCGTAAATTTGTGGAGGGTGGAGGCGCCAGGGTGACCGAGCCGTTGATGCCAAAGCTCGGAGGAGGTAGTGGTGAGGGCGACGGTGGCGTTGGTTGAAGAAGTTGAAGCCGGTGGGAAAAGTGGATACAAATCTCCGTCACTGTTGCATCGAAGAAGAAGGGCCTGCGTTTGAAGGTCCTTCACGGAGACACCAAAAGGGTCAAACTCCATCGATACATTATTATCAGTTGTTAAGCGACGAACAGAAATGAGATTGTGTATGAGATGCGGTGCAACTAGAACATTAGATAGATGTAAGGGACGTGAGCTAGTGGAGAGATCAGTGTGTCCTAGATGTGAGATAGGAAGTGTGCTTCCATTGCCAACTATAACCGGTGCCATATTGATCATAGGTCGAGAGCTAGAGAGAGTACCTTGCGATGCCGAGAGGTGCGCGGATGCCCCGGAGTCTGCAACCCAAGGACCGGAGGCGCCGTTCACCGAGAGATCACGTAGGGCACCGATCAATGCATGCTGCTCGAAGGAGCCGTGTGGCGGTGCAGATGGCGCGCCGAAGTTGGGCTGTGGGGGCGCGACGTAGGCTGGCGGTGGAGGCGCGACGAAAGAGGGCCCGCTCGGGGGATGCATCATGTAGGGCGGCGGCATCGGTGGAGGCGCGTTGTAGGTCGGCGCGGCGTAGACGGACGGGGGCGCGCCGTAAGGTGGGCCGCCGAACTGGGGCGGCGCCATGGCGCTAAAGGCGTGATGCGAGGGTCCGGCGCCGAGGAGACTTGGGGGAGGACGCGCACCAGGCCACGCTTGAACGTAACCAGTCCACGGACGTGCGGGTGGTGGCGACGGGGTGCCGGCGCCGTACTGCGTGTACCCGCCGTGGTTGGTGTAGCGCTTCCTCTTGGTCTTCCCCTGGTTCGGTGATGGCGAGCCGTAGATGGGGCCGTAGGAGCCGGCGCCACCGTGGATGGAGGGAGGACGAGGGTAGCCAGTCGGAGGTGGAGGCGGACCGCCACCTGGGCCACCGCCGCCGTGGCCACCGCCAGGAGGGCCTCCGTTGCGACCGAGGGCGATGAGCGCAGACTGGGACGCGAGGCGATCGGACGCGCGCGCTTGCATCTCGTCGAGGAGAAGAGTGTTGCGGGCCTCGTCGAAGGAGACCGTGCCGATGCGCGAGTTTAGGATCTTGGCGGCGACGTGGTGACGCTCGTTGAGGCCGCGCGTGAGCACGGTGACGAGCGTGTCGTCGGAGACGGGCTGGCCGACCTCGCGGAGGGCGTCCGCGATGGTCTTGATGCGCGCGGCGTACTGCGCGACGCCGAGGGTGCCCTGGCGTTGATCGTGCAGATCGCTCGTGAGGTGGACGGCGCGGGTTCGACGGTTGTTGAGGAAGATTTCCTCAAGAGCTGCGTAGAGCTGACGCGCGGTGCGCGTCGGGTCAGCGATCATGCCGCCGAGCTCGAGGGAGATCGAGCCATGGATCCACCGCTTCAAGATGACGTCGATCTGGCGCCACTCGGGGTCTTGAGGGACAGGGGTGGTGTCGACGAGGAGATGATCGAGCGCGTGGTAGGACTCGACGAGGAGTTCCATGAGGTTGCGCCAATGAGTATACGAGCCGGTGGTCAGCTCGAGTGGTGTGCGAATCACCTGGCCGATCTGGACGCCGTTCATCTGGTAGGCGTAGGAGATGCCGGTGGCGGCTGGGATCGGCTGGACCTGCGCAAGGGCGTTGGAGAGCGCTTGGAGGTCGATGGGCGCCGCGGGCGGAGCGATGGCGGCGGCGACAGTCGAGGTAGAGGCGGACAGCGTGACGGGCGCTGTGACGGCGGC
The DNA here is from genome assembly GCA_028641055.1 of Alopecurus myosuroides. Taxonomy (NCBI): domain Eukaryota; kingdom Viridiplantae; phylum Streptophyta; class Magnoliopsida; order Poales; family Poaceae; genus Alopecurus; species Alopecurus myosuroides. The sequence continues at coordinate 42,999,549 of CM054058.1, forward strand.
GGCAGAGGCCGCCGATCCGGATTGATTGGCCATAGGGATCTGCTCTGATACCATGTTGAATTATAGAGTAGATAAGGTATGTGCTAATGCGTGCACTTTCTGTATATTCATCTGATAGAGGTACAGAGGTTTTATAGCAAGTACAGGAGGGAGAGAGAGAGGATGCACGCATGCATGCGATAACAGAATGTATACGCTAATCTAGCTAGGAGATCTGCATGCAAGGGATTAAGTCGGTAAGCTCCTGTAGAATAGGTCTTCGTGTATATCACTCTAATAACCTCCACCACCGCCTTGTGGAACACCTCGTCCAGGCGCACGTCACATACCCTCTGGTCCACCAGGCCGGACAGGTCGGCCCCCTCGGTGAACGCCTCCACCAGGCCCATGCCTTTCAGCACTTTCACAAGGCTGGCGAAGAAGGAGAGCTTGAACTTGGGAAGCAGGACCCTCCTCACCTTGGTCTTGTACTTCGGCACGTGGTCCAGCACGGAGCCTCCGGTGGCGAGGGCGTCGACCATGGCGCTCAGCCCGTCGCGCGCGTTCGGAAGGAAGACGCACATGGAGTAGGCGGAGGTGGAGGCCTTGCCGGTCTTGTAGGGGAGCTTCAGCACCTTGAAATCCTTGTCGCAGGAGAGGAAGAGATTGCGTTCTCCGCCCCCGAAGGTCATGAAGGGGACGTCGAGCGCATCGCCGCCGAGGCGGTAGAACACGCGGTCCTCGGTGAGGGCCTTGGGGAAGAGGATCTCCCACACGCCCTTGAAGTAGATGGCGTTGGTGAGCACGAACCTCGAGAGGTCGGTCAGGTATCCCTCGGGGAGGATCTCCGAGATGAGATTGTTCGTTGCCGCCGCCACCCACTTGTTGATATCCTCCCTGATCTTCCTCCTGTCACCCTACACGCACGCACGACATATCAATGGTAGGAGGCAAGCGATGATAACGATGGCCTATTAACGGCGACAAAAGAGTGCATACCTCGGCGAAGTCGACGGCGCGTATTTCGGCCTTGTAGGATTCGGCGGCTGTGTCGCGGTATGCCTGGGTGATCTCCATGTTTTTCTGGTGGAACACGCCGTAGGCGTAGCTGACGATTGGCCCGCCTGCGCCGGACGGGTCGGCGGCGAGGCCCCGCACGAACGCAGCGATATCGTCGGGCGATGAGGCGCCTAGGAGGGCCAGGAGCTCGTCCAGGGTGTTGCCGCAGGCTCCGGCAGCCACCAGGCCGAGCGTGGTGTAGATGGACAGCGGAGAGAAAGCGACGTTCTTTTCCTTGGTGTCGTCGCCCTCGACGAGCTTCTTGGCCAGGCGAAGCGCGAAGGCCGTCAGGCCGCCGGAGCCGACATCCGACGCGCGTGCCTTCTTACTTGGCCTCGCATCCTCGTGCTCGTGGTCTCCCATGCTGCGAATCGATGTGTACCTATACGAATACGTACGTGAGGATAAATAGATTGACAAAGACGGCTGAGGGTATATATAGACGGAACAAATGTAATATGGTAAGTCCATAGGTGCTAAACCCTAATTGTAAGATATTGTATACATGCCTACCGTCCGATTTGTGAATGTGAAACAGTGGGGGAAGGGGCCCTCCGTTGGATAAGGATCTCATCCAATCTACTCTGACGGCCCTGTTAAGGATAGCTTCAGGAAAAGGGAAAAAATTCAGACTTCTGATGTAAAAAAACTCTCACCGTACAAAATACTACAGTTAACCTCCTTAACAATTAAGAAGACACACAAATACCGCCAGAAGCAGCCTGTATTCCACCATGTCCAACATAAAAAAGATTTATTACACTACGGGAGAGCTGGTCTTTGTCGTGTGCCAAACTCTTTGCCGTGTGCACATATCCGGCACATGGTCAAGAAAAACACACGGCCTCGCACCGCAAAATGCACACGGCAAAAGAGAGCCACACGGCAAAGAAAAGAAAATGCACACGGCAAGGACACGGCAAAGGTCGTGGCCACGTGTCCACTCCATCGCACGTGCAAACGGTGCCGTCACGGCAAGACTTTGCCATGTGCATGCACACGGCAAAGATATATAGCCTTCTCCTCGTCGCCCGAGGCCTCACCGGGCTAAGCCTTGGCGGCGCATGTTACGGTGGCGGCGGGGCATCTCCGTGCACGCGCTGGTGGAGATCCAAGGCGGAGAAAAATCGGTGGGGCAGCGCTAGAGGTTGTGCGCGACGTCTGGTCGTCGTGAGCAGGTCCCGGGCGTGGAATCCGGGCAGCGAGGATCCGCGGCCGTCGAGAGCATGTCGAGGCGCGCGGATCTGAGGGTGGTGTCGGCGCCCCTCCGTGGGTCTTCTCCGGCACCCTCCTCCGACGCATATCCGGCGACGAGGCCTGGCCTATTATGTCTTATGCAAGGTTATTATTTCATTTTGTACTTGTTGGGTATTTTATACTCACCCTTGTTGCTTTTACGTTTTTAGGTAAACCTTGAGGATGGGATGCATGGGGAACTTGGGGTAGCACCTTCTCCTTCATCAGCACATGACGCACATAATAATCACCATCTCTTGGAACTTTGCATTCAATTCTTAGGAGAATTAATTGTATAAAATTGTTTCTAGTCTTGTGGAAGTTTGTCTCTTAATTTAACACTGGCTATTTATCCGATGGTCATGGTTACCATTTTTCTCGATGGTAATTGCACCTATAATTGCTTGTGAAATATCCTAGTTTCATGTTTATAACTTATTACCTATCGTGGATATCCCCAAAAAATAAAGGAGATTTTGTCGAATTTGCTTTAAAAGTATTAGTTATTTCTGAAGTTGTGATTGTGGTACCATCCCAAGGGCTTTGTTGGCTTGGGGTGTTACAATAGCATATCTAAACTCATATATGCAACCTCATCACTCTCTTATGACTTCCACCAAACCCACTCTAAGCTACCCAGAGGCAGACGTGCTTTGCGCCTCGAACTACCCCTGCCCGCGCGGCTACGGTGTCCCCGATGGCTGGAGGATGAGCGCCGGAAGCTGCCGGTCCCTCCCGTCACTCAAGGTGTGGCGTGCCGGGAAGCCATCACGAATACCTACTACCTCTACATCACGCCGAAGCTCCGGATGGATCCCCGCTGGGATCCCGACTACCGCCTGACTTGGGACGCCTTCTTCATAAATTGGCATGAGAGGGCGTTCGCCAGGTACGAGGAGGACGGTCCGCCTCCTTCCAATTTCAACAAGGCTAGCCGTCGGCTGTGGTGGGGCTGCCGGACTCTCTAGAGCGTCATGGACTATACCACGGATAACCCCGTCTGTACTACATTCACCTCTAGTCCAGTCATGCTCACCCGTCGACGTTCGAGCCGCGAGCGCCGTCCGATGACAATGAAGATGATCACGGCGACGACGACGACTACGAGGACGATTATTATAAACCTAGGCAGGAGTATGACTAAACCTGAGATCCACTATTGTCATTCTTTGATGTTGGTCTAGCTGCTTCTATACCCCGCCTCATGTTAGCCTGACCCTTTTGCGATTGTGTAAAATGTATTCCCATTTTATCTCGTACCGTTGGAAAGTCAATCAAGTCGAAGATGGTGACCTGGCCACCGAAAAATTCAAAAGTAATCATTTTTAAAAAACATAAAATTGTTTTGGATTAGTTATTCAAATTTAAACACTTTTCATGTTAAATGTTTGTTAGATTCGAAAGTATGCTAAAATTGGTTAACCCAAATGTTCAAATATCCAATAAATGATTAAAAGTTTGAATAGTTAAAATAATAATTTTAGAAAACAGAAAATCGTTTTAATTACTCAAAGTCAAATACAATTTCATGTTGACAATTTTGTAAGATAAAAAAAATTAGTTAATGAATTTTTAATTGAAAATGGAAAAATGGTGAATAGTTTGAATAGTTAGAATAATTATATTAGAAAATAGAAAATGGTTTTGGATTAGTTATTCAAATTCAAACACTTTCATATAATTTTTTTTGTCAGATTCAAAAGTATGCATAAGTTATTCAAATCCTTTTCGAATTCACTTTCAAAACCGGGACTAAAGGTACATCCTCTAGTTCCAACCAAGACTAAAAGGCCTCGAACCGGGACAGAGAAGGAGGGCGCCGCCTCCGCGACGAGGTCGACGCCAGCATGATGCCCATATTCCACGGCCTGGGTCGCTCGTTGACGCTGCCCCTCCTCCTCCCCCTCCGCCTCTCCTCCTCTCCCCGCGCCTGCCCGCACCGGCCCACACCCGCGTGCCACCGTAGCCCGCCAGAGCTCCTCCTCCATCGCCCGATGATACGTCTCAAACGTATCTATAATTTCTGATGTTCCATATAGTTTTCATGCCTTGTGCTACATGTTTCCTATACACTTTATGTCATTTTTATGGATTTTCTGGGACTAACCTATTGACAAGATGTCACAGTGTCAGTTCATATTTTCTGCTATTTTTGGTGTATGAATATGTATAAGTGATATTATTCGATTGTGATGTATTAGGGTTAAATAAAAATGAACCCGAGCTATGTAACTCTTTGTATGTATTGATACTTTTGCATATTTCATCAATGTTGATTTTATAATTGAAGTGAGGATCTGGAACATATAGTTACTCTTTTTTCTAACTTGTTTACTTTTATTCCTGGAATAGTTAAGTTATGGACGACCCCATAGGAAACGCTGGTCAATACGCTATCCGGGAAATGATAAGAGAATGTACCGCCTCTCAGTATGAAGAAGAAGGTCCTGAGGATGAGATTGAGTCATATTCGGACCTCATATCTGGTCAGCAGAGCCAGGGAGTGCTACAAGAACCGGTGGACGCAGAAAATGCCACGGTTGATCCCTCGCCAACAAACAACGATGATGGTGAAGACGATGATACTATTGAGCCCTCGACAACAACCGGCGAGGTATATATATATTAAGTGTCTTGTGAGTAGATGCATTGATTCCTTTGTATATCTATATATATATATTAATCGATCTATCTTTCTTCTTTTAGCCCTCCACATCGATGCAATAATCGACAGCTACAAAACGAGGGCCAAACAAAAAGTTGGACAGTAAAAGAAGGTTCAACATGGATGCAATCCAAGAGAATGGTAGACCGAGTGCTCCAAGAGATCACGCGAGGATATTCATAAATCAATGCGGAGTGATTGTTAGAGACAACGTACCGATCACCGTTCAATAGTGGGTAAGCCAAAGAAAGCTGATGATTCAGCTAGTTATCTGGATGAAAGAACCAAGAATGATCTTTGGGACAATCTTATGGAATTTTTCAGACTACCTGCAAACTATGAAGAATACGGTCTAGATGGTATCACAATTCCGGGAGGCAAGGAAAGAAGAGATAAAGTGAACTCCTGGGCTCTAAGTAAGATGGCCGAATAGTTCCGGAACTACAAGAAGGAATTATACGCGAAAACTCCATATTTCTCCGGAGCATTGGAGAGATTAAAAGGACATTGGAAAGAATTTGAGGACTACAAGAAATCTGCTGTGGCCAAGGAAAGGTCAAGAAAAAATAAGATAAATGCTGGCAAAAAGGTGTACCACCATAAATTGCGGGACACGTGGCTACAAGACTGCCGTGCCTAAATGGGAAACTATGGAGGCGCGGATGAGGGCTAGAGGGATCACCCTAGTTACAGATGGATGGCCCGACAGGGCCAAGTGGTGGTGGTACGGGTATGGGGGGACGCTGAACCAAGAAACAAGATGTAACACCTGGGGTGTTACCTGTTTGTTTTGCTTGCATCATATGCATCACATAAGCATTGCATCATGTTTTCCAAACCACTCAAAGTGTGAACTTTTCAAATATGAATTTGAATTTATGTTTTGAACAAATAAAATTCAAATAATATTCAAACTTGTTCTAAATTCAATTAAAACTTGTTTAATATTGTTTAATTCATAATTAAATTATCCTAATTCCAATTTCAATATTTGAAACATGTAATCCAACTAAAATTTGATGTTCTTTTCAAATACAAATTTTGTTAATTGTTTTGAACACTTTAACTTGATGAAAACAACAATTGCTTGTGTGACATGTTTAAGTAACCAAACTTTCCAATCTTAACCAATAATTTCCAAACTTGTTAAACCTTATTTCCAATTGATTCTATTGTTGTTATTTTGTTGTTTTCCTCATCAATGCATCATGCTAATCCACTTTCACCTATTGGTTAGTTGGAAAACAATTGTTTCAACCATAATGCATGGGCTTTTCATATGCAACTCAAATTGCATATGGGTCCATTTAAATCTGTTTATCTTGTCAACTAGATTATTTCTATGCATCAATTAAATTGTCATGCATCCATATCTTGATCATGCTGGATCTTTTGCCGTAGTAGTAATTGTTGCATCCGGTGTTTGTTCGAGGTTCGTTGCTTCTTCCCGGATAGGACGTTGAGATGATGTGAGCAACGACAAGTTCTGCTACCTTGCGGGATCTCAGGCAAGTATACTCACTTGCTGCCATATGGCTGCCTTTCATCACTTGTTACCGATTCTTGCCGTTGTTCTTTTCTGCTAGCCTTAGTAGTAGTTGTTTCTGTTACGAACCTATCACATGAACCCTTTAACCCTGATATTGCCTCACCTCCACACCTATAACCATTGCTTGTGCCCGTGTCTTACTAGCATGCTTAGGTTGCTTTGCTCGAGTCTGTTACCCGTTACTTTCTGTTATTACTTCATTATGTTCTGGGGGCTCGATGTTAATCAATCAACCTGTTATTAATAATATGCTGATAAGGCACCGGCAGGAGGCCCTAAGTGGTTTTGAGGCCTGCTAGTGTCGACCCTAATAGGAAAAGGGTCTTGTCTACTGATCCATGATGAGCGTGCTCACCGCATCCGGGTGGTAGTATGGGACCCCCCTCGACTTAGACCTGATCTGCAGCTTGTCCGAAGAGCCACACTTAGTTCGGGTGTTCCATTTGCTCCTTGCATAATGGGTTGATCACCCATGGTTACTGGTTATGATGATGATGATGCATATAGGGTGAGGCCCGTAGTGCCGGGGTGTTGTGTCCTGCGGGAGTTTTGCACACCTGCGCTGAGTATTCGGCTGCGTGGCTGGGACCTTATAGCTCTGTGGCTCCTAGGATGGGTTGTAGAGATGGTTTGGGTCGTGTCAAGCCAACCTGAGTTTTAGTTGGTGGCTTGAGTGTGTACGGGTACTGGAGCACACCCCTGCAGGGATAAATCTTCTCGAGAAGCCGTGTTGTCCGCGGTTATGTGACGACTTGGTGAAAGTACTGGCTAACAAGTACTCAGACAACTTACACCTAATGATAATAACTTGACTAGTAATAGTCTTATTGACACAACAACCTGATCCATTATTCATTAATCCAACTGTGTGAGTTATCCTCGGATTGCTTCTTTGGATAAGGGGCGAGATCCAGGATGGGTTTGTTTGGAGTTACTTTCAGTTGGTTGCTATCCTCGATCTTATCTTCTTTCTGTTAGCCGGAAGTGGTAGACTTTTCTGTAGTTGGTTAGTGCAGCCCGCTGTCGCTTATTTGCAATAACCCCCCTTCCTTTCCGTTGATCCTAAAGTATTTGTATCTTGCGATGACTGGCTACGCCGGTATCTTGCGAGTATGGTTTATCCACTTGCCAGTACTTAACCGTACTGACCCACGAATCTCTTTCGTGGCTGCATATTCAATATTGCAGTCAACAGGTTTGAAGTCTGACGACGTTAGCTTGGGAATCCCTCCGGCTTGGCCTGGGCAGGGATTGGACGCTCTCGGTTATCTTCAGGACTCTTAGTCCAATTTGGATCTTGTCCGTAGCCGGACGCTATGTTGTTTCTTCCGCTGTTATTTGGATCTTTGTATTGTATCAGTTGTATCCCTGGCTCGTCTGAGTCATCTTGTATCTATCTGTTTCTGTTGTAGTTGTGGAATATTCGTGAACTATTGTAATGTTATCACAAGTGGCAACCTGGAATCGGTTATTATGTGGATTTTGGCGGGAATGCTGAATTCTGCATAGTGCCCGATCTCGGGGCGTCACAAATGGTATCAGAGCCTTGGTTCCGATTCCCGAGATTGTTTCGATACGAATGGTTATCGAAGCAACGGGTCCGCAAAGCCTGTAGGTTAACCTCGCTAACGGTCGTTGTTTCTAGAGTGTCAAAAACTATTTCTGCTAAACTATTTTGGGAAAAACATCTCAATAGGATTCTTGTTTTCTCCTTACCCCTATTCTATTTCCCCTCCCATCTTATTTGTGTTGGAGTCTACTCTCGTATTCAATCTTTCAAAGTGTTAGGATCCCACGTGGGTGGACGTTTTCTGAGCCCTTAACCTAATAGGTTCGATCATCAGAAGGTTCCTGGTGGAAGAACATCGTCGTCAGCCCTAGCAAGAATCTCTTGTTAGTGGTGTCGAGGAGATCAACTGGAAGCACGAAGAATCGATAGTCGAACTTCTTTCCCCTCCCGGGTTAGCAGGTGGATTGCGAGGGCGCAATCCCTTGTTAGTGGTGTCGTCTGTAACACCTGGGGTGTTACCTGTTTGTTTTGCTTGCATCATATGCATCACATAAGCATTGCATCATGTTTTCCAAACCACTCAAAGTGTGAACTTTTCAAATATGAATTTGAATTTATGTTTTGAACAAATAAAATTCAAATAATATTCAAACTTGTTCTAAATTCAATTAAAACTTGTTTAATATTGTTTAATTCATAATTAAATTATCCTAATTCCAATTTCAATATTTGAAACATGTAATCCAACTAAAATTTGATGTTCTTTTCAAATACAAATTTTGTTAATTGTTTTGAACACTTTAACTTGATGAAAACAACAATTGCTTGTGTGACATGTTTAAGTAACCAAACTTTCCAATCTTAACCAATAATTTCCAAACTTGTTAAACCTTATTTCCAATTGATTCTATTGTTGTTATTTTGTTGTTTTCCTCATCAATGCATCATGCTAATCCACTTTCACCTATTGGTTAGTTGGAAAACAATTGTTTCAACCATAATGCATGGGCTTTTCATATGCAACTCAAATTGCATATGGGTCCATTTAAATCTGTTTATCTTGTCAACTAGATTATTTCTATGCATCAATTAAATTGTCATGCATCATATCTTGATCATGCTGGATCTTTTGCCGTAGTAGTAATTGTTGCATCCGGTGTTTGTTCGAGGTTCGTTGCTTCTTCCCGGATAGGACGTTGAGATGATGTGAGCAACGACAAGTTCTGCTACCTTGCGGGATCTCAGGCAAGTATACTCACTTGCTGCCATATGGCTGCCTTTCATCACTTGTTACCGATTCTTGCCGTTGTTCTTTTCTGCTAGCCTTAGTAGTAGTTGTTTCTGTTACGAACCTATCACATGAACCCTTTAACCCTGATATTGCCTCACCTCCACACCTATAACCATTGCTTGTGCCCGTGTCTTACTAGCATGCTTAGGTTGCTTTGCTCGAGTCTGTTACCCGTTACTTTCTGTTATTACTTCATTATGTTCTGGGGGCTCGATGTTAATCAATCAACCTGTTATTAATAATATGCTGATAAGGCACCGGCAGGAGGCCCTAAGTGGTTTTGAGGCCTGCTAGTGTCGACCCTAATAGGAAAAGGGTCTTGTCTACTGATCCATGATGAGCGTGCTCACCGCATCCGGGTGGTAGTATGGGACCCCCCTCGACTTAGACCTGATCTGCAGCTTGTCCGAAGAGCCACACTTAGTTCGGGTGTTCCATTTGCTCCTTGCATAATGGGTTGATCACCCATGGTTACTGGTTATGATGATGATGATGCATATAGGGTGAGGCCCGTAGTGCCGGGGTGTTGTGTCCTGCGGGAGTTTTGCACACCTGCGCTGAGTATTCGGCTGCGTGGCTGGGACCTTATAGCTCCGTGGCTCCTAGGATGGGTTGTAGAGATGGTTTGGGTCGTGTCAAGCCAACCTGAGTTTTAGTTGGTGGCTTGAGTGTGTACGGGTACTGGAGCACACCCCTGCAGGGATAAATCTTCTCGAGAAGCCGTGTTGTCCGCGGTTATGTGACGACTTGGTGAAAGTACTGGCTAACAAGTACTCAGACAACTTACACCTAATGATAATAACTTGACTAGTAATAGTCTTATTGACACAACAACCTGATCCATTATTCATTAATCCAACTGTGTGAGTTATCCTCGGATTGCTTCTTTGGATAAGGGGCGAGATCCAGGATGGGTTTGTTTGGAGTTACTTTCAGTTGGTTGCTATCCTCGATCTTATCTTCTTTCTGTTAGCCGGAAGTGGTAGACTTTTCTGTAGTTGGTTAGTGCAGCCCGCTGTCGCTTATTTGCAATAACCCCCTTCCTTTCCGTTGATCCTAAAGTATTTGTATCTTGCGATGACTGGCTACGCCGGTATCTTGCGAGTATGGTTTATCCACTTGCCAGTACTTAACCGTACTGACCCACGAATCTCTTTCGTGGCTGCATATTCAATATTGCAGTCAACAGGTTTGAAGTCTGACGACGTTAGCTTGGGAATCCCTCCGGCTTGGCCTGGGCAGGGATTGGACGCTCTCGGTTATCTTCAGGACTCTTAGTCCAATTTGGATCTTGTCCGTAGCCGGACGCTATGTTGTTTCTTCCGCTGTTATTTGGATCTTTGTATTGTATCAGTTGTATCCCTGGCTCGTCAGACTAAAGCGCTGTAAGAACAATTCTTCCAACTGTATGGCATAACTTGGTAAAATGAATCTTTGCTGCAGAAAGTTTTCTTCTGAAACGTCAGATTTTGGGGTTTTGCATCAGAAATCTCTTTTTTTTTTCTCTGTTGTCCTATGGATTATGTTTTACTCTATGCACTAGTATTATTTTCTCTGATAAATTATGATATTGTGAAACTACCAAGAACCTCACGGTTCACAGTATAGTCCATGTATCATTTGTTTTGAAGGACTAGTCAAATGCCCGTGCTTTGCTACGGGAACATGCATTAGTCTAGACGATATTGTCTCGTTTCAAAAAAAAAGTGAGCCTATAAAAAGACATTTGCTAATGAATGATGGAACATGTCTGAGTTACATGTGGCAATAAAGATAAATAAAAATACATGGTTAAAATACAAACTTCACACCGTATACCAATAGCATTCTTCATACGTATGGAGTAGTGTAGTGATAGCATTGAAGTAAAAGAAAAAACCGAGACATCGCCTCATGGGTTACAATTTTTTTCAAATAGTAAAATACACACCCATTACCCCGACCTTTTACTTTTTATTGTTTTCCATGGAAAACAATGCTCGTTAAGATGCATGTCTGTATAAAGAACAACTAAATATAATAAAGGCACGATAACTTAATACTGGTCACTGAATAGAACATACGTGGTTCACCATTCAAGCTTGGTTTAATCATCCCTGCAAAAAATCTAGTTTAACCAGAGAATACAAGTACTACGCAGAGCTACATTCAATTAAGCTATCATAAAAAAAAAATCAATTAAGCAAATCTACCAAGTAAAGTAGGACATCGCATCTTCTTCTCCTTCCTCGCTCCTTCCCCTCACTTACATTTCTTTACTTACCATCACTCCACCCACCACCGGTTCCCCATAGCAGAGCAGATTCATGCCTATGGCCCCGAAATCTGCACTAAGATGGCTGCCGACAACCCCCCCCCCCCCCCATGCTTCTCCGTGCAGGTTTGTGAGGACACAACCCCCTCCCCAATCTTAGATCCAGCAGATGGAGGAGTTCGAGCTCCTCACTTGCACGCTTTCCCCCTCACGCCCCATCTCCATCTTCACCGACTTCAGGACGACGGGAGCACCCGGGCCCGGGAAACGATGGTTCTTAGGCGGACAGGACGGGGTCGGACGAGTGAGGAAGCTGAATCGCCTGCTGGAGGAGGCAATCGACGCCCCTGACACGGAGAGCGCCATTCCGGCCCACTTGTACCGCTCTGAGCCCCCTCGATCTCGTCATCCTCAGTGGTGCAACAGGGGTGCTGCTGCTCGCGGTTTGTCCGATGAAAAGTCGCCATCGTGTTCGTCTCTCACACGTAAGCCTCCTCGTCCTACTTGTGTGAGTGTTATTTGTAAATTGTGGTATTTTTTGCTGGCAGGACATCCACCATTTCAACTATTGTTAGTACTTCTAGATTTGCAATAAAGCTATCAGAACATTTTCAGGTTGTCATTAGGAGCAGCGGTGTTGCACTTGACTGAATATTCAATAACACTATCAATCCATCACAACATCCAATCATTTCTTCAATCATAAGCACCCGACCAGTTCTTCAGGCAAGCACATCATACATGAATATCCTTGCGATGCAAGCACCGGCACCGAGCATCATACTGGTTTAATTTTCACTTAATGTCCGGGACCTCCCAGGATGTTACTTGTGTTAGCAAGATAAGCACATTAGCTCAATGGCCTATTCATATTTAAAAATATGCGACCCCCAATATGCTGAAACTCCCCAAACTTTCGGCTCAATAAATATTCCGACATGAAATTCCCGTAGACAACTATGGTGTCTGCATTGATAAAACATATGATTGTGTACTCAGATAATAAAACCATGTAGTTTTGTCTGTGCACAATGCACACTTCATACAAAGCCCCGGTTTTATCTTCAATATGATTCATTTATCTGGGCTATCTTATTCCATTGTACAATAAAGGACGAAAAATGAATATTGTAGTGAGACGTCGTCCTGTCATTACATACCTGAAGGAGTCCTATGTGCCATTAATTAAAGTGTATCATGAAATCTATTGCTCTCATCCTCCCAAGATGTTTTTGTTGTGATTATCGTTGACATGGTTTTGAGGCAGGTATCTCCAGTATGGGTAGACCCGTGAGAAGGCGCTCCTTGATTTCACTTACGGTGTAAGGCAGATTAACTGCTGCTACAACAAGGTATATGTTTAGAAGTGGTTATCTGTGGTTCATTAATTGATCTAGTGATGTCATATTGGCATATAATCTACTGAATGACGTGATTTTGGATGGATAGGATTGTTGTCAGTAGTGTTGTTAGTTTTAACTTACTATGATACAAACTAAACTTCGGTGACATCTCTACTTATTGAGAAGTTCAAAACAATTATTATGGCATCTTGTTATTCTGAAATATTGTTTTGTTGTGGTAGCATGTAGTCTTGTAGAACCCTGATCAGTTTAGGCTTCATTCAGGACGAGTTCCATGAAAGAAGCAAGGTGGAAGAAAGATCCCCTGATATGATATAGTTTTGATGACATGGATAAAAATCCCCAGATCTTACAATTTTATTGTTCAAAGGATTCATCAATATTCCTCCACCATCTGGTTATATTTCTGCAATGCAACTGATATAGGTGCTCTTCCCTGATTATGGAAATGAGTGTGAACATGTTAATTATAGCGATAAGGTGATAAGGCATCCACGGATAGTTTTTTGGTTGATGCTCTAGCCATGAAGAATGATTCATGACACCCACGAAAGAAGCTAAAACTTACGAGCTAAAACAAAACGAACCGAAAGAACACAAATAAATTCAATCTCATTGAAAAAAATGTTTGTGTCATCTAGCAAATATTATAATACTTTTCTCTCCACGACGCATGATGGCCACAATGGAGTTGATCTACATAAAACAAGTTATATTTTAAATATAAGTATGCATAATTAAAAAATTGTAGCAAAATTATTTAAAGCATAAGTGATTAATATCTCACCTATGATGTAAGGATATCTCTGTATATAGACAATATTCTTCATGTAAGTAGCAACATTAGAACCACTGTTAACAGAATTATGACAGTTATTTGGTACAGTTAGCAAATAGTATTTGCTACCTGCAAGCATTTTATTCTACACACGCATGATGGCCACAATGGAGTTGATCTGCATAAAACAAGTTATATTTTAAATATAAGTATGCATAATTAAAAAATGTAGCAAATACTATATAAACTATAAGTGATTAATATCTCACCTATGATGTAAGGATCTCTCTGTAGACGATATTCTTCGTGTAAGTAGCAACATGGGAACCACTGTTAACAGAATTATGACAGCTATTTGGTACACTTAGCAAATAGTATCTGGTACCTGCAAGCATTTTATTCTGCAGACCATAAACCGTGCTAAAGTCTGTGATCCACTATGGTAGCCGAGGGATGATCGACGGGTTGCGGCCCTGCTTGATGTATTTCAGTTTGTCTATGTAACCTGATGATGAAGTCCAACAGTATGGCTAGTTTGAACGGCCATTCCCATCCTGATGGCTCAAACTCGATACGCTTGAACACGTAGATTACTCCGTCATGAAGCAGGTTGTTGAAGTGATCTACCAACTCTCGTTAATAGATTGCCTCCATTTTCATTCCAAACAGATAAAAAAAAGTCTTAGTAGCATATTAGAACTCTGTTAGAAAACATAGTAGTGGAATGCATGCTCGGTTCATTAAAATAAAGACATGCTAGGATAACATATTAGTGGCCTCTCAAATTTACATGGAATACCAAAATACCAATTTTAGAAAGGTACCATGTTAAGATGCTTACACTGATGGACGCTAGTATAAGCTAGAGGACTCGTCCATCACTCGTCTGTTTTATGTGAGTGCATTAAACCGTGGTTGTTATCTTCCGGGGAAAATGAAGGTTGATGTGCTCCGAGTTAACCTCGTCGAATGTTGGATGTCTGCAATGTCGGATGGTGTATAATGATTTATACATGATATACATGACACGACGTTGAAGAAACTAAGTTTTGCAGGTATACATACATATACATGTCGATCGGAATAGGCTCGAAGACAGGAGCCAGTTCCGGTTTCGCTGCCGGTGCCATCACCTTCTTGGAGCTAGGGTATCAAGCAGCCATGGTGGTAGCGGATTAGTCGCTGCTGGGTAATGTTGAGGGGGTATGGAGCTGGGTAGTGCTAACGCCTTGGTGGTACTTTATATGGTGACTGTCACGCTGGGTAGCGTTGATTACTCTCTTCTATTGATTATTGTTGTTGAATGCTAGTTTTGAGCGCTCATTTTGTTTCCATGTATCTCGCTAATTGATTCAATGTTGTTGATTGCTGATTACGAACGCTCATTTTGTTTCCATGTATATCGTGAATCGATACAATTAATTAATTGTAAGAGCGCCGATTACTCGCTCTCTTTGTTTGGCATATTTCTACCGATGGGGGCAGATTGGCCCAGGTGTATTAATTGACGTGGTGGGCTTTGATTTTTTTTGGGCTTGGCCTATTTGGTGAGAGGTACAGAAGTACCGATCGAGCGAGGAGGTCGTTCAGTGCTGGACGAAGCATGACGGACGGCAGACTACGGAACGAATCGGTTCTTTTAAGTAGTAGAGATAAGAGTCTTGCTGTGGTGTATATATAACGCAATGCAAGAAGGTAACGTCAACAAAAGATGTTGCCCTGAATAGGAGAGATAACACACATGTACTGTCCCTGTACTGTAAGCTTGTTGTCCTGTAATTGGGACAAATTGCCTTCATATTTGTTTTCAAACAACTCCTCATCGGAAATTACGTTTTGCAAATATTTGTTGGTTTACTAGCTCGTGTTTTGGTGTCTCGAAATATGGTGTGTTTTCCACATGTGGTTGCCCAATGAGAACCGGAAAAAAATCATAAAAGAAATAATACTCCCTCCGACCCAAAATAAGTGTTGCGATTTTGAACTGGGGTTAGTTCAAAACTGCGAAAATACATCGGTTGGCATCGTGACATCAGTTCTGTTTCCATGGAAGACACTGACACGTTGCCATTTGGTTGATAAATGGTGTATACCCGTGAAGCGAATATGAACAATCCATTGGGTTCAATAAGATAGTTTTTGAAGGGTGTTTGGATCATAAAGTTGAGATTATGAAATCCCTACAAAAATCTATTTATTTGAACCAAGTTTTAGAGAAACTATAATGTGAGCTCATACCCTGTTATTGTTTTAATTTGGAAAGTTCATGCGCTTCTGTATATGTATTGTAACAAGGTAACTGGTTTAACCAAAGATATTCCCTGAAGAGGAGAGTAGATCAGTATAGTATTTGCCCTTGGAAGCTTGTTGTGCTGCAACTGGGACAAAAGACCATCTTTATTTTCAAACATCGCCTCACAGGAAAACATGTTTTGCACGTATTTGTTGGTGTACAAGCTGCGTCACGGCCGTTTTGGCATCTCATAACATGGTATGTTTAGCACATGTGGTTGCTCGGTGAGAATCAGAAAAAGTTCAAATTTGTTTCTTCAAGGGGTTGTACGCTTGCATTGCTGATATTGGCTGTATTATTTTAGTTTTTATGGCACTTCTGTAACAACCATATAATAGTGTTCTGTAAAGCTGTCTGGTTTCGGCCAAAGTTTGATAATGTTCATGGTCTTAAGTTAGTGTGTGCCATGGAAACTAGAATGTGATGTCTTAAATCGAATCACATTCTCAAACGAACGGTCACTAGTGGAAAACATGCTATCAGTACCGGTTCCTTACGAACCGGTATTGAAGGTGCCTCCACGTGGGCTTGGGAAGTCCGCGGGGCTGGAGACTTTTGATACCGGTCCGTAACACAAACCGGTACCAAAGGGCTAGGAGGGATTTAGGGTTTAAGACGAGTTTAGGGTTTAGGGGGGTTTAGGGTTTAGAAGGGTCCGTATCGGACCGTTTCATCTTACGAGGATCACGTCGATGCGCCAGAAACGTGTTTGGGTATATATAAAATATCTACATGCATCAAGTTGATGCCTATATCAACTTGGTGCATACATATAACACATGCAATTAATTACATGAGATCATAAATTAAGTAGTGTTTTATAGTGGTAGTCTCCAAGGCATACTATATATTACATCTAGCTAGCTCACTATTACATTAAGGCATACTATGATAAATGGTGGTACTCTCCCAAAGGAGATAGGATGTCCTAGAGGAAAAATCCCGCCAATTACTCGCAAATTGTTTGGAAGCGGCGCTCGAGGGGGAGCTTCTCCCGCTTTCTTGCCGACTGTAAAAGAATGAGATATAAATGAATACATACGTAAACTATCAAATCATAATAAAAACTTATGACTGAAACTCAGCAGAACTGATGGTAAAAAAATAAATTTGTGAATATAGTTTACGTACCTCTTCATTTATATTATTATTTATTCTCTCATTGAGAATCTTGTGAATGTTCTCACAAACATAGTAACCACATAAATTAGTCCCCTTTTGTTGTTGCGCGCAGTTCTGTGCAAGAATATAATTCAATCAAACAATAATCAAGTATGATAACGGTTCGCACGCCATATCAGCTTCGGTGGCCATCCACTGGCCGGATCTTCCTTGATGAACGTTGCCCATATGTTGCCCGACAAAGGAAATGAATAAAGGAGTTATTAATTTGTTGACATCAGCAAATCAACAAAAAACCGATAAGAATTAACTAAAATTACCTTTTGAGCATATCAAAACTGTCCTTGTAATTATAGACGGTTTGGTTAGTGAGACGAAGACTTCAACTTATCCATCGTGCATTCTAATGACGATAATAATAAAGTGGAATCTGCACACGTTTAAATATGCAGTGTCATAGATATATATAAATCATTAGTTAAAATTTTGACATCTGGTGAGAAAAATAGAATGTGTTAGGAGACAGTAACACTCTAGAAGTTGTAACGCCAAAGTATTTGTTTTTGTCACGTTGTCGCTTCAAAATACTTGTCACAGAAAATTTGGGATTTTGAGCGCAAAAAAAAAACACCTTTAGTCCTGGCTGGTGTCACCAACCGGGTCTAAAGCGGTATTTGCGCATCTACTCCAAAAACACCTTTAGTCTCGGTTGGAGCCACCAACCGGGATTAAAGGTACATCCTCTAGTTCCAACCCGGACTAAAGGTCCTCGAACCGGAACAGAGAAGGAGGACACCGCCGCCGCGACGAGGTCGACGCTACCATGCTGCCCATATTACACGGCCTGCGCCGCTTGATGTCTAGGCACGCTTCTATTCAAGCAGACATTGTTGGGCCTCAAAGTGCAGAAGTTTGTAGAACAACAACAAATTTCCCTTAAGTGGATCACCTAAGGTTTATCGAACTCAGCGAGGTAGAGGTCAAAGATATCCCTCTCAAGCAACCCTGCAATTAGGATATAAGAAGTCTCTTGTGTATTGCACTAGTCCGGTATATAGATGCACTAGTCCGGCGACGAGAGAGTAAAATGCAAGTAATATGGATGATAATAAGTAATAATAGCAATCTGAAATAAAAATGGTAGCGAGAAAACATGTAGCAGAACAGACGGGAAACGGTGTTTCAATGCTTGGAAATAAGGCCTAGGACTCCTACTTTCACTAGAGAACACTCTCAACAATGATCACATAATTGAATGCATAAATATCGTTTCTTCACTATGCTTCTCCGAACTACTCTCCGGTAGAATAACAAACACTAATCATTGCGTAGGACTTTAACAACACTCCTCAAGTCTATATTCCCTCTCTAGGGCACCCCACACTATCACCTTGAGCTCCCTAGATTAGTACTAAACAAACGCCACAATTTCATAGGTTCATCTTCCAACACAAGATATAAATATCATGCTTAACCACGCGGTGCACACACTATCACCTTTACACCGTGATCAAATTGTTTACGGAGATAACAAAACCACTTGAGTAGCATAACAGATGAAGATCAATCTACATATTGAACTAGATTACAAAGCTCATGATCACATAAAGATCATACATGGGAGAGAGAGATGAACCACATAGCTACTGGTAGAGCCCTCAGCCCCGGGGGAGAACTACTCCCTCCTCATCATAGGAGACAGCAACGGCGATGGAGATGACGGTGGAGTCGATTGAGATGACTTCCGGGGGCACTTCCTCGTCCCGGCAGGGTGCCAGAACAGAGATCTGTCCCCCCCAAACTTGTCGGTGGCGGAGCTACGGATGTATTTTGTGGAAAAGGTCGATTCTCCTAGGGTTTATGCATCGGGGAGTATATATAGGCGAAAGGGCGATGCCAGGAGGTGGCCAGGGGGCCCACACTCCTAGGTGGCGCGACCAGGGGGACCCGCGCCACCCCATGGTGTGACCACCCTGTGTCCCCCTCCGGGGATCTTCGGGACTTCTGGAAACTTTTGGGACTTTTAGGACTTTTGGCTTTCGAATTTTCCAATTCCCAGAATATTTCCAGAATAACTTTTCTAAAACGAAAAACAGCAGAAAACCGGGAACTGGCTCTCTGGCATCTTGTTAAGAGGTTAGTCCCGGAAAACGTGTAAAAATGACATAAAGTGTAAGGAAAACATGCGGGAAACAACATGAAAACAACATAAATTAGGGATACATTTATGACGTATCACCACTCGTCGACACCGCCCCTCCTCCTCCCCCTCCGCCTCTCCTCCTCTCCCCGCGCCTGCCCGCACCGGCCCACGCCTGCGTGCCACTGCAGCCCGCCAGAACTCCTCCTCCATCGCCCAATGATACGCCTCAAACGTATCTATAATTTATGATGTTCCATATAGTTCTCATGCCTTGTGCTACATGTTTCCTATACACTTTATGTCATTTTCATGGATTTTTTGGGACTAACCTATTGACAAGATGCCACAAAGCCAGTTCTGTTTTCTGCTGTTTTTGGTGTATGAATATGTATAAGTCATATTATTCGATCATGATGTATTAGGGTTAAATAGAAATGAACCGGAGCTATGTAACTCTTTGTGTGTATTGATATTTTTGTATATTCCATCAATGTTGCTTTTATAATTGAATTGAGGATCTGGAACATATAGTTACTCTTTTTTCTAACTTTTTTACTTTTATTTCTCGAATAGTTTAGTTATGGACGACCGCACCGGAAACGTCGGTCAATACGCTATCTGGCAAATGATAAGAGAATGTACCGCCGCCTAATATGAAGAAGAAGGTCCTGAGGATGAGATTGAGTCATATCTGGACCTCATATCTGGTCAGCAGAGCCAGGGATTGCTACAAGAACCGGTGGACGCAGAAAATGCCACGGTTGATCCCTCGCCATCAAACAGCAATGATGGTGAAGAAGATGACACTGTTGAGCCCTCGACAACAACCAGCGAGGTTTTTATATGTACATACATACATACATATACATACATATATATATATATATATATATATATATATATATATATATATATATTAAGTGTCTTCTGAGTAGTCGCATTGATTCCTTTGTATATATATATTAATCGATCTCCCTTTCTTCTTTTAGCCCTCCACATCGATGCAGTCGTCGACAGCTACAAAACGAGGGCCAAACAAAAAGTTCAACGGTAAAAGCAGGTTCAACATTGACGCAATCCAAGAGAATGGTAGACCGAGTGCTCCAAGAGATTACACGAGGATATTCGTAAATCAATGCGGAGTGATTGTTAGGGACGACATACCGATCACCATTCAAGAGTGGGTTAAGCCACAGAAAGCTGATGATTCAGCTACTTATGTGGATGAAAGAACCAAGAATGATCTTTGGGAGAAGCTGATGGAATTTTTTAGACTGCCTGCAATCTATGAAGAATACGGTCTAGATGGTATCGCAATTCCGGGAGGCAAGAAAAGAAGAGATAAAGTGAACTTCTGGGCTCTAAGTAAGATGGCCGAACAGTTCCGGAACTATAAGAAGAAATTATACGCGAAATATGTCGCGAAAGATAAAACTCTAGATTTCTCCGGTGCATTAGAGAGCTTGAAAGGACAGTGGAAGGAATTTTAGGACTACAAGAAATCTGGTGTGGCTAAGGAAAGGTCGAGAAAAAATAAGATAAATGCTGACAAAAAGGTGTACCACCATAAATTGGGGGCATGTGGTTATAATAATATTGCCGTGCTTAATGGGAAACTATGGAGGCGTGGATGAGGGCTAGAGGGATCACCCCAGTTACAGATGGATAGCCCGACAGGACCAAGTGGTGGTGGTACAGGTATGGGGGGACGCTGAACCAAGAAACTGGGGAGACAATTTTTAATGAGAAAATTGTCGTACCTACCAAGGAACTTATTCAAGCAAATGCTGACGCTCAAAAGGGATTGTTCCGGTCCGACAGAGAGAACGACGAGCTAACACGCGCCCTCGGGAATGATGAGAAACCAGGAAGAACACGAGACTTAGGGGCCGGTGTTAACTGGAAGGATTGGTTTTCCCACTACGCTGACACTTACAGAAGCCGGTAGATAAAGAAGGACCGGGAAGCAGAGAAGGTCGTGGCCCGGATCGGGAAAATAGAAACGGAAATGACTTAGTTGAAGGAGGCAATGGAAGCACTTAGCCAAAGGACACCTCATCCGGTTGATGACCCTCCAATAGATAATCATAGTCAGCGAAGAAGCAGTGTGGCTTCCACGTAGGCTGCCGATCATAAAATGATGGATGATGCACCAGCGCCTTGCTACCCCGTGGATGATGTCGAAGAGATGAAACAATGTGAGCTACATCAGCCAATTAAGAACATGTCCTTCAAGGTGGTGTGCGGCACTGCTTTAACTTGTCTACCTGGAGCACTCCACCATGGGAATCCAATTCCACCTGGCTATGCTCGTGTCACGGTGGATCAACTAGTGCAGGGGTATGAGGACCTAGAGATTGACATCCCTACACCTAAAGGTGATACAAAACTACGAGATGTCAGGAGCCATATCATTGTATGGTAGAAGAATTTCATCAAGTTTCCAGGCTCGGCTCCAAGGCCACCGACTCCAAGGAATCAGCCGACGCCTCCCCCTAGTCCACCTCCGGCGTGTCAGCCGATGCCTCCCACTATTTCACCTATAGATCCTCAGCCAACGCCTCCCACCATGTCTCTGAGGATACCCATAAAGGCAAAGCCTATAGAAAAAAGATCTTATGAAAAGAATGACGAGAAAACCGTAGTGGATTTGGCTCTCGAAGTGAAGCCCCATTTTGCACCGAAGAAGCCCGTGGAGAAACAGGTATTTGCTGAAACAACCGTAGCATGGGCTAAGGGATTTCTTGAGCAACTAGCACAATATAAGATGAATCATATATCAGACTATGACCGTCAAATTGCACAGCTCGGAGAGCAAGAACAACAATCGATCCCCCGCTTGTAGTGAGTTCCAATGTCGACAACGAATACAGAGCCCAAATGGATAAGGACTTCAAATTATTGAACGCCAGAGTGGCAAGTGCATGTAAAGATATGGGTATTTCTGTATCGGAGGCCCAAGAAGGTGCTGATGAAATTGGTATGTCTATTGGTGTCATGCTAGGCTTAGGAGATGTTCCAGTGGCTGGGGTAGCACGACAATATTCCAAAACGGGATCCTCTGGTCGATGCTAAGGAGGAACGGGAGCTACCAACACATATGTGAAATCTCCACACTTGGTATATGAGGCAAACACATAATAAGGCCGCAAAACACTGGTATGCGGATGACGTTAGAGTGGAGCATCACTACAAACCTTACTCCATAATGATTGATGTGTCGGAATTGTTTCAGTTATTTAATCTGCGCACCCTTGACAAATCGATCGTCGCTTGCTATATTTTGTAAGTGATTTATATATCAATGTAATTAGTCTTTTGTCTTGCTATCCTGACTATATTCTTTTGTACGCTATGCTATGAGTTGTTGGGATACCCCAAGAAGAGGGTGTGATGAGCATAGCGGTAGGAGTTTTCCCCTTAGTTAAGAACCAGGGTTATCAATCCAGTAGGAAAAAAAGAATCTTCAGAAGGTTGATGCCACTGACGGTGGTGCTGGCGCTTCACCGGTGTCAGCAACAACGTAGAACCTGCACACAACACAACCAAAATACTTTGTACCAACGGTACGGTGAGGTTTTCAATCACATCGGTCTTGCTGAAAACAAAGATTTGACGTATAGTATGAAAAACAGTTGAATTCTTGCAGAAAGTAGAGAGAGCAGTAAATTGTTGTGGTTTGTTTTAACAGTGTGGAAAATGGATCGGGATTCATAGGTTCACTAGTGGTGTCTCTCCATAAAAATAACATGCTGGGTGAACAAATTACAGTTGGGAAATTGACAAATAAAGGTTGCACCGTAGTGCACATTATAACATGATGATTAATATGATATTTCCTGCGGCCATTACAACAAGATACATAGACCGACATCCATCTGCATCTATGACTAATAATCCACCCTCAGGTTATCATCCGAACCCCCTTAGGTATTAAGTTGCAAGCAACAGATAATTGCATTAAACAAAGTGTGTAATGTAAGCAATGATTATACACGCGGGTACTCTCACCGCTGTTTTCTCCCTAATGGAAACAACACATCCCCCCCCTTCACGTTTTTGTCACTCGAGCAAGGCAACAAGGAGTCATCAATCATAAATACTCCCTTTTGGAATCACTAGCAACTACTTGGCCAGAGCAACCACTAGTGACGGACAGCATGCAAGATCACAAATAAGATATGTAATAAAGACTATAATCAACTTGCCATAAGTTCAATATTCATCGGATCCCAGCAAACACAGCATATAGAATTACATAAGATCGATCTTGATCATGATAGGCAGATCTAAACATGGAGGCATATGAGGAGGAGACAACCATCTAGCTACTGCTATGGACCCGTAGTCCAGGGATGAACTACTCACGCAGCACTCCGGAGGCAGGCATGGTGATGTAGAAGCCTCCGGTGATTATTTCCTCTCCGGCAGGGTGCCGGAAAACAGCTCCAGAACCCTCCTGATCTAGGGTTGACGGTGATAGCGGATGCGGAACTTTTTCGGGAATTTTGATCAGGTGTCTAGGATTTTCCATCCGGGGGGCTTAAATAGGCGAAATGGCAAAGGCGGTGGAGCTCCAGGGGCCCCACACCCCTAGCTGGCACGGCTAGGGGGGCCAGTGCCAGCCCATGGTGTGGTCCCCCTGCTGCTCCTCTTCGACTCCTCTTCGGTCTTCTGGATGCTTCCAGGGAAAATAGGACTTCCGGGATTCGAATTTTCCAATTCCGAGAATATTTCCAGAACAATTTTTCTGAAACTAAAAAACAGCAGAAAACAGGGAACTGGCTCTAGGCATCTTGTTAGTAGGTTAGTCCCGGAAAACGTATGAAAATGCTATAAATAAGGGAGAAAACATGTAGCAATTGGCATAATATGACCATGGAGCATCAGAAATTAGGGATACGTTTATGACGTATCACGCTATTATGCAGAAACAAGGTCGAATGCCAAAGACAGAGTGTCTTCAAAGTTGGGTTCATTGACCCATATATCGTCAATGCTCATGTGTTAAAGCATTTCACCGGCGACATAGATAATGACCCGTACACATCTTTAGTCAAGCAAAGCTTCATTTCCGAAATACTATTTCCTTTAAACTTTCGGTGAGTGTTTTTTTGTCTTTGTACACATATATACTTTTTTTGCTTACTCGATGTTAAGTGAAATTGATAATTTGTTCTTCACGTCTTCTTTTGTAAACGTCCGAAGATTTCACTGGATTCTGCTAAACATTAACCTCGAGATGTGCGATGTTGAAGTCATGGACTCATTAAATAGGAGTGACGATACCTTGGGAAAGAAATGAAAGCAATGTTGCAGAAGTAATTTCAATCAATATCACATTATTATATATATTTCTCGTCCATTTCCTGATATCAAGTAATTAGTAACTCATTTGTTCATTTTCCTTGCCAAGCAGGTGTTGGAAACGGTTCATATCGGTCACACGAGGTGAATTCAAAGCTGAGCTAACTTTTACACTGGTGAAGGGTTTGCAATAACCACCGAAGACTAATTTATGTGGATACTACGTACGTCTACGAGTATATTCGGTGGTTGACCACTGAGTGGAGACCTAATACGAACACAATTCAACTACGTAAACAACATACACAGTTTTATTTTCTATGAATTGCGTTGAGTTTCAGTCAACTTATATATCTTATTGAACTCTTTAATTATATTACAGATCATGGATGTACGGCAGAACCTCCTACCAGACGAGCGCCTACGAGCAATTCAATAGGAACTGGTGGAATTTCTGATGATGGAGGTCATTGATCCAAAAGGAGAACATTATCAGCATGACGATGAACTCCTTTTAGGTGGAACACGATAGTGAATTCCCATGTTCAACTCAATGTGATACATGTATGTTCAAACTTTTGTATATGCACGTATGCTTGCAAGAGATCGAACATTACATATATATACATATATATATATATATATATATATATATATATATATATATATATATATATATAGGAAAATGATTGAGTACTCTTGGGTGTACATACTCTCACGTGAAAATATACCACATAAATGAACCATTTATATCTCATTATTATTTTTAATATACTTCACTATTTAATACTAGATACCTCAAAATGAATTTTCGGAAAAAAAAAATCATTAGATTCTACATATTTTATATTATGTGCACATATACTGATTTTATGTACGTACAAATGATATATTTAAAAAACTAAGGACTCTGATGATATTTTTTCATAGAAATTGTATTGAGGTATCTTAGAATAATTAATGAGGTATATGAAAAATAATAAAGGGGTATAATACCCTCGTATGTGTGGTATATTGAGTATGGGAGTATGTACACCCCGGAGTATATAACAGGAGTCCTATATATATATAACAGGAGTCCTATATATATATAGGACAAATTCAGGCTACTCCCGGGTGTAGCTACACCCATGTGTGTTTTGTACGATGTATGTAGTATCTATAATACCGGAAAGTATGTACATGTAGTATGCAGTATATATTACTATTTCGGCGGTATATATACTACTTTTTATGTAGTATGTGTATTTTTTCTACATACTTCTTTTATACGTACATATATACCGGTATTTTAAATGTATAGTGCAAACGACGTGCTCAATTTTATAATTTTCACGAAATTTGTTTTGGAGTATCTTAGATATAGTATATGAACATACTCAAACCGAAAAAAGTATGACACATACCTCTGTACGGCAGTATACGAGACGTGGGTGTAGCTACACCCGGGAGTAGAAACCATTTTTATATATATATATATATATATGTATATGCATCTACGTATACTTTGTGTATGTCGTAGTACCATAGAATATATGTACGGAAACATGTTTGAAATTAGAAATTAAACACAATTTGAAACAGAAATCAAATGGATAAAAAACGAAAAAACAACACAAATCCTGCCGTGGCAAAGATACTACTGAAAACTCTGTCGCGACAGGAAACCTTTAATCCCGGCTCGTGTTACGGGCCGGGACTAAAGGTCCTCCAGCCCGCGGCGACTGGGACTGCCGCGTGGAGGCCCTTTAGTACCGGTTCGTGAGCCATCGGGACTAAGGGGGGCTTCTAGTCCCGGATTGCAATCCGGGACTACAACCCCTTACAACCCGGGACTATAGTCCCGTTTTCTACTAGTGCTATAATTCTTAATTAATTAACCATATATTTTGCAAGATTTACCATTTTCAAATAAAAAAGCTAGATCCAGAGCTTGCCACGTGGGGAATTCTTTTGCTCAGGCCGTATTACGAACCGAGACTAAACCTTCTCGACCATGCGCTCAGGCAAAGACCACGTGGAGATTTCTTTTATTCCGAACCGGGACTAGAGGAGTCTCGATTTAGTTGTCCCGGGTGTTAGGCTGGGACTACAGGTCCTCCCAACTCAGGACTAAGAACATTGTTTCGACTAGTGTTTTTTTTTTTTTGGGTCAAACCAAGAACTGACTAATTGCTAGCGGTAAAGCCTCAGAAAACTGTGTTGGAATTTTATGGGTGAGTAGCAGAAACTATTTCTCTCCCTGACTGACAGGTGGGCCCAACCTAAGTAAGAAATCTTGTACCCAGCTGATTGCGATCGTTACCCAATATAAGTCCCTCGATCTCATCGGTCAGCGCCCCGCGGTGCCTCCCTCAACGGTTGAACCCTAAACCCAGTCAGGACCTACTCTGTTTCTTTGAATCTGTTATGAAATCGGATTGAAGAATATAGGTCGAACTCTATCAAACCCTCGTCGAATCACCTCCCCTTCCAGTTCCGGCACCGCAAGATTCGCCTCGATCCCGCCGGCAGCGGCGAAACCTCAGCAGATTCGCGGCTATCCGCGTTGATATTGCAGAGGCCCAAGCACGCGCGCGTCGGCGTTGTCCTCGACTACGGCGCCGCCTTGTAAGTACATCCCTCTCTTCACTTTATTCAGGAATAGCTGCCGCGCCCGCCGATGTTCAACCGCGATCCGTATCCGTGTTCGTTTTTCTGCTGTTTAACATGAAAGTAGCTAGATCCGTGATGAAGGTAGCACCCATCAAAATTTTAACGCCTTTCAATTTTCATGAAATAGGATCCGCAGCAGCTCCATGAACCAACTGGATTCCTTCACCATCCATATTCTTTAGTCTCCTACAAGGAAGAGCAAGTGACCTCAATCCTCCAATAGTCCGACCACCATGCCGTTTGGAGACTGGGCCTCGCTCCCGGATGACCTCGTCAGCCGCATCACCGACTGCCTCCTGGCCACCAATGACCTCGACTACTACATGGACTTCCGCGCAGTCTGCCAGAGCTGGCGCTCGGCCACGGACGACCCCAGGATAACCTCGGACCGCCGGTTCCGCCCCTTCCACTGGGTCATCATCGATGAGGTCTCCGCGAGCAAGACGTACCTCTTGGTGAACACTGCCACCGGCCGCTTCCTCCGCAAGGAGCTCCCGCTGCTCCGCGGCTATGAAATTGCCGTTTCCACCCGGGATGGTCTCCTCGTTTTGGTGGACAAAGAGTCCTATCACACTGTGAGCGTGCTCAATCCTTTCACAGGACAATTCGTTGGTTTCAATGTGCCCATGGCCATGCCTCGAGGGTTTGTGAAGGCTGCTACTCTTGTTTCCGGTTCTTCTCCCACACTTCTCTTGCTATGCAACAAGAGGCTGGATGCACCTGATGGCTCGTTATTACATGACTCACCCCGTAGGGTGTACATGGCTGATCCTAGCAGTAAAAGTTTTGTCGTGTACAAGGACAAGAATGCTTGCCCATTGATCAGGCTGTCTGTCAGAGGTATCTACACTAATGGCGAGTTGGGGTCTGTGTCGCAATTTCCACTTGATGCCGCCAAAGGTATGTTTGACCTTATGACGTCTTTCAGTGCTCGTCCTTCTGACACATCTTCTGATGATGAAGATTCCTTCATATTACATAATGTCATATGGGAATGCTGGATAGGATATCAGAACCGTTCTTACCTGCTAGAATCTGTTGGAGAAATATTGATCATCATCAAGCTAAAAGATGACATGAAAATTTTCGAGATGGACACCAACAGATATGTACTCAATCCTGTGAAGAACATTGGCAACCGTGCCATCTTCTTAGGTGGCTGCCGTAGGTGCATGTCTGTTAATGCTGATAAGTTCCCATCTGTTGAAGCCAACTGCATCTATTACACAGAAGACATAAATTTATCTAAGCACATCCTCATGTACAGCCTAGAGTACAGGAGTGAAGCAGTAATCTCTAAACCCATATCGGATGGTTCTCCTCCCTACACGATTATTCAGCACCTATGTGATAGTTTAAGTGATCTCTAGGCTTCTATTGGTAATGAGCGATGTCGTTTTTTAGCTTGATGTTAGTTTTGTAATGACTCTGTAATGGTAATAATATATTTTAAGCTGAGACTCCCCCTTTCTCTATGGCATAATATAGCACTTATGTGATCTGAAGTTTGTGTGTGCAGAGGTACTGAGAAGGTAATGGCTTTAACCTAACACATTTTTTCAACTGAGATATTGTTAGGAAATCTTGCTTTTGGTACTGGTTAATAAAGAACCAAGGTATGTATGTGTTTTGGATGTGTTGTGAAAGTGAAACTGAAGTTGCAGGTTCTATTTACACTTGTTCGCTTGAAGATGCTTAGTTATGAAATAAAGCGCTGTAAGAACAATTCTTCCAACTGTATGGCATAACTTGGTAAAATGAATCTTTGCTGCAGAAAGTTTTCTTCTGAAACGTCAGATTTTGGGGTTTTGCATCAGAAATCTCTTTTTTTTTTCTCTGTTGTCCTATGGATTATGTTTTACTCTATGCACTAGTATTATTTTCTCTGATAAATTATGATATTGTGAAACTACCAAGAACCTCACGGTTCACAGTATAGTCCATGTATCATTTGTTTTGAAGGACTAGTCAAATGCCCGTGCTTTGCTACGGGAACATGCATTAGTCTAGACGATATTGTCTCGTTTCAAAAAAAAAAGTGAGCCTATAAAAAGACATTTGCTAATGAATGATGGAACATGTCTGAGTTACATGTGGCAATAAAGATAAATAAAAATACATGGTTAAAATACAAACTTCACACCGTATACCAATAGCATTCTTCATACGTATGGAGTAGTGTAGTGATAGCATTGAAGTAAAAGAAAAAACCGAGACATCGCCTCATGGGTTACAATTTTTTTCAAATAGTAAAATACACACCCATTACCCCGACCTTTTACTTTTTATTGTTTTCCATGGAAAACAATGCTCGTTAAGATGCATGTCTGTATAAAGAACAACTAAATATAATAAAGGCACGATAACTTAATACTGGTCACTGAATAGAACATACGTGGTTCACCATTCAAGCTTGGTTTAATCATCCCTGCAAAAAATCTAGTTTAACCAGAGAATACAAGTACTACGCAGAGCTACATTCAATTAAGCTATCATAAAAAAAAAAATCAATTAAGCAAATCTACCAAGTAAAGTAGGACATCGCATCTTCTTCTCCTTCCTCGCTCCTAACAAATTAATATCACACTAATAATTTAAGTTGTTGAAAGTAATTTTTAAACTACCTTTGTTGTTGTTGTGTTGCAAATTAATAAAATTTAATTATCAACTAAACACCCAAAATTTATTTGGAAAATTCAACTAACAATTTTATTTCAATTAAAATTTCAACTTTGTGAAAGTAAGGCTAACATTGCTTTCATTTTTTTCTGTTTTGAGAAAAATAATAAAAGTATTTAATAAAACAATCCCCCCCAAATCCTTTGTTCCATCTACCTCTCCCTTTCATCCCATTACAAAAAAAAAAAGGAGATAAAGGAAAAAGCAAGATAGAAGGAGGCCGGCCCAATTCTTTCGTAGCCCACCAAGCCCATGCGACTCACCCCCAACCTCCGTACGCCCCTCCCTCTGTCGTTTTCCTGCAGAAAAAGCAGAAGCAGCAACACCACCAACTCCCCCCATGTGCGCTGCTCCCCTTCCCCTTTATCTCCCCCTCGATGCCGGATCCCAACCCTAACCCTAATCCCCTCTCCTCCCCAGGCCGCCGCCACCCTCTCTCCCCCCTCGATCTCATCTCCAAAAGCTACTGCTTTTCTGAATGTCTGAACATCGACACCGAAAAAAGACCACCATGGCTGCCACCTTCCATCCCCCATGATCACCTCGAGGGGCAACTGACTCCGGGAATGGAACGGTGGTCGAATCCTCGTCGGCTTTCGTGAAGGAGCGGAGGCGGGAGGAGGCCCGAGCTGGCCGCGCCGTCGCCGGACGTCCCCCTCGTCGCTGCTGTACGTCGGCGGTCTTCCTCGACAACCGCACTGCCACGGGGAGAAACGACCACGCCGACAACCGCTGTGAGTCACCGTCCCTCGGGGCTTTCCCTCTGCCCTACCCTCTTGCTCTCTGTGCTTGCCGTCGAGCAGCACACCGCACCCGTCGCCCGCTGTGGGATCGCTGCTGAATACCTCTGTCCGCCATCGCGATCCTCGTCTGCTTCGTTGGATTCAGTTATCCGTCCGGGTCACCTTATGTTCTGTCAGTTGCGGCTACCTTCAGAAAACACGAACCAGCCTAGTGGTTGACTCCCCTTGCTCGCCCACCCTAGGTCTCGGGTTCGAACCCCGCGCGAAGCGTAGCGCCCCATTTTTCTCTTTTATTCCGCGCTGACACACGGGACCCACCATTCAGTGACCGCGGAGGCCACCTCAGTCACCATCCACGCCCAGTCAGCGCAGCGTGGCCTCGGGCCCGCGCGTCAGCCTCCCTGGCTAGCTTCCGCCTCGGTGAGAATCCCCCGAGATCCAGATCTGGATCTGGCTTTTCGCATTAAGGCCCCTGGCCTTCTCTTTTTTTTGCACCCGAGCCCCTCCAACTTCTGTTTTCATCACAAAACAGTCCCTGGCCTTTTGCAAATAAACCAAAAAAATTCAAAAGCTCATAACTTTCAAACCATGAATCCAAATAATACAAACTTTATATGCACCCCCATCAAAATTTCATGAACTCTTCAAATGTGCAATTTGTTTTCTGTTTTGGGCAATTCAAATTGTTTCAAATTTCAAACTCAAACAATTCATCCCAACTTTGGTTAATTCCATAATTAATTCATAATTAATTCAAATCACACAAATCAAATATGTTTTTCAGTCCAAATTTAATGTACTTTCTGTTTATCAACTTTGTTTTCTGGTTTGAAACAATTAATTTGAATAATGGTTTCACCTCTTATTTAATGCCATTTAAATTGCCAAAATTCATAACTAATTCATTTTAATTCCAAATCAAGCAAATAAACTATGTTTTCCAATCAGAATATTGCAAGGAATATGTTCATGCCATCCATATCTCTGTTTGCGTCTTATCTTGTGCATTTTAGATCTTGTCATGCATGTTCATCTATATGACAACATATGGAGTGTGTGGGCTAATTAATTCCAAACTGTTGCCCCATTCCATTTAAATTGCCTAACTCATCTACCTTGTTGTTTTCCATGCTAAACAACATTTAACTTGATGGTTAGATAAACAACTTGAACCAATTCCTATTTCCCCGGACTCCGGTTCCGATTAAATTGCTTAAGTTGTTTCCCCTGTTGCATCCTGCCATGTCATGCATATAAAATAGGATCATGCTGGATCTTTGGCCGTAGTAGTAATTGTTGCATCCGGTGTTTGTTCGAGGTTCATTGCTTCTTCCCGGATAGGACGTTGAGATGATGTGAGCAACGACAAGTTCTGCTACCTTGCGGGATATCAGGCAAGTATACTCACTTGCTGCCATATGGCTGCCTTTCATCACTTGTTACCGATTCTTGCCGTTGTTCTTTTCTGCTAGCCTTAGTAGTAGTTGTTTCTGTTACGAACCTATCACATGAACCCTTTAACCCTGATATTGCCTCACCTCCACACCTATAACCATTGCTTGTGCCCGTGTCTTACTAGTATGCTTAGGTTGTTTTGCGCGAGTCTGTTACCCGTTACTTTCTGTTATTACTTCATTATGTTCTGGGGGCTCGATGTTAATTAATCAACCTGTTATTAATAATATGCTGATAAGGCACCGGCAGGAGGCCCTTTGTGGTTTTGAGGCCTGCTAGTGTCGACCCTAATAGGAAAAGGGTCTTGTCTACTGATCCATGATGAGCGTGCTCACCGCATCCGGGTGGTAGTATGGGACCCCCCTCGACTTAGATCTGATCTGCAGCTTGTCCGAAGAGCCACACTTAGTTCGGGTGTTCCATTTGCTCCTTGCATAATGGGTGGATCCCCCATGGTTACTTATGATGATGATGCATATAGGGCGAGGCCTGTAGTGCCGGGGTGTTGTGTCCTGCGGGAGTTTTGCACACCTGCGCTGAGTATTCGGCTGCGTGGCTGGGACCTTATAGCTCCGTGGCTCCAGGATGGGTTGTAGAGATGGTTTGGGTCGTGTCAAGCCAACCTGAGTTTTAGTTGGTGGCTTGAGTGTGTACGGGTACTGGAGCACCCCCCTGCAGGGATAAATCTTCTCGAGAAGCCGTGTTTTCCGCGGTTATGGATTACTTGGTGAAAGTACTGGCTAACAAGTACTCAGACAACTTACACCTAATGATAATAACTTGACTAGTAATAGTCTTATTGACACAACAACCTGATCCATTATTCATTAATCCAACTGTGTGAGTTATCCTCGGATTGCTTCTTTGGATAAGGGGCGAGATCCAGGATGGGTTTGTTTGGAGTTACTTTCAGTTGGTTACGATACTCGATCTTATCTTATTTCTGTTAGCCGGAAGTTGTAGTATCTCTCTGTAGTTGGTTAGTGCAGCCCGTTGTCGCTTATTTGCAATAACCCCTTCCTTTCCGTTGTTCCTAAAGTATTTGTATCTTGTGATGACTGGCTACGCCGGTATCTTGTGAGTATGGTTTATCCACTTGCCAGTACTTAACCGTACTGACCCACGAATCTCTTTCGTGGCTGCATATTCAATATTGCAGTCAACAGGTTTGAAGTCTGACGACGTTAGCTTGGGAATCCCTCCGGCTTGGCCTGGGCAGGGATTGGACGCTCTCGGTTATCTTCAGGACTCTTAGTCCAATTTGGATCTTGTCCGTAGTCGGACACTATGTTGTTTTCTTCCGCTGTTATTTGGATCTTTGTATGGTATCAGTTGTATCCCTGGCTCGTTTGAGTCATCTTGTATCTATCTGTTTCTGTTGTAATTGTGGTATATTCGTGAACTATTGTAATGTTATCACAAGTGGCAACCTGGAATCGGTTATTATGTGGATTTTGGCGGGGAATGCTGAAATCCGCATAGTGCCCGGTCCCGGGGCGTCACAAATGGTATCAGAGCATGGTTTCCGATTCCCGAGATTGTTTCGATACGAATGGTTATCGAAGCAACGGGTCCGCAAAGCCCTGTAGGTTAACCTCGCTAACGGTCGTTGTTTCTAGAGTGTCAAAAAACTATTTCTGCTAAACTATTTTGGAAAAACATCTCAATAGGATTCTTATTTTCTCCTTATCTCTATTCTATTCCTCTCCCATCTTATTTGTTTTTGGAGTCTACTCTCGTACTCAATCTTTCAAAGTTTTAGGATCCTACGTGGGTGGACGTTTTCTGAGCCTTTAACCTAATAGGTTCGAATCATCGGAAGATTCCTGGTGGAAGAATATCGTCATCACTCCCAGCAAGAATCCCTTGTTAGTGGTGTCGAGAAGCCCTTGTTAGTGGTGTCGAGAAGATCAACTGGAAGCACGCAGACATCGATAGTCGACCCTCTTTCCCCTCCCGGGTTAGCAGGTGGATTGCGAGGGCGCAATCCCTTGTTAGTGGTGTCGTCTGTAACACCTGGGGTGTTACCTGTTTGTTTTCTTTTTGTTTGCATCATCTGTATCCCATAAGCATTGCATCATGTTTTCCAAACCACTCAAAAATCCAAAACAATTTAAATTGTTCAAAACCCTAGTGAGGTAAATTCAAACAACACATTCAATTCAAATCAAATCCTACTTGGCAAATTTTCAAATGGGAGTTTAAAAATTAAAATTTTGCAAACAACTTAAAGCTAATAATGTTTTCCTAATTGCTTGAACCTATTAAATAACATTTGTTTATTTCCAAAATTCCAACCAAACCCTATTTGAGAATCACCTAACAAATTAATATCACACTAATAATTTAAGTTGTTGAAAGTAATTTTTAAACTACCTTTGTTGTTGTTGTGTTGCAAATTAATAAATTTAATTATCAACTAAACACCCAAAATTTATTTGGAAAATTCAACTAACAATTTTATTTCAATTAAAATTTCAACTTTGTGAAAGTAAGGCTAACATTGCTTTCATTTTTTTCTGTTTTGAGAAAAATAATAAAAGTATTTAATAAAACAATCCCCCCCAAATCCTTTGTTCCATCTACCTCTCCCTTTCATCCCATTACAAAAAAAAAAGGAGATAAAGGAAAAAGCAAGATAGAAGGAGGCCGGCCCAATTCTTTCGCAGCCCACCAAGCCCATGCGACTCACCCCCAACCTCCGTACGCCCCTCCCTCTGTCGTTTTCCTGCAGAAAAAGCAGAAGCAGCAACACCACCAACTCCCCCCATGTGCGCTGCTCCCCTTCCCCTTTATCTCCCCCTCGATGCCGGATCCCAACCCTAACCCTAATCCCCTCTCCTCCCCAGGCCGCCGCCACCCTCTCTCCCCCCTCGATCTCATCTCCAAAAGCTACTGCTTTTCTGAATGTCTGAACATCGACACCGAAAAAAGACCACCATGGCTGCCACCTTCCATCCCCCATGATCACCTCGAGGGGCAACTGACTCCGGGAATGGAACGGTGGTCGAATCCTCGTCGGCTTTCGTGAAGGAGCGGAGGCGGGAGGAGGCCCGAGCTGGCCGCGCCGTCGCCGGACGTCCCCCTCGTCGCTGCTGTACGTCGGCGGTCTTCCTCGACAACCGCACTGCCACGGGGAGAAACGACCACGCCGACAACCGCTGTGAGTCACCGTCCCTCGGGGCTTTCCCTCTGCCCTACCCTCTTGCTCTCTGTGCTTGCCGTCGAGCAGCACACCGCACCCGTCGCCCGCTGTGGGATCGCTGCTGAATACCTCTGTCCGCCATCGCGATCCTCGTCTGCTTCGTTGGATTCAGTTATCCGTCCGGGTCACCTTATGTTCTGTCAGTTGCGGCTACCTTCAGAAAACACGAACCAGCCTAGTGGTTGACTCCCCTTGCTCGCCCACCCTAGGTCTCGGGTTCGAACCCCGCGCGAAGCGTAGCGCCCCATTTTTCTCTTTTATTCCGCGCTGACACACGGGACCCACCATTCAGTGACCGCGGAGGCCACCTCAGTCACCATCCACGCCCAGTCAGCGCAGCGTGGCCTCGGGCCCGCGCGTCAGCCTCCCTGGCTAGCTTCCGCCTCGGTGAGAATCCCCCGAGATCCAGATCTGGATCTGGCTTTTCGCATTAAGGCCCCTGGCCTTCTCTTTTTTTTGCACCCGAGCCCCTCCAACTTCTGTTTTCATCACAAAACAGTCCCTGGCCTTTTGCAAATAAACCAAAAAAATTCAAAAGCTCATAACTTTCAAACCATGAATCCAAATAATACAAACTTTATATGCACCCCCATCAAAATTTCATGAACTCTTCAAATGTGCAATTTGTTTTCTGTTTTGGGCAATTCAAATTGTTTCAAATTTCAAACTCAAACAATTCATCCCAACTTTGGTTAATTCCATAATTAATTCATAATTAATTCAAATCACACAAATCAAATATGTTTTTCAGTCCAAATTTAATGTACTTTCTGTTTATCAACTTTGTTTTCTGGTTTGAAACAATTAATTTGAATAATGGTTTCACCTCTTATTTAATGCCATTTAAATTGCCAAAATTCATAACTAATTCATTTTAATTCCAAATCAAGCAAATAAACTATGTTTTCCAATCAGAATATTGCAAGGAATATGTTCATGCCATCCATATCTCTGTTTGCATCTTATCTTGTGCATTTTAGATCTTGTCATGCATGTTCATCTATATGACAACATATGGAGTGTGTGGGCTAATTAATTCCAAACTGTTGCCCCATTCCATTTAAATTGCCTAACTCATCTACCTTGTTGTTTTCCATGCTAAACAACATTTAACTTGATGGTTAGATAAACAACTTGAACCAATTCCTATTTCCCCGGACTCCGGTTCCGATTAAATTGCTTAAGTTGTTTCCCCTGTTGCATCCTGCCATGTCATGCATATAAAATAGGATCATGCTGGATCTTTGGCCGTAGTAGTAATTGTTGCATCCGGTGTTTGTTCGAGGTTCATTGCTTCTTCCCGGATAGGACGTTGAGATGATGTGAGCAACGACAAGTTCTGCTACCTTGCGGGATATCAGGCAAGTATACTCACTTGCTGCCATATGGCTGCCTTTCATCACTTGTTACCGATTCTTGCCGTTGTTCTTTTCTGCTAGCCTTAGTAGTAGTTGTTTCTGTTACGAACCTATCACATGAACCCTTTAACCCTGATATTGCCTCACCTCCACACCTATAACCATTGCTTGTGCCCGTGTCTTACTAGTATGCTTAGGTTGTTTTGCGCGAGTCTGTTACCCGTTACTTTCTGTTATTACTTCATTATGTTCTGGGGGCTCGATGTTAATCAATCAACCTGTTATTAATAATATGCTGATAAGGCACCGGCAGGAGGCCCTTTGTGGTTTTGAGGCCTGCTAGTGTCGACCCTAATAGGAAAAGGGTCTTGTCTACTGATCCATGATGAGCGTGCTCACCGCATCCGGGTGGT
Organism: Alopecurus myosuroides; assembly: GCA_028641055.1. Taxonomy (NCBI): domain Eukaryota; kingdom Viridiplantae; phylum Streptophyta; class Magnoliopsida; order Poales; family Poaceae; genus Alopecurus; species Alopecurus myosuroides. The sequence goes on from CM054058.1 coordinate 43,036,607, forward strand.
AGTATGGGACCCCCCTCGACTTAGATCTGATCTGCAGCTTGTCCGAAGAGCCACACTTAGTTCGGGTGTTCCATTTGCTCCTTGCATAATGGGTGGATCCCCCATGGTTACTTATGATGATGATGCATATAGGGCGAGGCCTGTAGTGCCGGGGTGTTGTGTCCTGCGGGAGTTTTGCACACCTGCGCTGAGTATTCGGCTGCGTGGCTGGGACCTTATAGCTCCGTGGCTCCAGGATGGGTTGTAGAGATGGTTTGGGTCGTGTCAAGCCAACCTGAGTTTTAGTTGGTGGCTTGAGTGTGTACGGGTACTGGAGCACCCCCCTGCAGGGATAAATCTTCTCGAGAAGCCGTGTTTTCCGCGGTTATGGATTACTTGGTGAAAGTACTGGCTAACAAGTACTCAGACAACTTACACCTAATGATAATAACTTGACTAGTAATAGTCTTATTGACACAACAACCTGATCCATTATTCATTAATCCAACTGTGTGAGTTATCCTCGGATTGCTTCTTTGGATAAGGGGCGAGATCCAGGATGGGTTTGTTTGGAGTTACTTTCAGTTGGTTACGATACTCGATCTTATCTTATTTCTGTTAGCCGGAAGTTGTAGTATCTCTCTGTAGTTGGTTAGTGCAGCCCGTTGTCGCTTATTTGCAATAACCCCTTCCTTTCCGTTGTTCCTAAAGTATTTGTATCTTGTGATGACTGGCTACGCCGGTATCTTGTGAGTATGGTTTATCCACTTGCCAGTACTTAACCGTACTGACCCACGAATCTCTTTCGTGGCTGCATATTCAATATTGCAGTCAACAGGTTTGAAGTCTGACGACGTTAGCTTGGGAATCCCTCCGGCTTGGCCTGGGCAGGGATTGGACGCTCTCGGTTATCTTCAGGACTCTTAGTCCAATTTGGATCTTGTCCGTAGTCGGACACTATGTTGTTTTCTTCCGCTGTTATTTGGATCTTTGTATGGTATCAGTTGTATCCCTGGCTCGTTTGAGTCATCTTGTATCTATCTGTTTCTGTTGTAATTGTGGAATATTCGTGAACTATTGTAATGTTATCACAAGTGGCAACCTGGAATCGGTTATTATGTGGATTTTGGCGGGAATGCTGAAATCCGCATAGTGCCCGGTCCCGGGGCGTCACAAATGGTATCAGAGCATGGTTTCCGATTCCCGAGATTGTTTCGATACGAATGGTTATCGAAGCAACGGGTCCGCAAAGCCTGTAGGTTAACCTCGCTAACGGTCGTTGTTTCTAGAGTGTCAAAAACTATTTCTGCTAAACTATTTTGGAAAAACATCTCAATAGGATTCTTATTTTCTCCTTATCTCTATTCTATTCCTCTCCCATCTTATTTGTTTTGGAGTCTACTCTCGTACTCAATCTTTCAAAGTTTTAGGATCCTACGTGGGTGGACGTTTTCTGAGCCTTTAACCTAATAGGTTCGATCATCGGAAGATTCCTGGTGGAAGAATATCGTCATCACTCCCAGCAAGAATCCCTTGTTAGTGGTGTCGAGAAGCCCTTGTTAGTGGTGTCGAGAAGATCAACTGGAAGCACGCAGAATCGATAGTCGAACCTCTTTCCCCTCCCGGGTTAGCAGGTGGATTGCGAGGCGCAATCCCTTGTTAGTGGTGTCGTCTGTAACACCTGGGGTGTTACCTGTTTGTTTTCTTTTTGTTTGCATCATCTGTATCCCATAAGCATTGCATCATGTTTTCCAAACCACTCAAAAATCCAAAACAATTTAAATTGTTCAAAACCCTAGTGGTAAATTCAAACAACACATTCAATTCAAATCAAATCCTACTTGGCAAATTTTCAAATGGGAGTTTAAAAATTAAAATTTTGCAAACAACTTAAAGCTAATAATGTTTTCCTAATTGCTTGAACCTATTAAATAACATTTGTTTATTTCCAAAATTCCAACCAAACCCTATTTGAGAATCACCTAACAAATTAATATCACACTAATAATTTAAGTTGTTGAAAGTAATTTTTAAACTACCTTTGTTGTTGTTGTGTTGCAAATTAATAAAATTTAATTATCAACTAAACACCCAAAATTTATTTGGAAAATTCAACTAACAATTTTATTTCAATTAAAATTTCAACTTTGTGAAAGTAAGGCTAACATTGCTTTCATTTTTTTCTGTTTTGAGAAAAATAATAAAAGTATTTAATAAAACAATCCCCCCCAAATCCTTTGTTCCATCTACCTCTCCCTTTCATCCCATTACAAAAAAAAAGAAAGGAGATAAAGGAAAAAGCAAGATAGAAGGAGGCCGGCCCAATTCTTTCGCAGCCCACCAAGCCCATGCGACTCACCCCCAACCTCCGTACGCCCCTCCCTCTGTCGTTTTCCTGCAGAAAAAGCAGAAGCAGCAACACCACCAACTCCCCCCATGTGCGCTGCTCCCCTTCCCCTTTATCTCCCCCTCGATGCCGGATCCCAACCCTAACCCTAATCCCCTCTCCTCCCCAGGCCGCCGCCACCCTCTCTCCCCCCTCGATCTCATCTCCAAAAGCTACTGCTTTTCTGAATGTCTGAACATCGACACCGAAAAAAGACCACCATGGCTGCCACCTTCCATCCCCCATGATCACCTCGAGGGGCAACTGACTCCGGGAATGGAACGGTGGTCGAATCCTCGTCGGCTTTCGTGAAGGAGCGGAGGCGGGAGGAGGCCCGAGCTGGCCGCGCCGTCGCCGGACGTCCCCCTCGTCGCTGCTGTACGTCGGCGGTCTTCCTCGACAACCGCACTGCCACGGGGAGAAACGACCACGCCGACAACCGCTGTGAGTCACCGTCCCTCGGGGCTTTCCCTCTGCCCTACCCTCTTGCTCTCTGTGCTTGCCGTCGAGCAGCACACCGCACCCGTCGCCCGCTGTGGGATCGCTGCTGAATACCTCTGTCCGCCATCGCGATCCTCGTCTGCTTCGTTGGATTCAGTTATCCGTCCGGGTCACCTTATGTTCTGTCAGTTGCGGCTACCTTCAGAAAACACGAACCAGCCTAGTGGTTGACTCCCCTTGCTCGCCCACCCTAGGTCTCGGGTTCGAACCCCGCGCGAAGCGTAGCGCCCCATTTTTCTCTTTTATTCCGCGCTGACACACGGGACCCACCATTCAGTGACCGCGGAGGCCACCTCAGTCACCATCCACGCCCAGTCAGCGCAGCGTGGCCTCGGGCCCGCGCGTCAGCCTCCCTGGCTAGCTTCCGCCTCGGTGAGAATCCCCCGAGATCCAGATCTGGATCTGGCTTTTCGCATTAAGGCCCCTGGCCTTCTCTTTTTTTTGCACCCGAGCCCCTCCAACTTCTGTTTTCATCACAAAACAGTCCCTGGCCTTTTGCAAATAAACCAAAAAAATTCAAAAGCTCATAACTTTCAAACCATGAATCCAAATAATACAAACTTTATATGCACCCCCATCAAAATTTCATGAACTCTTCAAATGTGCAATTTGTTTTCTGTTTTGGGCAATTCAAATTGTTTCAAATTTCAAACTCAAACAATTCATCCCAACTTTGGTTAATTCCATAATTAATTCATAATTAATTCAAATCACACAAATCAAATATGTTTTTCAGTCCAAATTTAATGTACTTTCTGTTTATCAACTTTGTTTTCTGGTTTGAAACAATTAATTTGAATAATGGTTTCACCTCTTATTTAATGCCATTTAAATTGCCAAAATTCATAACTAATTCATTTTAATTCCAAATCAAGCAAATAAACTATGTTTTCCAATCAGAATATTGCAAGGAATATGTTCATGCCATCCATATCTCTGTTTGCATCTTATCTTGTGCATTTTAGATCTTGTCATGCATGTTCATCTATATGACAACATATGGAGTGTGTGGGCTAATTAATTCCAAACTGTTGCCCCATTCCATTTAAATTGCCTAACTCATCTACCTTGTTGTTTTCCATGCTAAACAACATTTAACTTGATGGTTAGATAAACAACTTGAACCAATTCCTATTTCCCCGGACTCCGGTTCCGATTAAATTGCTTAAGTTGTTTCCCCTGTTGCATCCTGCCATGTCATGCATATAAAATAGGATCATGCTGGATCTTTGGCCGTAGTAGTAATTGTTGCATCCGGTGTTTGTTCGAGGTTCATTGCTTCTTCCCGGATAGGACGTTGAGATGATGTGAGCAACGACAAGTTCTGCTACCTTGCGGGATATCAGGCAAGTATACTCACTTGCTGCCATATGGCTGCCTTTCATCACTTGTTACCGATTCTTGCCGTTGTTCTTTTCTGCTAGCCTTAGTAGTAGTTGTTTCTGTTACGAACCTATCACATGAACCCTTTAACCCTGATATTGCCTCACCTCCACACCTATAACCATTGCTTGTGCCCGTGTCTTACTAGTATGCTTAGGTTGTTTTGCGCGAGTCTGTTACCCGTTACTTTCTGTTATTACTTCATTATGTTCTGGGGGCTCGATGTTAATCAATCAACCTGTTATTAATAATATGCTGATAAGGCACCGGCAGGAGGCCCTTTGTGGTTTTGAGGCCTGCTAGTGTCGACCCTAATAGGAAAAGGGTCTTGTCTACTGATCCATGATGAGCGTGCTCACCGCATCCGGGTGGTAGTATGGGACCCCCCTCGACTTAGATCTGATCTGCAGCTTGTCCGAAGAGCCACACTTAGTTCGGGTGTTCCATTTGCTCCTTGCATAATGGGTGGATCCCCCATGGTTACTTATGATGATGATGCATATAGGGCGAGGCCTGTAGTGCCGGGGTGTTGTGTCCTGCGGGAGTTTTGCACACCTGCGCTGAGTATTCGGCTGCGTGGCTGGGACCTTATAGCTCCGTGGCTCCAGGATGGGTTGTAGAGATGGTTTGGGTCGTGTCAAGCCAACCTGAGTTTTAGTTGGTGGCTTGAGTGTGTACGGGTACTGGAGCACCCCCCTGCAGGGATAAATCTTCTCGAGAAGCCGTGTTTTCCGCGGTTATGGATTACTTGGTGAAAGTACTGGCTAACAAGTACTCAGACAACTTACACCTAATGATAATAACTTGACTAGTAATAGTCTTATTGACACAACAACCTGATCCATTATTCATTAATCCAACTGTGTGAGTTATCCTCGGATTGCTTCTTTGGATAAGGGGCGAGATCCAGGATGGGTTTGTTTGGAGTTACTTTCAGTTGGTTACGATACTCGATCTTATCTTATTTCTGTTAGCCGGAAGTTGTAGTATCTCTCTGTAGTTGGTTAGTGCAGCCCGTTGTCGCTTATTTGCAATAACCCCTTCCTTTCCGTTGTTCCTAAAGTATTTGTATCTTGTGATGACTGGCTACGCCGGTATCTTGTGAGTATGGTTTATCCACTTGCCAGTACTTAACCGTACTGACCCACGAATCTCTTTCGTGGCTGCATATTCAATATTGCAGTCAACAGGTTTGAAGTCTGACGACGTTAGCTTGGGAATCCCTCCGGCTTGGCCTGGGCAGGGATTGGACGCTCTCGGTTATCTTCAGGACTCTTAGTCCAATTTGGATCTTGTCCGTAGTCGGACACTATGTTGTTTTCTTCCGCTGTTATTTGGATCTTTGTATGGTATCAGTTGTATCCCTGGCTCGTTTGAGTCATCTTGTATCTATCTGTTTCTGTTGTAATTGTGGAATATTCGTGAACTATTGTAATGTTATCACAAGTGGCAACCTGGAATCGGTTATTATGTGGATTTTGGCGGGAATGCTGAAATCCGCATAGTGCCCGGTCCCGGGGCGTCACAAATGGTATCAGAGCATGGTTTCCGATTCCCGAGATTGTTTCGATACGAATGGTTATCGAAGCAACGGGTCCGCAAAGCCTGTAGGTTAACCTCGCTAACGGTCGTTGTTTCTAGAGTGTCAAAAACTATTTCTGCTAAACTATTTTGGAAAAACATCTCAATAGGATTCTTATTTTCTCCTTATCTCTATTCTATTCCTCTCCCATCTTATTTGTTTTGGAGTCTACTCTCGTACTCAATCTTTCAAAGTTTTAGGATCCTACGTGGGTGGACGTTTTCTGAGCCTTTAACCTAATAGGTTCGATCATCGGAAGATTCCTGGTGGAAGAATATCGTCATCACTCCCAGCAAGAATCCCTTGTTAGTGGTGTCGAGAAGCCCTTGTTAGTGGTGTCGAGAAGATCAACTGGAAGCACGCAGAATCGATAGTCGAACCTCTTTCCCCTCCCGGGTTAGCAGGTGGATTGCGAGGGCGCAATCCCTTGTTAGTGGTGTCGTCTGTAACACCTGGGGTGTTACCTGTTTGTTTTCTTTTTGTTTGCATCATCTGTATCCCATAAGCATTGCATCATGTTTTCCAAACCACTCAAAAATCCAAAACAATTTAAATTGTTCAAAACCCTAGTGGTAAATTCAAACAACACATTCAATTCAAATCAAATCCTACTTGGCAAATTTTCAAATGGGAGTTTAAAAATTAAAATTTTGCAAACAACTTAAAGCTAATAATGTTTTCCTAATTGCTTGAACCTATTAAATAACATTTGTTTATTTCCAAAATTCCAACCAAACCCTATTTGAGAATCACCTAACAAATTAATATCACACTAATAATTTAAGTTGTTGAAAGTAATTTTTAAACTACCTTTGTTGTTGTTGTGTTGCAAATTAATAAAATTTAATTATCAACTAAACACCCAAAATTTATTTGGAAAATTCAACTAACAATTTTATTTCAATTAAAATTTCAACTTTGTGAAAGTAAGGCTAACATTGCTTTCATTTTTTTCTGTTTTGAGAAAAATAATAAAAGTATTTAATAAAACAATCCCCCCCAAATCCTTTGTTCCATCTACCTCTCCCTTTCATCCCATTACAAAAAAAAAGAAAGGAGATAAAGGAAAAAGCAAGATAGAAGGAGGCCGGCCCAATTCTTTCGCAGCCCACCAAGCCCATGCGACTCACCCCCAACCTCCGTACGCCCCTCCCTCTGTCGTTTTCCTGCAGAAAAAGCAGAAGCAGCAACACCACCAACTCCCCCCATGTGCGCTGCTCCCCTTCCCCTTTATCTCCCCCTCGATGCCGGATCCCAACCCTAACCCTAATCCCCTCTCCTCCCCAGGCCGCCGCCACCCTCTCTCCCCCCTCGATCTCATCTCCAAAAGCTACTGCTTTTCTGAATGTCTGAACATCGACACCGAAAAAAGACCACCATGGCTGCCACCTTCCATCCCCCATGATCACCTCGAGGGGCAACTGACTCCGGGAATGGAACGGTGGTCGAATCCTCGTCGGCTTTCGTGAAGGAGCGGAGGCGGGAGGAGGCCCGAGCTGGCCGCGCCGTCGCCGGACGTCCCCCTCGTCGCTGCTGTACGTCGGCGGTCTTCCTCGACAACCGCACTGCCACGGGGAGAAACGACCACGCCGACAACCGCTGTGAGTCACCGTCCCTCGGGGCTTTCCCTCTGCCCTACCCTCTTGCTCTCTGTGCTTGCCGTCGAGCAGCACACCGCACCCGTCGCCCGCTGTGGGATCGCTGCTGAATACCTCTGTCCGCCATCGCGATCCTCGTCTGCTTCGTTGGATTCAGTTATCCGTCCGGGTCACCTTATGTTCTGTCAGTTGCGGCTACCTTCAGAAAACACGAACCAGCCTAGTGGTTGACTCCCCTTGCTCGCCCACCCTAGGTCTCGGGTTCGAACCCCGCGCGAAGCGTAGCGCCCCATTTTTCTCTTTTATTCCGCGCTGACACACGGGACCCACCATTCAGTGACCGCGGAGGCCACCTCAGTCACCATCCACGCCCAGTCAGCGCAGCGTGGCCTCGGGCCCGCGCGTCAGCCTCCCTGGCTAGCTTCCGCCTCGGTGAGAATCCCCCGAGATCCAGATCTGGATCTGGCTTTTCGCATTAAGGCCCCTGGCCTTCTCTTTTTTTTGCACCCGAGCCCCTCCAACTTCTGTTTTCATCACAAAACAGTCCCTGGCCTTTTGCAAATAAACCAAAAAAATTCAAAAGCTCATAACTTTCAAACCATGAATCCAAATAATACAAACTTTATATGCACCCCCATCAAAATTTCATGAACTCTTCAAATGTGCAATTTGTTTTCTGTTTTGGGCAATTCAAATTGTTTCAAATTTCAAACTCAAACAATTCATCCCAACTTTGGTTAATTCCATAATTAATTCATAATTAATTCAAATCACACAAATCAAATATGTTTTTCAGTCCAAATTTAATGTACTTTCTGTTTATCAACTTTGTTTTCTGGTTTGAAACAATTAATTTGAATAATTGTTTCACCTCTTATTTAATGCCATTTAAATTGCCAAAATTCATAACTAATTCATTTTAATTCCAAATCAAGCAAATAAACTATGTTTTCCAATCAGAATATTGCAAGGAATATGTTCATGCCATCCATATCTCTGTTTGCATCTTATCTTGTGCATTTTAGATCTTGTCATGCATGTTCATCTATATGACAACATATGGAGTGTGTGGGCTAATTAATTCCAAACTGTTGCCCCATTCCATTTAAATTGCCTAACTCATCTACCTTGTTGTTTTCCATGCTAAACAACATTTAACTTGATGGTTAGATAAACAACTTGAACCAATTCCTATTTCCCCGGACTCCGGTTCCGATTAAATTGCTTAAGTTGTTTCCCCTGTTGCATCCTGCCATGTCATGCATATAAAATAGGATCATGCTGGATCTTTGGCCGTAGTAGTAATTGTTGCATCCGGTGTTTGTTCGAGGTTCATTGCTTCTTCCCGGATAGGACGTTGAGATGATGTGAGCAACGACAAGTTCTGCTACCTTGCGGGATATCAGGCAAGTATACTCACTTGCTGCCATATGGCTGCCTTTCATCACTTGTTACCGATTCTTGCCGTTGTTCTTTTCTGCTAGCCTTAGTAGTAGTTGTTTCTGTTACAAACCTATCACATGAACCCTTTAACCCTGATATTGCCTCACCTCCACACCTATAACCATTGCTTGTGCCCGTGTCTTACTAGTATGCTTAGGTTGTTTTGCGCGAGTCTGTTACCCGTTACTTTCTGTTATTACTTCATTATGTTCTGGGGGCTCGATGTTAATCAATCAACCTGTTATTAATAATATGCTGATAAGGCACCGGCAGGAGGCCCTTTGTGGTTTTGAGGCCTGCTAGTGTCGACCCTAATAGGAAAAGGGTCTTGTCTACTGATCCATGATGAGCGTGCTCACCGCATCCGGGTGGTAGTATGGGACCCCCCTCGACTTAGATCTGATCTGCAGCTTGTCCGAAGAGCCACACTTAGTTCGGGTGTTCCATTTGCTCCTTGCATAATGGGTGGATCCCCCATGGTTACTTATGATGATGATGCATATAGGGCGAGGCCTGTAGTGCCGGGGTGTTGTGTCCTGCGGGAGTTTTGCACACCTGCGCTGAGTATTCGGCTGCGTGGCTGGGACCTTATAGCTCCGTGGCTCCAGGATGGGTTGTAGAGATGGTTTGGGTCGTGTCAAGCCAACCTGAGTTTTAGTTGGTGGCTTGAGTGTGTACGGGTACTGGAGCACCCCCCTGCAGGGATAAATCTTCTCGAGAAGCCGTGTTTTCCGCGGTTATGGATTACTTGGTGAAAGTACTGGCTAACAAGTACTCAGACAACTTACACCTAATGATAATAACTTGACTAGTAATAGTCTTATTGACACAACAACCTGATCCATTATTCATTAATCCAACTGTGTGAGTTATCCTCGGATTGCTTCTTTGGATAAGGGGCGAGATCCAGGATGGGTTTGTTTGGAGTTACTTTCAGTTGGTTACGATACTCGATCTTATCTTATTTCTGTTAGCCGGAAGTTGTAGTATCTCTCTGTAGTTGGTTAGTGCAGCCGTTGTCGCTTATTTGCAATAACCCCTTCCTTTCCGTTGTTCCTAAAGTATTTGTATCTTGTGATGACTGGCTACGCCGGTATCTTGTGAGTATGGTTTATCCACTTGCCAGTACTTAACCGTACTGACCCACGAATCTCTTTCGTGGCTGCATATTCAATATTGCAGTCAACAGGTTTGAAGTCTGACGACGTTAGCTTGGGAATCCCTCCGGCTTGGCCTGGGCAGGGATTGGACGCTCTCGGTTATCTTCAGGACTCTTAGTCCAATTTGGATCTTGTCCGTAGTCGGACACTATGTTGTTTTCTTCCGCTGTTATTTGGATCTCTGTATGGTATCAGTTGTATCCCTGGCTCGTTTGAGTCATCTTGTATCTATCAGTTTCTGTTGTAATTGTGGAATATTCGTGAACTATTGTAATGTTATCACAAGTGGCAACCTGGAATCGGTTATTATGTGGATTTTGGCGGGAATGCTGAAATCCGCATAGTGCCCGGTCCCGGGGCGTCACACTCCCCCTTTCTCTATGGCATAATATAGCACTTATGTGATCTGAAGTTTGTGTGTGCAGAGGTACTGAGAAGGTAATGGCTTTAACCTAACACATTTTTTCAACTGAGATATTGTTAGGAAATCTTGCTTTTGGTATTGGTTAATAAAGAACCAAGGTATGTATGTGTTTTGGATGTGTTGTGAAAGTGAAACTGAAGTTGCAGGTTCTATTTACACTTGTTCGCTTGAAGATGCTTAGTTATGAAATAAAGCGCTGTAAGAACAATTCTTCCAACTGTATGGCATAACTTGGTAAAATGAATCTTTGCTGCAGAAAGTTTTCTTCTGAAACGTCAGATTTTGGGGTTTTGCATCAGAAATCTCTTTTTTTTCTCTGTTGTCCTATGGATTATGTTTTACTCTATGCACTAGTATTATTTTCTCTGATAAATTATGATATTGTGAAACTACCAAGAACCTCACGGTTCACAGTATAGTCCATGTATCATTTGTTTTGAAGGACTAGTCAAATGCCCGTGCTTTGCTACGGGAACATGCATTAGTCTAGACGATATTGTCTCGTTTCAAAAAAAAAGTGAGCCTATAAAAAGACATTTGCTAATGAATGATGGAACATGTCGAGTTACATGTGGCAATAAAGATAAATAAAAATACATGGTTAAAATACAAACTTCACACCGTATACCAATAGCATTCTTCATACGTATGGAGTAGTGTAGTGATAGCATTGAAGTAAAAGAAAAAACCGAGACATCGCCTCATGGGTTACAATTTTTTTCAAATAGTAAAATACACACCCATTACCCCGACCTTTTACTTTTTATTGTTTTCCATGGAAAACAATGCTCGTTAAGATGCATGTCTGTATAAAGAACAACTAAATATAATAAAGGCACGATAACTTAATACTGGTCACTGAATAGAACATACGTGGTTCACCATTCAAGCTTGGTTTAATCATCCCTGCAAAAAATCTAGTTTAACCAGAGAATACAAGTACTACGCAGAGCTACATTCAATTAAGCTATCATAAAAAAAATCAATTAAGCAAATCTACCAAGTAAAGTAGGACATCGCATCTTCTTCTCCTTCCTCGCTCCTTCCCCTCACTTACATTTCTTTACTTACCATCACTCCACCCACCACCGATTCCCCATAGCAGAGCAGATTCATGCCTATGGCCCCGAAATCTGCACTAAGATGGCTGCCGACAACCCCCTCCCCCCATGCTTCTCCGTGCAGGTTTGTGAGGACACAACCCCCTCCCCAATCTTAGATCCAGCAGATGGAGGAGTTCGAGCTCCTCACTTGCACGCTTTCCCCCTCACGCCCCATCTCCATCTTCACCGACTTCAGGACGACGGGAGCACCCGGGCCCGGGAAATGATGGTTCTTAGGCGGACAGGACGGGGTCGGACGAGTGAGGAAGCTGGATCGCCTGCTGCAGGAGGCAATCGACGCCCCTGACACGGAGAGCGCCATTCCGGCCCACTTGTACCGCTCTGAGCCCCCTCGATCTCGTCATCCTCAGTGGTGCGACAGGGGTGCTGCTGCTCGCGGTTTGTCCGATGAAAAGTCGCCATCGTGTTCGTCTCTCACACGTAAGCCTCCTCGTCCTACTTGTGTGAGTGTTATTTGTAAATTGTGGTATTTTTTGCTGGCAGGACATCCACCATTTCAACTATTGTTAGTACTTCTAGATTTGCAATAAAGCTATCAGAACAATTTCAGGTTGTCATTAGGAGCAGCGGTGTTGCACTTGACTGAATATTCAATAACACTATCAATCCATCACAACATCCAATCATTTCTTCAATCATAAGCACCCGACCAGTTCTTCAGGCAAGCACATCATACATGAATATCCTTGCGATGCAAGCACCGGCACTGAGCATCATACTGGTTTAATTTTCACTTAATGTCCGGGACCTCCCAGGATGTTACTTGTGTTAGCAAGATAAGCACATTAGCTCAATGGCCTATTCATATTTAAAAATATGCGACCCCCAATATGCTGAAACTCCCCAAACTTTCGGCTCAATAAATATTCCTACATGAAATTCCCGTAGACAACTATGGTGTCTGCATTGATAAAACATATGATTGCGTACTCAGATAATAAAACCATGTAGTTTTGTCTGTGCACAATGCACACTTCATACAAAGCCCCGGTTTTATCTTCAATATGATTCATTTATCTGGGCTATCTTATTCCATTGTACAATAAAGGACGAAAAATGAATATTGTAGTGAGACGTCGTCCTGTCATTACATACCTGAAGGAGTCCTATGTGCCATTAATTAAAGTGTATCATGAAATCTATTGCTCTCATCCTCCCAAGATGTTTTTGTTGTGATTATCGTTGACATGGTTTTGAGGCAGGTATCTCCACTATGGGTAGACCCGTGAGAAGGTGCTCCTTGATTTCACTTTCGGTGTAAGGCAGATTAACTGCTGCTACAACAAGGTATAAGTTTAGAAGTGGTTATCCGTGGTTCATTAATTGATCTAGTGATGTCATATTGGCATATAATCTACTGAATGACGTGATTTTGGATGGATAGGATTGTTGTCAGTAGTATTGTTAGTTTTAACTTACTATGATACAAACTAAACTTCGGTGACATCTCTACTTATTGAGAAGTTCAAAACAATTATTATGGCATCTTGTTATTCTGAAATATTGTTTTGTTGTGGTAGCATGTAGTCTTGTAGAACCCTGATCAGTTTAGGCTTCATTCAGGACGAGTTCCATGAAAGAAGCAAGGTGGAAGAAAGATCCCCTGATATGATATAGTTTTGATGACATGGATAAAAATCCCCAGATCTTACAATTTTATTGTTCAAAGGATTCATCAATATTCCTCCACCATCTGGTTATATTTCTGCAATGCAACTGATATAGGTGCTCTTCCCTGATTATGGAAATGAGTGTGAACATGTTAATTATAGCGATAAGGTGATAAGGCATCCACGGATAGTTTTTTGGTTGATGCTCTAGCCATGAAGAATGATTCATGACACCCACGAAAGAAGCTAAAACTTACGAGCTAAAACAAAACGAACCGAAAGAACACAAATAAATTCAATCTCATTGAAAAAAATGTTTGTGTCATCTAGCAAATATTATAATACTTTTCTCTCCACGACGCATGATGGCCACAATGGAGTTGATCTACATAAAACAAGTTATATTTTAAATATAAGTATGCATAATTAAAAAATTGTAGCAAAATTATTTAAAGCATAAGTGATTAATATCTCACCTATGATGTAAGGATCTCTCTGTATATAGACAATATTCTTCATGTAAGTAGCAACATGAGAACCACTGTTAACAGAATTATGACAGTTGGTACAGTTAGCAAATAGTATTTGCTACCTGCAAGCATTTTATTCTACACACGCATGATGGCCACAATGGAGTTGATCTGCATAAAACAAGTTATATTTTAAATATAAGTATGCATAATTAAAAAATGTAGCAAATACTATATAAACTATAAGTGATTAATATCTCACCTATGATGTAAGGATCTCTCTGTAGACGATATTCTTCGTGTAAGTAGCAACATGGGAACCACTGTTAACAGAATTATGACAGCTATTTGGTACAGTTAGCAAATAGTATTTGGTACCTGCAAGCATTTTATTCTGCAGACCATAAACCGTGCTAAAGTCTGTGATCCACTATGGTAGCCGAGGGATGATCGACGGGTTGCGGCCCTGCTTGATGTATTTTAGTTTGTCTATGTAACCTGATGATGAAGTCCAACAGTATGGCTAGTTTGAACGGCCATTCCCATCCTGATGGCTCAAACTCGATACGCTTGAACACGTAGATTACTCCGTCATGAAGCAGGTTGTTGAAGTGATCTACCAACTCTCGTTAATAGATTGCCTCCATTTTCATTCCTAACGGATAAAAAAAAGTCTTAGTAGCATATTACGAACTCTGTTAGAAAACATAGTAGTGGAATGCATGCTCGGTTCATTAAAATAAAGACATGCTAGGATAACATATTAGTGGCCTCTCAAATTTACATGGAATACCAAAATACCAATTTTAGAAAGGTACCATGTTAAGATGCTTACACTGATGGACGCTAGTATAAGCTAGAGGAATCGTCCATCACTCGTCTGTTTTATGTGAGTGCATTAAACCTTGGTTGTTATCTTCCGGGGAAAATGAAGGTTGATGTGCTCCGAGTTAACCTCGTCGAATGTTGGATGTCTGCAATGTCGGATGGTGTATAATGATTTATACATGATATACATGACACGACGTTGAAGAAACTAAGTTTTGCAGGTATACATACATATACATGTCGATCGGAATAGGCTCGAAGACAGGAGCCAGTTCCGGTTTCGCTGCCGGTGCCATCACCTTCTTGGAGCTAGGGTATCAAGCAGCCATGGTGGTAGCGGATTAGTCGCTGCTGGGTAATGTTGAGGGGGTATGGAGCTGGGTAGTGCTAACGCCTTGGTGGTACTTTATATGGTGACTGTCACGCTGGGTAGCGCTGATTACTCTCTTCTATTGATTATTGTTGTTGAATGCTAGTTTTGAGCGCTCATTTTGTTTCCATGTATCTCGCTAATTGATTCAATGTTGTTGTTTGCTGATTACGAACGCTCATTTTGTTTCCATGTATATCGTGAATCGATACAATTAATTAATTGTAAGAGCGCCGATTACTCGCTCTCTTTGTTTGGCATATTTCTGCCGATGGGGGCAGATTGGCCCAGGTGTATTAATTGACATGGTGGGCTTTGATTTTTTTTGGGCTTGGCCTATTTGGTGAGAGGTACAGAAGTACCGATCGAGCGAGGAGGTCGTTCAGTGCTGGACGAAGCATGACGGACGGCGGACTACGGAACGAATCGGTTCTTTTAAGTAGTAGAGATAAGAGTCTTGCTGTGGTGTATATATAACGCAATGCAAGAAGGTAACGTCAACAAAAGATGTTGCCCTGAATAGGAGAGATAACACACATGTACTGTCCCTGTACTGTAAGCTTGTTGTCCTGTAATTGGGACAAATTGCCTTCATATTTGTTTTCAAACAACTCCTCATCGGAAATTACGTTTTGCAAATATTTGTTGGTTTACTAGCTCGTGTTTTGGTGTCTCGAAATATGGTGTGTTTTCCACATGTGGTTGCCCAATGAGAACCGGAAAAAAATCATAAAAGAAATAATACTCCCTCCGACCCAAAATAAGTGTTGCGATTTTGAACTGGGGTTAGTTCAAAACTGCGAAAATACATCGGTTGGCATCGTGACATCAGTTCTGTTTCCATGGAAGACACTGACACGTTGCCATTTGGTTGATAAATGGTGTATACCCGTGAAGCGAATATGAACAATCCATTGGGTTCAATAAGATAGTTTTTGAAGGGTGTTTGGATCATAAAGTTGAGATTATGAAATCCCTACAAAAATCTATTTATTTGAACCATGTTTTAGAGAAACTATAATGTGAGCTCATACCCTGTTATTGTTTTAATTTGGAAAGTTCATGCGCTTCTGTATATGTATTGTAACAAGGTAACTGGTTTAACCAAAGATATTCCCTGAAGAGGAGAGTAGATCAGTATAGTATTTGCCCTTGGAAGCTTGTTGTGCTGCAACTGGGACAAAAGACCATCTTTATTTTCAAACATCGCCTCACAGGAAAACATGTTTTGCACGTATTTGTTGGTGTACAAGCTGCGTCACGGCCGTTTTGGCATCTCATAATATGGTCTGTTTAGCACCTTTGGTTGCTCGGTGAGAATCAAAAAAAGTTCAAATTTGTTTCTTAAAGGGGTTGTACGCTTGCATTGCTGATATTGGCTGTATTATTTTAGTTTTTATGGCACTTCTGTAACGACCATATAATAGTGTTCTGTAAAGCTGTCTGGTTTCGGCCAAAGTTCGATAATGTTCATGGTCTTAAGTTAGTGTGTGCCATGGAAACTAGAATGTGATGTCTTAAATCGAATCACATTCTCAAACGAACGGTCACTAGTGGAAAACATGCTATCAGTACCGGTTCCTTACGAACCGGTATTGAAGGTGTCTCCACGTGGGCTTAGGAAGTCCGCGGGGCTGGAGACTTTTGATACCGGTCTGTAACACAAACCGGTACCAAAGGGCTAGGAGGGATTTAGGGTTTAAGACGAGTTTAGGGTTTAGGGGGGTTTAGGGTTTAGAAGGGTCCGTATCGGACCGTTTCATATTACGAGGATCACGTCGATGCGCCAGAAACGTGTTTGGGTATATATAAAATATCTACATGCATCAAGTTGATGCCTATATCAACTTGGTGCATACATATAACACATGCAATTAATTACATGAGATCATAAATTAAGTAGTGTTTTATAGTGGTAGTCTCCAAGGCATACTATATATTACATCTAGCTAGCTCACTATTACATTAAGGCATACTATGATAAATGGTGGTACTCTCCCAAAGGAGATAGGATGTCCTAGAGGAAAAATCCTGCCAATTACTCGCAAATTGTTTGGAAGCGGCGCTCGAGGGGGAGCTTCTCCCGCTTTCTTGCCGACTGTAAAAGAATGAGATATAAATGAATACATACGTAAACTATCAAATCATAATAAAAACTTATGACTGAAACTCAGCAGAACTGATGGTAAAAAAATAAATTTGTGAATATAGTTTACGTACCTCTTCATTTATATTATTATTTATTCTCTCGTTGAGAATCTTGTGAATGTTCTCACAAACGTAGTAACCACATAGATTAGTCCCCTTTTGTTGTTGCGCGCAGTTCTGTGCAAGAATATAATTCAATCAAACAATAATCAAGTATGATAACGGTTCACACGCCATATCAGCTTCGGTGGCCATCCACTGGCCGGATCTTCCTTGATGAACGTTGCCCATACGTTGCCCGACAAAGGAAATGAATAAAGGAGTTATTAATTTGTTGACATCAGCAAATCAACAAAAAACCGATAAGAATTAACTAAAATTACCTTTTGAGCATATCAAAACTGTCCTTGTAATTATAGACGGTTTGGTTAGTGAGACGAAGACTTCAACTTATCCATCGTGCATTCTAATGACGATAATAATAAAGTGGAATCTGCACACGTTTAAATATGCAGTGTCATAGATATATATAAATCATTAGTTAAAATTTTGACATCTGGTGAGAAAAATAGAATGTGTTAGGAGACAGTAACACTCTAGAAGTTGTAACGCCAAAGTATTTGTTTTTGTCACGTTGTCGCTTCAAAAAACTTCGCAAAGTCTCCGGTGTATCCTTGTTATACATGGGTAGCTTTATGGTTTTCTCATGCATTGTATTCGCGTCAATGAACCCAATGTCCGTTATTTTATCCCTTTTGCATTCGAGCATCTTCAATCTGCATAAAAAGGGCACAAAAGATTAGATTGAGGATAATTGTATAAATGAACGAACTTAGGTAAATACTTCTCAAATTACATAAATAAATCACTTACAAACAATAGCAGCTGAGCAATGATTTGTTGAGGGCCCGTATATTGTATAACCCAAAAAGATCCTCGAAGTCAATGCGCACAGCGTATTCTTGGAAGTAGTGCTCCTCCTTAACTCCCACCATGATAGCCTCGATCCCTTCCTTTGCCTTACTCAAGTACCACCTATGCAAATTGTGCATTCTTGTTGGTAGGGTGGAGTATTCTCGACCAAATGTTTCCCTCGTTCAACTTATATGCTAATTCAGCGATGGCGTAATCGATATCGGTTTTTTGTTGTCGATAACTTTGAACGGCCTTCTCGTGAAACGCCTTGAGAGGGGTGACCGATTGAACGGCTTGTTCTCCGAGATGGGGAACTTGTTTCCTTATCGCCTGGACCACCGGTTTCCCTTTTTCCTCCTGAACCACCGGTTTCCATTTTCCTGTCTGGACCTTCTCGTCATATGACCTTTCAATAGAACGCCTATAGTCTGATGGCGTCGATGGTACAGGGTTATATCGATTCTCAACGGTACACATAACTTTCACCGGATCTAGTGTCTTCTCAAAAGGTATCTCTGGCACTTTCTTAGCAAAATGGGCAACCACCTCAGAATGACTGATGTTGGCGTTTTCCTCGTTAGTTCTTTCCCAAGGTAACTTCTGAAGAGGCGTCTGTGTTTTCTCCCTTCTAGGTCTCTTCCTAGCCAGCGAACCATTCCTCTTAGCGGGGGCTTCCTCACGCGGAGGACATCGAGATGGCCCTACTCCTCATGGGGTCGAGTTCTACCAGGAGGAGTCGGTGGCCTAGTTGGCACGAGGTCTGAAAAGACGATGTATTTCTTGTTCCATAGGGAGAAACCGCGCTTGACATTGCCCAGTGTCTTCTCTTCGTCACCACCAGGAATATCAAGACCCATTGTTTCAAAACTAGGCACAATGTCATCCACCCCGAAAAGAGCATAGCCAGCTAGAATGGGCTGATGATGGTGCATTGCTCCATCTTGTTGTGGGTAAATAAAGCTGACCGCCACCTTAATGGATATGTTCCTCATTGGCACATGTAGCCCACACTCTGTCTTCTCCGTGACGTAATCCACGGGATAGATTTCAAGATGTGTGGAACCCACGCTTCTTTTTGGGTAAGATGGGGCGACATCGGCTTCATGATCTTCTATAACAAACAGCTGATCAGGTGCCCTCTTCCGACTAGTTGAGTCTTGATTCTGCTCCAGCTGTTGCACCCTACGTTGCAATGTTGAGAACCGTTCATCGGACTTCTTCATTCTCGAACGACTTCTATAACTTTCAGCGCACTCCGGCCACGCTTTCTTCAAGTTGACACCTGGGAGGGTTCGTACTCGGCCAACGTGTTCAGGATTCCCCAGAGCGAGTGTCAGCTCGTCATTCTCTCTATTGGGAATGTACTCTCCCTTTTTAACCTTTTTTATTGCATCTACAAGCTTCGGGGCGATTTCTTCAATTTTTTCCTTCCATTTTCCCTTTGCAACGATCATTCCCATCTTTGGGTCCAACCCTGCCCCATGCGCGTACAACCAGAACTTGGACCGGTCGGGCCAGTCATGTGTCTGTGGAATGACCCCTGCATCCATCAATTTAACTTCAAATGCTTTCCACTTAGGAATGACAGTCTTTTAGCCATCTGGCCCCAACTTATGAAAATACTTCTTCTTCGAGGCATTTTCTATATTTGTGGCTGATCGGGACGCATGGGCTGACGAGGTCTTATACGCCTTAAACGCGGGCCAGTGGTCTTTTATCTTCTCTAGTCTTCCAGCGAATATCGGTTCTTCATCTGCATATTTTTTCCATAATTATTTCTTCCAGGTCTGAAATTGTATGGCCATCTTCCTAAGAGTCAATTCCTTTACCTTCTCCTTCTGGCCTTCCGTGAATTTATCCGGTAGGTTGAAGTGTGCCAGTAGACTCTCTCAACCTAAAAAACATTGTATTGTCCCTGACATAACTGGCTTCATCCTCCGACGCGTTCTTAGGCTTATGCCAATGCTCAATGATGATCGGTATATAGTCCCTAACAAGAAATCCATCTTGATTCATAAATTTACGGACGTTCGCTTCGGGTTCCACCGGTTCGCTAGTAGCCTTAAATGCGGTGAGGGGGTAACCTAGCCTCGCCCGATAAAGGTTTCGGCGGGCCTCGAGGACCTTGCTTTTTAGCAGATTTGCTCGATGATCCAGAAGACTAAAAGAAAAATGATCTGTTAATAAGTGCATAACAAATAAATCAATACATCTACTGATGAACACACAACCTTATAATATATAAATACACCTTGTCGGAGTTTGTTAAGGGCACTTCGTCCTCTCTTCTTTCGTCAGACTCAAGTCCTTCACCGGAGTCGTTCAGAAATTGTGAGGTTAACTCATCGCCATCGTCTTGCTCCTCGGGTTCTGATCCACGGGCATTATTATATATCAATTGTTGCAAGAAATATTCATGCTCCTCGTCTCGAATCAAGGGGGGCAGCGTCCGGATCCATAGCTCAATGCACTACCACATTTCAAATAGGAAATTTCATAAATAACAAATTTTCTATTCACTTAGCAAATTATTTCCACACCGAGGTAAACTACTCACTCGTGAGAGAAAGCACACATGCCATAAAAATTATCCATGCAAAAAATTACTCGTGAGACAAAGTATCTATGCATCCACTCTCTCTCTCTCTTTCCTCCGTCCCTGCCCCATGCAAATGATGATTTCTGAAGGACATTTTCTTCCTGAGCATTTTGATATATTGGTTGCAAATTTTTGAGCAATTAATAATATTTGGTGATTTCTTTTTAATGGCATTTAAATATGTCCCTTTAGGAAATGCAAGATCCATTTGATTTTTAAATATTATTTTAGTTACATAAAGGTTCAAAATATATAGCATTTGTTCCACTAAACATTTTGAGATATTAAACATAATTTTCCAATAATTATTTTTGAAGTTCTGAATTATTCAAAAGTGGTTGCAATTCTGCCATTTTTGGCAATTTATTTAAACAGGGAAGAAATGTTGTCCAAAAATATCCAAATAAATAATGGTTGCGTAGAGTTTGTTAACAAATATTTTTAGAGACCAAGTTTGCTCCATTTGGAAAAACAGAGCAACAGTTATTAACTTTCAAAGTTTTAAAGTTTTATAGCCATTTTTGTAATTAATTATTAGATGCAAAATTAATTATTCCATTTTTGTAAACATCAACCCAACAGTTAGATATTTTTGAATGGACTTGTTTAGATAAATTTTCGAATTTTGATGCATTTTACAAGTTAGGGTTCAAATCTATTTTTCTGGATTTCAAAATCAAAAGAAAACGTGTGAAACTTTTTCTACGTTTGGTGACCCTAGCCACAGAGGCTGACTGGTAGCCCCGTGGCCACACTACTATAGAAAAGGCTATAGGAGTAAATGAGGGCTCGAGGCGCGTATTGGCAAAATGTGCCTCCTATATATTATGCGAGGCGCACTGCCAAAATGTGCCTCCTATAATGCATATATATGAGGCGCATTTCCAAAATATGCGCCTCGCATACTTCATGTGGGGACCACAGCCTCCTGGCCCCAGGTTATGCGAGGCGCATGTGGCCTTAGGCGCCTCCTATAATGTATGTATAGGAGGCGCACTTCTATAATATGTGCCTCGTATATTTTGTCTGGGCTCGGGTGGCGTCGGTGGCAGCGAAGGCGAGCCGCATATTTTGGAAATGCGCCTCCTATATTTGGAGGTATAGGAGGCGCATATTGAGCTAAATGCGCCTCCTGTAATATGTTTCGGTAATTTAAAATAGTTTCAGTTTATTTGGATATTCCTGCTATTTGGATATTTAAAACACTTTCACTTTATTTTATACTCCCTCCGTATCATAATATAAGATGTTTTAGCACTTTCTAGACAAAACGAATCTAGACATGTTTTAGTGTAATATTCATATGCATCTAACACTAAAACATGTCTAGGTACATGTTTTCTATGAAATGCTAAAACATCTTACATTTTGATACGGAGGGAGTAGTTTATAATATGTTTCGGTAATGTTTTTATATTAAAAATAGGCTTAAATTAAAAAGGCAAAAAAATGTGGCCACCCAGCAGGATTTGAACCTGGGTGGACAGAGAGATGCTGCAGCGCCAAACCAAATGAGGTAGAGGTTATTTTATGATACAAGCCACACCCGAGTATTTTGACTAGTAGGGTAAGTTATACGAGCCGCACTTCGCGTACACGTCTCGCCTTGCCGATGCACCTCGCGTATTCTGACCGTGTGGCTAATACACACGCGCGCGCTGCCCTTTCTTCCCCATCTCCTCCCCTTTCTCTCTCGATCCGCCGCCAGGACCGCCTCCCCCGCCGCCCTCAGCGCCGCCGCCCAGATTCTCTGGACCCACGCCGACGAGCTCGCGCCGCCGCCTTCCGGGCGGGCAGCGGCCACGCGCCGCGCCTCCCGTACACGGGCCCCTCTTCGAGTCCATGATTAGGGACTCCCTCGCGCCGCACGTCGACCAGGCCAAGCTCTACTACAAGCTCAAGCGCCTCAAGAGCAAGTTCTGCAACACCGCCCTCTCCGCCACCAGCACCAACCACGACCGCATGGTCAGGGACCTTCTCCCATGACGTCTGCGGCGCCGACCTCCTCGTGCCTCCTCCTGCTCGGAAAACAACTGACTATGCCGCTGAGTACGCCGCCGATTCCGAGGAAGAGGAGGTGCCGCGGACGTGGTGGTGGGGCCGAGGCTGCCGTTGGTGCGCGAGCTGCTTGGTGAGTACTGGAGCAGGAACGCCCGTGTCATGTCCGGGTTGTCGCTGGAGAAAGGCCTGGCACGGCTCGGTGCAAAGGACGGCAGGGTTGCTGAGACCAAATGGAGGCACCACCTCGATGCAGAGATGCGCATGCAGCTGCGCCGCTACGATCTCGCAAAGGATGTCCTCGGCTTGCTCATCGACACCGTCAAAGGCCTAGGTCCTTAACTGGGGGTATAAGTCCCACCATCCTCTGCCCTCTCTGTAAAATTGAGCCTGCACTTTCACTTGCCTTGAACTAGTTTTGTTTCATTTTCTGCCTATGGTATCGTCAGTTTAATATTGGATCATTAAGCTACAGTGTTATGTTCAAACTTAAGTGGCATGTTGAGTTGAGTTCTCATATTGGGATTTAAGTGGAAAATTGGCATGTTGAACCAAGTGCTCATATTGGGATTTAAGTGGCAAATTGGCATGTTGAATTAGTTTCTCGTATTTGGATTTAATGTCGAAAACAACATTTTTTTCTGGTTGTGTATAATTCTATTGGTTGGTAGTCAGGCTTCTTTGTCATCCTCCCCTGAGGTTTAATGGTTAAAAAATTCATTTTATCTTCATTGATTATTACAATATGATGTTTTGGCATATTCTTGATAAGTTACGTTAGGTGTTTGGATTTATAAACCATTGTTGGCGTAATCTTGTATGTCACTTGTGCATCAGGTGCATGTCGGCACAGTCCCAAATATCTATCCCTAGTCATTACTTCAGTTACGTACCTTAGCAGTTAAGCTAGGTAGTTTCCAGAATAATCAAAACTTGTAGTACCCGGTAGAAGTCTGTAGAAGTAGCAGTTAAGCTAGGTACGTTAGGATTTAAGTGCTCATACTGGGATTTAAGTGGCAAACTGGCATGTTGAATTAAGTGCTCATATTGGGATTTAATTTCGAAAACAACATTCTTGTCTGGTTGTGTATAATTCTGTTGATAGTCAGGCTTCTTTGTCATCCTTCCCTGAGGCTTAATGGTTAAAAGCCCATTTTATTTTCAGTGATCATTACACTAGGAAGTTTTGGCATATTCTTGATAAGCTATGAAAGGTGTTTGGATTTATAAACCACTAGGCGATATTCTGTTGAACTGAAGCCAGGAGTTAGTATTTGTGTGTTCAGTATTGTGATTCAGCTGTCCGAAGGGATAGCTTGGTTGCCTGCTTTATTATACTTACCATCGTACGGTTAGTTGGCAATTTGGTTTCTTCCATTCCTATCTATAGCATCAGTACTAAGTTCACTTTCTTTTCTGTGAGCATGAACTCTAAGCATCAGTACTAAGGTCACCCCCTACCCACCGCCTCCCCTACCAGCGACCTGGGATCCCGGTACCCCTCCTCCGCCTCCATCCATCCTTGTCTTGAATCACCGGCCAAATCAGCAGCGGCACGCGCTGGAGATCGAGACCCTCCTCCAAGGAGACGGAGCTCCCCCACGACCCCGACCCATTCCTTCCGACGGCCTCCCCAACCTGTAGCTGCCCAGTGAGGTACTTCTCCTGTCGAATAAATCAATTAATTACCTGGTGAGCCTTTCCCCTTGAAGAGTACTAGTCAAGGCATATTCAAACTTTCCAACACTTTTAGATGCTTCTTGATTGTCTCGGTGTTACCATCAACTCGTCCCTAAGAATCGAAATAACAGAAATAAACAGATGGATCAAATCTGATGTGATATAATTAAGAGTAAACCACCCTAGACTAATATATCCAGTGACAAATTTGCAGTAATAAACCTCCCATTTTGGTTACATGTGCATAATTATAAACTAATGAAGTTACCGTTTCTTCTCTTCAATATAAACCACTGACATGAAAAAGGAAATTATTTGTGGCAACGGGCAAGCAAATAAGCAAGGTTTTGCACTATCCTTTAGGAAAGACATCTTCAATATTAGCAAAGAGATGGACTAAGCAGATGATTGTCACGTCTATCAGACTAGTTTTGAACCCATATGTATCTGTTGCTTGGTCTCGATGGTAGCTGCATGTGCTGCTTGGTCTCGGTGGTCTTGATCGATTTTGCTGCTTGGTCTCGGTGCTACCTGAATATGCTAGAGAATTTTGTAGATTGTTGTTCTAGTTTGTACTAAATTCTGTAGATGATTTGCTGGTACCGAATTATGTATCAGGACCAAATGTTGTACATGATTTGCTGGCACCAAATAATGTATCTGGACCCGCTACTCCTTGTATCTATTTAACTAGATGACTCGTAGTGAATTTTCTACCGAAATCTGTAGAAAATGTCTGAGCCCAATCATATTTTGGTGCTAGCTGAATGTGATTTTGCCTTGGTCTGGTGCTACCTGAATGCGATTGTGTACATGTTCTGCTGGTACCGAATTTTGTACATGAGCTGCTGCTACTCCTTATACCGATTTATCTAGATGGCTCCTACTGAATTTTGGACTGAAATCTATAGAACTGAATTGTTGTTTATTTTTCCAGTTTGTTTACACGGTTTGGTTGTTTGGAAATTTGTGTGACTAGAGTAGAGCTGTGCACTAAACACAGTCTACCTACATAACCAAGTTAACTCAATTTCTCAAGTTTTAGCGAAAAATTGTGTTGTTGTTCTGGTTGCAGAGATATGCACATGAGTAGCAGGTGATTACTCTTGCTGGCGCTGTCACTGAATTTCAACTTATCGTGGCTGCTGGACCAAGCTGGGTGGCGAGGAGCTGGACCCGCGAGGATCTGGTCAAGGCGAGGAGCTGGGCGACGTGAGCATCTGGGAGAGGAGTTGCGCGAGGCGCATGTCCAAAATATGCGCTCTACTCTCACCTAAGCTAGCTAGAGCTCGATCCGTCGTCGCGGTTGTAACGTGATTGTGAACTTGTACTCGATCGGAGGCACAAACACTTGTGTTGTGTGATGTACTTCGTATAAATAAACTTGCATATATGTATGTCGCGATTGATTCAAGTTGATGGTATTTATGGCGATTCTTTTTTCTGGAAATTCTGTACTGTTGTACTGTATTTGTGTATATATATACTTGTATATATGTATTCTGAAATGTGCAGTAATTTTACAAATTTTAAAAATCGAAAATGTTATAGGAGTCGCATATTAGGAACTATAGGAGGCGCATATGGGGATATATAGGAGGCGCATTTATCTGCATATGCGAGGGGCATCTAGTATGCGCCTCCTATAACATATAGGAGGCGCATTTTGAAATGCGCCTCCTATATGCAGGTATAACCATTAACCCATATACGTGAGGCTTGTCGCTGGAGACGCATTGTATATGCGCCTCGCATACAAAAAATGCGCCTTCTATAACCTTTTCTGTAGTAGTGGTATGTGCCACGCAGGCACGGACGGGCCAGCCTACGGTTGACTAGGGTCAAACGCGCGCGAGTCAGCACTGCGACATGATGACGTCATCTCTAGTGGGATCGTCTCCGGTGAGCTCAGCGCGGCGGCTCGAGCGCGTCCTAGGCCTAACCACGGGTACCACTAGCCTCTACTCGACGCGGGAAACACGGGGGTGGTGGCTCCGCTAGCTAACGGTCGTCGGAGCGGCGCCGGCGTGCATGCGAGGCGGTGGAGGCGCTCGGCCGGCCGGTGTTCCGGTAGGAGAAAACGAGGAGGGGCAGTGGCGTAGGATCGAGCTCACCTTCCGTTGGAGGGGCGACGGACGACGGCGGACGAGGGACGACGGACGACGGCGGCGTTCTGGTGAGGAGGGGCGACGAATGACGGTGGCGCGCGACAGCTACAATGGCGCGGGCGGACGACGGTGGCACGCGGCGGCGACAATGGCGTGGGCGGACGACGGTGGCGCGCGGCGGCGACAATGGCGCGGGAGGACCGCGGTGGCGCACGCTGGAAGGTGGTGGGCGCACGCGGTGGACGGGACGCATCTTGTCGTCGATCTCGCCGTCGCCGTGGGCCCAGAGGCGGTTTCGTCGAAGAATAGAAAATTTTTGCGGAAGAAACACTTAAGTCCCGCGGATTAAACCTTTGGTACCGGTTCTAGCCTCCAACCGGTACCAAAGGTACATTGGTATCGTTTCTAGCCTCCGTCCGGTACCAAAGGTGCATTGATACCGGTTGGTAGAACCAACCGGTAACAAAGTTCTCTCCGGGACCACGGCAGTTTGCCGCGCGAACCAGCAGACCTTTGGTACCGATTGGTGGTGTTTTATCTTTTGCTCTTTTTTTTTTCCTGTTTTATTAAAAAACTATAACTTTTGAAAGAAAAGTCCAAATGACATGAAACTAATTTCTATAATTTTGTAAAACTAAAAGCTGTCAACAAAAAATAATTTTATGATGTTTTGTAACATTTTCTAATTTTGAAATTTCAAAATGGATTAAAAAAATTCTAGAAACTATAATTAAGTCCAAATTTTGACGTAGCGTTTAAATTATTTATTTTGGTATTGCACAATAATCATTAAAATACTTTAATCTTGTTTTACCAACCGGGACTAAATGGTTAGGGTTTCGTCTGAGAGGGGTTCTTGATTGTTTGAATCCCACCAATCCGGATGAATCACACGGATCGTGTGTTTCTTTCTAACTCTTGTGAGTTGTTGGATCAGGGGTGTGTTTCTTTCTAGCTCTTGTGAGTCGTTGGATCAGGAGTGTGTTTCTTTGTAGCTGTTGTGATTGCTGGATCAGGGGTGTGTTTCTTTTAAGCTCTTGTGAGTCGTTTGATCGAAAGTAGCACAATCACTTTGTTAGCCACACGGCTCTATATGTATATAGCACACATCTCGGATTCCCTGCATACATCTTTCAGTTTATCGACCGGATACAAATCATTCGGATTCGTTGTCATACGTCCACCCGTGCATTTGATATACATATATGGACTCACGAGCCGTTGTTGGGCTGTATGACGGTGATACCGATTGTTTTGTTCTATCTCCGACATAAAAGGTTGTATACAACTTCTTCCGATGATTTTTTGTGGATATTAGAATATATGTTATGACACCACGCGAAGGTTTCGCGTCATTTTGGGTTTTTTGAATTTTCTGGAATTTTCAGAGCCGGTTTCAAGGAAAAGTCAAGATGACGGGCATAACCGTTCGTACCTAGGGGTTGTATATTGAGAAACTATTGGTGTATCTTTGTTGAAATAGGTAGTTGTGTACCTAAAAATAATTTTTGCCAAAAATCTTGAGCAAATTAGGATGCATCTGCAGTTCAAATTTGTCTCTTTCCAACTGAATCGGCAGAAACTTGTGTTTTTTAAAAGAGGTGGATGGAAACATTTTTTTAGAAAAAAAATTGTTTATTTGCGCATATAACATGGTCTAGTATATTCAAAAAATGCAGCTCCCAAATTTCGCAACATATTTGTGGTAGGTCCTTCACAAAATAACCCATTTTTGTCACTAAATGGAAAAAGATTTTTTTATTCAATAAAAATAAAAACTTCCTCCGTCAACATTTTCTGTGCTTCCAAGATGTATGTTTGTGTGGAATATGGGAACATTAAAAAAACTATGCCATGTATTTAGCCATAACACCCGTTATTTTGACCAAAACCCTAGAATGTTCGGAGGAGATAGCTCTTTTTTGTGAACATGTTTTCAACACAACTGTCGTATTCCAAGCTATAACATGGTCTACCTCTGACATAAAAGGTTTGATACATTATTACACATCATCAAAAACAGCCCTATCTAGTCTTATGTGTTTTCTTCGTGTGTTTCCTTTTCTTCTGATGGCGACACAACCATGGACAATCTTCGTTATTTAACACGGTGCTTGGGTCAGTTTTCACCTTGAAGGATGGAATATCATCAGACTTATTATAATATTTTAATGTCTTTCTTGTCCTCCACTCCCATGATGTTTCTGTTCCTGAAATAACTATGTGACGCTTTTGGCTCATCATATGATGTGTCCTCTTGCCTTTCTTTTCTTTTTTCGGTTTGGTAGACATTAACTTCACATAGAAATCCGGAGCCACTTCACTGGCTAGGACGAATGGTTCGGTGTCGTACCCTAAATTATTTAGATCCACTGTAGTCATTCTATAATGTGGGTCTACCTGTATCCCGTCTTTCAGGTTGAACCATTTGCACCGGAACAAAGAGACCTTGAAAGTAGGTTCATAGTCAAGTTCCCATATCTCCTCTATGTACCCATAATATGTAACCTTCTTCCCATTGTCGTCTGCTGCATCAAAGCGGACACCGCTGTTTTGGTTGGTGCTCTTATGATCTTGGGAAATCGTGTAAAATGTATTCTCATTTATCTCGTACCCTTGAAAGGTCAATATACTAAAATATGGTTGGTTGACCAACAAGTATAGCTGTTCTTCAATAGTGACATCAATGGGACGTGTTTGCAACCAACCACCGAAAGTATTCATGTGTTCTCCATCAATCCAATCTTCGCGTTGCTCCGGGTATTTCGAGCGTAAAATATTCTTGTGTTCCACTATGTAGGAGCCACCAAGCTGGAATTATGTAGAACTGTGTAGTGTGCTTTAGTGAAAGAATGTTCGTCCATACAAATTGTTGCTTTCTTCCCTAGTGTGCCTTTTCCACGCAGTCTCCCCTCATAGCGCGATTCACGAACACCGATCGGCTTTAGGTCAGAAATAAAGTCAACACAAAACTCAATGACCTCCTCTGTTCCATAGTCCTTGGAGATGCTTCCTTCTGGCTTAGAACGGTTATGAACATATTTCTTTAAGACTCCCATGAATCACTCAAACGGGAACATGTTGTGTACAAATATAGGACCGAGAACGCCAATCTCTTCGACTAGGTGAATTAGGAGGTGTGTCATAATATTGAAGAAGGATGGTGGGAAAATCAACTCAAAGCTGACTAGATATTGCACCACATCCTTCTGTAAATTTGTAGAGTTAGTGGATTGATCACCTTCTGAGAAATTGCATTGAGTAACGCACATAGCTTAACAATATGTACTGGAACATTTTCCGGCAAAAGCCCCCTCAATGCAATCGGAAGTAATTGTGTCATAATAACATGGCAGTCATGAGACTTTAGGTTTTGAAACTTTTTCTCTGCCATGTTTATTATTCCCTTCATATTCGACGAGATGCCAGACGGGACCTTGATGCTTCTCAGGACTTCAAAAAAGATCTCCTTCTCTTTTTTAGTAAGAGCGTAGCTGGCAGTACCTTGATACTTCTCTGGATTCAGTTTGTCCCGTTCGTGCATATGTTGTTGGTCCTTCCGTGCATCTGGTGTATCTTTTGTCTTCCCTCGTCGTCGACAAATTCACCAAGTGGGTGGAGGTAGAAACTGTCTGGGACATCCCGGCAAGGACGGCGGTAAAATTCATCAATGGATTGGTCTGCCGCTTCGGCGTGCCCAATCGCATCATCACCGGCAACGTCACGCAATTCACAAGCGGCCTCTTCAAGTCCTACTGCGCCAACCTGGGCATCAAGATCTGCTACACCTCCATCACGCACCCGCGCATCAACGGACAGGCGGAGCGCGCTAACGCCGAGGAGCTCATGGGCCTCAAGACGGGGAGCTTCAACAAGCTAAATACCCACGGGAAGAAGTGGTTCGATGAGCTCCCATCGGTTCCGTGGTCAATCCAGACCACCGCAACCAAGCCCACGGGGGCAACACTTTTCTCCCTAGTCTATAGGGCCGAGGCCAGTCTCCCTGCCGAACTCAAGCTTTGCTCTCCCTGAGCCATGGACTTCAACGAGGACAGGCCGGGGGAACTCCACGCCGAGGACTTGCTACTTCTCGAGGAGGCAAGAAACTGAGCCGCCACATGCAGTGCTCGGTACCAGCAAGGCCTCCGGTGCTACCACAACAACACCATCAGGCCACGTACACTGGAGGTGGGCGACCTGGTCCTGAGGAGGATTCTTCCCGAGAGGGCTTACACAAGCTCTCTCCCATGTGGGAGGGTCCGTACTGGGTAACACACGTCGCGAGACCTGGCGCGGCACGACTGGAGACAGAAGACGGCACGCATGTGCGGATGTGCCAACTCCATGGAACATCCAGCATCTACGGAAGTTCTAACCTTGGTTCTTGCTTGCTCCACGTGCCTCTCCTAGGCCCTGGTGACGCACTCTCGAGGGGACCCTGTGACGCGACGGTAAAAATGGCACCAGGACCTCTCTCCGTGAGGGTCTCAGGGGGCATCTCACCAGGCGGCTGCCTGGCCGCGAGAGCCTCTACCCACACAAGTGGGAAGCCGCATGGCAAACCTTTGCAACTGAGCTCGCGCGAGTCTCAGCCCAATAACGATGGGAGTCCCGTGTCCGCACGGGGCGTCAAGTGCTTCTTGGGGGACCGTAGGGTCATGACATCCCCAAGCATGTAATGTAGAGCCTCACCCTAGTAGTAAAGATCTTTTTTGCTAACAATACTTGTCTCTCGGCAAGCCCTTTTCCTTTCTTTGGGAGCACACATTTGTTACTCTTTCTCAAGGACACCTCGCGAGCGGGGGCTGGGATTGGTACCCGTGCACGGGTGAGACCCAATCAGAATAAATCCAACTGGCATAGCTCTGTCTAAACGGGTCGTTACCGTGCATGACACCTCATCTAAGTACTTGGTGGTGACTTCCTCTCAAGGTATCGGCGAGAAGAGCATCAGACACGTACTTTCGCTCACTGCAGAGACAAACACCCGCCTCCCGAAGCAACCAAGCTGGGACTTCCACAAGGAAGGGAAGGATGCCTCGAGAAGGGCAACAACAAGGACACTCGCAGGCGCAACTCACCGCATCAACAGCGCCAAAACTCCCAGAGCTAAGTCTAAACTCCTCCTCGCTGACTCTCCAAAGAATTTATTGGCGGAATAATAGGCAAAAGAACACATTTCCTTCATATTTCATACATGAGATACATTCGAGTACATGGAAATGCTGCAGATCCATCACGAAGAAAAAAAGTACGTAGAAGGAGCTATTCCCCTTTCGCAGCTATCAAAGAAAGAAGAACTGCGACCAACCTCGGCCGAACCTGTCTTCGCCACAGCTAAGAGACATGATCGGCCGAGGAGGAGTGATGGAGGCGATGACGAGAAGGAGGAAGAAGAGGAGTACATACGAGAAGGAGGAAGAAGAGGACGAAGGCACCCAAAGGACCTCTGTCGTCCGGCGAGTTCAACTCGTCTCTCTCCTCCTTGACGACCGACGGATCTTCCTTGTCCTCCTCTTCAGCAACATCATCTTTATCATCGTCGTCGCTCTCGTTGCTACTCTCTCTATCTCTCTCTCTCTCTCTCTCTCTATATATATATATATATATATATATATATATATATATATTTATATATTTATATATATCTCTTGATGTAGCACTCCACACGCTCGTTTCGACGCCCGAAGATCTTCACGAAGAGGCGGTCGACTCCATCAAAACGGAAGTGGAGGACCTGGCTCTCCCCCAACATCTGGGCGTGGGCGAAGGCTTTCCAAGCCCTCGCCAACGACAGGTGGACGGCAGAGCAAAACTCCGCCGACGCCCACCAGGGCCCGTTGATGCAGCCCACCACCTGAAGCCAGAATCTGTGGAGCGGACTACGACCGGCGGATCCTGCGAAGAGACCAGGAAGCCTTAGGCGGCTGCGGAGGCGACCGCAGAGGGCCACCAGGAACTCGTGCTCCGGCACACGAGTGTCCTCCGCCCAGCGGTGAAGGGAGTTCCCCATCACGTCGCGGCCGCGAGGAGCTCGGCTGCCCTGGCCGCGCTGGCTCCGTGTGCCCGCTCCAGCCCGAGCATATCATCCCTCCGGCTCGTCCACGACAACCGCGGCGCGCCTCGCACTCCGCCAGGCGGCAACACCGGAGCCCATATACGAACCTCTGCCTCGCCCTCCACGAGCCATGCTCTTTTTTCTCTCTCTCTCTACAGGTGAAGAATGGGGAGAAGAAGGAAGCGAAGATGATGTTGGATTGGGAGAAGGGTCACCCCCTCCTATTTATGCTGAGCCGAAGATACGGAACCGTGCCCGTTCAGTCTCCCCTCCGGGCCGAGCATCGAGGCAGAAGGGGCCACATCCCGAGAGGGGCGCGACCAGACGCCAAGGCACCTGCTGCTCTGCACCGCCCAGCCAGAGCAGTAATTGCAACAAGACGTTTCCGTTACGTGGAAAGATCGTGGGTTCTCACACGAACCGTCGCGCCACATGGAGAGGCTTGCCCCACAGCTAGAGGGCCCAAGCCACTTCGCCTTTCCTCAACGCGCGCGCATCATGGGCCCAGGGCCTACCGTCGGATCCATGGATACCAGGGTATCCTGGACCATCTGCTACTGGCCCATCTCATCGGGTTTGGAAGGAGTCTGTACCTGTCTACCGCGAGGAAAGGGAGCCCGCAACGGTTTCCCACCGAGGTCAGCCCTATGGAGAGGAGTCTTCCCCGAGAACTCCATCGCGCATTGCTGCGAAGGAGCCCTTCTCCACCCCCGCTCCTTCCCAGAAAGAACCTCACACGTTGGGAGACAACCCATCTGAGGATGACGTTCTAGCCCCTGCGGGGATGATGAAGGCATCGCAGGGGACAGAGTGGTTTTGGTCACAGTTGTCATTCTCGTGTATAAAGTGCGGAGCACCTCTGCGTGCACCAAAGCCCGGTCTGAGGCTTTCCTCTTTGGTGCAAGAAGATCAATTCCGCGCTACAAGACGGAGGCGGCGTCACCAGGCTCCCCCACCATGACGCCATGGACGGTGGAGTTGTCCCGCAGCGACTAGGACCGCGCAGGAGGCGCCGCAGTATGGGACGCTCCACCTTTTGGCACCTTGTGGTATCCTTTTCCCGCCAAGTGAGCGGGAAAGAGGGCCAATCGCCGGTTTAAGTAGGCTACCCTAAAAGCCGTAGAAAAGAGGAAGCGGGTCTGAGAGGAACCACTCTAGAGCTCGAACCAACATAGAGCCCAAGTATTTTGTTCCGAGCACAAGCTCGCATTTGTACCGAATCACCACAGTGCAATCCATTAGACAAGTAGGAGTAGGGTTTTAAACCATCACGGTGGCCTGAACCTGGGTAAACTCTCTGTGTCAACATTGTTTTCCTTCGAGAGCTCCCCTCCCGAAGCCATCCGAGGTGCGATAGAATGTGGTTAGTCCACAGTGTTCGAACCTTTGAGTGCTACCCTGTCGTTGATAGAATAGCCACTCTGACACCATGATTATCCTCTATAGTGATTATAACAGGCTCTTTAGGTGGTCATGCGACCACCACTTTGTCCACCTCATATGACAAATCCTAGAGGTTATCCCCCCCAAACAACCTTCTGCTTGTTTTGGGATTCTGTCCACGTCTCTACGGCCAATAAATTTATACAACTCAGGTTTGTGAAGGGTCGAACCATACAATTTCTAGAAAATTACCACCAAAGAGCCAACATAAAAAAACATTGGCTTCCAGCCTTTTATCTAAAGATATACTACTGACCCGCACCCAGGATTTCTGTAACGTTGCTTTGGCCCCTACAAAAGCAGTCCAGGTCGAAAGCCTCACCGTAGCATCCACTGTTTTCGTTTTCATGTTATCACTATAGTACACGGCTTGTTCCACTTCTCTAGCATTGGATAAGCGCATGATATATTGATTGGTCATATCGGTCTCGCGGTGCATCTCCACTTACACTAGTGGAAATAAGGCCAAAGGATTTGACCTTTAGTACATGTTCAGTTAAAAACCAGTACAAATCGGTGTGTAGTACCGGTTCGAACGCGGAGGGCGCTGGGCACGGCTAATACCGGTTAATTAGAACCACACCGTTGGTGTCGATTGGTGGCTATAACCGGTACCAAAGGGGTGTGGCAACCGTTTGCCTGGTGCGGGGAACTTTGGTACCGGTTGATGGCAAAAACCGGTACCAAAGGGGTGTGGAAGGGGTACTGTGGTGACCTTTCGCCTGGCGCTGGGCACCTTTGGTACTGGTTGGTGGCTAAAACCGGTATTAAAGGGTCAAACGGTTTGCCTCCCGCGCGTATGAAGTCGCGAACTGCGCACAGTACACACGCCATTTCTCTGTTTTCTCTGTTTTGGTACGGTTTCCCTCTCCTCCTCTCTTCTCCCTCTCTCTTGCTTCTTCCTCTAATCCACCATGGAACCAATCACTCGCATTAAGGATGTTCGCGCACATGGCACGAACGTGCTTACTGTCGTCTACACCAACGAGAGCGCCAACATGCCGGGTTATCTTGCCACGTTCCAAGGATCGGTTCAAAGCGCAAACGAACAAGAGAAGTTCATAGGGCTTGATCTTGAGTTCACACGCGATCAAAAGGATGTTGCCTTCATCCAACTATGCTTCAAAACAAATGTCTTGATCTTCCAATGGGCAAGGTACGTTTTAATTGGGACTCTTGATCTATCCATAGGTTTATGATGAAAATTGCATAGAATAGCAACATGTCCAAACCCCTTTTGAATCATATATGATATAGATAATTTAGTGGTGAATTTATTTTCTTGGTAAAATCCGTGAAAGAAGATATAGTTAGTTTAGTACATATTAGCAAATTGCATATGATAGCAAATTGTTCCCATTTGAATTATATATGAAAATCAATACTATTTAGTAGTGAATTAATTTTCCTTGTTACAAATTGGAAAATCCATGATAGAACATATATAGAAAAATGCATATTGGCAAATTGCAGAGGATAGCAAAATAACATATAGTTAATTTATGACATGCATATTGGCAAATTGCATAGGATAGAAAATTGTTCCCATTTGAATTCTATATGAAGGTCAATACTATTTAATAGTGAATTAATTTTCCTATTGGCATATATATTTAATTCAAGGGTTATTGCTATGATTCTTAATTAACAAATTGTTCCATTCTAATTTGTTGTTGCAGTAGTGACAAGGAGTGTCTAACTCTCATGAACTTCCTTTGCCGCAACGGCATTCGTTTTGTTAGCGTTGATATCAATAATGACAAGATCAACATGAAGAAAAGCTTCAATATTTAGATACGGGCTGCCTGCCAGATTGATCTCCAGGACATATTCCGGCCTCGACATGATAAGAATTCAATGGCTCATATGGAAATCGATTTGATTGGCGACTACTACACTGATATGAAGACCAAGACCGAGAACCATGATGAGTGGGAGACGACCCCTCTTCACCGCAAGAACATTGAGTATGCCGCCATAGATGCTTACGTTGTATATGAGTTGTACCGCATTATTCAAGTGGTCAACCATGGGCAACGTCACCTCGTACCGCAAGCACCAGCACTTGATGATGATGATGATGATTCAGACGAGTACTACTAGTGTGTAGTGCTTGGGGGTCGATCTTGTGATCTCTATAGTACTTTTATCAAGTGTTGGGTTTCATCGTGCATTTATGTTCATGATTAAGTTTAAGTATGATAGGAGTACTTGGGATTTATGTTCTTGTGCTTGGGATTTATGTTCATGTTTAAGTTTAAGTATGATGCGAGTACTTGGGATTTATGTTCTTGTGTTTGGGATTTATGTTCATGTTTACGTTTAAGTATGATGTGAGAAGATTTCATTGTGATCTATGTAATCTCTCTATGATGTGAGTACTTTTATCAAGATTTGGGTTTCATCGAAGAGGGACTCTGGCGTTGGAATCCCACCATAAGATAGGCGGTGCCATAATATATGTGTACAAGTGTGCTATGGGTTTTTGATGACAGACACTGCACTTCGAGGTGTGACCTAGTTCACCGGTATCAACTTCTCTCTAGGGAGTTTCATGACTTAGAGTTTGAAAGTACTAGATAAGACAAACATTAGAATAAAAATTATCAATAGGTGTGTCATACCTTTGTCTCTGACTCTCTAGGACCTATCCTAACACAACCAAGCAACTAGTTAGACACTTTTCAACCCTATTTTGACTCCGCTACCGGCTTTATTCGTATAAGCCCGGTTTTTCTACAACGGGCTAGGTTTTCAGCGGCGAGGGACTCCGGCGTTGGGATCCCACCACAAGACAGGGGGAGCCATAACATGTGTGTACAAGTGTGCTATGGGTTTTGGATGACATACATCTGAGCTACTTCACCGGTATCAACTTCTCTCTAGTTAGGGAGTTTCATGACTTGGAGCTTAAAAGTACTAGATCAGACAAACATGAGAGAAATTTATCAAGAGTTAGGTTATGGATGTCTCATGTTTGGATTTCTTGTCAAATTTAAATTTACGGATTTGCATATATGAATTATTCAATATTAAATGGAAAAGGACAAATAAGTTAATTATTATTTCCATTTAATAATATTTTAATTCAAAATATTACTACCTCCGAACCGGAAAAAGTGTCGTAAGATTATAACGGGACAAGTACAACTAGCAGGTATAAGTCCCGACGTTTTTTTCGGATCGGAGGGAGTATTAATGATTTCTTTTTATTTAAATAATTATTTTGATTCATAAAATAAATGTGTGTGGACGCATAGTCTATCGGTTAATAGGATTGATAGGATACTATTGTCAGGTAAGTATCTCTTGTTTGTAGGTAGCTCATAGGGAAGGAACTAAGAAGTTAAGCGTGCTAGTGCTGGAGCAGTGTGAGGATGGGTGACCTCTGCGGAAAATGTTAGTAGAAGGGAGTAATTTTGATTGAAATTAATAATGCTTAGTGATAAATGTGATTTAAGTGGTTAGCCTATAGAAATAAATAAAATGATTTTTTCGGAAAAAAAAGAGAAAAAAATACTGGGACCGGTACCAAAGGAACCCAAAACCGTGGGCTCCTCCTGGGCCACGTGAAGGCCCTTTTAATACCGGTCAGTAAGGAACCGGTACTAAAGTCTGGTGGGTCTTTAGTGCCAATTAATTAGTACCAGTTGTCCAACTGGTACTAATAGGCCTCTGGAACCGGTACTAAAAGCCCATTTTCTACTAGCGTCATACTTAAACACGACATTGAATTCATGCTCTATTTCTGTCAAAGTTGCATTCCACTGGATTACAGAGATGGTAACACCACTTTCTCTTTCTTTACTCTCCTTAGACGAACCTGCATCAGGGAAATAAAAGAAACCAGAGCTAGGATTTTGAAAAGCACACACTGATGCTACACACTCCCAAGGAAGAATTGCATGACATATCTGATTAATATGTCTTAGTTATTGCACCTTTCACACCAAATTGAATGGCACTTAGCAGCAACGTGACCAGAAAAATTGCAATTGAGACAAGGAGATTTTTTTACCAGAGCCAATGGTTCCTTCACACATACCTTATCCCCAAGCTTTAGCACAAGGAGGATATGAGATAACTTGTTGACGATCTCCAGCTGCAGCCTCTTTTGTTGACTACTCCCATCTATCACTCCGAGTTCATCGAACCAGATTCCATGCTAATGCTGGAGGATTCCTAAGGTATTTCTTTGTTGTTTCTCTACCAAACATTGCGGTTGCGGCCCCATCAAACCGCCCTCCATGATGCTGACCACGGCTACAATTGAACTTTCTGCACCCAGGATTAGACGACGCGCGGCCAGCCCCCGCCCTGTCACCTGTGCCATCTCCCATCAGCATGGATCGAGAAGGAGACGAGACCACATGAGCAAAGGATCGCCAATCTCTCGCAACCTTGTCCTTCCACCAGCCAAATGAATCGCCAGAATTTTTTTCATATGAGGGAACTCTGGATTCGTACGAGAATTGGCCGAAGAGAGAGCAGAGCTTAAAGGTGGAGGCGGCGGTGGTGGTAGATATAGAGTCCATACCTCGACCTACATGTCGGTGACTGCCATTAATGTGGCTCGTTAAGGCCGTGTGCCCCCCCCCCCCCACACACACACACAAACACCTCCTCGGCCCACACTGTACCATCTAGGGTGGAGTAGCCCACCAAAAAATTCCCCGTTGGGATACTTAGTGAATGGCTTCTGATTTTATACTTGGATTACTGCATTCACACCTGCTTTGGGAATGGCTCATGATTTTACTTTTCGTTTTGAAATGGGAAAACCCAGCCTCTGCATCTAGTTGATACACAGAGCTTTTATATTAATCAAAAAGTTGCAAGAGTATTTAGATTAGGAGCACTCAGGCTCAATACAGTTCACGAATCGCAAAGAGTGGCTACGTGAACCGTCCACGGGAAAAAAGATGAAATTGCAACACTACACATTCAAAGGTCTAGTGTGCAACCAGCCACCCTTGCTGATAGTCTGAACGACTGCCATCAACCGAGTGCATCAGACTCCAAACGTCTCGCTGGTTTTCTGGGAGGACATGAGACCACATATTTATCCAATATGTAGCGCGATGAATAACCTGCAAAAAAATCCCAGGTTTCATATTGTTATTGATAACATCGTTTCGACAGTTCCATATCGCCCAAAGAAAAGCACAAACGCCAATACGAATGGAGCTTTCGTAGTATTATCTATCTCAGCTAGCCAATGACCAAACATGTTAGAAATACTACTCAGAGGGATAATACTAAAAGTAAAGTGAGCAAGTCTCCATATTTGTCTTGCAAAATCACAATTAATATAAAAATGTTAAACAGTTTCCTGGGCATCACAAAAGACACATTTTTTACTACATGTCCACCTTCTCTAGCCAAGTTATCTTTTGTTAACAACTCTTTCCTATGAAGGAATCACATAAAAATCTTAGTTTTCAACGGAACATTCAGTTTCCAAAGATATTTTCGCAAGAACCAAACACTCCCATCCATTAGATGCACATACATTGGTCTTACTGAAAACACATCCGATGGTGTTAGCTTCCATGCAAAAGAATCAAGAGAATTAGACAAATAAACTGCCACCAGTCTCTCTACCATATGTAACCATGCATCCATCCCCCCCTCCCCACTAAAGGGTGTCTAAAATGTAAGTTTGGATGGACTTGCCCTAGTACCTTAGATACCAGGATATTTTTCTATCTCACGATATTAAACAAAACTTGGTATTGAGCAAAAAGAGAGGTGTTTCCTAGCCAAGGATTTTCCCAAAATCTTATTACTTGCCCATTACCAACGGGGAAAGAAACATTTTCAAAGAAAACAGAATTCACTCCCATATATAATCTCTTTCCAAAAAAGGTAAATCTACGGGTTTTCCTTCTATCTGGGATAATATCTTATCTTGAATATATTTATTGTGAAACAACTAATGCCATACCTCTTCCTCGGTTAATCGTTTAAACAACCATTTGCTAAGGAGACATTTATTCTTAATATCGAAAACATCAATTCCAAGCCCGGCTTGGTCTTTAGGCTGGCAAATGATATTCCACTTAGAATGTCTATAATTCTTTTTATGATGATCATTTTGCCAAAAGAACCGAGATCTATAAGAATCTAGTATTTTCAATACCCCAATAGGTATTTGAAAGAAAAATAAAAGAAACCTCGGAAGGTTTATTAACACTAAGTTTATTAGGACGTGTTTGCCTCGATATGAGAGCAACTTCCCAATCCATGAGATGAGTTTCTGTTCAAAACGATCCTCAACTGGCTTCCGTTCTTTGTTAAAATCCTCCAATGATGAATTGCAATTAGTAGATACCTAAATGGCAAAGTATCAACTTCACATCCAAAGATTTGTCGGTATTCTGCCGTGAATTCCCTAGACTCTCAAAGCAGAAAATATCACTCTTGTGAAAAATCATTTCTAATCCGGACAGTTTCTCAAAGATACCACCCTCAACTAAATGAGGAATAAGCCCCCCAATTTTTTCCATCATCGTTTGCCCGTGCAATAAGGATGGCCAACATATCAGCAACTAGGTTAAAGAGAATGGGAGACAACATATCACCTTGTCTTAAACATTTTAGCCTGGAAAAATGCCCAGTATCATCATTAACTCGAATGCCTACACTGTCCCCTGAACAAATCTGGACACCCACTTGCACCATTTTGGTGAAGAAAGACCAATTGACTATATCATATGACTTTTCAAAATCAATTTTGAAAAGAACACCATCCATTTTATTTCTATTAAGCTCATGGATTATCTCATGTAAAATCTCAACTCCTTCTAAAATATTTCTACTAGGTAGAAAGGATGATTGAGAGGGCCTAATAACCTTTTGAGAAATAGTTGTGACCCTATCCGTTTCCACCTTCGTAAAAACTTTGAAGCTCGCATTTAGAAGGCAAATAGGTCTATATTTCTCAATTCTGTTAGCATCCTCCTTTTTGGGTAATAAGGTGATAACTGCAAAGTTTAATTTAAACAATGGAAGATCCCAGAATGTCATTGAGAAAACATTGTCATCAAGTCAACCTTGATAACATTCAAAAAAGTTGATAGAACTAAGCCAGAAATACCTTCGGTGCAAGCCTTTATTGTGTTCCATTTCAGAAATAGCATCATGAACCTCCTCTTTCATAAAAGGGACCGTTAAAATGTTATTCTCAGCATCTGTGACTTGAGGCAAATCATCAATCCTGGATTCCAATAGAGAAAAAGAAGAAGCAAATCATCAATCCTGGATTCCAATAGAGAAAAAGAAGAAGCCGATGCTCCAAACAACTTTTTGTAGCACTCTGAGATCCCCAATGCAATTGGGGATGTTTTCTTAATTGCAGTTGAAGCCGATGCTCCAAACAACCTTGGTAACATCCTGATTTTACATACTGTCAATGATCTTCGATGGACGGCAAGGCTTTGGCCCTAATCTTTCGCCTTCGTATTTGCAGATATCTCGAAAACAGGGACATGAGGTGTTTGCCTTGTGTGGCATGTGATGGCAGTTCCCATCCTGCCTATTTGACTCTAGCGAAAGCAGTAATATTTAGATGTTGTTCAGACATGGTCATTATATAATTATCACATCGGCCGTGTGCATCGCTTTGATGCAGAGGCCGGGGCTCAGGCTCCCATTTCTTAAAAAAAAATTATCAGACATACACTTGAACATTCCAGAAATATGAGTCAAAATCATCAGACACAAATACAAACATTCCACTGCAACCACGCACGCCGCAGATCGTACAGATCGATTATTCTGAGTCCGGCACCTGTACCCTCCAATACCAAAATTTGAAGCGCGCACCCACACGTCTAGTTTACGGATCCGGTGGCCACGGCGGGTGCCAAGGCCAGTGGCTGCTACAACGGCGGCCGCTTGGGCGCTCCTGGACACTCGTCCACTTCCGGCGGCAGGCAAAAGCCACGGAGCACGTCGACACACGACCACTCACGGATGCAGGCGAGAAGGATGCAGCAATCACGGTTGACGCCGTTCTTGTTGTCGCCGAAGATCGCCTTGATGAACATCTGCCTGCACCACTCCGGCACCCCCTTGACCGTCTCGTAGCAGCCGCCACCGTCCACGACGGGCGGGAACGGTGGCCTGGGAACAGCGACAGTGACTGACACGGCCAGGAGGAAGGATATGCACAAGCAGAGGTAATTTAGCCAGAGCGCCATTTCTAATTATCGTTTGGCAAGATTTGATTGGCATCGTTTTATAGTCGGAGGAGAATGGCTTAGTTTTCGTTTTTTGTAACTCAAGTTCGTATATGAGAAAATTAATATTCCGTGGTTATATCGTTTGGGAGAAATGCCATTATGACAATTTACGTGCACTAGCCCTCTGAATTAGTAACGAATTTCCTGAGGGAAACGTTATGAGTACTTTAGTTACGCCTTGGATACAAACTGTTCATGAAATCCGTGGTTGCAATTTTCGAGCACTAATTAACTAAACAGTTACTTTGGCTCAAATGTACATGCCACCTCATCGCAGTGTACATCACAAAAGTCTTGTGCCGTCCTCGTCAACTGTACTATCTAAGGGTCTATGTCTATTTTTGTAAGGGGCGATCGGATTTGCTACTAGCTATACTCGATTTCCAGATCATAGGTTTGAAGTCGGTACAGGCTCCTCGAGCCACTCACACACGGCACCGCCGTTCCTTACACGTTCCAAGCCAAACTCCAACGCGGTAGGTAGTTCTCTCTTATAGACGTTCCGTGCACTCAGGTTGTCACCCATTCAGGGCCAGCCAATCGCGCGGGGACAGCTGTCTTTCGACGTGGCCTGGGCCCAGTGCCTGGCGCGGGCGTCTGTGGGTCTTGGTCGTTGACAATCCCCTCTCCTTGTTTTCCTGCTTGACCCCAAGCAGGAGCTCGCGGAAATTGCTGGCGCAGGAACTCCTCATCCTCCCAAGTAGCCAGTTCCACCGGGTCACCACTCCACTGAACCAGCACTTGCGCGACCGTGTGGAGACCATCCTGACGAGCTCGACGCTGAATCACCTCGACGGGGACCTGCAGCCTTGAGTCTGGTTGAGGTAGATGGGGAAGCGCGCGTTGATCGGGACGAAGACAAGCCTTCAGGAGCAAAACATGGAAGACGGGGTGGATGCGGCTATTCGATGGCAGCTCCAGCTTGTAGGCGACAGCGCCAATGCGTTCCAACACGCGGAAAGGCCCGAAGTACTTGAAGGAGAGCTTGTGGTTCGCACTGCGCACGACGGAGGTCTGCAGGTATGGCTGCAGCTTGAGGAAGACCTCCGCTCCAACCTCAAAGATACGCTCGCTACGGTGCTTGTCCGCCTGGTGCTTCATGTGCTGCTGCATGCGGAGTAGGTGCTGGCGGACAGAGGCGAGAACGAGATGCCTCTCCTGCAACCAATACTGAATATCGGAAGAAGCGATAGCGTCAGTTTCAGTAATGCCAAAGTACTTGGGCTTGCGACCATAGAGGACCTCGAACGGCGATCGACCCAAGGACGAGTGCCAATTGGTGTTGTACCAAAATTCGCACAATGACAGCCACTTGCTCCACTGATGAGGATGTGTGCTGATGAAACAACGGAGGTAGCATTCGATTGATTGGTTCACCCTCTCGGTCTGACCATCAGTCTCGGGGTGGCTAGCTGTACTCATACGTAGCTGGGTGCCCGTGGCTCTGAAAACTCCCTGCCAGAAGGCGCTAGTGAACACTGGATCTCTGTCCGAGACCAAGGACAGCGGCAGGCCGTGGAGACGTAAAATGTTATCAACGAAGACCTCAGCTATCTTACTTGCCGTATACGGATGTTTCAGTGCGACGACATGGGCGTACTTACTGAGTTTGTCAACCACGACGAGGATACAATTGTAGCGCGCTGATGGAGGAAATCCCTCGATGAAGTCCATCGTGGCCATCTCCCAAGGTAGCGAGGGCACGGGCAGAGGCTGGAGCAGCCCTGGCGGCAGCACCCGTTCTGGTTTTGCTTGCTGGCAAGTCTGACAGGTGCGAACATAGTCACGGACAGCATTTTTCATTCCAGTCCACTTGAACAAGGACGAAACTCGCCTGTAAGTTACAGGAAACCCTGAATGTCCCCCTTGAGGGCTGTCGTGGAAAGCAGCAATCACCTTGGCCTGCAACGCCGGCGCGGCCCCAATCCATATACGGTTGTCATAACGCAGCAGCCCGGAACGGAGTGTGAAATGTCGCACAGATGCCGGATCCAACAGTAACTTCTGCAGTAGCCCTTGCGCAAACGAGTCCCTGGCATAACTAGCCTTCACAGCATCCAACCATGCCGGTTTCACTGTCGAGATGACAAAAACCTGCGATGAGTCCGTTGGCTTGCGGGACAGGGCATCAGCACCCCCCATTGTTGATCCCTTTCTTGTAAACCACTCTGAATTGCAGGCCCATCATCTTCGTTAAGGCCTTGCGCTGCCAGTCCGTGTGGAGACGCTGATCCGTCAGATGCGTGAGGCTTTGGTGATCCGTGCGGATAAGAAACTCCCCCAGCTGCAGGTAAGATCGCCACTGCTCGACTGCCAATAGGATAGCCATGTATTCCTTTTCATAAACCGAGAGGCCCTGGTTGCGAGGTTCCAACGCTCGACTGACGAAGGCAATTGGATGCCCATTTTGGGAAAGGATGGCACCTATTCCCACGTCGCACGCATCCGTCTCGACCACGAACTGCTGGTGGAAGTCTCGCAGTGCGAGAACTGGCGCAGAGACAAGCGCATTCTTCAAAGTCTGGAAGGCCAATTCAGTTTCGACAGTCCACACGAACAAGGCTCCTTTCTTGAGTAGTGCTGTCAAGGGACTGCTGATCACTGCATATTGACGGATGAATTTCCTATAGTATCCACTTAGACCTAAGAAACCCCGCAGCTCCTTCACATTCACCGGCTGGGGCCAATTCTTGATAGTCTCGATCTTGGAGCCATCAGTGGACACTCCTGCCGCAGAGATCACATGACCGAGATACGCAATTTCCTGCTGCGCGAAGGCACACTTGGAACGTTTCACTCTCCACTGCTCCCTGCTCAAA
This sequence comes from Alopecurus myosuroides, assembly GCA_028641055.1. Taxonomy (NCBI): domain Eukaryota; kingdom Viridiplantae; phylum Streptophyta; class Magnoliopsida; order Poales; family Poaceae; genus Alopecurus; species Alopecurus myosuroides. The sequence continues at coordinate 43,081,479 of CM054058.1, forward strand.
ATGTCAAGGACGGATCGAAGATGCACCAAATGTTCCTCGAATGTCGCACTGTAGATGAGAATATCGTCGAAGAAAACGAGGGCAAACTTGCGCAGAACCGGCGCCAGAGCCGCGTTCATTGAGAATTGAAAGGTTGCCGGTGCGCCACTCAATCCGAAGGCCATTACCTTGAATTCGTAATGGCCATTGTGCGATTGGAATGCGGTTTTGTATTCCTCCCCTGGCACGAGACAAATCTGGTGGTAGCCAACGCGTAAATCAAGTTTGGAGAACCATCGGGACCCAGCCAATTCATCAAGCAGTTCGTCAATTACCGGTAGCGGATATTTGCCCTTGACAGTCAATGCATTCAGGTGCCTGTAGTCGACCACCAACCTCCAGGAGCGATCATCCTTCCTGACAAGAAAAATTGGCGTGGAATACGGGCTGTTGCTATGGGTGATAACGCCTTGGCAGAGCAATTCATCAATTTTCCGCTCAATTTCAGATTTCAATTCAGGAGCAACTCGATACGCCGAATGGATACCGGCCGTGCTCCAGGAAGAAGAGGAATTTGGTGGTCATATTGGCAGCGAGGCGGAAGCCCGATCGGCTCTTCGAAGAAGGAATCAAACTGGTCCAGGATCGCCTGAACTCCGGGGCTCACTGTATTCTCGCCATTGGTTACTTGTTCGTGGACTAACTGGAGCTCAAGTACTACATGCGTCGCCTCCTGAGAACCCTCTCCATAGAGCACTGTGAGCTTGCCTTCCACGTCGATTGCGACCCAATTCTGGGCCCAATGGGTGAGCATCGGGGTGTACTTTGCGAGCCAGTCGAGGCCCAAGATGCCATCGTATGACTGCAGCGCTAAAATTCTGAAAGAATCCACGAACTGACAGCCCTGGGTCGTCCATTGAAGTTCAGGAATGCGATCAGAACAGGGAAGTACGCCCCCCCCCCCCCAGCGACTCTCACGTTCACATTGGCAGGCACGCGCTCAACACCAATCAATCCAGTTGCGCACTTCTCATCCAAGAAGTATGCGGAGCTTCCCGAATCCACCAGAAACAAGAGATGTTTTCCCTGTACCTGTGCCTCGAGTTGCATAGTGCGAGGTGCTGCGACCCCTGTCTGCAGAGCCGCTGCCGAAATCGTCATCATGTTGAGCTCGGTTTCCTGCATATCCCCCCCCCCCCAGGTGGCTGCTCACTATCTGAATCCGACGGCTGCATACACTCCAACATCTCCTGCACAACGTGCAACTGAATCGTGTTTTTACACTCATGCTCCCGGCTATACTTCTCTCCACAGACAAAACAGAGGCCCTTAGCTCGCCGGTAGGCTTTGAGGCTGGTCCATCGATCATCAGGCGGTGGTTTGCTGCCTTCCATCAATCGTTTCTCCTCGACAGACTTGGACCCTCCTGCCGCAGCGCTCGGAATCGCCCGGACGGCGCGGTCAGCGGCGCTCGCGAGGTGCGAGATCTCCACGCTCAGCGTGGCCTTGACAGAATCCAGCGTCAGTTCCTCCATGGCTTCCTCCCGGCGGCGGATGGCGTGGCGGGTGTGGTGTGGGTGGGTGGGGATCTCCAGATCTGCCTCCTTGGATCGAGCTTGCGCTCTGATACCAGATGTAAGGGGCGACCGGATTTGCTACTAGCTATACTCGATTTCCAGATCACAGGTTTGAATTCGGTACAGGCTCCTCGAGCCACTCACACACGGCACCGCCATTCCTTACACGTTCCAAGCCAAACTCCAACGCGGTATGTAGTTCTCTCTTATAGACGTTCCGTGCACTCAGGTTGTCACCCATTCAGGGCCAGCCAATCGCGCGGGGACAGCTGTCTTCCGACGTGGCCTGGGCCCAGTGCCTGGCGCGGGCGTCTCTGGGTCTTGGTCGCTGACAATTTTAACTAGGTTCGGGTCCCTGATACGATGAGAAAAAACCCTAATCCCGCCTCGAACTATTGATGAAGTGGATACAAATACAATCACAAAGGGGAACTCGCCGGGTTGAAATACTAAGTCAGCGATTATGAATTGATCTACGATTTAGTCTACTTAGTGTCGGTGAGAAAATTGCTCCAACCTCCAACAATTGGGGCAGTTGTTGTAGCAAACTACAACTATTGAGGCAAGTTGCAAAGAACTACAACTTTTGGGTACATGCGTTGCACAAAACTCAAATTACACGTTTAGCTCGTTTAACGGTGCATCTGATGAGGTATTAGTTCTAACAAGACCTACTACATCTCATCCAGACCCCACGTCGCCCCTCCCAGGAGACACGGGGGAACCCTAACCCGCGCCGCCAACCTTCGCCGCCGCCGGAGGAAACCGCCGGGCGAAGCACACGCGGCGGACGGCAGCGGCGGGGCTCTCTCGCGCGTGGCTCCTGGTGGCGCCTCCGACAGGATCTGGGGGTGGCTCGGCCATGGTGCGGCCGACGCGGCGACCTCGACGGCCGGTCTCCCTCTCGCCTCTTCGTCTCGCAAGTCTGCAACGCCCCTCGAGCGGCACCGGGTCGGCGGTCCCGCGGATGGTGGGCGCGGGGCTAGTGGCGGTTGGTGGCGGGGTGTCCGCGTGCTAGGCTCCGGTGGCCGCATGACCTGCTGCTAGGCGACAGGGTTCGTCACTTGAGATCGGCGGTAGACTGCACCGGCGGCTCGGCGTTTTTGCAGCGGCGGCGCCGTCGGCTTGCCTCCCGGGAGGCGCGGCCTCCTCTGTCCTTGGCGGCGGGAGGATATGGTGCTAGAGACCGTCGGCGGCAGGGCTCCTGGTATTCGGAGTCTTTGCATCGATGGGGAACTGGCTTGGAATTACAAGATTCGTGGAAACGGTATGTAAGAGGGGGCGACAACATGCGTGAAGTCCAAAGTCCTACCTTCATGGTGAAAACCGAAGGTGTGGCCTTAATTGGTTGTGCCTGGGCTTGTTGGAGACATTGTTCTGAGAGCGAGAATTATCTTTAGGGTGAAAACCCAAAGTCTGCCCTTAATTGGTTGTGCCTGGCACCGTTCTTCATGAAGACGTTGTTTTTGAAGAGCTGGACATTAGATGTTGTTTAAGTGGTGGTTGTGTGGCTGCTGCAGGGACTGTAACTCTCTAGCGGGACTTTTCTTTTTAGTTCTTATTTTTATTGTCTTTCGGCTGTGTGCATCCTTAATGGCTTTGGTTATTTCGTTTTTGCATTGGTGAGTGTAATTTGTATCTCCACGATATTAATATACATTTCCCTTTAAAAAAACATGATTTGCCACGTAGGAGCCAAGTTGGCACTGACAGCATGGGTCCCAGATGTCAGATGCGTTGTTAAACGGGCTAAACGTGTAATTTGAGTTTTGTGCAACGGATGTAAGCAAAATTTGTAGTTCTTTGCAACTTGCCTCAATAGTTGTAGTTCTGTGCAACAGTCACCACAATTGTTGGAGGTTTGCGCAATTTTCTCTAGTGTCGGTCCATGGCATGCATGGGTCTGGAAAGCGTCGCTCTGTCGTCGTGGGTGTCCTCGTCTTGTACGGGAGGTCGGGAACGCCTCTGCAACATTGTCTTTGTCGATTCCTCCATTTTGTATCTTTCGAGTTTATCTGCTAATCGTCCGGGGTACATGTGGATGTTGCTTATATTAATGTTGGCAGGATAGCTCCTTTGCGGTTGATCGGTGGGAAGGTTAAATTCCACCGTGAGAGCAGCTCCTTCCATGTTCTTTGCTGGTTGCACATGCATGAAAGAAAATCGACTAGGCCCAACCGTTTGCAGCATTTTCTACTCTTTTCTGGTGTCACTTTTCTTTTTTTTCCCTTCTGATTCCTTTCCTGGAAGAGAAGCTGCGTCACTTTCCATTATCTTCCCGTCTAAAATGATCACGGAAATAGATATTTACGTAAACTGAACATGTAATAAATGTAAATAACATGTCCAAATATTGACCTGTCCACCGGTCACCCGTAAATTAGCATTGCCCTAATGTTGGGAGGTTACAAATTAAAGTCAAGTCAAGGGAAAAAATAACCGGGACCCGAGATATTATAGAACTGTGGAAAGATTTGTGGAAAAGCAATCGGTCTCTAAAGTTCTTATCCACCGCTGCACGAGCACAACCTCGACGGCAGGAGCAACCTCGAGCTCACCAGGGACAAACTACTTGGGGGGACCATGTTGAAGAGCCTCGTGGCGGAGGCGGAGACGAAGATCCTCTATGTAAGCATCTCCTATAGTTTGTTGGTTACCTTGTTGGTAAATGTAGCCATGTCATCAACCAACAAGTTATCATACAACCTCTCCAATGTATTATATCTAAATTGTCTAATAGAATGTGAAGAAATAAATGTGATTGCTCTCTATTTCATCTTGGAGCTTGTGCATGAGCTGTTGGTTAATTTACATACAATGTTGATCTCTCTTCTTATTTACTGTATGTTACATCATTACAAATCTTAGTTGGCAAATTTTACTAATACCTATCTTACGGTTGTTGGAGATGCCCTACTAGGGTAGCCAAACTTTGGTTGTGGAGGGTGGCCTAGAGGTTTGCGGAAACTCGTCGGAATAGAGCCTCTACTACTGGGAGTCTCCATGGAGAAGCATCGGCAATCCCGTTTTGATGCTCGGTTTCTCCTTGATCAACAATCGCCTCCTCCTATGTAGAGGCTTCGCCATCCAAAGCTGGCATGCCCCTCGGCTCGTCTCGGGCATCTGTCATTAACATTGACATCCGAGGGCACCGCGCGCGGTGCACCTCCAAAGCTTGACCGTCATGGATTAAAAGAAAAGGCAGAATAATCCAATTGATGGGTGGGCTCCACTTGTCATAGTGTACATAGAAAACATATATGATGCTTGTTTTCGTAGTACCTTGGACTCTTGGAGGAAGAGCACAGAAAAAATCCCACCCTATTGACGGGACAAAGAACATACACGTGAAAGTATTTGCAGCACACGCACTTTTCCTTTTTTCTGTGTTCCACTCTTGACTCTTCAGAACTCAAGCTTGATCCGAATTTCTCTCTGCATGTACATGCAGCCACTCTGACTTGAGGTATATGCCTCAATTAACTCAACTCACTTAGAACTAGTCTTTCGGCTCGCTAACGGCCGATCCGCCAGCGTCCGGATTATAGATAGGATTGGACCCTGCAAAACACACATGCATCCGGCCAGTAGACAGAGATAAATCAAACCCAAACGAGGTTTTTAAAAGAGGGACGAGAAGATGCCACAACAGTACATCATGCATGCATGCGTCCTCTATATAAGTACCACTGGAAAATTAATTATTCTGGCAACTACATGAAGCAAGCACGGATCGGACGGCTAAACTGAACGCATCGAGGCACACGTACGTACGGCGCATGCGTCATCGATCGATGGCTAGCTACAGCGGAGTACTAGCTAACGGGAGGAGGCACGGGCTTTGAGGGATTGGACGACTTGAGCCCGGTACAGTAACGCGCCCACTGGGGATCGCAGAACTTGGCGAGCTCATCGAAGCACGGAATGTCGAAGACGCACCACAGCAGCGTGCAGCACCTGTAGCTCAGCCCGCCAGAGTGGTTCTCCACGAGCGCCCTGATGAACTCCGAGCGGCACCAGGCCGGCACGCTCATCGCCGTATGGTAGCACTCGCCGCTGGCCACCACCATGGACGCCGGAAAAGCGACGCCCAGGAGGAGGCACAGCCACAGCGACACGTGGAGATGCCGACGGAGGAGGAACGCCATGGTTGCGACTGGATCCACGAGCTAGCTAGATTTATTTCCAAGGCGCGACCGCATTAGCAAGAGTTCCTTTATATATATGGAGAGGTGTGACTTAATTGTGAGACGTTAGACTCGGTGTAAGTAGGCGGAGATTAGTTAGTTTGTTAGTTGACTCCATTTTTGGTGGCGTAGGATTCACAATAAGTTGGAACAGAGTGATCCGCGACTAGACTTTGGTGGCCAGATTTACTCATTAGATAATTTTAACTTTCAACATTATTTCTGGTGAAAAGACTGATTTGAGATTTTTTATAAATACTAGTAAACATGACCGTGCGCTGCAACGGGACAAAATAAAATCAACTTTTGGATGAAAAATATCGGCACGATCCAAATTTTTCTCTAATAAATTCTGTTTTCATGTGTGAGCTTACCCTCATTTTTCACTTTTGGAATTATCCCACAAGTGGTGCAAAGTCCAACGAAAGTATGCAATTTGACTCTATATATGTCAACTTGGAGAGTTCTCTTAAAAAATTGAGAAGTGCAGGCATAACGACTTGCAAGTAAGTGCCCATAGTAAGAATAATCTTACAAAACAGAAGTATCCATTCTTCTATCAAAGCAGTTGACCTGACTGCTTGTAAGTAAATACTCGTATGATAAGAATAGGCCTATAAATAGAAGTATTCATTAATTGGTCGTTACTAACCAGAAACTAATAGATACATAAATTAATACCTAAACATGATAGGACTAATGACCAAATTTAGATCTGAAAATACATAGCAGGTCCATTGATTTAGTTATTATTTGTACAAATCACACAAAATGAAGTTCAAAGGCAGAAAAGTTGTTTATCGATCTTCTAAAGTCATGCACTAAATTAAGTGATGGTTAACACCAAGTTGCCATCGGTTTAGTCAAGCCAAAAGGAGGAGATTGTTAACTTCCCAAACAAACATGGTACTTACATTAAGACCCAACTACTAAATCAGCAGTGTCAGAGACCCTACATGGTATATATGCACACTTGCAGTAAGTAGCTATAAGAAGTTCCAAGAAAGAATAAACCTGCAATGTCAAATAGACATACGGTAACAACACTCTTGCAAATATATACGATTGTCTAAGCTGGTTTAGTGGCAAGTACTAACACTCCTTGATCCAAAAGTAGGTTAGCATATCCTTAGATACAAATGCCTGTCACTAGAAAACATTCTTCTAAAATAAATCGCATGGTATAATTATTAACAGTCACGTTCAAAACTGCAAAGCCAACTCATAAATTGGTCAATCAATCAAGCAGTTTTCACTTTCTCCGGCGGCAGTCAACAAAAATCCTCACCGAAATTCTCTTTTCATCCGCGATTGGGTGGCACCACGAAGCACCGACAGTCTGCCCTCGTCCCATTTCTTGATGAGAATGAGCTGAACCTTAACGGTAGCCTACCGAGATTCAACAGCCAGAGTGAAAGGAATCTTATGCACACCTACACAACCATTCACAAAGGCGTGAAACCAATAAACATAATTTGCATACTCTTAATAGTGACAGCCCAACAATATACAGGAAGCCGAGGCAAACTCAAAGGACTAACCTGTAGCATATTCGGATGCCGTGAGGGAAGAGGACATGGCCAGACCGGCGACGACAGTACCCTGCAGAGAGGTAAGTAAATTACCCAGTTGCAAACTTGGAACCATTCCCTCATCAGCGGGGAGGAGATGCGGGGAGGTGGTTAGGGACCTCCGCATCAGCACCTCGACCAGGCGACCAAGATTTCTTCCTCCGAGCCTCCCTGCCGCCATTCCTGCGCCGCGGAGAGCTCCACCCGCGCGCGCCTCTTTCGTGCCCACTGTCACGGGGTCTAGCTCTCTCCCCTCAGCCCCAGGACCACGCGGTGAGCTCCACCTCCTCCCAGCCCTTGGACCGCTCGGCCCTTTCCCAAGGTTTGGCCGGCCAGGACGACCACGAGCATGACCGTCGGCCGGCGCAAATCCCGGCACGTCTCCTCGTATGTGGAGTACCCCACCCGGTCAGCAGAATCGCTCAAGAGGGGCGGGAGGGGCACCGGACCGACGGCTGCTTGGCCGGCGGAGGGAGAGAGTTTCCGGACCGGGCGGTCCATGGTGGGTTGGATTGCAATTCGAGGGGGCGAATCCTAAGTAGAGCGCTCGGAAGGGAGAAGCAGGTGGGGGAGGCGCTGGAGCAGCGGCGCTGGTTGGGGTGGCGAGGCGGCCGCCGGCAACCCTAGCTCGACATGGAGGAAGCTCGGGAGAGTGGAGTATTGTTTTTATTTTCTTTTCAGCACGGGGCTTTTGGTTCCTGGCATCCGGTGGTACAGCTGTGCTGGCAAAACGGGGCCACAAGACAGTGGCAGCGGGAGGCGCTGATGGCCTCAGAATGCTCGGTCGCCTCCCGGGTTAAAGTCTTAGTTAATTGGACCCTGCAAAACACACATGCATCCAGCCAGTAGACAGAGATAAATCAAACCCAAACGAGGTTTTAAAAGGAGGGACGAGAAGATGCCACAACACTACAACAGTACATCATGCATGCATGCGTCGTCTATTCTTGAAAGTACCACTGGACAATTAATTATTCGGACAAGTACATGAAGCAAGCACGGATCGGACAGCCAAACTGTGCGTCATCGATCGATGGCTAGCTACAGTTGAGTACTACCTAACGGAAGGAGGCACGGGCTTTGAGGGATTGGACGACTTGAGCCCGGTACAGTAACGCGCCCACTGGGGATCGCAGAACTTGGCGAGCTCATCGAAGCACGGAATGTCGAAGACGCACCACAGCAGCGTGCAGCACCTGTAGCTCAGCCCGCCAGAGTGGTTCTCCACGAGCGCCCTGATGAACTCCGAGCGGCACCAGGCCGGCACGCTCATCGCCGTATGGTAGCACTCGCCGCTGGCCACCACCATGGACGCCGGAAAAGCGACGCCCAGGAGGAGGTACAGGCACAGCCACACGTGGAGCTGCCGACGGAGGAGGAACGCCATGGTTGCGACTGGATCCACGAGCTAGCTAGATTTATTTCCAAGCCGCGACCGCGTTAGGACATGTACAATCGTTGATAAGGTTGTCTTATCTTAACTCCGTCACGTTATATAGATATGACATAAAAATATGTTATACAATGGGATATTTTTTAGTCCTATCACTAACAACCAAATATCCTAAATATGTGGTGAGACAATTATGCTAAGAGGTGATCTCTTAACTAAGAGAAGGCAAACGTCTTTTTTCTGTTTCTCTCCGCCAACTAAGCAATTATACTACGTGTCGTCGCTAAGAGAGAACCATTGTACATGCCCTTAGCAAGAGTTCCTTTATGTATATGGAGAGGTGTGACTTAGGGCATGTACAATGGTAGAGAAGGCACGTCTTCTCTTAGCTATCCATGTCATCTAGAGAAGGCAAACATATAATTTATACAATGCATTATCTCTTATTGTTAACCCTAATAATTAATTAGCAATTAATGAGAAATAATTATTTTTGGTAGAAATTGTGTGTCTAAGAGAAGACATGTTGTACAATGGAGAGAATAGTCTTCTCTTATTTTCTAAGAGATCATCCCTTAGCTAAGAGAAGGCAACCTTCCTTCTCTTACTTCTCTCTCCTCCAACTAAGCAAAAATCTGACGTGGCAACGCTAAGGGAAGACTGACATCACCCCATTGTACATGCCCTTAATTGTGAGACGTTAGACTCGGTGTAAGTAGGCGGAGATTAGTTAGTTTGTTAGTTGACTCTATTTTTGGTGGCGTAGGATTCACAAATAAGCTGGAACTAGTAGTAGAGTGATCCGCGACTTTGGTAGCCAGATTTACTCATTAGATAATTATAATTTTCAACATTATTTCTGGTGAAAAGACTGAGTTGAGATTATTTATAAATATATGGTACTAGTAAAAAAAATGAGAAAACTATGCTATTATTAATTCATATTAAATATATACACAAAGTAGAAAATTCTTATTTGTCCTAGATTCGTCCATATCCCCTTTAACCAAAAAAAAAATTATTGCAACAATTTATCAAAATATTTTATTTCTCATAAGATGATACAAAACATGAAAATACCCCCTATAATTTTTGTATCATTTTTAATGAAGAAGTTATAATCCAACATATTAGTTCCGCAACAATTCGATATCGTCTAGCGGTGGACTCTAGATTTCCTCTCTAGGGTATTTATCCATGTATAATTATATTTCTGTTCACCCTTATATTTGATTCGATGTATAATTTAAATATATGGAAGGGCCATAGAAAATAAGGATGGATTAACAAACTTAGTTGATGTTTAACAGATTTTAGGGACGTGGTAGGCGTCCGTCGACCAATCAGTGCAGAAAATATTGGTCGTTTTTCCACCATACAATTCGTAGATCGAGTGAGTCTTATTTGTCTGTCATTCGTCCTCATCCCCTACAAAAAAAAATTTATTGCATAGAATTATCACAACTTTTTATCTTTCATACGATAATTTGAAACAAAATTTGCATAGTATTTCAATATCCAAATGGTAACTAACAAATTAGCGTCTGGAAAAGAAAAAATTTATATTTTCTAATGAAGATTTTGTAACCGTGCAAAATAGATTTGCGACAATTCGAAAAAATCAACGCAACAAAATTGTTAAGCAACCTTTTTTTATCAAGATTCTTTTGCAATAGAATCACCAAAGATTTCATAAAAACCATCAATTAATACAACAAAGAAAAACATGTTCTTACTACATTTTGTAACAAAATAGACAAGATCAAAAAATCCGAGAAAAGCACAACTTGTTCCAAACACCTAGAAAATCTTGCAGCATCTCGGCTCTACTTTCACAAATTGTAGTGAATGCCCAAAAAACATTGCAACATATTGAGTGTGCTTTCGCAACAAAACTCAAACGAGTATATTACAAGTTGAACACACGTCTGCAACATCAAAGAAACCCGCAAAGGATCTAAGCTAGTGCTCGAGCATCATCCTCACCGGGTCGGTCACACCGGTGCATCTTGCTTGATGGATTACCGTTCTTAGATCGGGAAACTGTGTGTCCATATCTTCCCATAAACCATTTTCCCAAGGCCCGGTGATGTGAATATTCACATCTCCACCTCCACGTCATCCATGGAAGTGAAGCCAGAATGATGAGAAAAAAACTCGGATGGAAGTAACAGATCGTTTCCTCTCGTCGGTCAACGAGCTGAAGTGCTTCCCTTGATTTTATATGTTAGGAATTTATGTACCACTTTCTACAATTGGAAATCCTCTCTCTCATTGGTGACCGTAAAATACATATGTGTGGAAGAAATCGAGGCCCCCGGTGATGAAGCAACCTCTCATCTCACCAACGTGTGGGCGGGCGGGGAAAGGTCGAGCAGGCTCTGCTGCACATGCATGCCGTTGTCAATTTTCACAAGATTAAAAATAAGCAAGCATGAAGTCAACCATTTTCCCAGAGCGGGTAGAAATTACGCTTACTTAGATGTTTTATGTTTGTAGATAATAAAATAGGAAGTGTCGTCTTGACACTTGGGAGCATATGCTTTCACTTTTCAAATGCATCTTAGAGCATCTCCCCGGCCCCCAGTATTGCAAAAATGCCCCAGCCGCACCCCCAAAAGCTCATTTGCACAGGTTTTGACCAAAATTTGCATCGGCGCTCCCAACCCAATCTGAGCGGGTGGGGGGGGGGGGGGGACCAACGCTGTTTTGCATGCCAAATGGCCCACTATCACCACTATTGATGAACTCGGACCGGCACCAGACTGGCACACCCATCGCCATTGTAAGTAGGCGGAGATTAGTTTGTTTGTTTGTTGACTCCATCTTTAGTTGCGTAGGATTTATCACAGGTTGGAACTAGTAGTAGAGTGGCCCGCGATTTTGGTGGCTAGATTTACTCATTAGATAATTATAACTTTCAACATTATTTCTCATTTAAAATACTGATTTGATATTATTTATAAATATATTGCACTAGTAGTAAAAAATAGATGAGAAAATCATGCTATTAATTCATATTAAATATATACACAATAGTATAAAATTCTGATTGCACACATAGGGGGACTATATCGTCTATTTACGACCTACCTAGGTTCTAGGTTTTCTCTCATGTGTATTTTCCCCTTTCTCTAAAACTTAACTAGTTTAATTCCCCTGTTATATTAGAGTTTACGTATAATTAAAATATTTGGAAAGGAAGTAAATAAATGGTACCAGAAAAAATATATGGGAAAATTATGATATTAATTCATATAAATGTATGCCCAAAGTAGAAAATTTTGATTCACATACCATGGGACAATATGTATATTTATGACATGCATGCGTTCTAGTTTTTCTATATCATGTATTTGTCCCTCTTTCCAACACTTACATAATTATAGTTCCATTTTGTATTAGATTTGATGTGTAATTAACATATGTGGAAAGGTTGTGAAAAAATAAGCATGGGCAGATAAACCATGTTGAGGTTTATTATATTTTAGGGACGCGCTAGGTGTCGCACGCCTGATCGATGGAAAAGAAACCGGTCATTTTCCCCACAGCCCGATTGGTGTTGCAAGCGAGTCCTATTAGTCTGCCATTCGTCCCAATCCCCCTTAACCAAAAAAAAACTATAGCAACAAATTATCAAAATATTTTCTTTTTCATAAGATGATACAAAATTGAAAATAGAATTTTCGCAATTTCAAAATGGTAATGAACATCCAAGTACTCCTTCAACACCGACACTCTCCTCTACTTCTCACATGAACACCGGCACCAGCATTGCACGGTCAAAGGCCCACAAGATATAGGTATGGCCCATACATGGGTTGGAACATAACAAAATATCACGGCCCGCGCTCATGCGCACTATCAAGCTTCATCCATAGGGATGTAAACGGATTGGATCGGATAATGCTCTCTCCATACACTAGTAGGAAAATAGGCTACCAGTGACGAACAAAATCCAGCTACCGCTGGCGAACATGTGTTCACCAGCAGTACACCGCCAGTGGTAGCAGGGTACCGCTGGCGAACAACGCTTCGCCAGCGGTAGTGCATGTTACCGCTGGCGAACAGAACCTTGTTCGCCAGTGCTATGTTCGCCAGCGGTAGCTCCAGTGTTCGCCAGCGGTACCTGTTCGCCAGCGCTAGACCCCATGTTCGCCAGTGGTAGTGTTGGCCAGCGGTAGCAGTTTAGTTCGCCAGCGGTAAGTCTCCCAGGTTTTTATTTTTATTATTTTTTTTGTATAACAGTTTGTATATTCTGGTATTATACTATACAGGTCCAAATACATTCAAATTCTGTAATTTATAAACTTCACACATATAAATCACTCTTATATACATATGCATCCATCCATAACGAATTTAACACATCGATAACGAAATTAACACATCGATACATATGCATCTAAATCGAATTCTCATAAGTACGAATACACATTGATCTCCATAACACGTTTATGTCGGAAGATTTCGAACCCAAAATATAGTCATCTAATTAGTTCAACGATTACAAAGGTATGACGACATCTATACAACGTACGCGCGATATAGAGATCAATCGCAAAGAAGACTAGATATACGGTCCGCCTCCGCTTGCGATCTTTCGCTCGCCGTCCACTTCTTCATCTCTCTGTAGACCAAGATAAAAGCATTAGACCGGCAAAGGAAATCACAAGTTCTTATTAGGTGCAATTCGTAACGAATCGAATACATACTGTCGATCATTTCTTCCTCGATGTTGTGATCTTTTGTTTCTTCTCCGGCGGGAACGGAAGAGCACCTTCTAACGAGTTGAATGGTCTCTCGTCAGTCTGCTCTAGCACACATTTTCGCAACTCATTGTTAGATGGTGGGGAGTCCCAGTGGAAGACGGATCCTTTAGTTACTACATCCTTATAGATGATTGTGCAGAGCTTGCGCTGGATGCGACCAAAGTTTTGTCTGAATTCAGCATCAGACCATTCGACGATGCTTGGAGACCATTTGTCCACAGAAGACATGTATTGTAGACTATGTTGGTCCTTCACGATCTCCGTCATGTGTTGGATGAGGTACCATGCCTCCATATGGCCGCCTGGCGCCTGCTTGGGGCAGGGAAACTCTGTTCTGTGTCTGAACACATATTTGCCTTGAATTTGTTTCTTCCTGTCGCAGAATCCTTCCCCCCTGATGTAGCCATCCATAGCATCATTGAGAACAGACTTGATGAGGGAGTAGTTCTTCTCCTTCATCGTACTCCCGGAGTCGAGATATACTGCGTGCGCGTCTCTCGGGTAGAGCATGATGAGGGTGCCGTATTTGTTTCTGCGCAAAACAGGAGAGTCCATTTATATAATCCTCAAAAATTGTATATGCGCAAACTTATGTAAAGATGGGAAATATAACTTACTCGGGAAAGTAAGACACGAGGGTGATCCTCTTGTTCATATGGTTAGTGAGCAACACTTGTTCGAGGTACTTTGTCGCTTTTGCCTTACCCCTGGGGTTGTTCAAGTACATGTCGTGCATGTAGTAGGGGTCTGCTAGCCCGATGTTTTTGACATTCTCTACGGATAGCTGATGCGCCAAACTGAGCGTAAACAGACGGACGATTGACGAGTGGAGTGATTTCATGTGGAACATCCGAAAAATATCGTCAAATCTCACGATGATCTTGTTTGCGTTGCCTTCAGTGACAAATCCCGCCGTGGATGGCACCTTTGCGACCAAAACCGGCAGCGTTGGATTTTTCTCTTTCAGAAGCATCTCCTCCATATATAGAATACCGTCATGGACGCTACGCATATCACCTGATAGCAAGGAGACCAACCTCGGCGGAAGCATCGGTTTGCCCAACTCATGGATCTGATGCCAGTCGGTTATGGGTATCCTGTCCAATACACGTCCTGTCTGCGGCATGGACTTGGTCCCCTCCGCCGATTGGCTCATCGATGCAACGGCAGAATTCTTCTTAGTTCTTTTCCGTACCGTCTTCTTAGGCTGATTCTGATGAAATACATCCGCTACCGCCTCTTTGAGGGCATCCTGGCTGATGACTTCTTGCTCGGGGACTGCCGGTTCTTGAGAAGAGAAAAGACGCTTTGTGCATCGATATTTATCCGCTTCCTCCGCTGGCAAGAGAAGTTGATCAAGATCATCCAGGCCGGGCGCCCCCTCGTAAGGATCGTCGACGAGGTAGTCATTGGGGTTCTCATCTTCAGCATCGTCGCCGTCGTGTTGCACGGACTTTGCAGGTGAGAAATCCTTGTGTTGGCTCGGGTGCCCCGACCCCTGGACCGGTGTTGGAGTGTTAACAGGAGTACTTTCCAAACGAATGAGTGATTTCGGCCAGGTCAATGGCCAAACCAAGCATTGCTCTAGGTTCAACTCGCTGTCGGCTGCGGGTGGTTGGTTCGGAGGATCGAGAGCACCGCAACCCGGGAGCACCCGACTTAATGTCACTCTGAACACGTCCTCGGGCATACGAACGCCGTGGGATATGCGGTTGAGAGGTGTTATGATTTTTCCTTTGGCGACGTCCTTTAACTCGCCGTTCACACGAAGGAGCAATGTGCATCCCGTCTCGTCGGCCTGCGAAACGTTGCACGATCGTTGTTAGAGACTGATGCCATCACGAATCAAGTCATAATATATAATTGAGCAGTGGACGTTGAATTACCGTGAGGGAATTGAGCTCGGACAAGGGGGATGGACCGCTAAGTGTCGGCGGCGGCGTTGAAGAGATGTGGCGGGGCGACGATGGATCTTTGCGACCTTCCGGCTGAGGGTTGGGGGCCGGCTCGTTCCGCGGCGCCACGACGGGGGCCATGTTCTGCGGCGCTGGCTGCACCATTTGGGCTATGTTTATCTCCGGGAGCGGCCCTTGTCCTCCACCTAGCATCCACGGCGCTAAGGACTGAGCGACGGACGCACAGATGGTAGGGAGGAGCTCATTGAGCCTCTCGTTCACAAGCTCGTCGACCGTCTTCTCCGGGCCCTTGTTCCGCTCCTTACGCTTCTCCTTGGTGTCCGGGTAGTAGTGTGCATGCCGATGACCCTTTCCGAGGCCATGCACATGGCCACGATGCGGCTTCTTGTCAAGGGGCACTCCCTTCATCGCGTTAAGCGCCCTAATGAAAGGGGTGTCATACGGGTCCTTGTTCGTCATCGCCGAGGACCCCCCGTCAGATTGAGATAGGCGTTCTTTTTCTTCTTCCTCGAGATATTTATTCTCGAGCAGCTTGACCTTCTCGTTCAACACAAGATCGCCGGGCTTTTTGGGATCTTCCCTATAATGGGCCCTGACAAAATTTCTCACCTGCGGGTCGGTGATCTTGTCAAACGGGTTCGGCCCTTCTCTCTTCGCATCCTCCTTGGCCCAGACTTTCTGCTTCCCAAGGTAACCCCGGCTTTCGAGATTGTGAGGGCCAATGTTCTTTTTTCGATGTTCTTTCCCCCATTTACTCAGCGCCACCCTTTCCGGTTTGAGTTCGTCGATCTTGAATTGGGCCAAGTCTTCCACGGAAATGGAGGGCCACATCTTATGGATCTCATCGAAATCCTTACCCTTCGCAATCATCTCCCGCAAACTGGATCTCCAAGTCGTAAACGCCTTGGCGAACTTTCCCAGTGCTAACGAGTTGACTAGATTCTTCTTCAGGTCCTGGTTGTCGTAAGGATCCGGGAATTTGTACCTTGTGTGCAGCTTCTCAATCGGCAGGGCGGCCATAGCCTTGTTTTCTTTATCTCTGAGGTGCTCCATATTAACGTTGCCGAAGTCTCGAGCTATGGAGCCTATCTGGTTTCCATAGCCCTTGGCGTAACTCTCCGGCTCGAGGGGAGCACCGCTCTTGGGGTCCACTTCCGTGAACTCTTCCCGGATGGTGGCGAGCAATTTGTGCCGCCTATCTTTGCGCTTAGCCGACGCCTCGCTACCGGAGGCGGTATCCCCGGTGCCACTACCGGTTTGATCACCTTCTGCGCCCGATGTATCGTTGCGCGGCTCTAGCTCCTGGCGAACGGTTTCGTCCATCTCGTCGTCTGCATCATCGCCCTGCATCTCTAGATCCGGGTGCGGATCTACGGGTCCTCCTCCGACGCTTAGCATAGAAATCCACGCATCGTCGTCCCCGTGTCTGAGACCAGAACCACCCGCCTCGTCGTTGTGAGCCATATCTAATGAAGGAGAGAAAACCCGAAATAAGTTCAACAAATCCTACAATTTAGACGATGTATACCCCATATGAGTCCAAATTTCTCGGAAACTCTAAGTTGTGATATTTTTTAGCAAAGATCATGCCAAAATTCACGGAAAATTTCGGCATGACCTTTGCTAAAAATATCACAAATGGAGTACCCAAATTTGCCGGAACGAAAATTAATCAACATTCCGGCAAATAGGGACTCACGTGGGTTACCTGCACATAAAATCCCACCCCTCATATAATCGATCCCACCCCTCATATTATCATCGTCATCCACACGAAGGTGGGCACATATCCACACGACCAAACACCATCACCACCATCCATATCACCACGCCATATCCATCATCCACCATCACACGCCATATCCATCACAAGCATCCATCACCACCATCCATACACACCATCCATCACACCAACCATCACCAACCACAAAAAACAATTGATATATCTAGATTCATATTTAGATATCAAGACAGGACATGCATATAAATTGCTAAGAGAAAACACTAGGTAAATAAATTGCTAACAATTTCATGCATATGTTGTTGGACTTTAGATGTTTTCCTATGTGCACTAGCTACTACACTTATATTTTTCTCTCATTTCTTCTAACAAAACATAAGCACTACTAGCTACACCACAACACAACACACACCACACCACACCACACCACACACACCAGACCACACACACCACAACACACACACCACACCACACCACACCACACACACAACAGCACACACTACGAGAAAACACTAGGTAAATAAGCACATGGCCACAAAAAACATCAGGAATTTTTCTGTTTTAAAACAGCCACAAAATTTTCGATTTCTGTTTGGGCACTCATTAACTATGTTTATACACAAGCAAAGTTTCATTAACTATGTTTATACACAAACAGAGGAAGAACTCATATTATCAATAGGTTCAGTTAGGCAATTCTGCAAACTAACAGTAACTAGAAAAGCAGAAAAACAGAAAAAAAAAAACCAAAAAGAGAAAAACAAAATACACTTTCAGGTTGCAGTTTCAATACTTGATCAAAAGAATTACATATTTCAGTTGATTCTTTCAATAGGTTGCAGTTTCAATACTTGATCAAAATACACCAAGAAACAGAACAGAGCAGCCACAAAAAAATTTCAGCAAAAAACACTTGCTCTCGGTTGATAGAGTGCTTGATGCCCACACACAGTATAGCCAAGTAATACCACCCAAGCCAAAAACTGAGATTGCAAATCAAATACAAGTGTAGTAGCTATTCATCTTGGCAGTTCAAAAAAAAATTGGTACGCACCTTCTATCGAACACGTTAAGGGCGGGGCAGAGGGAGCAGCGCCGCCGCAGGAAGCAGGGCGGGAGCGCTGCGGAGTCTCCCGGGAGGTGGCGGTGGAAGGTGGTGGCCGGCGGTGGTCGTGGGCGCGCGGTGGCCGGTGGTGGCCTTGGGCGCGCGCACGGTTGCAGAGAGGGGAGGGCAGCTGGTGGGCCGCGAGGAAGAGGAGAGGAGAGAAGAGGGGAGGAAGGTGCGGCGAGGGGAGGTGGACGACGGCGCGGGGAAGTGGACGGTGGCGGCGTGAGGCGTATCGGACGGCGGCGGCGCGCGGTGATCACAGACAGCAGAGGGAGGAGGTCGACGGGGGCGCGGACGCGAAACGGCTAAGTCCTTTCTCTGTGCGTGTGCTCTGTAGAAGGGAGGAGGTGGGGCCCAGGCGTAAGTGAGAGGGGGAACCATACCGCTGGCGAACAAAGGTTGCTTCGCCAGCGCTATGCCCATACCGCTGGCGAACATAGTGGCTGGTTGGCCAGCACTACCCTACCGCTGGCGAACAAAGCTTTGTTCGCCAGCGCTACCTTTTTTTTCTTTGAATTTATTTACTTTATTATTTTTTATTAGTTTTTCTTTGAGAAACATTATTGTTTTTTCTTTATTTCTTTGAATTGATTTATTTTTGTTTATTATTGTTATATTTTGTTTTCCATTATTTCCTTCATGTTTCTCTTGTTTTCTTTTTGTTTTTTGTTGTTAAATTTTGTTTTCCTTTATGTTTTCCAATATTTTCTTCATGTTTTCTATTGTTTTCCTTCATGTTTTATTTTGTTTTCCAATATTTTCTTTCTTGTTTTCTCTTTTCATTATTTTGGTTTTAGTTGTTTTCCATTATTTTCCTTCATGTTTTCTATTTGTTTCCTTTATGTTTTCTCTTGTTCTCTTTATGTTTTCTATTGTTTTCTTCATGTGATCTATTGTTTTCAATTGTTTTCCTTCATGTTTTATTCTGTTTTCCAATATTTCGTTCTTGTTTTCTCTTTTCGTTATTTTGGTTTTAGTTGTTTTCCATTATTTTTCTACTTGTTTCCATTATGTTTTCTCTTGTTCTCTTTATGTTTTCTATTGTTTTTTCTTTATGTGTTCTATTGTTTTCCGTTGTTTCCTTCATGTTTAATTTCTATTTGTTTATAATAAGTCCACATATTTGAAATACAAAACAAGGTACATTAAATTTATAATAAGTGCACATCGATATCAGACCCCATGCATATACATAGTTTCGTCGCATACAATTGGGAGACAAGTGCATACATAGTTTCTCAGTGTTTGATCTTTTTGCCTTTTTTGGTCGCATTTGCATAATTTAACCCCACATTATGACTTCTTCTTCTGAATGGAAGACCATGCCTAGGTAGCGTAGTTCTGCTTCTTCTTGTTGTGTATGTTGCATGACTATCATCATAATCTTCTTGATCATCGTCAATATTTGGGTCGCCGAACGTGTCGAACTCGTCCTCATCAACGACTCCATCCATTCCGATGATATTTCTTTTCCCTCTCCTCACGACAACACGGCTAGGCCTTGCGGGGTCTGTTATGAAGAAGCATTGGGACACATGCTTAGCCAATACCCATGGCTCATTTTGCGTTGTGACATTCGCGCTTGATGAGGTTCCGGCTTCGGGAATAACCATGGTTGTAAAGTATTGGTCTTCTTTTCTGACGGTCGACATCCTAGCCCATCTGACGCGGAACATAGGCACCTTCTCTCCAGAGTAGTTCAGCTCCCATATCTCCTCGATCCTTCCGTAGTATCTTAACTTTTTGTCACCGGTGTAGGATTCCATCGTTACCCCTGAGTTTTGACAATCGGAAGTTTCGTCTTTCTCCTCTGTGTAGAAGGTGAACCCATTGATATCATATGCTTGAAACGTCACTAGGTTGGGAGCTGGGCCATGTGCCAAGGCGTACAATAGTTTATTTTTCGCACAATCCCTTGGCGGTGGATTAGCGACGATCACATCTTTAAACCAACGCAAGGAAGTGGAGTTATGCTCTCTGATTATTTCTCCTTCGGTCCTCCGCTTGCCTTGTTCACTGTACTTTTTCATAATCGAGCTCTTGTGTTTTTTCACCCAAGTATCGACCATTTCAATGTGTTGGAGAGCTACTAAGTTTGCCCTGTTAAAGTCGGTGCGTCGACAAGCCCGATCCACATGCACTTCTCTACGTCCATTTTTGTGACCTACTCCATCGAGCTTGCCAATGTGCTTGTTTCTGGGCAGACCAACTGGGTCCTCCACGTCCATATGATTCGTGCAGAAAGAGATGCACTCTTCGGTGAGAAAGCCCTGAACGATGCTTCCGTCCGGACGAGCTCTGTTGCGAACATATCCTTTGATGACCCCATTCATCCTTTCAAACGGCATCATGTTGTGCAGGAACAACGGCCCGAGATGGATGATATCGTCCACTATATGGACCAACAGATGAACACATATGTTAAAGAATGATGGTGGAAAGTACATCTCAAGCTCGCATAGTATCACGACAATCTCTTCCTGCAGCCTTGAGATCTGCTTCCCCATGATCGACTTTCGAGATATAACGTCGAAGAAGTTACAGAGGCCAAACAGGGTTTCCCGGACGTGTTTGTCCATTATTCCACGGATCGCAACCGGAAGTATCTGCGTCATCATCACGTAACAGTCATGAGACTTCATCCCGCTAAACTTTTGTTTCTGCGCGTCGAGGAATCTGCTTATTAGCCCTGAGTAACCGCTAGGGACTTTGACTCCGAGAAGGCACATCATCAATTTTGTGATCTCGTCCGGACTAAGAGTGAAGCAGGAGGGGGGCAGTAATAGTCATTCCTCTTAACCCTTTTGGCCTTGCGACCATCCGTCTCCTCATCACACGATTGATCGCCGTCGTCATCATCCGGGCGTACCCCTGAAGATCTACCCTAATACCAAAATATTTCAGGTCGTTTCTTGCTTTCACCCCGTCTTTGGTCCTCTCCGGCATGTTGAGCAGCGTGCCAAACAAACTTTCAAACACATTGATGCAATCGTTGATGCACACATGGTATTTTTCGTGAGGTAAATCAAAGGGGCACACGACTTTCTTGGCCTCGTCGCAACTTTTAGGACAGGTGTTGCCCTCTGGAAGGACATGGTGCCAGTATTGCAGGCTTGCATCGACGCTTATGTCGCTCCATTTGTATCTCGCCTTCATCTGCAGAACATCGAGGGCCACTCTCAGGCGGGACTCTCCCGGACCGCAGCCTGCATACAACGGTGTCTTCGAGTCTATCTCTAGTTGCGCCAGCTTTGATTGCTCTCTAGCAACAGATATCGAGTTAGTCGTCTTTCTCAAAAGCAGTTCTTTCATATGAGGGTCACACACAACTTCCGTTAGGGGTGTCCCTGTGTCCTCGTGATCTTCTTCCACATCTTGTTCAGCATCTTCTACATGATCATGTGCGGGGTCATGAGGCTGATCTTGGTCCTGCTGTAGTTGGTCCTGCTGTAGTTCTAGTCGATCGTTGCTATTGTCCTGCTGCACATCATTTCCTACCGCCGCCGCCCCATGGACTTCATCATCTTCATCATCACTTACCCACTGACTGTTATACCCATCCATGAAACCATACCTTAGGAGGTGACTGAGCAAGTCTCCGGTAAAGGGATTGAGCAAGCCCCCTAGTTTGCACTTTCGACATGGACATCGTATCTCCTTGCGGCCATTTTGTAACATGTCTTCTGCCGCGTGTCTCAAGTAACTATTCACGACACGTTCACTCTTAAAGACCACCATTATATGTCACCTGCACGAGAGCGCGCCGATATAATTAATATTAGAACCAAACATAATATATATATATATTTCGATATTCACGAAAAAAATCGGCATGACCTTCCTACAAATTGGAGGTTAGAGGAGTGCCAAACTTTGCCGAGACGGAAATGAATCAACATTCCGGCAAAGTGGCAACTCATTTTCATATCAAAAATTTCACTTCATGTCGTATTCACGAAAAAATTCGGCATGACCTTCCTACAAATAGGAGGTTATTAGGGAGTGCCAAACTATGCCGAGACGGAAATGAATCAACATTCCGGTGATAGTTGGCTACTCAATTTCATTCCACAACAAATTGCGCACACATGCATTTATCGTCTCCATCACACGACCATTGTTGAATCCGGTGAAATTTCACACATATTGCATATCGCGTGTATCCGGACAAAATTTATATACAAACTCATTTAATTATATATTATCATTCATCCCACGTCAAATGAATAGATGGCTACACGATGATATCCGGAGAATTTTGGAGCTTTGGAGAGAGAGGGGGTAATTCTAGATCTAGATGGCTAGGGAGGGAAAATTTTGGGTAGAAATGGTGTTAAGAGGGAGACAAACATATATATACCAACTAAAATAAATTTAGTTGGTTCAAAAAAGAGTAGGAGGGTGGAGAAATTGGCATAATTTCGAGCTAGAGAGAGAAGAGGGGACAAGGTGGAGAAGGGAGAGTGGAGGGGAAAGTGGGTGGTACCACTTATGGCAGATCTGCCAGATTACCGCTGGCGAACAAGTCTGGCTGTTCGCCAGCGCTAACATGCGTCCTGGGCCCACAAGTTAGCGCTGGCGAACAACCAGACCTGTTCGCCAGCGGTAGTGAGCGTAGCGCTGGCGAACACTCAGCCCAGTTCGCCAGCGGTAGTATCAGGGAGCGGCTGTAGCGCGCGCATGTGGGTCCCACCCGTAGCGCTGGCGAAGCCGCGGGCATGTTCGCCAGCGGTAGCAGGAATAGCGCTGGCGAACAGGAAATGTTGTTCGCCAGTGGTATTAGCGCTGGCTAACGCCAAATGCTGTTCGCCAGCAGTATACTGGTGGCTATAAGCTATTCCCTACTAGTGATATCTTTTATCATACTTTTTTATCGGATGCGGAGCGGATCGAATAGTGATCAGATATAGATACGGATGCGAATAATATCGGACTACGGATTCGGATCGAATGCATAGCTGATTCGGACCGGAAACGGGTAAAACTTAGTGGATAAATACGTACAAAGAGACGTAATATCATCATGCAAAAAATAACACTAAAGAGCAGTCAATCCTTCAAAATTACACCAAAACAAAGATAGTAATTAAGTAGTACTTAAAAGTGTCACAAAACGATTGATGATTTGCAATATGAATTTGCATCTAGCAATTAGAAACTTTTGTAGAGATAAATAATAGCTCACGTCTTGAGGGGTGTTCGTTGGAAGCAATTTGCGCATGTGTAAAGATGTTGAATATAGGTCATGCTAAGCTATCAACAGGTGATTTGGTCTATGGGTCAATGGATTAAATGTACATTTAGAATGATTGTGTTATGTTAATCGGATTATCCTATTTAATAAGGACGGATAATTTGCGAATAGGTGCGGATAATTCGTATCCGTCGGATGATAGCAATACCATATCTTCTACCATATACATCGGATATCCACTTGACCAAAATCCATATCCGCGTCTGTATCCGGAGGATTCCTATTATTGCATATCGTATCCTTAAAAAGGGATTCGGATGCGGATTCACGACGGAAATTATCTGTACCATTTACATCTCTATTCATGCACCAATAAACTATCTTACAAGTCCGAACTGATGGAAAGGCTGGTGAAATCCATATATACTATAACACCCCCTCTCACGTGTGACTCGGAGAGGCCAACACTTGCAACCGGAAGAGAGCTACGGCGCGCAAATATCAGAGGTATACTCCACGGCTAATACGTGGGATCAGAGGTATGACTCAAAAGGCGTATACATGGACACACGGGGGGCTACACATATATTTTTAAATAAAGTGCGGAAGCTAGGGCTCGAACTCGAGACCCTGAGCTCTGATACCATGTTAAGATTCATGCACTAGCCAATCCAAAAGCCTGAATTGATGGTAAGTCTTGTGCAATCCACGTATACTGTAACACGAATGTGGTTTTCCCCTTTATTTTTTTAAACAAAGGAAACAAATTATATTGATAAAGAAGAAGAAAACTTTGGAGACCGAATAGAAAACAAAAATTGAATGCGAATGAGCCACCTTAAGAATTAGCCTATGATGTCCTCTAACATCTTAGCCCCAACAATGATGGATGCGAAAGTCTATCGATGGTGGATGCGAGAGGCAGCACAACTATGGATGGGAGTGGCTACACAGGAAATAGAGAAGTGGGCGCAATGATTGGGTGGTGGGAACCGAACTTGGGGACACATCAGGGGCGCAAGGGTGTGCCTCGGGACTTGGGTCGGTAGGTGACTCTATTTTTTCCTAGATTTCTTAGTTTCGACGTCTGCCCTGGAAACATGCATCAAAGCGATTTGTTTTGTGCAGTGGATAATAGTTTCGGCAAGTAGGATGTGATTTTTTGGCAAGACTTTATTATGATGAGGGACATTTTGTCTAGCATTTATGATAATAAGATGGAGATTTCTTGAGCATTTATGATTTTTCACCAACTCTCACTTAATGCTGATTAAAACAGGATCAACGTTTCTCAATACCGGCTACAAAATATTTATTATTATCCTTCAATGCTCACTAAAACAATATCAACATTTCCCATGTCTTACAAAATTTCAAAACATACCAACTTTGTTTCAGACCTATATAAACACATGTCCTGAGTCAAAAAGAATCATCCTCGGTTATTAGAGCTAATACAAACCTCAAGTGCCCCCTTATCGTCATGGCTTCTAGGATCGCATCGTCCATCTTAATTTTGGCAATTCTCCTCTGCTCCTCAGGTAATTAAGTAATTAATTATTTCAAAATAATTGTTGTTTTAGGTTCATCATAATTCAGAGTTATATAAGTTTCACAATTTATTCAGTTTCAGTAGATCTATCATGAATTGTATATGGGCTCATACATTTTTGTAAGAACTTTGTAAACTTAGAACATTTTGACATATAGAGATGTATAACATAATAATACGTTTTTTTGTAAGGAAGATGTCTCCCTGGGCCGTGAATGCACGGTGTGGCCGGCACCGGATCATCGCTGCCCTAGCATTGAAGCGTGCGTTAAAATGTGCATAGCCAAAGGCGGTTGGACAGGCGGATACTGCTCGGTTGAAGGACCACAATTAAAAAAAACCTGCTATTGTATAAACTGCACACGTGAAGAT
Source organism: Alopecurus myosuroides (assembly GCA_028641055.1). Classification (NCBI taxonomy): domain Eukaryota; kingdom Viridiplantae; phylum Streptophyta; class Magnoliopsida; order Poales; family Poaceae; genus Alopecurus; species Alopecurus myosuroides. The sequence continues at coordinate 43,106,841 of CM054058.1, forward strand.
CCCGTCAAGCATTCTACAGATTCTATTCCATTGACCATAAAAACTATAGCTTGAATGCATGAGTGGCAGATTAAGATCACGTGTTAGAAGTATTACAAGATAATCGCCTTCCATGGAGGTTTGTCTTTTTTTGCGGGAGTATCGTGTTATTAATAAATTTCTATTTTTGCCGAGTTTATTGATAGTGATAACTTTATGTCAGCTATCAAGTAAAAAGTGCTTTAATTGTTAAATCTAAGTTTATATCGTTCTTTGAACTTCTAGTGTGGAAAACTAATAATTTCAAGACACTCTGCCTATTTTTTCCTAATCCAAAAATATTTTCTGAGGATTTTTTCCATATCTGAATTTTAATATGTCGTTTCAATTGATTTATTATATATAAAATTCTAGGACCGAATACCCTCTTCACATGTATGTTGCAAAGAAACTGCATACATTATAACCGCTTAACCGCTTCTTGGTCTTGTGTAGGCAAACATCTAGTAGATAGAGCATGGGAGATGTGTCACCGCTTTACCACAACCTCTATGTTTTAGGGCGCCCCTTCTCATCCCTCTCTCTCTCTCTAGCCATAGGTCCGTGCAACTTTGGGCCACGTCATGCGATCTCGCACAACTACTACCTCCGCTTAAATTCACAGCCTCTTCGGCCAGCCCGTGACATGTTGAAATATGAGTGGACTTTGTGCCCAATAGACAATTTCGGTTTAATTCCTAAGGGACCATGTTGTTCCGATTACATACCAAAACGTGCAATTTCAGTTTAATTTTAGTTTAGTTCCTAAGGGCCCATGTTGAAATATGAGGGGGACAGGTAGAAGTTGATTATGTACCAAATCATGGTTGTTCAGATTTGTGGGTGTCAAGCAAGTCACAAACAAAAGCTCAACATAGGGTCCAACAGATAGAAACTGAGCGAGACGGTCTTTCTCATAGATATTACAAGCAAACAGAGTAATTTGTTATAAACTACAGAACAAATTGCGCGGCATAAATTACAAGCAAACAAATTAATTTTTTATAAATTACAAGCAAGTTGGTTAATTAGTTCATCAACCAATTAGTGCCTGGTTGCCGTAAGATCTACCAATTTACAAGGAAGTAAGTATTGCAAGTTTGATAAGATGCAAAATTAGTGGCAGCATGCCGTAAGATCTACAAATTACAAGGAAGTAAGTATTGCAAGTTTGATAAGATGCAAATTTAGTAGTAGCCTGATGTAAAATCTATCAATTTACAAGGAAATAACTATTGCAAGTTTGATAAGATGCAAAATTAGCATACGAGTGCCTTCATGTCGGAGAAATGCTGAAAAATCCAAGGCAATTGTAAAAGCAGTGGGCAGAAAGTCGTCGATGTAGATCATACGAAGCCGTCGACCATGATCACTAGAGATTTTCGTCCCGGAGAAGTGAGTATCGATGCGGGCCAGGAGATAATCCCAACTTCGGCAAGGCATTGATTGTGGACTCAAAACTCGCAAGTTCCCCGACAAACCGTACCTGGATGGGCTTCATCAGGCTAGGACTCGCAAGTCTACAACATCATCCCCTCTACAGAACACGGTCAATGTAGACAAACACTTTCACAGAAGACCAAATGCCCAGCGATCCACTCCAAACTCCAGCCTGTTGATGTTCATCCTGAGAAGAACATCGACCAGAGACCGTAGACTGGAGCTAAACTAGAAGACCCTTCGGAACTGGACACACCGATCCGAGATTCCCCCACCCCCGCCGCCAAAGAAGTTGGCGGATGGCATGGGAATTGGCGCGGGTGACCGAGCGAAGCGTTGGTTTGTCTGCTCATCGCTCTCTCAGAGAAAATCTAGAAAAACGTTCCGCTCCCGTGGTTTTGTAGCATGATGTTTTCTAGTACAATATCAAGCATTTTTTTTAAATCATGTGAGAGGTGAACAGAACGTGGTTCCTTTGTTTCTGAAAAGAAAAACACTCGTGATATAGACTCTGCTGACGTTGCACATTTTTAAAGATAAATCCAGTAGATAATAACTAGCTAGTGCTTGTAAATTCTAACCACGGAATACATTAATTAGCTCATAATTAAGTTTAGTTCCAACAATACTTATAAACTAAGGCATTGTTCAATGCGGTAATTAATCACATTCTTCTTCTATCCTGTATATATAACGAAGTCAAACGCCATCGATCGATCCATGTCTTACTAGCTAGGCCTAAACACCTCAAAAATCAAATTTTGCTATTCCTATAGTTAGGAAGGTAGCTAGCAATGGCGCTCCGGCCGCTCCTCTACCTCGGCATGATGTGCACGACGTCACTCCTCCTGGCCATCGCCATCGCCGTGGCTGTTCCCGGCCCGGCGCCGTCTCCGGTGCCTTCGGGCACCAGCTGCTACAAGACGGTGAAGGGGGTGCCGGAGGAGTGCGCGCAGATGTTCATCAAGGCGATCTTCACCAACAACACCAACGGCATCACCAGTCATTGCTGCCTCCTGCTGGCCTGCGTCAGGGAGTGGACATGCGCCGACGTGCTCCGCAGGTTCTGCCTGCCCCCATTTCTGGTTGATTGTCCGGGATCGTCACGCCCGCCGGCCGTCGCGCTCGCACCGATGATGACGGGAGCAGCAAACTAGACGTGTCTACAGGCTGCTAGCGTCATATATGTGTCAGTGTCTGTTCCAAATATTGGCCGTGGAGGATGCATTCTGGCTGGTAGGACTTGAATAAGCAATCTGTTGGTTACATTGAGTGGGTGGAATGGTTGTTTGGGTGTCATGTATTTGATTCACATTTCCGCAATGCAATTCGCAGGTGATGAATAATGACCGGTTTATGAACCTGGGTTGTTTTGTTCCATATGAGCAAACTGTGGGTCAAACTGCTATCAGTTAATACAATTGCAAACTGCCAATTTCCATGCTGTGAATCTATATAAAAGGCAAAGTACTCCATCTGCTTTTAAGATAATCTGCAAAGACGCTGTGAGTGAACCATGTTTCTTGCCTAGATAACCTCGACGAAAACATGAGATCGATGGAGCCTCACCAGGGTTTGCCACTCTGCATTCTTTCCACCACGCCGGCTGCTCAACCCGACAACGCAAGTTCAGGGCCACATGCTGCGAGCTCGCGAGCACACCAGCCGCAGCCCCACCATCCATCCAAGTGCATTGATAGTCAAATAAAAAAGACGGTTCATATGTAGAACAATTATTGATACTCAGCACACGGCAGAGCGCCTGCTGGCTTACTTCATCCCTCTCCTCCCGTTAAGGAGATCATTCTTTGGTTAAAACATACATTCTTATGTGCTGCAGAGGAAGACTCTAGTCCTTCAAGGCAACTAATTACATGTACTGCACTGCAAACTGCCACACTACTTTTCAGTTCACATCAGAGAAAACCACACAGCACATCGCAGCAAAAGATGAATCCAGGGGCAGCATGGTTACAAAGGAAAATTTTCTTACCAGCTTAAGATTTGAAATTGCACAGCATAAATCTCAGAAACAACAAAACTTCGTTTTACTACGATGTGCAAAGGTTTATTCACTAAACAAGTATCTTCCCCAAGACAGGTTTGATTACAGGAAATTGTTCACACAAAGGTTACTTATACCTACTCTTCAGGAGACCATTCTTTGGTTAATTTTACTTTTCTCTCAAGGGTACTGATACATGGTTTCTACAGAAAACTGCCAGTCTTTTTTAGGTTGCATCAAAATCACATTAGGGCATCTCATTCAAAGATGGGCATAGGGGAAGAATGCTTATCAAGGAAAATTCATTTCAAAAGGTTATGTTATACAGCTTGGGAAATTCTTCAGAGAAAAAGTGTATTCCAAATTATGTACCTTCCCCATAACAGGTCTCAGCAACTTAAGTTTCCCTATAACAAAAGTGAGAATCTTATCATTCGCTTCCGATATGGCTTGAAGGCATCGCCTTCTCAATACCTCAGCAAACACTAACTTAAGAATCAAGATCATAGAAATGCTATTATACTCGATCCAACTTGTGCACAAACAAGACAGCTTTATAGAGCAAGGGGGACAACTTCAGCATAAATATTCAGAAACCGTTACAGTGTCATTGCAAAAGTAACATAGAACTAAGAACACGCAGCCATCATCAGCAATGGAGGCCTTAGACTCCGTTCAAGCTACTGGAGGTCATAGCTGGACAGGTGCTGAATAATTGTGTAAGGCCGAGGACCACGACCCATGTCTTTGGAGATTTTTGTACCTCTCCGGAACCTCAGGTTATACTTGCAGATGTAATCACCAGAATAATCTAGGCTCTTTATGTAATAGATGTTGTTGGCGTCGACGGATGGAAATTTATCCGTATTAAGAGATATGCACTTACAATTACCACTGAGGAAGATGGCACGGTTGCCAATGTTCTTCACACGCTCGAGTGTATAACTGTCAGTGTCCATCCGATAAGCCTCCATGTCTCCTTTTAGCTTAAAGATGATCAAGATTTCTTCAGCAGATCCCACTAGGTAACAACGGTTGTCATATCCTATCAAAAAGTTAAATGCTGCTCTTTCATCGGACATCAAGGCATCGTCGTCGTCATCATCATCGGACTCGGCAGGCTCGGCATTATAAAACCTCATCAGATCAAAGATCTTTTCGGCCACATCAGGTGGAAATGGTGCCACCGATCCCAGCTCACCATGAGTGTAGAGACCTTTCAGAGCCAGCCTGATCAAAGGGCAAGCATGCCTTTCCTCGAACATGGCGAAAGATTTGCTGTCAGGATAAGCCGTGTAGACCTTACGATCTGACTCGACTAACACGAAATCATCATCTATGTCCATCTTCTTGCATGACAAGACAAGGGTGGGAGGAGAACCAGATATAAGAGCAGCAGACTCCACAATCTGGTCAGGCGGGGGCGCAGCAAAACGAACCCAGTAGCCTGTGAAGGCATTGAGGAGGCTTATGGCGTAAGGGAACTTGTTGTCCGACAGAATGAGGAGACCGTCGGGGGTGGTAGTGGAGCCGCAATAGTTGCGGCGGAGCAGCTGCAGTTCCTTGGGGACGAAGCGGCCAGTGGCGGTGTTCACCCAGAGATATGTGTTGTCCATGCTGCCGAAGTGCCTGTCGATGATGACCCAATGCCGCGGCCGGAAGCGAGGGTCCGGCGTACACTTGGGGTCCTCGGTGGCAGAGCGCCAGCTATGGCAGACTTGACGGAAGTCCATGTAGTAGTCCAGGTCATTGGTGTCCAGGAAGCATTCGGCGATGCCGTTGAGGAGCTCGGCCGGGAGCGAGGACCAGTCTGCAAATGCCATGCTTGTTCTTCCTTTCTGTCAGCCGAAAAAAAAACACACGCATGGTGAAGGAATTAATGGGGTACTAGCAGCTGATGTGAATCCCTAGATAGTTCATGAAAATTGTAGGGCGCTAGACATCAACTGGCGAGACTGCCATTACGGATCTAAACTTGATGGGAAATGGGCACTAGAACAGAGAGGAGCAGAGGAATGTGGACTCACCGTGGCTAAGGCGGGAAAAGCAGCAGCAGGTGAGGAAGATGGTGAGCGTGGCGTGCTGGTGCCGGCGCGGCAGCGCCGTAATCGAGGACGTGCTGCCGGGCGCGGCGAAGCCCCCGCGCGCACGCCGGCCGCCGCGAGATCTGCGCCGACAGCAACTAATCTGTGGAAGGATCGACAGTCCGGGGCAGATTAGCGTCGAATCAGGGCGGATTTCATGGCGGGGAGGGCCGCCGGCCGGGGTGGGGAGGGGATTGGACAAGGGTTTAGGGTTCAAAGAGTAGCCGTCGATACGAGCCTACGACCGATTTGGTGACGATGATGATGAGCTTTCATACAGCAGACTGACCCTCTCTTTTCGGCCAATCTGTCAGTAACAGAGGACGTTGCTACAGTAAAATTTCGACTCCAACATTATTCACGCACAAATTATGAAACTTAAAAATAAATAAAACACAAGATTCGAAATTTAGAATGTTAGTCACTACAGATATCTCCGGGATTTGAGAAAATTCCAAAAAAACCTCCACATTTCAGTTCAAAATCCGCAAAACCACCGGTTTTGAACGAAAACACAAATAGCCACCAATATTGCGGTCGAAGTTGAACATGCTCACTCGCGAGTGTTGGTGGAAAGCTCGGTCGCGCATGTTTCTCTCTCTTCACCTCACTCGCCTCCGACCGGCCGCCGCCGCAAGCGCCATGCCTTCCTAGAACGATGGCGAGAGCAGCAGCGCCGGTGGCATCAGTGGGAGCCTCTCTCCGAGTTCCAATCAAAACACATTGTGAGTACTTCTCTCCCTGTCTCTTCCGTCCGTCGGGTAGGGTTAGGGTTAGGGGTAGGAAATTGGGGAATTCCGACTGACCGAGCTTGTGACCAACCCGCGCGAGCGATCACGTCAAAATGCAAGCGCAATACTGGTGGTTATTTGCGATTTCGTTCAAAACCGGCGGTTTTGCAAATTTTGAACTGAAATGTGGTGTGTTTTTTGGAATTTTCTCCCGGGATTTAGAAGCACGTGATTTTTTTTCTGAAGTATCTTTTGGAAAAAGTGAGCACGGGAATTTTACAGGAACTATGGGAGGAATTAGGGAAGAATTTAGCACAAACTTTAAAAATGTTAGGCGGCATTTAAACTAAGAGAAGACTAGTAACCATACTTGCTTCACTAAAACTAGAGAATGCCTTCTTAATTAGAGGACTGCTCAACAATTTTACAGCAGAATCGAGTAAATCCTCTCCACCTCTCATGGCACCGAATCACCAAAGCGGTGAGGCGAAGAATACGTTACATGATTGAGAGAAAAAACGTGTAGAAAATAATTCAAAAGAAACATAAAATTAAGAAACACAATAGGTTATATAGTATAAACTAATTTTAAAATGAAATGCTACAAAAAGTTAAAGCAGGTAGGAAACGAGAAAAAGTGTGAATCAGGGAAAAAAATTGAAGAAATATTATTGAAAAGAGAAAAATTAATGTGAAAAGCATGAAACATTGTGAACCTTATTGAACTCAATAGGGGTTTCCAGAATATATACATAGAAGTTATGATGTTCTTATCTGCTTCATATTTCTGTAATTCAGCCGTGTTTTACCGATGCATAACGACCACACGCATACACAATTTGTCAACCTTGAAAACTAAACCAAATGGCTTGAGACCAGGGTGAGTTCACGTATTCTATGAAAGCAAAACTGATGTCACCGTCCAAATGGCAGGTTGAGAACAGGTTCAGTTTCGAATCCCCTTGCTTTCGCTGGAAACCACAATGTCATTTTCCATGGTCTACATAGCTTCATGGCACTCAACAGGCAAGTACTTCATGTCCTGCTTTCTGACAAGCTGCAAAAACATTGGTGAACCTGGCACATAAAAGAAATATCCATTAGACCTACAGAGAAGAAACCATCTAGAGCATGCGACCACCGCTTCGGCGTCCACGCCCAGTCCACCCTTCCAGGCTGCGACTGTCCATAAAATCGAAACATGGCTTGACATTTGAGTTCCCTTTGTTTCCAATGGTATCAAACCCAATGCCCATAATGGAGTGAAAAAATGTCAGTCAACAAGGCAAATCGACCAAATACTGCTAGACCTACAAAGAAACAGACCACCTAGCAGCCTTAGCTGGCTTCACATGAAACTTTACATTGCCCAAGACCACCACCTGGACCACCTATTCGCCGGCATCCACGCCAAGTCAACTCTTCCAGCCTTCGAGGCCACACTTGGGAAGCAAATGTCATGAGCACCCGAAGCCGCAGCCCTGCTGTCCATAAAACTAACTTATATCCAAGTCGTAATGCAGTAATATTGGTATTCACCACATGGAAAAACACCTGCCGAATTACTTATCCATCTTCCTCTTCAAGCAATAATTCTTTGCTTAAACTTACCTTCTTCTGTGCTGCAAGAAGACTCTGAAATCTTCAAAAGGCAACGGATACATGGACTGTCCAGTAAACTGCAGTCCTCGATAGTTTCAGAAGGTAGGAGTTATTACAGAAAACCACATTAGTGCATCTTAGTTAAAAAGTGAATTCAGAGGCAGCATGTTTATCAAGCAAATTTCTTATCAGCATCACAGATTGTGGAATTGTACATCACAGATCTGATCAATAGCAAAATTTCTCTTTATGAAGTTATGCTATACAGCTTGAAAAATTGTTCACAACATGGTTTATTGCCTAACCAAGTATCTCCCAAAAGGACGTCCGAATCCAGTTGCGAAAAATTAGTTTCAGAACATATAAATATCCTGGACCTTTAATAACCAAGAACAAAAGTGAGAATCTTAAGTCTTACCGTTCGCTTGAGAAGGTGTGCTAGCTTTAAGGCACCGCCTTCTCATTACCTCAGCACACACCAACTTAACATCAGAAAAGTTATCATATAGAACAAGGGAAATCTCAGCTTAAATATTCAGAAACCATTATGTGGTCATTACAATAGTACCATCAAACTAAAAAAAAGACGGTCATTATTAACATAAAAAAATTATTTTTTTCTTTACTATTTTGTTTCGACTCTGATAGTTTTTTTTCTTTACTATTTTGTTTCGACTCTGATAGGGCAAGCACATGTGCTAAACAGGCCATATTCTGAGAGGCCATACCGGCCGTGACATAGCTACTAAACCAACAAATACTTGCAAACCATGTTTTCACCTGAGACGATATTTGAAAACAAAGATGTTATTTTGTCCAAGTTGCAGCACAACAATCTTATAGGGGCAATGCTTATCCTCTCCCCTCTTCAGGGCAACATCTTTTGTTAAAACGGTTAACTTGTTACGAAAAATATACAGGAGGACTCTGATCCTTTGAGACAACTCATACATAGACTATACTACAAACTGTGTAATTCTTGTTATTTCCAAAATATCCTAAATTATCATAAAACTCGCACTAGTGCACAAGAGTGAAAGTTGAATCCATAGGGGACTACAGAGAAAAACAAAGATTTCTGAGTCAAAATCCCAAAATCCGACGTTTCGAAAGAAACCTTTCGTACAACTAAGTTTTGTTTTACCAGGTTATGCCATACAGCTGGGAGTATTGTACCCACAACAGTTTATTCCCTAAATAAGTATCTTCCTAGCAACAAGTGTGAATAACTGAATACAATGTCCAGCAACTTCAGTTTCACAACACAATTGAAAACATAAATATACCCTCGATTTCTATTAACCGAGACCAAAAGCAAGATTCCCCTATCTTATCCCCACTTGAGAAATTGTGTTAGATTAAAAAGCCATCAACTTCTCAGCAAATCTGCACACACAAGTTCAGATCACAGAAGTGCTATTATGCTAAGATCAAACGTGTCGCCAAAAGAGGAAAAACATCATAGAACAAGGGGGGCAGTCTCAGCTTACATATATTATTACCATTACAGAGTCATTTCAAAATTAACATCGAGCTAAAAAACAACATCCATCATGGGCAATTGAAGCCTAGAGATCACTTAAACTATTGCATAAGTGCTGAATAATTGTATAGGGAGGAGAACCACCAGATATGTCATCAGAGATTCTTGCTTCCCTCTTGTGCTTTAGGCTGTACATGTGGATGTGATTGGAAAAATTTATTTCCTTTGTGTAATAGATGCAGTTGCCGTTAACTGATGGGAACTTATCAGTATTAACAGACATGCACCTACAGTACCCACCCAAGAATATGGCACGGTTGCCAATGTTCTTCACAGGCTTGAGTACATATCTGTTAGTGTCCATCTTGTAAATCTTCATGGCATCTTTCAGCTTGATGATGATCAATATTTCTCCGGCGGATTCCAGCAGGTAGCAACGGTTTTCATATCCTATCCAGAAATTCCATAGAGCTTCATCTTCGGACATGTCGCTATCTTCATCATCAGATATCTCAGTGGGATCGGCATGGAAATACCTCATCAGATCAAAGATACCTTTGGCCGCATCAAGTGGAAATGGTGACACCGATCCCAGCTCGGCATTAGTGTAGATACCTCTGACAGACAGCCTGATCAAAGGGCAAGCATTCCTGTCCTCATACACGACAAAGCTTTCGCTGCTAGGATCAGCCATTTTCACCGTACGGGTTGAGTCACGCAATGAGCCATCGGGAGCATCCACCACCGTGTTGCATAGCAAAAGAAGTGTGGGTGAAGAACCGGAGACCAGAGTAGCGGATTTCACAAACTCGTCAGGCATGGGCGCAATGAAACGAACCAAATATCCTGTGAAAGGATTGAGCACGCTCACAGTGTTATAAGACTTGTTGTCCACCAGAACGAGGAGACCATCCCGGGTGGTAACAGCAATGTAATAGCCGTGGAGCAGCGGGAGCTCCTTGCGGACGAAGCGGCCAGTGGCGGTGTTCGCCAAGAGGAACGTCTTGCTCGCATAGACCTTGTCTACGATGACCCAGTGGCAGGGGCGGAACCGACGGTCCGAGGATACCTTGGGGTCGTCGGTGGCGGAGCGCCAGCTTCGGCAGACCGCACGGAAGTCCATGTAGTAGTCGAGGTCACTGGTGGCCAGGAAGCAGTCGGCGATGCGGTTGATGAGGTCGACCGGGAGCGAGGTCCAGTCTACAAACGGCATGGTGGACGGAACAATTGAGGTCGCTTATTCTTCCTTGTGGCAGACTAAAGAACACCGATGGTGAAGGAATCCAACTAATTAGCAGCAGCTGCGAATCCTAGCATGGAAATTCAAAAGCGTTAGAATATTGACGGAAGCTACCTTCATCACGGACCTACTTCATGGGAAATGGATTCTGTCAAAAAATTATTACTTCATGGGAAATGGATTCTGTCAAAAAAAAAAACTTAATGTAAATGGCAGAAAAACAAACACGGATGGTGCCTTGTATACAGTGCGTTAGAACTGGACCGGCGCGGCCGCCATTCCTGATCTACTCCATGTAAAATGACCACTTGTTAGGGTTAGGGAGAGAGGGATGCACTCACAGTGGCCAAGGCGGCGATGCGGCAGCAGGTGAGGAAGACGGAGAGCGTGGGCGTGGTGGTGCCGGCGCAGGCGCCGTAGTCGATGACGTGGTGGTGGCGCCGCGAAGCCCAACGCCGAAGCGCGCGGGCCGCCGGTCCGCGAGAACTGCGCGGATAGACGAGAATCTGCTGAAGGATCGCCGCTGCCGGTCGGATTAGGGGCGAATCGAGGCGAATCTTCCGACGGGGAGAGCGCCGGAACGGGAAAGGGGAGGGGATTCGGCGAGGGTTTAGTTAAGTAGGGTTTTTTTTTGGTGGGGGTGGGGGGGGGGGGGGGGGAATTGAGGAGGATATGTGGCTGCAGAGCGATGAGAGGGTCTGATTTTTGAAACGATGGCCATGGGCCGGGTTCTAGATTTCCACGTGCGGTTGCTACTTCACCCTTAGACTAGTCATAGTGGGGACCGGGAGTATCGTATACTAGTACGGAGTATCATGTATTCGCTCCGTCCGAAATTAAGTGTCACAAAGTTTGACAAAAGTGGATGTATCTAACACTGATACTAGTTTATGTTACTACCTGCATAATGCATAGTAATAGCCATGCGAGAAGGAGTTATTTTTGCCCAGTTAAGGGGGTTCTCGAAGGTGGTGATTGAAGTGGATTGCTTGGAGGTAGTCAACCTCTGGAAATCGCGACATGATTCAAGATCGATCGTGGCGCCTATTCTTGTTGAAATTGGGGAGATTTCAGCTAGCTTTTCTTGTTTTACTATTACTCATATTAAAAGGGAGGCAAATAATCCTGCAGACTGTTGTGCTAAGCTTGCTTGCACTATGCAAGGTTCAGAGTGCTAGTTAGATAACTGTCCGGCCTTTCTTCGTTACAGCCTTTCGGCTGATTGTAACAGATATTTCACTATTGAATAAACTCCCTAGTTTGATTGCAAAAAAAAAAAAGTGGACGGAGGGAGTATCATGTATTCCCTCCGTCCGAAATTAAGTGTCACAAAGTTTGACAAAAGTGGATGTATCTAACACTGCTACTAGTTTATGTTACTACCTGCATAATGCATAGTAACATATATGTGGTATATTTATTAAGCTATAGACATATCTTGTATTGGAATGCGTTATGTTACGGTATCTACCTATGATATCACTACCACCTCTCTCCTCATTAAATAGGTGTCACATCATTTTTTTTTTGTCTATGTGGCAATTATGTTACCACCTATGTTACTCTCACTATGAGTAGTCTTACGGGCCTGCTTGGATTGTGATTTTTGAGGCCTAAACCGTCGTAATTTCGGGTCCCGTGAAATATTCCGGCAATCTCCAGTATATGCACTTTGGTTCCTCGTTAGGAATTTTTTTTTGCGTAATTTGTGAGCTTTATTCAACCAGAGACTTTCCGAGGCCAATCAGCCATAAGGCTAATGACCAGGAAGGGGGTTCAGACTCTACCCTCCTCACCTCTCCTTTTTGGCTTACTAATACCTCCTCAACCATTCTCTAATCTTCCCACACGATCCCCTCTACATTCTCTGAAAATTTTCAGCCAGTCGTTTCTTCACCAGCAGCACACCCTACCATAGCGCTGCTAGGGATCCTGTGAAGAATGCACCCACCGATTCTGTATCAGGGTGGTCATCGTATCCTCAACATTTTTCATCGGCTGCAGTCTGGCCTTTTTTTGCCGGAGGTAATGGAAGCAACGCCATGGAAGTGGGCAGCAGCAGATCAGTCACTTGGTGACTATCTACCTACTTACCCATCAATTTCTCTCTCTTTATGCTCACTTACCCATATCTATGCATACATGTAATTCTCTTGCATGATTTTTCTTCTTACACATATGTTCCAGGCTTCCAGCTAGCTATCTACAATTTGTAAGGGTTTCTTTCATTAATAATGAGTTGTTCGCCCTCTATCTCAGCGTATGTGTTGAGATACATGTGCCATGCAGGTGACAATTGAGCAGCGATCCATGCAATAAGAAGAGAAAATCATGCCCGGTGTCAATCTACAACATAATATTTATCTGGCCGATATTTTGAGAAATTAGTTTTGATTCCATTTGGCCTCTAAAACTTCTGGGAAGTTATGCAGATAAATTATACTGACATATGCTGCGAGGGAAATTATTTAATTGCCGACTATAAACACAAGAGTACCATCGAAAGTATTGGTAGATGATTTTTTATGGTGCTTAAGTTCTCTAATAGGTGGAACTATATTAGTGAAGCTTCAGTGAGTAGCGACGATCCGTTTGTTATTTTCACATTTGTGGATTGTTCAATCTATAAATCCACTGTTATTTCATACTCTTCAAATGCATAATAATGCCCATTTATATGAAGCATCAATTTTTTTTAAAAAAAATCAAACTTTGTTATTCTTTGTTTGTTTAGCAACATGGTCCCGCTGCAACGCGCGGGATATTATCTAGTTTTTAAGTAAATGGACCCTATTTTTAGTACACATAATTTCAATGGAGCTAGGAGTAACCCTCATGTTAATCTAACAAAAAAATTAGTACGCACGTATACTAACTTTTGTTTTGCTGCCCTAATAACCTTATCACTTGGCCAGTTGATTAGAAGAAGGGCTTGCTTTCAAAACTAATGAAACCAGCTGCTTGAAACTGATTTTAATACTTCAATAAAAGTTGTTTTCGAAACGAACCATCCAAATGGGAATATAATCTCACTAGTGGCTTTGTTTCGACAAAAAAGAACTAGATCTGACATACCATATCCTGATGACTTCGTTTCAGTTACATTTGGAGATGAACTTCAAATGCAAGTGGACTACTTCAAATGTAAAAGTCCAACTACACTACAGTACTCTGCAGCAAGAGGCCCCTTTTATGGGTGTAGCAGGCTGATCTAGGGTTTATTAATTCTACTCTTAGTTCTCACAAACCTTGACCAAAAAAGTATACTCCAAATCAAGTGGTAAAGGGTATTACAGTTGTCGAAAGCAAACATTCATGCATCTATATGCTCTACATTTGATCCCACTAATTACTAAACTAAACTCTAGTGCTGGAAGTTTGAAAAATGAGAAACTAGATATTTATCATTGATTCTTCAAGGAGTGGCAAATAAAGTATCAGGTAGATAAAGCAGAATACCAATCAAGGATATTGACATAGTAGTAGGCGTCACAAACATGAGAAATAGAACAACAAATAATGTCGACGATTTGATAACTCATGGAAACCAATATATAAACTGTTATGTTCCTCTGCCGATCCGTTTACAGATCCTTTTCATTCACCACCTTCAGTGATCAAAGCAACCCTTGCCCAAAGTTCATTCGAAATTGACAAGGAACGGAAATACAAAACAGGACAAGAGAGCTCTCATCTCTACAACATCCAAATTCCTTGTTCCTTCTCTGCCTACACTAGCATCTCGGGACCCTGACCACAACATGCCCCTTACATATGTCGATTGCATGGATAGGCTCGCGGCAAACTGTTTGTTTTTATGGGTCAAGTATTGTCTATGGTGTTTTTGTTCCTTTCAGCAGCTACTTGACCATGCCATAGTTCTCGAGTGACCAAACTAAATTGAGGTGTTTGAAACAACAAAAGTGCCAAAACGGTGATCAACACACCTGGAGCACAGCACCGCATGAGATCAGTCATCTGCCGATTTTCCTCCTTTTGCTTGCTGAAGAGCTTTGGTAGCATGCTGCTGGAGATCCAACAGCAGTATCATCACTCTGTTGGCTGAGACATGCAGCAGCATCTAACACGCCTATGGGGCTTTGTGGCACAGAGAACATTGATGATCCAGCTGACTTTAGGACAATGTTTCCCGTGGTTATCTTGTCTTGAATCAATTCGTAGCATCTTAACACTCTCTCCTACAACACATAAAGGTTAGTTAGGCATTAGGCAAATGAAGTATCAATTCAAGTAGATGTTTGCATTTACAGGTTACCATTTAATGGTGGGCAAATGGTTTAGGTAGTGATAACATTGAGTTGATAACTACCTTGTTTATATACTTGCAGTTAGCTGTAGCCCTCTCAACTACTGAAGTATTGCGCTCCCCAAATGCAGCAAGTGCAACACTTGCAGCAATCTCTGAAGGTCTGACCACCAAAAAATCAGCTCCTGCAATCAAAATTCTCAAACTTTAGGAATTGATCGCCCGCAACTCGTACACAGGTGATTGATGAATACAAGAAATGAGATCCAACCTAGCATTCATACCTTTAGCTGTGCTCAGGATGAGATCAGTCGAGCGGGATAATGCGAGCATGGATGGTGCGTCACAGTCATTGAATTTGTGAAGGAAGTAGTCAATAAATGAGCAAGCCGTAACAGCATGCATCCTCCACTTTAAGGTGCTTAGCACCAAAGGCTCCATTCTTTGTATGGTCCTTGACTCAAAATACTTTGCCTCGACCACCTGTCAAGGAAAACAATCATCAGTTACCTGAGATGAAAGACTTAATATTTCACAATGTATGCGCAGATCAGGTATGAGATGCATCACTCACTGACCTGCAGGTGCAGTGGTAGTGGCATATAAGTCTCCTCCATCTTTGAAGCCAGAGATAAGCAAGCCACTGCCAAGAGCTGTGTTACCCAATCTTTGCCTTCCTGCCATGAGAAATCATTTCCTTCATATGATTTCAACAACGTTATGGGGTTTTAGCCGGATTGCTACTGAAATGACAAGACTTACAGGAAGTTCATAGACATAGAGGAACCTATCCAGGTAGTTGACAGACAAGACTGCAGTCAACGGTGCAAAATTGAAATGCTCAATGACCTATCAGCAGAGAATCAGAGCAAGAGGGGGGGGGAGCTCACCTTCCAAATCCAATCTATGGCGTCCCTCCTGACGGCGGCCAAATCCACGCCCCCGAGCCGCGGCAGCAGCATCTGGGGGTACCCCTCCATGGGCATGTGCTCCACCTCCCTCTCGACGAGCGCCGCAATGCAACCATCAGCGTGCACAGCGTAGTCCATGAGGAAACTAGCCGCGGCGGCGCCGTGGGGCAGCGTGGCCGCCGCCGCCCAGGAGCACTCCTCGTCGTCGTCAAGGCCGAGAATGGCCGCGTGCAAGGCCCAATTTGCAGCACCGTGCAAGGTTCCACACCTAAGAATGTGAAAATATTTAGTACAAATTTTTAGGTGATACCTAGAGCAGAATATGCAAAGGAAAAAAAATACAAGTTCAGAAGCCAATAAACGTACTTGCAGACTGGTCGTCCTCACCGCTCAGCACCATCCATAATCCGTCTAACTTTGTCTATGGAGCTGCACACAATACAACAAGCTATTAGACCGTTAATGTGCACAGTGGAGGGAAGGAGATAATAAGGGAAAAGACCTTTTTGGCAGATTAGGTAAGAGACCCTGGACAGCATTCATCACAATGTTGGCTTTTTGGTTCTTAGCTTTCGGAACTATGGCAAAAAAAAAGTTTTGTTACCTTACAAGGGGGTTCGCAAACTGAAAACAGGAAAAAAAAAGTAGAAAAGGTTTACTGGTGGTTTCAGACTGTACCTCGAGGATCTTCAGAAATAGAACTGCCTCCAAGATAACATCCGGTAAGTTCATCGACCACCTCCTCTTCAGTCAACATGTTTTTAAGAATTTGCCCAATAAACTTGTGTGCGGTACTTGCAGCGTCATCACATACTGCAGAGAGATCTTCTTCAAAGCAGCTAGTCATCTTCACATTGTCCTTCAAACTAGGATCCTTCGTCCTACCAGCAGCTTCAGTGTCTCCGTAGTGTCCAGCACCACCCACGAATTCAGAATCTTCAGCACTGTTGGCCATAAAATTTGAACAGCAGCCCTCGTCCATGTGCTGCTGCGAACAGAAACCGAGGTAGTTGCTCCCAGTAAGTACAAAATCGTTATCTGCACTGCAGCTGTAACTCTCTAAGCTATATTCATCATCACTCAGGCATTCTTCTGTGGCACCACGTGCAAGAGATCTAAGGCAGCTGCTTAAATCCAAGATAGCATCTACTTCAACTTCCTTTCTCTCTTCTGTGAGAACAACCTGCTGACATCTAGGAGACATTCGAACTAAGAAACCGATTGCACGTAGTGCTAAATCTGGTAAATTACCATCTTCACACTCAAACAAGCAATCTGTCAAGTACCTCCTCACAGCTGCTTTGAATGATGTCATCTTAACTTCAGAAACTTGACCCATAATGGAACGCAGCAGCTTCATATCATTAGCATTGACTTCTGGTAGCGACCAAAGAGCATTCAGGATATCTTGCTGCAGTGACATAGTTACACGCGAAAAAGGGAAGAACTCTGACTGTGAGATATCCATGCTCTGCAGTGTTAGTTTCTGATATAGTTTCATCACTGACAGTGCTTTTGCCAAGTTCTTTGGAAGATCCTTTCCTTCCTGCAGCTTCACTATCATGCTTTCACATCTTTCCCTTATCAAGTTAACAAGATAGCTTTTGCTGGAAGTTCGAGATACATGCAGGAATTTGGGGGGGCATGATTTTCTAATGAGCTTTCTATTGATTGCAATAGCAGCTTGCTGGGAAATTCCATCCAGTCCAGCTAAAGCTTCCTTTATAGATGACAGAAGCATTGGTGAAACAGGTGTTGCAAGGCAGACAGAATCAGATTGATAACTGCATGGACTTGTTAAAATGCCAGACAATAGAATCTTGCTATTTTCACTGTCCAACTTAGCCATGTATTTTGGAAGGTGGTCCTTCACGGTCTTCATCATTGCAGGCCTAATTTTTCTGAAACTAGTGCCATTATGGGCGATAATATTAGCCACTGAATCAAGTGCTCCATTGCTTAATTTGCTGATTGTACAGTGCATAATCTTCAAGCTTTCTGGGCAGAGAGAGCCATCCTTCTGTTTTTGCAACTTAAAAAGCTCGAGACCGTCCAGAACTATGTGGTGATTGTAGCAATTCGTTTGCAAACCAAAACTTTTTTCGATGTTAAATCTTACTCTCTCGCTGGACACCTGGAATACACATTTCTTGATTAAGATACACAGTTACTGGCATGTTTTGCTACATAGATGTTAACTAAAACAACACAAGGGAGGGTAAAGCAGTCACTACGAGAGTTATAATAAAGAAAGTGGACAAATTGAGACATAGTAACAAGACAATGCACTTCAAAAGTAAAATAGTATTAACTGCGACATAGTAACAAGAGATGTCTTATATTCATTGTACTAAATATAAGTTCTCTTACAAATACTCTAGAGTTTTTCTCAAGGATTAAGTCAAGTGATTACTAAAGAATTGATAGAGCTAGCAAGTATGAATTATCAACCAAGTAATAACAATGAAGTCATTTTTTTCTATGATGTCCTCTCATCACAGACTATAGTCTCTCTACTCCTTCCTATGCCCTAATTCACTTCAAGTCATGTTGTACAACCTTCTACAAGTGTAGTTATCTCGATGTGAGGTTCACATGAAGCAACATATTTGATCACGCAACATATTGAAACTGCTAAATGTTCTCTTACTACGTGTAACACTAGAAAATATGATTATGCATCACTCATCTTTATATAAACCCAACGGATCGTCTATGCAGGCAACATTAATAAGGAGAATACACGAAACTGAAAACTGCAAGCTGTAGGTTCTGTTAGAGTATGAATGACTTACTTCATCAGTCCTAACATCCGATTCAGCCAAGTAGCTGTAAAACAGAGTTTTTTTGGGGGGGTTACTAAAATATTTATAATGCTTGCATAATAACCTTATTTATAGAAACAAGATAACTGAAAATCTGGTGGTCTGCCATTTTTACAAAATAAGACCACATGCCCAGGACTCATGGCTCGGACTGTAGATTATCTTTTGCGCATACATGAAAAGTGATTTTTGCTCTATCTAAGCTTTCGGCAAAAAAAATCTTCAAACATGGAGCCATGGAGGTAACTCACTATATCAGTGGACATTGTTTTCAAGTGAGAAGCATGCAGCTCCATCAGTTGTAATACTACACCGCCGGTGCTTTAGAGAAAGAAATGCTAAGCAAAGGTAGTAGAATACTTACACATCTTTGAGGAACTTTGGTCGCTTAAGTCTGAAAGGTACACCTGATTCAGGATTCAACGAGGCCAGCCATCTGCATAGATAGAACACAAAAATATATGTAAGGTGCAAGTAAGAGGGAGTGGGGACATGTATATAGGATAGGAGAGCAAGCATGGTACAGCACAGCACAGACCTTCGCTTCTTCTTGATCAGACCTTGCTGACGCAGAAAAAGAGAGCAAAGCCTGTTACCATCCTTGAAAGAGAAGGCAGCCACATCATCTGAGTAGAGCCACACAGAACAAAACTTTCAGATGTAATAACATAACACTATGATGTTCAGCAAAATTATACTGCAATACCTTAAGTTGATGTGAACCAAGGGTAAAAAAATGGTATATGCATGGTGTCAATATGAAGTGTGGAAACAAAATGTTCTAAACAATATGCTACCAACAGAGGTCCATAGAATGTTCACACACAAAAACAGAGGCACATACATGTCAATTTCGATTCATCAAGGATTTGGCGTGTAAGAAGCAAGAATAAGTATGGATGGTGTCAATATGAAGTGCTTTGTATGCAGATGATTATTCTAGAAATACTACGAAATGTTTACAATAATAAAATAAGTTTCCAGGGTACAGTAGGCACTATAGCGAGTAGTACTGTGGAGGCTTCGGAAGAATGAAAATAAGATGAAATCACCTTCATGTGAAGAAATCATTTGGGTTCTTGACTTTCCTTATGCGACCTGGAAAATAAGAATATGGCATAAGCTTTCGATAAGAAAGGGCTGTTAACAAAAGATGATTTCAGATAACAGGAGAAATAAATAGCATATTCTAGAATTATGAGCTCCCACGAGCGCGTCATTTATAATTTTCACAAGGATCATTGAGATATCAGTTCCACTCATCATATAACCTTCACGCAGCGGCAGAGTTACCTTATATACGAGCTGAGACTTCCAATCTAAAACCGGACATTTTCCATGAAATAAGTATAAGGAGACGTGATTTTGTCTACTCTATGCGAACCTTTAACTCTCCACCATCCAGCTACTTTTGGTAAAATCTAGGATTTCGGTTTATGAATCAGACAGCAGGGTAGAAACTAACCATCGCATTCTCCAAATCTAGGCACCTCATCAATGCTACAATTCAGCCGGGCTCGAGAGATAGGCTGTACTGTGGACCTAGAGGTGTGTGAACCGTGAAGCAATTGTTTTGGTGAACTCGTCCCTTGTGGCGGCGGCGGTGGCAGGATTAGGGATGGAAGCCGGGAACGGTTGGAGCTCGATTCAGGCCCCCTTATTTTGGGATTCAACTTATGGAGAAGACGGCTTATGGAACAATAGTAACAAGTTTGGTTGATACATGTTTGTATTCTGAAAATTTGCACTATTCAATTCTAAGAAATATGATTTGTGTTTAGTAATTTGCACTATTCAATTCTAATTGATTTAGGCAATTTGTGTCACTAGAATGATATATGTATCTCAAATTTGCTTCCCTAGCTACATCCATATCAATCCTACGACCTATTGCTATCATTGGAGTTTTCCTAGCTCTCCTTGAGATAAACAGCATATAAGCACCCAGTACCGCTGCGAGGCCAGCTTCTTTCACGATCAATTGGTGACGTTTTCTTGCCAAATCGTCCATCTAAACAAATAAACATAAAGCATGCCTGCACTGAAATAAATAGCACACAAACAAATATTACAATCTTGTATGTACCTCACACAATCAAAATATGACACTTGTGCTGCCAACATGAGCACATACTAGTGCTGTCAATTGATACTGAGGATGAACCGCACCAAAATTTGAGGATGAACCGCACCAAATAAAGGCAGCACATATTGAGGATGAATACCAACAAAATAAAGGCAGCACCGATTGATAGTAGGATGAACTACCTTGAGCTTCTCTGCAGAGAGGAGGGTTGGCCGTCGATGGAGTGGTCCTGCCCGCCGGAGTTGGGGCGAACTGAAGTTGAGGAGGCCGGTTCCGCTGCAGATGTGGGTGGTTGTGGACAAGGGACGAGCTCGAGGTCCGGGTCCGGCTCCGGTTCGACGCCTGGCCGAAGAGCTGGCCAACGAGCTGCAGGTGCTGGAGAGCTCAGTCCGTCGGGCCCTCCATGGCGGCTACCTGGACGGAGCAGAGGAGAGGTACGACGCAGCCTCAGACAACCGACTCGGGGGCGGGTTCTATTCCGGGAGAGCTGGGAAGGTGGGACGCGAGACGGGCGCCGGGAAGAGGTGTGGTGGCGGCGGCGGCGGAATTTTGGGGAGGAGGCGGCGGGGCACAGCAGGGAAAAGAAAAGGACAGTGCTGGGCCTGGGCGTCTCGGGGTGAAAAATTTTCATCCCGCATCCGCGTGCTGACACGTGTCCATTTTTCCCCCCAAAACGCACTTTTGCTTCGGTAGCAAAAAAAATCCCGCTTTTGCTCCTATGTAGCAAAAAAACGTTTCGTTTCAAAAAAAAAAGACAAATCTCGCCGTAGACTCGCCGGAGACCTGTAGCAAATTCTTTTGCTACAGTAGCAAAAAAGTCAATTTTCACCGGAGACATGGCCGGAGACTTTTGCTCGCCGGAGGAATAGCAGAGCAAAAAATTTATTCTAAAAAAGCAAAAACATAACGTTATTGTAGCACAAAAATTATTCTATTGTAGCAAAAAAATCGGACCTCGCCGGAGTTGTAGTAGCAAAAAATTTGTAAAAAAAAGCAAAAAAAAATAGTATTGTAGCAAACATTTGTACAGAAAATTTGCAGGGGGTTTCTCCGTGGCGACCAGCCTCCATGGAAGCAGTGCGACCTCCCGGCGGTCTCCATGGGGGCGGTGGCGGCGAGGCCTCCCTGGAAGCTGTGGCGGCGCGGCCAGCCCGGGCGCATGCCACGGTGGTGAGGCGGACACCTTCGGCCCCGGCGCAGCGTGCTGGTGGTGGTGCCTCGGCGACCACCATCGGGAAGGTCGTCGGAGGAGTAGGGGGCGGCCACCATGGGGGAGGTCGTGAGCGCGACCATACATGAGGAGTAGGGAGGCGGCCTTCCCATGGAATCGTACCGGACCTTCTCGGCTTCCCGCGGCAGCGACAATACGTAGGGATCTGCAAAAGCCTTCCCAGATGCTACCACCATGGGGGAGTTCGTGAGCGCGGCCGGCTCAACGTCTCCCGTCGTGACCTCCATCTCCAGCGACGGCGGGGCGGCGGAGAAAGTAGGGCGTCGGCCTGCAAGCTTTTGTTGTTGGTTTTGGGATCCGACGACGGAGCAAACAAAGACGAGGAAAAAACGCGAGGATAAGGAACATGTGGCTCGGAGTAGAACGTGGTGTGCAGGGCTCACCCTGACGTTTCGCGTACGAGAGCGTGTGTCGAGTGTCGACCCGGAAGATGATCCTCCGGGGGAACACCAGCGTTTTCCAAAAGAAAAAGAGCGTGACTATATCTCAGTCGACTGAGATTTAATCGACCGCAGGACGTCACGTTTTCATCACCCGTTTCCCCTCCTTTGTTTTTGTTTCCTTTTCGTTTCATTGATTTTCGTTTCACGATTTGGGCCTTTCGCGTGTGTCTTCTGTTCCCATTGTCTCATTGTGGTCCATATGAAAAGTTCCTGGGCCTGCGCTCCACAAAAGAGACAGAACATAAGTCACTCTCTACATGCAGCCGAGCAGCAAAAAGAGGCAGGGAAAAAGAACCAACGAAAACTAATGTGGTCCCAAAGCAGGTAAACGACGAAAAACCCTGCGTCCATGTTCCTGTCCTCCTCCTCCTCCCTCCTCCCCCCCCCCCCCACACACACCTCTTTCTTCTACCTGCTACTAGACAGCTTGATTCCGTGGCCGCCATGCCCATAAACTTCAAGATCTAGATCCTAGAAAACAAAGGAGGCTCCACCTCCACCTCCCAGTGGTGAACCGTGAACTCGGCATAGGGGGTGGGGCCAAGGCTACAAGAACTAGCTACATCAAGCTGCCCCCAAAAAATCAAACTAAAGGCTGTAACATCCCAAGTATGAAAACCATCCCCTTAGAATGTTTGTTGCATGTTTATTTAATGTATTGCATCATGTCATCATATTGTTGCGTTTGTTTCTTTTGTTTGCATCTGTTATTCTTTGTTTTCACAATGAAAATCAAACAAATTCAACTGCTTTGTTTTCATACTTGTTCTGTTACAACTTTTGGAATAAAAATAACAAGTGAAAACAACCAAATTGTTCCATTTTATTCCATGTTGATCAACTAATAAAATGGTGCTTTTATTTCAATCAATTAATTAAATCATCTTCAATTTCAAATCAAATGCATCAAACAGAACACTTTTGAACTTATAAACTTTAACAAGCCAATCACTAATGTTTAATCAAATTAGTCATAGGGTTACCCCATTAAAATCCTTGTTTTCCATGTTAATCAATTAATTTTAAATTGTTCCAAATTCAAATCATCTTCAAACAGCACCCAAAATGAGTTACAACAACTTTATACACATTGTCAATTCAATCAACTAATGTTAATCTTTTATTTCATAGGGGCTACCCTATAAAAATGCTTCTTTTTCTTAATGGTTCATTAATATTAAAATTTCCCAATTTTGGTTTCAAATACAAACATCATCTTTAAAATCTCACATTTTTGGAATCTACTCTTGGAAAATGGTTTCTAATTAACTAATTAGCCTAACCTAATTTTTCTAGAAATTTTGGTAAACAAAACATTAACATTTTCTTCCAAAAGCTAAACTACAAAAAAAAAAAATAATAACAAAAGCAAAACGAGCAGCAACTAACTAAACCTAGCTAGGCCCAGCCCACTACCC
Source organism: Alopecurus myosuroides (assembly GCA_028641055.1). Lineage (NCBI taxonomy): Eukaryota > Viridiplantae > Streptophyta > Magnoliopsida > Poales > Poaceae > Alopecurus > Alopecurus myosuroides. Next base: position 43,130,625 of record CM054058.1, read on the forward strand.
CAGCACGCTAACCCCTCACGGCCTGCTGGCCCTTCTCCTAGCTCCGTACAGATGACGTCGTCGCACGCCAGCGCAGCACCGAGCTCCACCTACTCCTCCATGCCTATATCTACCCCTACACCCCCATCAAACCCTAGCTCCAGGCCCTACTCCCCTCTACCCTCGCGCCGCCGCCGATCCCTTCCCTCACTGGCGCCATTCTCCCATCCCCTCCCTCTCTCTGAACCCTACGTTTCTGAACCTGCACCACCAAGCCCCACTGCCTTCTCACCGCGTCGACGTCCTGGCCACCTCGAGGAGTCTCTGAGAAGGAAAACGGAACCGGGGCGTTCCCCTAAAGCTCCCCGCCCACTCGTCGTTTGCCGGGAGCGCCCACGGCGGCCGCGCCGTCGCCGGAGAGCGGCCTCTGCCACTGCCTGTCGGCAGTCTTCGTCGACAGACAACCGCAGGTGAGCGCCCGTCTCTCGCCCTTCCCCTCTGTTCCTTGGCACCTTCCCGAGACCCACGTACATCCCTCGCGTGTCCACTTCCCTCTGCTCGCCGAGATCGTTGCCGTCGAGGTCGCTGGGATCGTTTGCTGTCCGCTGCGTCGACTGCAAACGTTTTTCGTCAGTTTCGTCAGAGAACAAGTGCGTGGCCTTTTTGTCTGAAAACGAAACCCTCCTGTATCTGAACCAAACAACAGCAGCACTGCAGTGGTTAGGTACCTTCTGCACGCCCTCGAGCACCCGGGTTCGAGTCCTACCCAGGGATTTAATCCCCATTTTTTTTCTCTGTAGCGCGCGCACAGGGGCAGGCCCACAGGGCAGTGACCCCTGCTGCCACCTCACCTTTCCAACCGCGCCACGCTGGCTGGGCCCCACGGGTCAGCGTCTGTGGCTGGCTACCCGTGCGGTACCAAACAGTTCTGCGCATTTATCTGAAATTCCAAAATCTTTTGAATAACAGAATTAATACACAAACTTCAAAAGTTAATAACTTTTATTCTGTAATTCCTTTTAATGCAAGTTATATATGTTTTCTGTTCAAAATTTCCTAATCTTTCCAAATAATCAATTTGTGTTCTGTTTTGAGTTTTCAAAATACATTTAAAATTCAAATTTGAATAATTCAAATGCAATTTGCAATAATTCATAAATAATTCATACTATTTCCAAATAAGTCAAATAAAATATGTTTTTCATACCATTTTGAATAACCTTTTCAAATATAATTTTTGTTTTCTGTTTTGAATAATTAAAATTTCCTAAACAATTTAAATCTTGTTTAATTCAATCAAAACTTGTTTAATATTGTTTAATTCATAATAAATTCATCCTAATTCCAATTTCAAAATGTGAAACATGTAATCCAACTAAAATTTGATGTTCTTCTCAAATATCAACTTTGCCTTTTGTTTTGAACACTTTAACTTGGTGAAAACAACAATTACTTGTGTGACCTGTTTTAAGCAACCAAACTTTCCAAACTTGATCAATGATTTCCAAAACTTGTTAATCCTTTTAACACTTGCATCTATTATTGTTATTTGTTGTTATTTTGTTGTTATCATCATGCATGCATCATGTTTAACCACTTACACTTGTTAATCAAAGGTAGATCATTGCTTCCACCTTAACCATTTGCTTCCATATGCAATTCACATTGCATATGGGTCCAATTAAATTGTGTTATCTTGTCAAGTAGTTTATTCTGATGCATCTATTAACCTGACATGCATCATCCCATGATTGTGCACTATGCCATGATATTGATTGTTTACCTTTCTGCAATGTTTGTTTGCTTCTTCCCGGATATACGACGAAGTTGAGACCGACGATACTTACGACACCCCTTCTAAGGAGTTAGCTCAGTACCAGGCTACTGGGTTTGCAGGCAAGTTATCACTCACATGAACCATCGTGTTCCTTTCACCATCGATTACCGATACTTTCCATTGTTCTTTTCTGCTAGCCTTAGTAGTAGTTGTTTCTGTTACGAACCTATCACATGTATCCTTTAACCCTGATATTGCCTCACCTCCATACCTATAACCATTGTTTGAGCCCGTGTCTTACTAGCATGCTTAGGTTGTTTTGCTCGAGTCTGTTACCCGTTACTTTCTGTTACCATTTTCCATTACGTTGTGGGGGCTCGATGTTTAATCAATCAATCATGATAATGTTACTATTAATAATAAATTTGATGATAAGGCACCGGCAGGAGGCCCATGAGAGGTTTTGGAGCCTGCTAGTGTCGACCCTAATAGGAAAAGGGTCTTGTCTACTGATCCATGATGAGCGCACTACCCGCATGTGGGAAGCGAGTATGGGCGCCCCCCTCAACTTGACCTGATTCGCATCTCGTCCAAATCGCCTCATTTAGTTCGTGTTTTCCATTTGCCGCATGCATGTTTTTGCGAGCCCAGCGCAGGGTGGAACTTTTGTAGTCGGCATATAGGGGGACACGTTCTTAGAGTGCTATGAGGGTCCATTTTCTTCTGGGCTCGATTAGCCGTGCGCCCAAGGTGCTTTGGGCTTGATGCGAAGAATGGTTGGTTGTGTTGAGTGCCCCGCTTGGTGGGGTGATCTCCCATCTGGCGGGCCATTCATACGTGTACGGCCAAATTGGTGCAACCCTGCAGGGATAATCTTCTCGAGAAGCCGTGTTTTCCGCGGTTATGGATTACTTGGTGAAAGTACTGGCTAACAAGTACTCAGGACAACTTAAACATAATGATCAAACATGTTACACCCTATGATTAATAACTTGACTAGTAACAGGTTGATGACACAATAACTTGATTCACCTTTAATACAACTGTGTGGGTTATCCTCGGATTTGCTTCTTTGGATAAGGGGCGAGATCCAGGATGGGTTTGTTTCAAGTTATCTTTCAGTTGGTTACAATCCTCGATCTTATCTCCTTTCTGTTAGCCGGAAGTGGTAGAATCTCTGTAGTTGGTTAGCGCAGCCAGTTGCAGCATCTTTTATATCCCCTCTCTTCCGTTGAACCCAAGGCATCTGTGCTTGGTGTTGACGGGTTACACTTTGGTGAACTGTGAGTCTTGCTTGCCAGTACGTTTATGTACTGACCCCTTTGGGGCTGTGGTTTCCGCAGACCTACATTTCCGAAGATCTACATGGTGGCTACTACGTGGAGTATGACGAGACTGCTGACGAGTAGATAGCGGACCCGGGCAGGGTCCGAGACTTCGTGGATGGGCTCCGTCTGTTTGTTTCCGGCCTCTTAGGCCTATTTGGTTCTTGTCTGTACTCAGACATGTTGAATGCTTCCGCTGTATTGTAATGATGTATTGTTGGGGCATGTGCCCTCTGAATGATTGTATTTGCTATCTCTGCTCTAATGAGAGCCATTTGCAACTTATTTCAATCTTTTGTGTCGTAGAGATCTGTTGTGATATCACTTGTTAAACGCCGTTGACGTACCATGTGTGTATGGTTTGAAGTACGTCGACGGAAGTGCCTTTGATCTCTAGTGGATAGTTTACATCGACGATGGAATAGCAGGGCTTGTGTTGTCGCGCATAAGCGCAGGCCTACCAGGAAGCTGGGACGTGGGAGCAGTTATGCCCCATAATCCAAGCATCTGCTATCCAATTCGTACGGTGAGTATCCCCTAGAAATCAGGGTGCGACAAATGGTATCAGAGCCTGTCTGCCTGTAGGATCCCTTTTTACTGGTCGCAGTTGAGTCTAGAAACTATTTTGTAGCTATATAGGAAAATGAAACGTGAGAGTAGGAATTCTGTTCTTTTTCTTCTTTCCCCACCCTCCCTCCCTTTTCTGGTAAGGAAGTGCAACGTTGATTTTTCCCTTCTCATCTAAACTTTCAAGTTAGGATTTCACGTGTTTTGGGTTCTCCGTAGTACCTCAGGAATCTTGTTCTCGTTTTCCCGGTGTTGCTTCAGTATCATGTTCTTCTAAACATTTCCTTTTCGTCCGTTGAAATCTTGTTGTTGTTTTCTACTTCAATTCTTCTACCGGCGTCAAATCAACTTCCCAAATATCAAATCTATCTGTCCAGAGAGGTTCTTATTGTTGTTGTTGTTTTCATTCCTCAAGCACCACATTCCAAATAGTCTATTCTCCATATGGATCAAGTTCTGTTTAATCAAAGTTTTTTTCATTCATCTGCTAAACTCTATTCCAGCTAAAGTGTTCTTTGATACCGGAGCATCACTTTCCTTTGTGTCAACGATCTTTTCCACAACATACAACCCAATTCTGGCTCCACTAAGCAATCAAAACTCTGTTCACTCCCCGGGATCTCAAATGTTGACTTCCAAGATAAGTAAGAACAATCCAATTCTAATGGGAGGCCACATATTCCTCGTTACTCTCATGTTGCTGATTCTGACATTGATATCATTCTTGGTGTTCAATTGATGTCAATAACTATGTTCAACCATTCTAGCCAGATAATCTATTCTACAAATGAATCAAATTCTATCCAGCTATACACCCACCATACAAAACCTATACCTCTACTAATATTGTCCCGGTGGTTTCCAAATTCCCTGATATCTTTCCAGAAGAGTTACCAGGAATTCCTATTGTTTTCAACTTCCAGTTAAACTATCCAATGTGCACGATGTGTTTCACGTGTAACAGCTCAAGAGGATCTTCCCAAGAAGTTTCCGGACCTTCTCTTTTCTCAGTAGGAATCTCGGGGCGCGATTCCTTCAAGGGGGGGCGTTTTGTAACATCCCAAGTATGAAAACCATCCCCTTAGAATGTTTGTTGCATGTTTATTTAATGTATTGCATCATGTCATCATATTGTTGCGTTTGTTTCTTTTGTTTGCATCTGTTATTCTTTGTTTTCACAATGAAAATCAAACAAATTCAACTGCTTTGTTTTCATACTTGTTCTGTTACAACTTTTGGAATAAAAATAACAAGTGAAAACAACCAAATTGTTCCATTTTATTCCATGTTGATCAACTAATAAAATGGTGCTTTTATTTCAATCAATTAATTAAATCATCTTCAATTTCAAATCAAATGCATCAAACAGAACACTTTTGAACTTATAAACTTTAACAAGCCAATCACTAATGTTTAATCAAATTAGTCATAGGGTTACCCCATTAAAATCCTTGTTTTCCATGTTAATCAATTAATTTTAAATTGTTCCAAATTCAAATCATCTTCAAACAGCACCCAAAATGAGTTACAACAACTTTATACACATTGTCAATTCAATCAACTAATGTTAATCTTTTATTTCATAGGGGCTACCCTATAAAAATGCTTCTTTTTCTTAATGGTTCATTAATATTAAAATTTCCCAATTTTGGTTTCAAATACAAACATCATCTTTAAAATCTCACATTTTTGGAATCTACTCTTGGAAAATGGTTTCTGATTAACTAATTAGCCTAACCTAATTTTTCTGGAAATTTTGGTAAACAAAACATTAACATTTTCTTCCAAAAGCTAAACTACAAAAAAAAAAAAAAACAAAATAACAAAAGCAAAACGAGCAGCAACTAACTAAACCTAGCTAGGCCCAGCCCACTACCCCAGCACGCTAACCCCTCACGGCCTGCTGGCCCTTCTCCTAGCTCCGTACAGATGACGTCGTCGCACGCCAGCGCAGCACCGAGCTCCACCTACTCCTCCATGCCTATATCTACCCCTACACCCCCATCAAACCCTAGCTCCAGGCCCTACTCCCCTCTACCCTCGCGCCGCCGCCGATCCCTTCCCTCACTGGCGCCATTCTCCCATCCCCTCCCTCTCTCTGAACCCTACGTTTCTGAACCTGCACCACCAAGCCCCACTGCCTTCTCACCGCGTCGACGTCCTGGCCACCTCGAGGAGTCTCTGAGAAGGAAAACGGAACCGGGGCGTTCCCCTAAAGCTCCCCGCCCACTCGTCGTTTGCCGGGAGCGCCCACGGCGGCCGCGCCATCGCTGGAGAGCGGCCTCTGCCACTGCCTGTCGGCAGTCTTCGTCGACAGACAACCGCAGGTGAGCGCCCGTCTCTCGCCCTTCCCCTCTGTTCCTTGGCACCTTCCCGAGACCCACGTACATCCCTCGCGTGTCCACTTCCCTCTGCTCGCCGAGATCGTTGCCGTCGAGGTCGCTGGGATCGTTTGCTGTCCGCTGCGTCGACTGCAAACGTTTTCCGTCAGTTTCGTCAGAGAACAAGTGCGTGGCCTTTTTGTCTGAAAACGAAACCCTCCTGTATCTGAACCAAACAACAGCAGCACTGCAGTGGTTAGGTACCTTCTGCACGCCCTCGAGCACCCGGGTTCGAGTCCTACCCAGGGATTTAATCCCCATTTTTTTTTCTCTGTAGCGCGCGCACAGGGGCAGGCCCACAGGGCAGTGACCCCTGCTGCCACCTCACCTTTCCAACCGCGCCACGCTGGCTGGGCCCCACGGGTCAGCGTCTGTGGCTGGCTACCCGTGCGGTACCAAACAGTTCTGCGCATTTATCTGAAATTCCAAAATCTTTTGAATAACAGAATTAATACACAAACTTCAAAAGTTAATAACTTTTATTCTGTAATTCCTTTTAATGCAAGTTATATATGTTTTCTGTTCAAAATTTCCTAATCTTTCCAAATAATCAATTTGTGTTCTGTTTTGAGTTTTCAAAATACATTTAAAATTCAAATTTGAATAATTCAAATGCAATTTGCAATAATTCATAAATAATTCATACTATTTCCAAATAAGTCAAATAAAATATGTTTTTCATACCATTTTGAATAACCTTTTCAAATATAATTTTTGTTTTCTGTTTTGAATAATTAAAATTTCCTAAACAATTTAAATCTTGTTTAATTCAATCAAAACTTGTTTAATATTGTTTAATTCATAATAAATTCATCCTAATTCCAATTTCAAAATGTGAAACATGTAATCCAACTAAAATTTGATGTTCTTCTCAAATATCAACTTTGCCTTTTGTTTTGAACACTTTAACTTGGTGAAAACAACAATTACTTGTGTGACATGTTTTAAGCAACCAAACTTTCCAAACTTGATCAATGATTTCCAAAACTTGTTAATCCTTTTAACACTTGCATCTATTATTGTTATTTGTTGTTATTTTGTTGTTATCATCATGCATGCATCATGTTTAACCACTTACACTTGTTAATCAAAGGTAGATCATTGCTTCCACCTTAACCATTTGCATCCATATGCAATTCACATTGCATATGAGTCCAATTAAATTGTGTTATCTTGTCAAGTAGTTTATTCTGATGCATCTATTAACTTGACATGCATCATCCCATGATTGTGCACTATGCCATGATATTGATTGTTTACCTTTCTGCAATGTTTGTTTGCTTCTTCCCGGATATACGACGACGTTGAGACCGACGATACTTACGACACCCCTTCTAAGGAGTTAGCTCAGTACCAGGCTACTGGGTTTGCAGGCAAGTTATCACTCACATGAACCATCGTGTTCCTTTCACCATCGATTACCGATACTTTCCGTTGTTCTTTTCTGCTAGCCTTAGTAGTAGTTGTTTCTGTTACGAACCTATCACATGTATCCTTTAACCCTGATATTGCCTCACCTCCATACCTATAACCATTGTTTGAGCCCGTGTCTTACTAGCATGCTTAGGTTGTTTTGCTCGAGTCTGTTACCCGTTACTTTCTGTTACCATTTTCCATTACGTTGTGGGGGCTCGATGTTTAATCAATCAATCATGCTAATGTTACTATTAATAATAAATTTGATGATAAGGCACCGGCAGGAGGCCCATGAGAGGTTTTGGAGCCTGCTAGTGTCGACCCTAATAGGAAAAGGGTCTTGTCTACTGATCCATGATGAGCGCACTACCCGCATGTGGGAAGCGAGTATGGGCGCCCCCCTCAACTTGACCTGATTCGCATCTCGTCCAAATCGCCTCATTTAGTTCGTGTTTTCCATTTGCCGCATGCATGTTTTTGCGAGCCCAGCGCAGGGTGGAACTTTTGTAGTCGGCATATAGGGGGACACGTTCTTAGAGTTCTATGAGGGTCCATTTTCTTCTGGGCTCGATTAGCCGTGCGCCCAAGGTGCTTTGGGCTTGATGCGAAGAATGGTTGGTTGTGTTGAGTGCCCCGCTTGGTGGGGTGATCTCCCATCTGGCGGGCCATTCATACGTGTACGGCCAAATTGGTGCAACCCTGCAGGGATAATCTTCTCGAGAAGCCGTGTTTTCCGCGGTTATGGATTACTTGGTGAAAGTACTGGCTAACAAGTACTCAGGACAACTTAAACATAATGATCAAACATGTTACACCCTATGATTAATAACTTGACTAGTAACAGGTTGATGACACAATAACTTGATTCACCTTTAATACAACTGTGTGGGTTATCCTCGGATTTGCTTCTTTGGATAAGGGGCGAGATCCAGGATGGGTTTGTTTCAAGTTATCTTTCCGTTGGTTACAATCCTCGATCTTATCTCCTTTCTGTTAGCCGGAAGTGGTAGAATCTCTGTAGTTGGTTAGCGCAGCCAGTTGCAGCATATTTTATATCCCCTCTCTTCCGTTGAACCCAAGGCATCTGTGCTTGGTGTTGACGGGTTACACTTTGGTGAACTGTGAGTCTTGCTTGCCAGTACGTTTATGTACTGACCCCTTTGGGGCTGTGGTTTCCGCAGACCTACGTTTCCGAAGATCTACATGGTGGCTACTACGTGGAGTATGACGAGACTGCTGACGAGTAGATAGCGGACCCGGGCAGGGTCCGAGACTTCGTGGATGGGCTCCGTCTGTTTGTTTCCGGCCTCTTAGGCCTATTTGGTTCTTGTCTGTACTCAGACATGTTGAATGCTTCCGCTGTATTGTAATGATGTATTGTTGGGGCATGTGCCCTCTGAATGATTGTATTTGCTATCTCTGCTCTAATGAGAGCCATTTGCAACTTATTTCAATCTTTTGTGTCGTAGAGATCTGTTGTGATATCACTTGTTAAACGCCGTTGACGTACCATGTGTGTATGGTTTGAAGTACGTCGACGGAAGTGCCTTTGATCTCTAGTGGATAGTTTACATCGACGATGGAATAGCAGGGCTTGTGTTGTCGCGCATAAGCGCAGGCCTACCAGGAAGCTGGGACGTGGGAGCAGTTATGCCCCATAATCCAAGCATCTGCTATCCAGTTCGTACGGTGAGTATCCCCTAGAAATCAGGGTGCGACAAAGGCCACAGAGATCAGGTACCCAAGAAGCCATCTAGTACTAAAATTAGTTGTTTTCTCCCTCTTCCAGCACCCAAGAAGCCATCTAGTACTAACAACCAAAAGTATCTTCTGAAACTATCTGCAGGTGTTGCTCGTTTTCAGACAGCCCAGACAGAACGCAACAAAAACCTCAAACAAAAAGCTAAAATGGACACTGCATCAGGCAGTGAACAGCAAAAGTGTGAGGATTTTGTAGTTAACAAAGGTACTGACATGAGAATTTGTGGTGTGCAATTGTTTCTTCTTCTCTTTCTTTCTCTATTGTAGTATGTTTATGTAACTGAAAGTCAGATGAAGAACTGAATGTCTGTGCAGGTTTTGTTGAAGAAAATGATAGCACTTTATGTACTCAGGTATGCATCAGAGCAAGCAAAAAAAACAGAGCATCAAATAGGGATTCTAGAATGAATGTTTTGCTAGCTCATTATCAACAAGTTTTTATTAGGGATTGTTTTTACATGCCACTTCCATTTTGTCAGATTCCACCTGCCCCATTTAACAAGTCACTAAGAGAGAGCAACAAATCAATGCCTGAGGATTCTTACGAGGTGGAAAAACACAAGAAAACATAATTCTTCTCATAAAAAATGCAAAAAGCTACCATCAAGAAAAAATAATAGTTGAAACTTATATGCGGCAGGGATTTGTATTTGATACATCTCATAATAGGGGAGCAGAAATTGAAGGCAGTGAGAACACCACTCAGGTATGTAAATTTTCATATAAAAGCATAAAAAAGGGTTGAAAGTTATAGCATTATTGAATTGACTCACCTTTGCTTTAAAAAAATTGCAGGCTTCGCATATGTTGCGCTTGGGGGATTCTACAGAACTGAGTGACTCATTTGTAAGTTAATTGTGGTCTGCAAAAAAGAAAAGAATTATTACAATACGTCCTTGTTCTAATTTTAACCATAGAAACTGTTAAAAACAAAAAAGTAGGGGGGGCTACTGAAGGCACAGGCATGTCATATACAGAATTGTTGCTCTCAGCTGATCCTAGTTTTGGCTTCGAGGTATTAGTGCTTCATTCGTTACAGAACAGAGAAGAAAAACAGAGATTACTCTGCTAATAATACCAACTTCATTCGTTTGAAAAAACAAAAAGTAGTAAAAAGAAAAACAAATATTTGATTACACTTATTTGTTTGTTACAGAACTTGTTTGGTGGTTTCAGCAGCTTGATTAATGAGCCAATGGGTGCAGAGGTAAACAAACTGGGAAATATACATCTCTGCTTGCGCATATTCAGTTTGTTGTGTTAAAAACACAAAGAAAACAACAAAGGACCAATTACTCTGCTAACCAGTTTGTTTTGGGTTTTTGTTTTATGGGAAAAACAGAATGAAATGTTCATGATCACAGGGCGGTATGCAAGGAATAGTTAGACTGACGAAAGTGATGCTCATAGTCAGAATTTCGTAAGCGAACCTCAAAGTGGCATCCCAACCCAAGCATTTTGATGCGATAATCAGTTTGAGGCTGCTGGTTTCGATCATAGTCAGGATTTCGTAAGCGAACCTCAAAGTGCCATCCCAACCCAAGCATTTTTATGTGATAATCAGTTTGAGGCTGCTGGTCTTGATCATCGAAACAGTCCATCCATTCTAGTGCAAGAAACCAGAGGAACAGATGAATTTTCAGATGATCTAATAAATGGAAAAGGCTCAGACACTAATCATGGAACTGACAAAACAAATTCTGATGTTGAAACAGAAGAAGATGACCTAGACACACATCAAACTCCAGATTTGTTTGGTGAAAATGAGGAACAAGATATGTCGAATGCAACAACAGGTGGTGATGAACCTGAGCCAGAACAGCTAACACAAGAAGACATTGAAACTTTCTTGGAAAATGACAGCATTGCTGCAGCTAGGAGCTGCAGTCAAGAAATGAGAAGCCGCCATGCTCCTCATGTGAACCAGATATTTGACACTGAACAACAAGCATATGAATTTTACAATGAATATGCTTCTATTTGTGGATTTGCAATTAAGAAGGCTGGTACTTATCATGGCAGAAAATCTGGCTCATGCGGTGCCACAAGGCACACTTACAGATGCAACCGTTCTGGAAAAATTCTCGATGAATCAGTTAAAGAAGAAAGGAAGAAGCAGAAAGAGCTAAGGAAGCAAGAGAAGACAGGAATTGCACTAGTGGAGAGAACAAGGAAAAGGAAGAGAAATGTCATAGATATTACGGACTCCCAAGCCAAGATGGTTGTGACATTGAAGGATGGTAATGGCATGTCATAACGATGGATTTAGAACACAACCACGAGCTTTCACCCTCTGAAGAATCTAAGTACTTAGGGTCGCACAAAAAGATGACAGATGAAGAGAAGTTGTTCATCAGGACATTTAATTCAGTCAAATTACCAATAAGAAAAATCTTGGCGATTCTATCTTATCTCAGAGGTGGCATTGGAGTTGTGCCTTATACTAAAAAATTTGTGAGCAATGTTAGGCAAGCAATAAGGTCAGAGAGCAAGAAAAATGATATGACTCAAGTCCTTGAATTCTTCAGAAAAAAGCAAGCAAATGATGCTAGGTTCTACTATGCTTTCAAACTAGGTCCACAAAATAAAGTACTTAGCATATTTTGGTCAGATGGAAACTCTAGAAGAATGTATGATTTGTATGGTGATTGTTTGAGCTTCGACACTACATTCAAGACAAATCGCTACAACATGCCGTTTGCACCGTTTGTTGGCATTACTAGACATGGACATAATTGCCTTTTCGCTTGTGCTATACTACAAGATGAAACCATAGAAACCTTCACATGGTTGTTTGAAACCTTTCTTCATTGCATGGGGGGAAAAAACCACAAACAGTAATAACAGATCAGGATGCAGCTATGAAATCGGCTCTTCCAGCTGTTTTTACAGGTTCATGCCACAGGAATTGCTTTTTTCATATAAAGAAAAAGGCAGAAGAAAAGTGTGGCAGAGTTTTTGCTAAACAAACGGACCTCCATGTTGAATTCAACGACATTCTTCAAAATTCATTGACAGTGGCAGAATTTGAACGATTGTGGCAAGAAATGATTCAAAGGTTTCAAGTTGGACATGTGAAGTATTTGCGAACTATGTGGGAAAAAAGAAACCGATTTTTCCCAGTATACTTCAAGACTGATTTCTTCCCCTTTATTCACTCAACGGCAAGAAGTGAAGGGACAAATGCAGTTTTCAAGGACAATGTTGGATCTACCGTCAGTGTGAGTACTTTCCTATGTGGATATGAAAAGATCATGGAGACCATAGAAGAGAAAGAAAAGGAGCAAGACTCAATAACAAGAACAACAAAACCATCATATTGGGTTCGTAGTGACATTGAAATACAAGCTGGCAATAAATACAATCGTCAGATCTTCTATAGATTTCAGAAGCAGATTGCGTTCACAGCAAAGCTGCATGTTGATGAAATTCAGAAAAATGTGTCGTATGAAGTCTACAAAACTAAAATGGTTGCTTTAAAGGATGTTAGGCCTCGGAGATACTTGGTTTTGGTCAACCTTCAAAATGAAGATTTCTCTTGCATATGTGGAAAGTTTCAGAAAGATGGGATTCTCTGTGCCCATGTGCTTCGAGTTTTACACATCTAAACATTTCAGAACTGTCGGAGAAGTATTTTATTGATAGATGGCAGCCAAATGAAAGAAAATATGCCAGGGACAAGCAATTCAATATGCCCATTGAGCTAACTGGACAAGACTCGCATTTCAGATTCAACCTGTTGTCAAAAAGGCTAATTGATTTGGCTTCGGAAGGTTCAAAGACAAATGAGAGATATTTGTTAGTTGTTAATGAGTGAGAAGCTTGATGTACTATGTAAAGAGGAGGAATTAAGGGAAGAAAGTGCAAAGAAACATGGGGAACAAAGTTCCATTCAAAAAACTCTAGTTGTTGATGGTTATGCGGATCAGTTAGCTGATCCGGACTTTGTTCCTTCTAAAGGTCGTCCAACAGCTGCTGGTAGGCAGAAAACACTAATGGAAAAATTTGTACAAGACAAAAAATCACTTGCAGTCATTGTGGTTCACATGAACGCAATATTGCTACGTGTGACCAATTGCACCTCGATAAGTTGGTTTTTCATAAGAAGAATAAAGTAAACAAAAAGAATTCAGGTATGTTAGCACTCTCTTAAAAATAGTCTTGTATTTTGTTTGTAGTTCATTTGTTGTTATACCCCCACCCCCCCTCCCACCCCAAAAAAACCGTGTTGTACATTTGTTTTTACAGTAATGATTAAACCATGCATGAAAAATTACAGGTGGACCAAGTGCAAAAAATGCAAGAGCTAAACAAACAGGCAAGAAGAAGCAACAACCTAGCAAGGCAGGAACGACGGATGTGGCTGGAAAATGAACTACAACAACTTAGGACCTGGTGTGGTAGTTTGTTTTTTGGAGAACAGAAAGTAGTTAGCTGGTCTGTTTGATGTTTGAAGTTGCAGTTGGGACATTTAGACAATTAAATTGCATGTATTGTGAAAAGAACCACAAAAAGGAGCAAGTCAGTAAAAAGCAGGTTGTAATATTTGTGCAATAAACACAAGAGAAGCAGGTTGTAAGAATTTCTAGTGCATGTAAATCATGGTTATAGGTTGTAAGACATACCTTGATTGGATATTTGGATTCCATCTCTATTATGCAGTTGCTTAATTCCCCTTGATATTTGTTGGACTGCTTGTGTCTTGTATGGTTTTGTTGCATTTGGACCCTGCAAAAACAAGAAGATTCGATACAGGGGAGCACGAACACAAAAAAAGGAAAAGGGAACCATATTTGTTGTGTTCAAATAGATAGACCATATAAGTTAGGAACTTGCAACCAAAAAGACATTGATATGAAACAGACTTGTGGTTGTGTCTCGAAAATACACTTGCACTAGAAAAAATTTGAAAAGCATTTGAAAGATTGGGACAAAATCATGGTATAAACGCTTAATTGGTCATGTTACTACTATGTACATACTAAGTAGCAAAAACTAGTTACAAAATGAGTCAAACTACTTGGGGAAAACAACTTTCTAAATTTCTCTCCAACAAGCTGTCTGTCCATGATTTATGACTGGCCTGGAGTTGTTCTTGAATTCATGAAAGTAGACACAAAATTAGTCGTAAGAAAAAACCCATCACAAAATGTATGTACCATGATTCAGTTACACAAAAATAAAATATGTCGTGAAAACAAACCAGAGAGAACAACTCAGTAGAAATGAAAACGAAAATATAGAGATGATAGGTCAGATAAAAACACTAGCCTTCAACTTGAAGTTCAGAACAATGCTTTTGCCTGCTTCTTCTTTATTGTGTGCACTAAAAAGGTTGTCAAGAGCAAGCCTCATGCGGAAGTGCGGGATATCCTTCATAGAGAACACACATGACATTGGGTTGCGCGGGCACCATAGCTCCATTAATTTTATCGCAAAAATTCCGCACTCATCCCTGCGTGCAGTTTAAAAAGGAGAAAGAATAGTCAGTGCATTTTAATATGTAAGAGTAAGAAAACAATTAATAAAGTTGAAAAAAGAAACAACACAATATATTTTTGTAGTTGAAACTGAGAGTATATATGCATTCTTGCAATTACCCTCCTATCTGCTTTGGAACCCTTGGGTAAACCCTACTGTACGTTTCAAAATCCACATGTTTCTGATTGCTTTCCCGCCAGGTTCTTGTGAAGTTATTAATCTTGTTACAATTAAGAAAGTTGTAGACAAAAAATAAGTTAGAACAACAGAAGATAAAAATAGGGAAAAAAATCAGACAAGTTGGAGGACAGTTCGAAAAGACAATTCTTACCATCCTCTCTCTTATGTTCAAGTGATAGTTACTCGTCTCTCCGAAAAGTGGATCCAGCAATATGAAACTCTTTGTTTTCAATTCAGCGACAAATACAAACCAATGTGATTCGTACTCAGAAGGAAAATATAGCTGAGGAATCCGAGAAAAGACTAGTTATGAGTATATTATTTGTAGAAAAAAAGGAAACAAAACTTAAAAATAAAAAATCATGAACAGAGAGGACAAAGCGAAATACCCTCTCTACTAGATGTAGTTTTTTTGCTGATCCTGCACCGTTAAATCCTCTTATGACGTTGTCTCTCCACCTTGTTCTGCCAGCTTCGGTTTTCCATTTTTCAAGGAAGTATTCATGTTCATTCCCAAAGAAATAAAAATCCAAGACACACATCAGAACATATTTATAACACACCGATACAGAAAAACCAAGCAATTTATAAGAAAACTGCACAATTTTTACAATTATAAGAAAACAGAAAGAGTTATTGAACTCACAGCAGATGTGTGAAAGAAATAGTGTTTGTTTGAATTCCTTGGGTGATTGTCTCTAAAGAACTTGCGACAGAATGCATTTATAACATATGCCTCCACCCACCCTCCAAGTTTGAATGACTTTCCTAGTTGACCTAAAGATACTGTGCAATTGTCTATATTTATCGCCCATGTACTGTGAAAAGAACCACAAAAAGGAGCAAGTCAGTAAAAAGAAGGTTGTAATATTTGTGCAATAAACACAAGAGAAGTCCAATTCAAAAAATAAAAAACATTAATAAGACAAATTACAGTAGAAAAAGAATAACGTACTCTTCATATTCAGGAATGTCAGACACTGTGGTCAGTATTTTGTACCACTTGACTTCTTGTGCTTGGATTGTACCCCTTTGGTAGTTGTCATACGGAGATACTACATACTTGTTGGGGGGGGGGGAATTAACCTTTTTGGTGGCAAGTTCTCTTTCCCCCGAGAGTAGCCTGAACTTTCGAGGCTCAAACGAGTGTTGTAAATGCTATCAGATTCCGTGCACATCATGTCACAAGTTCTTTTGAAATTTCTCTCTTCAAGAAATTGTATCTCTGGGGAGCTCTCCTGAACAAACAAGCAAGCAAAAACAGAAACCTGCTTTAAAAAAAAAGAAATAATACTATATACAAGGATCAAATCATGCTACA
The DNA here is from genome assembly GCA_028641055.1 of Alopecurus myosuroides. Taxonomy (NCBI): domain Eukaryota; kingdom Viridiplantae; phylum Streptophyta; class Magnoliopsida; order Poales; family Poaceae; genus Alopecurus; species Alopecurus myosuroides. The sequence goes on from CM054058.1 coordinate 43,146,813, forward strand.
CATACAACAAAAAGAAGAAGAAAAACACACGTTGCGCATCATACATATACGACATGCAACTGAGAGGCTAGTTGCATATAGTTCTACAAGGCATGAAAATGACAGTAGTTGCATATAGTTGTAGAAAAAAGGCAATTGACCGGTGGACGCTAGTTGCATGTATGTGTACAAGCGCATGCGACTGAGCAACTGCGAGGCTAGTTGCACAGTTTGTGTACACGACATGCAACTGAGCAAACTGAGAGGCTAGTTGCATAGTTTGTATACAAGACATGCAACTTGGCCTAGTTGAACATAGTTGTATGCTAGTTGCAACTAACACTAGTTTGCGTATAGTGGTACGAGACATGCAAACGAGACATGCAACTTGGCGTGGTTCGAAAAAATAGACAAGAAAGAAAAAGAGCCTATCCATTCATGACAGATGGCAAAAAAAAAGCCTAGTCATGTACTTGTGAAGACCATGCCACTAAGCGTAGTTGTTGTTGCAAACCAAAAAATCTAGTTGCGTATGTGTTTTCGTTACAGCTACAACTGACCCCCCGGTTGCGCATCACACAGACATGATATGCAAGTGAGAGCCTAGTTGCATATAGTTCTACATAAAACATGCAGCTGAGAGCCTAGTTGCATAGATGTATTCAAAGACATGCAACTTGGCCTAGTTGCATATAATTGTACACTAGTTGCAACTAACACTAATTGTGTGTGGTTGTATACAGTACATGCAACTTGGCGTAGTTGGGAAAATAGACAAGTAAGAAAAGAGCCTAGTCATTCATGACATATGCAAAAAAAATAGCCTACTCGTGTACTTGTAAAAACCATGCGACTCGGCTGCAACTGACCCCCCTACTTGCGCATCATACAGACACGATATGCAACTGAGAGGCTAGTTGCATATAGTTCTACAAGGCATGCAAAACTGACAGTAGTTGCATATATTTTGAAGACATTTAACTGGTGTACGCTAGTTGCGCTTAGTTGTAGAAGGCTTGCGACAGAGTGTAGTTACATGTGCTAAATCCTAGTTTCGTATATTAAGCACGTGGCATGCAACCGAGCCTGCTCCGTGTACTAGGCGCGTGGCAGGCAACTGAGCCGTGTTCTTGGTTGCATATATTGTATGAAAAACTCATGCGACTGACTCAGCCTACCCCCCCTAGTGGCAACTGGAATCTACTTGCTAGTTGCATATCATCTCTGCGACATATGCAACTGAAAACCGTAGGTGCGTGTGCTGTTTGAAAAAAAGTGACATGTGAAACTAATCCTATTTGTGTATGGTAAGCACATGGGATGCAACACATGAAGCACAAAATAAATGAATAAAATAATACTTGATTAAAAGAAAAAAAAGGTGACATTACATTTTTGTTGTTGTTTGCATCCTCATGCATGTCCTTATACTGCTCATCTTTGTTTTTGTGGCCAGACTGAGATTCGTCGGTAAAAAGCTTCCATCCAAAAATAGGTGACTTCTTTTCCGATTGCAACTCGTATTGAGATCCCTACTCTCACAAAAAAACATAGAAAAAAGGATATTAAATCACCAGAGATACAGACAGAAAAGATAGCAGACCCCCAAAAAATTAAAGAACAAAAATTGCAAAATGCTTAATTTTGCATGGGAGTAGTTGTATGACTTTTACCTTGAATAATCCCCGTGCATTATCATTCAAACAATCCTAACTGGGCATTCTTTGTGCGCAATGCACACTGGAATCATCGCCTCCGTGCGTGTATTTGCATTTGGCTACTTCTTTTGCAATGTTTTCCTAATTCGTGAAAAAATAAAATAAATCGACTAGTCATAACATAGAATACAAGAAACAAAAAGTAAAAATGGCATCTATATTCAGAGTTGCTTATTTCCTGGTTTACCAAGAAAAACTTGTTATATTCAGAGTTGCTTATTTTTCAGAGTTGCTGAGTGGAAAAAGAGAAACTACCTCCACAAGCTTGTTATACTCGTGATTGCTTAAATCCGGAGGACGCCACAGTTCAGCCTCTTCAATGTTAGTTCTGTTGTCATCTTCCCAATCATTGAGTCTGAACGATGGTACAAAATCGTCGTTGAAATGGTATTTCTTCCTTGCTTCACGAAGACATGCAGACACGCTCGTAGGGCTCCCAGGTTTAAACTCTAGCTCACAAACCTTTTGGTCTTATGCAATAAAAAAAAGAATATATCCCAGAAAAAGAGATATCAGCAAAAAATAATGAGAGAAAGAAGCACATAATGAAAAAAAAGCATGCATTAAACAAAAATTCAGTGAATTGCCTATGGTTATGTGTACTGGTGATGTTGAATCAACATCTGATTTTGACAACAACTTGGGATTGTTCTTGTTGTTTGTAAAACCACAAAACCTTGCGTCTGTATGGTTTGCTTCAATTTCCCCGCTGTTTTATCATATTCGATGTTTTAGGGCGATCGCCTGGACATTTAAAAAGAGAAGTCATGTAAAAAATGACTACTCAGATACATTTTTACTAGGGAAAGAGAGGGGGAGGGGTGGATACAAAATGAAAATTACACTACAAACTGATTTTGATATTCATACATGAGCTGGTTTCGAACTTCTGTGCATCAAGATCTTGCTTTCCGGTAATTGCAAACTTTACCATGTAATCTAGACTGCCAGTCTTCTCGATAACCATGCACTCCTTCACAGTTTGCTGCATAATAGAGGCAGACAGAAAAAACAGTCTTACTAGAAAACAATAAAATGAAGTAAAAATCTTATCGCAAATAAGCTAGAAAAAAGAGAGAACGACAAACACACAGAGGAAAAGTGATACAGATAAAAAAAGAAAATAGAGAAACATGTTCTTGTACATCAAACTTGTTCATTACTGTATCCTCGACTGTCTTGGTATCTGCTCTTTGTTCTAGTGTTTTATTAGAACATGTTGGTTGGTCGTTACACAAGGGAGCATCTGGGCACTTCCTTCCCATTGCAATCATTCCTAAAACAAAAAAGCATAGTTGAATTACGAACAAAAAACAACAACAAAAACGCACGGAAAAAGATAAAAAGGAAACAAAGAAAAAAAAATAAAACCCAAAAACAACAAAGAAGAAATTTGACAAGAAGGATGCTTCAAAAACCCTTCATCGTCTGATCGTCGCCTCTTAGTTGTTTTAGGAGCTACTTCATCTTCTGATCGTTGCCTCTTGGGGTTGCTTGTTGAGTTATTTTCTACCTCATTTGATAATAGTACGCCATCTGATTCATCTACTTTCAATGTGTCAATTGACTCGGAAATTCCAGTCAGATGTTTGATGGCATGAAGGAGAAGCAAGTGAGCTCCGTTGCAAAAATTTAAAGGCTAGTCCTTCATGTGTGTTTCGAACGCCAAAATGATGTCTTCCTTAACCTTTCATTGTGTGATAAAAGGCCCAAATTAGTAATTATTTTTGCAAAAAGAAAACAACAATGCAATAAGAAAAATCACTGCGGAAGGAAAAGAAAAGAAAAATGTTGTTACACCCAAAGTGAAAACAACAAAATGAAAACACAAATAGCTTCAGTAGCATGAAAACTTACCTTGTCTGAAATGTAGTTACCAACAACAGAATCGATCGAATCTTTCAGCACCCGTTTATCAAAAGTAACTGCGCGCCCAGGAGCATCAGCAGCGTAGCAAGTTTGAGATTCTTTCTTAATCTGGCACACAAAATAACAACCTAAGTTTTCCAAAAAAAAATTGTAAGAGAATACTTATACAAAAACAAAAAAACGTAGGAGTGTTGTATCTGCACACTCACGGGCCGTGATCCATAATTTCCATTCCTTCCAATAGCCATGTAGCTGAATATTTTTATCAGCTCTCCCTTCTAAACATATATCCTTGGCAGTGTATGAGAGGTCTGAATTAACCCAAAGTCCATAAAATCAAGACATCTCACCTGTAGAGTGTATTTAGCAGATAAAAAAGGGACACCTCACAAAAACCCGACTAGAAAAGAAAATATAAAGAAAAATATAAGAGACAAAAAGAAAATACGTACCGCTAGATAATAGATGCAACCACCGAGAGTGAGGGAGATGCGATTCCGTTTCAGTTTGTCTTTCAAATATTTGCCAATGTAAATCAGTAACCACTTGTGAACAAACTTGGACCAGTTGAGTTCTTTTATACGATCAACATCAACCAATGCGCCCATGTACTTGGTGCTTGGTTTTGTGTTCGAGTTAGGACACATAAATGTTGACAGACAAACACTCATAAAACATCTGCAAAAATCAGAGTCTTCTAGAGGCTCTATGACTATCTTGTTACCAAAGAATGCTATTGGAGGCACTTCAGATAATCCAAACAATGCCAAAAAAAAATCTTTTCCTGCCTCTTCATCACCTTCTACGTTCAACTTCCCTAATGGTATATTCAAGAAATCTCTGACAGACTCTTCGCTCAAGGGGATGGACCTGCCATTCATAATTATTGCCTCATCTTCTGGAACTGTATGATCTGCTACCCATTGCGCAAAAGCCCTTGGTATGTGGCAGTCATCGATCTTCAGTACATCACCAAAACCCATATTACTGACCAGATTTTTATAGTGCGGGTTCTTGAGAACACATTTCATGACTTCAAAGAAATAGGGGAGACTGCATCTACTGTATCCTATAGGAAGATCGCCATCTATGTTTGCACTGGCTTTAGGCCTATATAGACAGATAAAAATACATAACGAACTAGTTAAAATCAACAACTCGGACAAAAAAAGGGTTAATTAAACAAAAGCATACATACAAACAGAGGCAAAAAATAAGAAAATAACAAACATAAGTATGATTCAGTGGTTTTTACCTTGCTGGTATGCTTGCGTGCAGTCCGCCGCCTATCTTTTCTCTTTTCGCTCCTAGCAATCTGAAAAATTATACATGGAAATTAGCAAAAAAAAAAAATGTCAACTGACACACTGACAAAAACTTGGCTCGTATAAAACTACGGGGAAAACCAAAAACACAATGACAACTGACACAAAAAGAAAAACATTACACATACCATTTTCTTCACGCTCTCGTAGAACAAAGTTTGGGACAAATCAGTTTCACTAGGATCTTCGTGCACAGACTGCCCCATGTCACTTACGTCATTACCATCATGCACCTTGGCTCCCGACCTTCTCGCATTGTTGTCACTCCCAGAACTCGTGGCTTCGACTTCCATGATAAAATGACCTTATGCACCAAAATCAAAAAGGGAGGAGTGAAAAACTTCCCTATCAGCTATTGTGAAAAATGGGGCAAGTATTATGCAGCACAGCAGAACACTAACGATGAAATGATTTCTGTTACAATGGTCTGATTTATATTTTCACTGATGAAAATACATAAACAGTTCATTGCACAAAAACGGAACGACATGGATGATGGATAGCGATTCAGTTTCAAAAAGAAAACAAGTCACAGTAACATGTCGTCAAACGGAATCCATTGTTTCACTGACCAACATTTGAAAAAGAAAAAAACGAACACATGCCCAAAGCCCCGCCGCCCTCATGAAAACTTCATTCGCCACTAATTCTGTTTCAGCAAATAACCTCACTGGATCATATGATTTGAAAGCAAAACAAATTCCACACACAAAAATGCTACGACAGTGCACTCAAAAAACTACCCTGAAACTGAAAAATACACAGACACCAAACAGAGCATCAAAAAAACAGCAGCGTGAAATCCATCAAATGGGTGCTCCTCCCCCACCCCCTAGTATACATGGCTCAAAGCCCACTGAAATCGCTTTTACTATCCTGCTTTGCTGTCTTCATCACCTACTGCACATTTATAGAAAATAAAACACACACCCATACACGTATCATCCGAGCACAAAACATGTGTTCCACGGTCGGGTGGGTGGACACAAGCGAGGACTACTCTACAATGCTCTGAAAATTCGACAGCCAAAAATTCTGGAGAGGATTAATTCTGCATAAACCAGAAGAGCTGGTCATCTACATGGCGCACTGCTTTGCCAATGCCAGCAACAAGCTCAAGCTTGAGCGTCACAGCGGCAAAAGCACCTTACACGAAAACATGGGCGTTCTGGCCATGAAAGCCGTCTTCCTCGCCTACAACACGCTACAGAAAATCAAACAGACTACCATACGCGCATATGAATCCAAACAAAAAATTGGCAGAGGGGATCTGACATTTATCAAAGGAATCTGATGCATTTCTCCATCGCTCACCTCCGAGCGTCAGATTCGCGATTCTCGGTACAAAAATCAGAACAATAACAACATCAAAACAGGCACAACACACACAATCGTTCGCGCGAGCATCCCATCCCCCGTAGTCCAGAAACCCTGGCTTGAATCGAATCCTGCACATACAAAGCAAGGAACTGCTACTGAGAGGGGGAGATGCGCTTCACCTGGTACGAGATCGACGACCTTGCCGGCGAGGAAGGCTCAGCCCCGTCGAATCTCCGTCGCAAAGCGCAGTTCCCCCAGTCGCGGCGAATCTCCGTTGCCCTGCCGCTCGCCGCTTTCCTCGATTCCCCACTCTGAGAGGGCACTGTTTGAAATGCCTGCTCGCTCGGGTGGGAGATGTTCGGACATGAGGCTCTCACCCCAACACACACAAAAAAAGGGGCGACAAACAAAGTCATTTGGACACAGTAAAACACGGCCGGCCCAACAAAAAACAACAGACAAAGACGCGAAAACACGCAGTGCACGGAAAAAAAAAACGCGAACACGGATCTCCGCGTGCCGGATCCAACGGTGAAAGACATGACTGAGATTTAGAGAGAATTTGTTAAATCTCAGGCGCCTGAGATTTAGCAATTCCGAAAGAAAAAAGGTGCGGGGTGGGGGTGGGGTGAGCGGATTTGGTCCCGGGCAAGGAGGCCCCCTTGTTTATTTATTTTCCTGATTTTTTTTAGATAAATGGAGTGAGATCGTGATCGACTGTTTGCATCGGCTTGAATTTATTTTCCTTATGACAGTCGTGGCCGTCCTTGGATCAAAAATTTCCATCCCGGGTCCCCCACGCCTATACATGTTTTTTTTTTCAAATCCCGCAAAAAAACCAGGTTTTGCTCCTATGTAGCAAAAAAAAGGTTTATCCCAGAAAAATAAAAGGAAAGTCAAACCTCGCCGGAGATATCGCCGCAGACACTGTAGCAATTAAAAAGTGGTATTGTCGCAAAAATCAACTTCGTCAGGGACAGCGTCGGGAGGCTCTCGCCGGAGACATCACCAGGGGCTGCAGCGGATGACGCTGCTCGTGGCACGGCTGCATTGTTGTTGCGTTGCCGCACTGCCGGACTGGACACGGAGGAGGCGGGGGTTGGTTGGGTGGGGCGGCTGCTCCACGGAACAACGGGTGAGGGCGCGGCGGCGGTGGTCAGAGCGCTGCGACGACCAAACAGAATACCTAGGAAGCGCGGATATGGCAAAAATGTCACGTATCCGTATCGGATACGCTCGGATACGGGGATACAGCCGGATACGCGAAGGATACTTATTCCGTACATATCTGGCTATTTTCCATTTTCATAAAAAAGAAATATTTTTGAATACGTTGAGTCACTAGTGGAAACAGGGGCTTTAGTCCCGGTTCGTAGGCCCCCTTTTGTCCCGGTTGTGCAACCGGGACGGGGCATCCGGGACAAATACCCCTCCCCATTGGTCCCGGTTGTGGCAGGACCCGGGACAAATGGGGCTGACCACGGGGCCCGAGCGCTGGAACCTGGCCAGGGCTATTAGTCCCGGTTCTGAATACGACCCGGGATGCATGCCCCTTCTGCCGCGGCAGGGCTTTTGCCCTTTTCTCTGCCGCGGCAGAAATTTACAATTTCCGTTTTTTTGGTCCCCGAGACCTCCTGGCGGCCCCTCCCCGGACCTCGAGAAGAGAGGAGCCTCGGTGTACCCTCCACCGAGCCCCCGGATCGCACGAGTGAATAAGTATATAAACCAGAATAAGAAACACTTATATTATAGAAGCAAAGTATATCGATCATATTACATGACCGATGGAGTGTATTACAAAATCAAACTTAGTTCCAACCGGAGGCATGGTACTCTCCATCTACGTTTATGACCTCTGCATCTAAGAAGCCCGCAATTTCCTCCTGAATTGCTCGTATGCGGTCCCTAGGTAGAAGACCGTCCCGAAGCCGTTCGATCTAATATAAAGAAGAGTGGTCACTAAAATATATGAAGCTAAGTAACTAAAATAGATAGTAATAAGAAGAATTGACGATTAACGTACATGAAGTTGTTTTAAATTTCTGCCCTTGGGAGATGTGGTCTGACGAATGAACTCACAAACGTAGTATCAACACAAGTTATTCCCGTCTCCTTGTTGCAAGCACTATACGAGAAGATTGTTTCAATCAAAATAATAATCAACCAGGCATGATAATGGAGATGGGCACGGATCTACATAGTACTTACTTGCACAACATCAAATGTAAGTTGTTTTTCCCATTCACCGGGAGACTTCTTTATGAACCTCTTCCAAACCCTACCCGAGAAAGAAAAAGAATAAAAAGAGTTAGTAATTACTTGATATCCGAAAATGAAACAAAGTAGTCGATATATTGCAATATATAAATACTGAAATTAATAAAGATTGAAATTACCGCTGGATCATTTCCTGCATGTCAGCCCACATTGAGAGGGGTTTACGTTTTGAGTCCATTACAATTACTTTTCCTTTGTCAATTTGGAAGATTAGCAGAATATAGTGGAAGCTGCGCACGCAGAACTCATCAATTATACAATGAACATCGAGTAAGGAAAACAGAATGTTTACAACAGAGTAACACACTTACTTGAAGTTGTAAGGAAATAGTATTTCCCGTCGGTGTTGGTTAAATATTATTGCCCTCAGAATATTATTTTCTGTATCCTTGGGAGATTGCCGAAGAGTCTTTTCAAAAATAATATTTGGATCAATGAACCCAATATCATAGATTCCATCTCTTTTGCATTCGAGAATCTTCATTCTGCAATTATAATATATGAGTGTACTATATATATATATACTCCTCCGATCCATATTAATAGGTGGTGAAGTGGATGTATCTAGCAATAAAACATGTCTAAATACATCCATTTCAGCACCTATTAATATGGATCGGAGGGAGTATATGAATATATATGCAATTGAATGAGGTGAGCTAGAGAAATAAGTGCTTACAGACAATAGGCACTAAGGATAGATTTGTCGAGGGCCTGCTGCTGGTATAACTGAAACAATTCCTCAAATTGAATCATAACATATCCATTTCCAGTTCCATAGTGCTCGTCCTTAACGCTGAGACATAGCCAGTCCTCAGATTCATCAGCGGCTTGCATATACCAATTATGCACTTTTCGCATTTTCGTTGGTAGATTCTTTATCTCCTCGGGTTTGACAAGAGGCTGCCCGGACTCGTATTTGTACGCACATTCAGCTGCGGGGAAGTAGTTCACTGTTTGCATATACTCAGCAATGGACAAACCCGCATCAGCTGCCTTGTCTGCGTACAGTGTTATAAACTCCGGATCAATATCCTCATCAGCAATATTAGTGCTCGGCCCCACCTGGGTATTGGAAATCACTTTGAGCGGGGACGTGGATTGTTTTTTCTGCTCTCCGAGTTGAGCAACTGATTTCCCCTTTTTCCCGCTTGCGCTACTACTCTTCGTTGACCGCACCATTTCCTGGTGTGACTTCAGAATAGAGCGGTCATAGTCAGATGACAGACTCGGCTCGGGTTGATGAAGAGTCTTCACCATTTTCCAAGCTCGTTCTATCTCTTCTTCGGTCTCAGGGAAATCTGGCTTTTGCTTCTCCTTCCGCTTTGATTTCCACGCATCGCATTCGTCCTTTGCGATTTTCTGGGGTTCCTCGGGAGTATAGTCGTAAGGTAACTTGGGTACCTCTTTTGGTACCTTCGGGAGGGGTGACCGTTGACGTTTCGGTGATTTTTTACGTTTCGGCAGAAACTTAGTGGGCGGAGAGGGCTGACGCGGCGGCGTAGGCGACCGCGCTGGAGACCTTTGCGCTGGAGAAAGGCGAGGATTCGATGGCTTTGTCGTCTGATTTGTGAGCACAATGCATTCCTTTAGCCATAGAACGGTCAAGTTCTTGGCTTCTCCGAGTTCAGTCAACTCTTCGTCTTCACCTTCAGGAAAATCAAGCTTTACCCGCTCGAATCCGTTGACAACTTCATCGACCCCAACAACAGCGTAGCCCCGTGGAACCGGAAGACTATGGTGAGTTGGTTCGTTGCCAATTGGTAAGGCATATCCGGCCGCCGCCTTGATGGTTATATTGACGACCTTCACGTGGAGCTCACAGGATGTCATTTCCGTGATCTCATCCACCGGGTGAATCATCGGCGGTGCATCATCACCCGGTAGCTGCGTGGACTGTAACACCTGGGGTGTTACCTGTTTGTTTTGCTTGCATCATATGCATCACATTGCATTGCACCATGTTTGCATCACACCTGAAAAATTCAAAACAATTTAAACTTTCACCCCCCTGCTCAAAATTTCCAATTTCAAGATTGCAAACCAAACCACTAAATTGTTTTTCAATAATTTGAAATTGTTCTAATCCACTTGCTTGTTAATAAAATCTTTCCTTTTATCAAACCTTATTTGGCAATCAACTAACAAATTAGAAATCAAATTAATCCTGAAGTTAATGTTAACATCCCTTTTATGTGCTGTTTTGCAAAATAACCAAATGTATTTATAAACTAGAAATAAAACCCTAAAACCCCAAAAATCCTTTTCCACCTTGTGAAAATAATGCTAACCCTTTTCTTTTATTTTTTTTCTGTTTTGAAAAACTAACAAAAACAATTCATGAAAGGAAAACCCCCCCCTCCAAATTCTATTTCTTTCTCCCTCTTTTATCTTTTCCAAAATTTGTTCATATTGAAAAGCAAACAGCAAAAAAAAAAAAGAGAAGAGCATGGGAAAAAAAAGGGCAGCCCGATTCTTTTCTCTCTCTCTGGCCCACTCCTTTCTTTTCCTTCCAGCCCACCAGCCCATGTCGCTGTCTTCTTCGTACGGACGCCGGTGGGGAGAAGCGCATGTCGCTGTCCCGAGCTCCCCACCTCAACTGCCCCCTCCCTTTATCTATTCCCCCTCTTCCCCCTTGGAAACCCTAGCCTTCCCCCTCCTACGCCGCCGCCCTCCTTCTCCCTCCTCTGCTCACATCTGTTCCACCTTCTGAACCTGGACACCACCGTGAGCTCCACCTCTGTTCACCGCCACTTCCCCATCTCCACGGGCACCTCGAGGGTCCTCTGTCCGTGGGAATGGAATCCGCAACCATCCAGCTCCAAGTTTGCAGAAGGCGTCATCGACAGGTAACGCTCCAGATCGCCGCTTTCTTCCTCTGTTCGTCGTTCGTTCTCGGTTGTGTTGTTCGTCAGATTTTCCAACGCGCAAGAGTTGGTACTTCTTGTTCGATCTGGCCGTGGTGCAACACCGAGCTGGAGGTGGCGTAGTGGTAGCCTCCCGCGCGCAGGCCGTGGAGACCCGGGATCGACCCCTCCCTGGCGCGCAGTTTTTTCTGTTCTGTGCTGTTGCGATCTGACGGAGAAAGCCCTGCACTTTGTTCAGACTAGGTTCAGTAACACGTCGCTGTATCTCCTTAACTCGTCGTGCTCCGTATCTGTACCAAGCAGGCAGCGATAGCGCACTGGTTACGCTCCAATCAGCGCAGCCAAGCATCCCGGGTTCGATCCCCGCGGGCGCTCTGCCTTTTTGGAGATTTTTGCTAGCGCATAGCCCCACCTGTCAGCCTCTCCCTGGCCACGCGCGCGCCACGCTGGCCAAGGGTCCACTGGTCAGTGGCGTTGGGTAGGGTACAGCTAGGTACCAAACCTATCTGCGCAATTTCTGTAATTCCAAAATGCATTTAAATAACAGAATTAATACCACAACTTCAAACCTTAATATCTTTTGATCCATAATTCCAATAAATAAAACTTGTATATGTTTGTTGCTCCAAATTTAATAATCTTTCCAAATAATCAATTTGTTCACTGTTTTGACAAATACAAATGCATTTAAAATTCAAACTTAAATAATTCAAATACTAAATTCTAAATTCAATAACTAATTATTCATTAATCCAATAAATGCAAATAAAATATGTTTTCCATACCATTTCACCTCACCTTTTCAAATATAAATTTTGTTTCCTGTTTTGAATAATTTAAATTGCCTAAACACTTTAAATCTTGTTTAATTCAATTAAAACTTGTTTAATATTGTTTAATTCATAATTAAATAATCCTAATTCCAATTTCAATATGTGAAACATGTAATCCAACTAAAATTTGATGTTCTTTTCAAATATCAAATTTGTTATTTGTTTTGAACATTTTAAATGGTTGAAAACAACTAATGCTTGTGTGTCCCCTTTAAGGCACCCCAAAATTCCCTAAATTAATAATAAAATTCTAAATTGCTACACCCTGTCTTAAATTGATTCTAATGTTGTTATTTTGCTGTTTCCCTTTGCATGCATCATACTAAACCACTAGCACCTGTTGATTAGTTGGAAAACAATTGTTTCAACCATAAATTCATGGGCTGTTCATATGCAACTCAAATTGCATATGGGTCCATTTAAATTTGTTTATCGTGTCAACTAGTTTACCTTGATGCATCTTTAAACTTGTCATGCATCCATATCTTGATCATGCTGGATCTTTTGTCGTAGTAGTAATTGTTGCATCCGGTGTTTGTTCGAGGTTCGTTGCTTCTTCCCGGATAGGACGTTGAGATGATGTGAGCAACGACAAGTTCTGCTACCTTGCGGGATCTCAGGCAAGTATACTCACTTGCTGCCATATGGCTGCCTTTCATCACTTGTTACCGATTCTTTCCGTTGTTTCTTTTCTGCTATCCTTAGTAGTAGTTGTTTCTGTTACGAACCCATCACATGAATCCCTTAACCTTGATATTGCCTCACCTCCATACCTATAACCATTGCTTGTTGCCCGTGTCTTACTAGCATGCTTAGGTTGTTTTGCTCGAGTCTGTTACCCGTTACTTTCTGTTACTATTTCATTATGTTCTGGGGGCTCGATGTTTAATCCATCAATCAATCATACTACTGTTATTGTTAAATAATAATTTGATGATAAGGCACCGGCAGGAGGCCCTTTGTGGTTTTGAGGCCTGCTAGTGTCGACCCTAATAGGAAAAAGGGTCTTGTCTACTGATCCATGATGAGCGCACTAACCGCATGTGGGAAGCGAGTATGGGCGCCCCCCTCAACTGACTCGATTCGCATCTCGTCCAAATCGCCGTACTAGTTCGGGTGTTCCATTTGCTGCATCATATGCAGGTACGAACCCTCGGCGCCAGGGTGGAACTTTCGTAGTCGGCATTTAGGGCGGCGTGGTCTTCCAGTGCTATGAGGGTCCTCCTTTTCTTCGGGGGGCTCGATTAGCCGCGCACGCACAGCACGCGGTGCTTTGGGCTTGATGCGAAGAAGGGTTGGTTGTGTAGAGTACCCCGCTTGGTGGGAGGCATCCCATCTGGCGGGTTATTCTTGCGTGTACGGCCAAATTGGTGCAACCCTGCAGGGATAATCTTCTCGAGAAGCCGTGTTTTCCGCGGTTATGGATTACTTTGTGAAAGTACTGGCTAACAAGTACTCAGGACAACTTAAACATAATGATCAAACATGTTACACCCAATGGTTAATAACTTGACTAGTAATAGGTTGATGACACAATAACTTGTTTCACCTTTAATACAACTGTGTGAGTTATCCTCGGATTGCTTCTTTGGATAAGGGGCGAGATCCAGGATGAGTTTGTTTGAAGTTATCTTTCAGTTGGTTACAATACTCGATCTTATCCCCTATCTGTAGTTGGAAGTTGTAGTATCTCTCTGTAGTTGGTTAGTGCAGCCCGCTGCCGCTTATTTGCAATAACCCCTTCCTTTCCGTTGATCCCAAAGTATTTGTATCTTGTGATGACTGGCTACGCCGGTATTTTGTGAGTATGGGTTTTATCCCCCTTGCCAGTACTTAACCTTACTGACCCACGAATCTCTTTCGTGGCTGCAAATTCCAAATTGCAGTCAACAGGTTTGAAGTCTGACGACGTTAGCTTGGGAATCCCTCCGGCTTGGCCTGGGCAGGGATTGGACGCTCTCGGTTATCTTCAGGACTCTTAGTCCAATTTGGATCTTGTCCGTAGACGGACGATATGTTGTTTCTTCCGCTGTTATTTGGATCTTTGTAATGTATCAGTTGTATCCCTGGCTCGTTTGAGTCATCTTGTATCTATCTGTTTCTGTTGTAACTGTGGAATGTTCGTGAACTGTTGTAATGTTATCATAAGTGGCAACCTGGAATCGGCTATTATGCGGATTTGGCGGGAATGCTGAAATCTGCATAGTGCCCGATCTCGGGGCGTCACATGGACGCAACGCTGCTTTTGCGATGAGAATGTGCGGCGTCGGGAGCCTCGACTTCAACTTCTACCATGTGTACTGTTGCGCCGGTAGACACTATCTGCTGGCTAAGTGTGTTAATTTGGTCCTGCTGCTTCTTTGCTACATCCTGTGTCAGCTTTACCATTTCTTCAAGTTGACGCCTCCAGTTTGCCTGATTCTCTGCTTCAGCTGCCTCCTTGTCCTTTTTACGTTGACGGCTTCTATCTGGGTATAACTTTTTGGTGGAGTCGAACGCAACACTCCACGGAGGAGTGCCTTTTGTGCCTTGTGTACGCCCTCCGTGTTCCTTATTCCCTAGGGCTCGTGTGAGCTCGTCGTTCTCTCTATCTGGCACGAACTTCCCATCTTTAACGTCCTGTATTGCGTCTCTCAGCTTCTCTATGGGTAGAGGAGGACTCTTTTTATGCCTTAGGTTATATATTGCTTTTCCTTCGGCGTCCAACCTGCCCCCATGCCCGTAGAACCATGACCTTGTCCGCTCGACCCACAAGAACGGCTCGGGAGTGATCCCCTGCTGAATCAGGTTGTTCTCCCATGTCTCCCACTTGGGACTAGAACCCTTGTAGCCACCTTGCCCCATAACATGGTGATATACTTTTTTGCCGGCGTTTTTCTCATTTGTTTTCGTCCTTTCCAGTTCATTCTCTGCCAGCTTGTACTTCACGAAGTCTGCCCATACGGGTTTTATTTTCTCATACCCTTGAGTGAAATCAGGAGTCTTGTTCTTCTTAACATAATCAAGGTTCAATCTTTTCTTCCAGTTTTTGAATTGCTCGGCCATCTTTTTCAGGGTCCACGCTTTGACCTTTTCCCGTATCTCATGTTTCATTTTAGTAACATCGGCCTCAGTCACATCCGCTTCATTCTCGTCCACCTCCGGCACGGGTAAGTTGAAATTAGCCAAAATCTTTGAGAAAAGATGATCTTTGGCTATTTTGCCGACATATGAAATTCCTTGTTTCCGCGGATCTTTTGGCTCATTCCACTCATTAACAGTGATCGGGATGTGATCTCTAACTAGCACTCCGCATTGCTTCACAAATTTTTGGGCAACATCAGCGGGAAGCTCGGGTGCGCCGTCTGCTGTGATCGTGTCGATCCTGTATCTTTCTGTATCTTTCAACTTCTTTGTTGCGCCTCGTTTAGTCTTTTTTCCGGTTGATATATTTGAACCGGATGGCTAAAAATATAAAGACTGTTAATACATGTATATAGACAACGGATGCTTCATTAATTAACATATATATATATATGCACCTCGGAGCCGGTGTTTGTAATTTGTATGGTTCCACCGGAGCCGTCGGCTGCTCCCATATCGGAGCCGTCGGCTTCTCCCTCATCGGAGTCGTCTCCCTGGGTGAGTACCGGATCTCCCTCACCGGAGTCGTTCATCCACTGGCTCACATCGGGCTCTACGTCGGGCCCGCGGATTAAACCCTCGATCATATTTTCGGCATCTTCGTCTCTTGGCTCCATACTATACAAAAAGAGTAAGTATATATTTCAGATCCAATTCATTAAAATTGCTTATGCATAATAATATTTAAACATACGATAACATTTCTAGCATTCTTAAATTTATAACACTATCTTAATTAGATTTTCTAACATTCATAATTAATAATTTTAACATTCTTCAATTTCCTATATCAATTCTAAACGTACGAATCTAAAATTGGTCAGTCTAATAACTAATAATTCTAACATTCTTAAATTTCCTATATCAATTCTAAACGTACAAATCTAAAATTGCTAAGTCTAATCTAAAATTTCTAACATTCTTAAATTTTTTATATCAATTCTAAACAAATTTAAAGTAAATAAGTCTAATCTAAAATTTCTAACATTCATAAACTAATAATTCTAACATTTGTAACACTAATAAAAAACATTAATTAAGTAAAAAAAAGGAAAAAAACAAAAAAGGCCCCGGGTTAGGGCGAGATGGAGGCAGGCCTTACCTCCTGTTGGGACAGCGGCGGGCCGGCGGCGCGGGGCGGTGGAGGCCGGCGCGGGGCAGCGGCGGGCCGGCGGCGCGTGGGGCGAGGGGCGGCGCCGCAGAGGAGGACGCCGACGGGGGCGAGACGGGATCGAGGGGCGGCACCGCAGAGGAGGGGCGCCACCACAGAGGAGGACGCCGACGGGGCGAGGGGCGGCGCGTGGGGGGCGAGGGGTGGCGGCGCAGAGGAGGCGCCGACGGGGGCAATGAGCGGCGCCGCAGAGGAGAGCGCCGACGGGCGAGGGGCGGCGCCGGGTGCGACGGGACGTAGGGGTGGCGCCGCAGAGGCGAGGACGCCGACGGGGCGAGGGGCGGCGCGGGGGAACGGAAAAAATGGGCAGCCTGGCGGCGTCGCTTTCGTCCTTGCGCGCGGTCTGGAGCTGAGGGGGAGCGGTGACGTGTATATATCCTATCCCCCTTCCGTCCCGGTCGGTGGCAACAACCGGGACGAAAGCCCCTTCCGTCCCGGTTGGTGGCACCAACCGGGACGGAAGGGGCTTTCGTCCCGGTTGTTGCCACCGACCGGGACGGAAGGCCCGGCTGGTCGCGCACCGGGAGCAGAAGTATTACATATGCTCCAAAATAATTACAAATATATTAGCGCCAAAATTTGAATATATTAAATATGCACGTGAATAACTTTTATATAGTTTCAAATTAGGAAAAAAATTACAACATTAAAATTGTTTGAATTTGCATAACTAATTCAAATCCGTTTTCTGTTTAACTAAATAATTATTCTAACTATTCAAACTATTAACTATTTCACTATTAGCACTTAATTTAAATATAAATATCTTATATTATTTTAAAATTAGTAATAATTACTTTAAACAGAAAACAGACGCTGAAATACAAATTTCTTTTCTACCGTGCTCGGACGCCGCGGATGATGTTCCCGTGCACATTAATACCCGAGCACCAAGTCAACAATGACCCAAGCATGCATGGATGAATGTGTTAAACACTGATCCGGATGTTTTGTATTTGGGAGATGAACTGACCGGTGTATGAAGCTAGTGTTTTGATCACAAAGTGTTGAGCTAGTGTTTTGATCCAACGGTTAAAAAACAACTCATCCAACGGCTCACAGCAGCTCGAAGGAAACACACTGTAGCCCTGATCGGACGGCTCACAACAGCTCGAAAAAAACACACCCGGATCCAACGACTCAAGAGCGCTTGAAAGAAACACACGATCCGTGTGATTCTATCTGATTGGTCCAAACGAAACACTAATTCCCATTTAGTCCCGGTTGGAGTCCCCAACCGGGACTAAAGGGATGATCCGTTTCCCAATGAAACCATAACCCATTTAGTCCCGGTTGGTCCCTCCAACCGGGACTAAAGGGATGTTTTCTTCTCGCTATATATATGTATACATTGCCACTGCATTGCCATAAACACATACAAACTCACCACTCTCTCATGGCTTCTACCGTACCCACTCTAACATTCATCCAGGCGGAGGCACTTTCCGCCTCGAACTACCCCTGCCCGTGCGGCTACAACGTTCCCGCCGGTTGGATGCTGAGCGCCGGAGGAGTGCCGGTCCCTCCTCTTCCTCAAGGTGTGGCGCGTCGGGCGGCCATCACAAACCACTACTACCACGAGCTCACGCCGGAGCTGCGGAGAAATCCCAGTTGGCATCCCGATAACCAGCATACTTGGGATGCCTTCTTCATCAATCGGCGTGAGAGGGCGCTCGCCAGGTATGAGGAGGACGGTCTGCCTCCTGGGAACTATCACGAGGCCGGTCGTCGGCTATGGTGGTCCGGACGGACTCTACAGAGCGTCATGGACTACATCAGGGCCGGCGATATCCCTCGCCTGCGCTACCCTCAGTCCCAGCCCTAGAGTCGTGATCCTCCGAGGCAGTGCAGAGCACCGTCAGACGATAGTGACGACGACGGCGGCGGCGACTACGACGACTACGAGTACATGTACTATAGGCCTAGGCAGGAGTATGACTAGTAGATCGATGCACTTTTGCCATTATGTACTGCCTTGTTTATTTAGATCTATGCTCTCCGTTTAGATTTAGATCCAATCTTGCCATTATGTGTACCGTGCCTTGTTTATCTATCGAAATACATGTCCCCCTCTTTTTAACGTCTATCGAAATGCCATTAGATCTGAATCCAACAAATCAGGAAAAATCACACGGAAAACAGAAAACAGACGAGCTAGAGGGCCACTGTTTGCCGGAATACAACAAATTATTTTATTAAACAGCCAACAGAAAACAGACGCGCTAGCGCGCTACTCTTCGTCCTCGTCGTCGTCGGTGACCTCCTCGTCGTCGGAGGAGGTGCATGATGGTATTTCCGAGATAGGCCCCCACCTCGGATCGTCGGAGGCCCAGACTTCGCCGGCGTGGTCGGCCCGACGGAGCGCTTGCAGCGCCTTCGTCCTCGCCTCCCGAGCGGCATCTAACTCGAGGTGGCGTTCGAGGCGCCGCTCCGCCCGCTCAGCCGCGCGGGTCTGCCATAGCTCCTCGTCGGCGCTCTCCTCACCCGGATTGTTCCGGTAATACTCGCGGACCACGCGGTCGTCCCTGGCTTCGACTAGGCCCTGAAACGCGCGGTGCCTGAGGTGGCGGTGGTCGGCGGCAGTGACGATCTGCGGCGTCGGCGCCCTGGCCTCCGCTTCCCAGAGGGTGTGGCAGTCGCTAAAATTCATCAACGACCGCGGGCGGCTGAGGCGCCAGGCCGCCGCGTCCCAAGCGCGGGCGGCCTCCGAGGCCGTCGCAAAGGAGCCGAGGGGGATGCGGTCGTCCCCGAAGCGGATAGTCGCGGTGAACATTCCGTTCTGCCGCGATCGAACTCCGCGGAAACCGGTAGTGTTGTTCCTCCTCGGAGGCATGGTGGTGGCACGACGGTGCGTGGAGTGGAGGTGCGGCAGTTTATAACGCGCATTCATGGCCACGCGTTACAACTCCCGCGCCACGCGGCAGGACTCCCGCGCCACGCGGACAGACAATACCACCCATGCGCCACGCGGACAGACAATACCACCCATGCTTAAAAAAAAAGGGGACGGGGGTTGTGGCCGCATTTGTAGGGGAAGGGACATTGGTCCCGGTTAGGGGTATGATCCGGGACCAATGCCCATGTGCGCGCCACGTGGCCTGTGGCTAGGGATTCGTCCCGGGTCGTGCCATGAACCGGGACCATTGGCTCCCCACGAACCGGGACAGATGCCCCCAGGTGGTTTCTGCTGCCTCGGGCACACGAACCGGGACCAATGCATGGCACTTGTCCCGGTTTTTGGTGCAACCGGGACAGATGCCCCCTGCCCCCTGGACGAAAGGGGTTGTTTCCACTAGTGAGTTACACCCAGGATATGTTTGGGAGACACATGCAATAAAGTACATTGAAGATAATACATACCAAACTGATCCTAGATACCAAATAGAAACATAACTGTACATTATATAACACCCCGACTAAAATTTATACATTGCTATCCAATGAATTGTGGATTATATAAAGTTCTGGTACTTTCTCATGGTCATTCTCATACAATACATCACAAATTTTTACATGTTTTTAATTATATTATATATATGAAACGTATCCCCGTATCCATGTTTTTAAAAAATTGTCGTATCGCCGTATCGAGGTATCCGTATCCGTATCCGTATCGCCGTATCCGGGCATCCTAGCACAATACTCCCACGACGGGCAGAGGCGGGACAGGAAAACTCCAGAGGCGACGGCGGGAGCGCCGTGGTGGCCGATCGCCGGCTCGTCGCGCAGCGTGGTGCTGCCGGCGTGGAAGCTCCCGTCGGGATGCATGGTAAATTTTCGTTCGTGGGGAGAGATATGATCTGGATGTGAGATGAGATAAAGACAAGCGAAAGTGGTGGGGCCTGGACCCTCGTCCCATGTTTCCCGAGGAACACGCGTCGTGCACGCGACGCGGGGATACGAGGCCGCGATCCGGCGGTTCCTTAGCGTTTTCCTTTTCCTTATCGTCATGAATCATTCGATCCCCTTTGACCTTTCGCGGAGTACACTGTTGGGATGAAAGACAAAAGAAAACGTCGAAGTTGTTGCTGACCTTTCGCGGAGTACACTGTTCAACTTGAGACGGGTGCGGATCAGCGATGCACTGGCGGACGCACGGCGACCGGCGCGGAGCAGAAGCTGGACCCCGGCGGCGAGAGTTCAATGCATTCATGGTTGGCCGCGAGCAGACGATCGAGAGCATGAAGAGATTGTCTCCGCGCGCTGCATTCGAGGTACTAGTACGTACTACTATGCGTCGCCAAGTAAACGGCCGGGGTATAGTGGATGTTGCCTCGCGTGCAGAGGCCTTGCTCAGCTACGCTCTCTCCCTGCCGCCATCGACTGCAAAGTGGCATGCTCGCGCAACAGAGAGGTGTATATGTAGTAGAGAGGATAGGGACGCAGCAATGTAGCTAGGCTCACTTTTTGCCGTCGGCCGTGGCCGTGGATTTGAGACACCATTAATGGTGGCAACTGTCAAGACAACTCGCTTGTCACTCGTCATGTAGGAGTATTTGTCCATCTTCTTCCCTCTCGATTGATCCGTGTCTCTATCTCACGGCTCTCAATAATGTTAGGGGTCCTTCTACTCTGCTTCAATCAGGTATAGATTCTGTTTCTCTCCAGATTCTTAAACAGGTTTGGAAGACCAAGGACATGATCCCTCGTGTTAGGACGTTTGCGTGGAGGCTTCTCCGTAGGTCCCTTCCTGCTGGTTCGAGGCTCTCCAGGCGATCCAGGCATTTCGATGGTCTCTGCTGTAGGTGTGGTGTGGAGGAGGATGACATGCACTTGTTTTTTAGCTGCTCTTTTGCGCGAGCAGCATGGTTCTTATCTCCTTGGTTCATCAGGGCTGATTGTTTTTCTGATAATCTTTCTTCTATTGCTCTGATTATTAATGCCCTTTTATCCTTACACCATCCGTTCGCTAAACTGACAAATATTTTAACTTTTATGTGGTGCCTTTGGAAATCAAGGAATGATGCTCTTTTCTCTAGAAAAGCAGGGACTCCTTTTCAGGTTGGGATGGCGATGCGGGCGCTGTTAGCCGACTTCTCCCTTTATTGTAGTCAGGACTCTTCTTCCAAGCCTTTGACTAGGATACTTCATCAGCCGTTAATCATGAACAATTCTTATGCCTTTACTGATGCAGCTTGGAAGCAGCAACAGGACGGAGGGGGGGCGCCGGCTGGTCTTGGGGTTTTTGTATGCTGGAAGCAGGAGCATATCGTTGCAGATATCTTCGTGCAGGGATTTATCCATGAAGCGCACTCACCTCTTACTGCTGAGGCGGAGGGATTGCTCTTAGCAGCAAAGATTGTTTCTACCCTTCATGCTTCGCCAGTACAGTTCTTCATGGATAATTGTTCGGTGGTTCAAGCTATACAGACTGCTTCTACAGAGAATCTTCATTCCATTCCTTGGAACATTAGAGGATTCATTGCTGAGGTTGGACAGCATATGAAGGATCTTCGGTTTTCTATCCATCATGTTTCCAGGGAGTTTAATGTTGTCTCACACGACTGTGCTCAGCAGGCCCTTCAATCCAACGGATTGGGGTTCACCAGTTCTTGCAGGAACTCTGCTCACGACAGCTCCAGGTGCCCT
This sequence comes from Alopecurus myosuroides, assembly GCA_028641055.1. NCBI lineage: Eukaryota > Viridiplantae > Streptophyta > Magnoliopsida > Poales > Poaceae > Alopecurus > Alopecurus myosuroides. The sequence goes on from CM054058.1 coordinate 43,168,884, forward strand.
GTTGTCTCGGCGATTCAGTCTCTGAGACTTCTTGGCAATGTAATAACTTCTGTAATCTGTCTTTGAGCAATCCATTTGGCACTTCGGTGCCTCAGCTTGTACAAAAAAAAGATAGATGGATTGCGTGTTTGCCTACACTCTGACCTAGTACTTCATACCGCCAGCGCCAGCTTTCCAGTTTGGGTTCTCTGCCTGTGCGCAGTAGTATGTTTTGCCTCACATGTTGGAGTAAAGAAGGGTAACAGCTCACCATTAACCCGGACAGAAAATCTCACCGAGGATACACATTTCATGATCAGCCGTATAAAGGTGATTCTAAAGCCCAGTTTGTGCAAGATAGATTTAGATTCAAGATAGTGTGCCACTCTACACGATCATGAGCATCTCCAGCAGCAGCCGCGCCATCGCTCCGCGCTGGGCGCGTGTGTGCTGCTATGGCAGAAATCAGACGCGCCAAAATGGAGCGCGCGCTGGAAAAACCAAAACTCGTTTCATCTATTGCACAAACTAGATCAAACACACATAAAAAAAATAAAAAATAGTTTTAATAATTATAATTACAACACAAGCAAGTATTTCACATATATACAAATAATAGTTCACATATTACAATTCGGCGCCGGTTTTACCTTTCGGGCAATTCGTCGAACATGTTGCGCACGGTGGTAGCTGCTCTGCCGCCCAGCGCCAGCGTGCAATGCTCCAAGGGCACGGGCTCAGATCGGAGGCTGGGTAGCGTGGCGTCGGAGCGGAGCGTCGGAGAAGGCCGGCGGGCGCGGAGAAGGGAAGCGCAGGGTCGAAGCGGCGGCGCTTGGCAGTTGGCGAGGGGCAGGGGAGCGCGACGCGACGCCGAGAAGCGACCAGCTGCGGTGTGGGAGAAATGGGTGGCGCGGCGGAGACGGGCCGGCGGTGGTGGAGAAATGGCTTCCTCCGCGGCACGCGCTGAACTGTCCTAGCGGTTGGTGCTATCGTCGTCGTCGCACGCGCTCGATGGGATGCCCAAAAGGAAGAGCGCGCGGTCGAGTTTTTCCCCGCGCGTTGGGATGATTTTTCCGCGCCTCCACGGGAGCGCATGGCGCTGGCCCGCGCTGGAAAACGGTGGTTTTTCGCGCGGGCGCGCGGGATGGCGCGGCTGCTGGAGATGCTCTAAGCCTTCATCATATCTAGCTTAAATGCACATGCATAATTTCTCCCTTTATTTCTTCTCCTTATTGCATGGACACTCTCAAACGCCACTAATACATTGTGTGTAATCAAAAGACCGGGGACAAATCCACTTTGCTCTCCCCCCCACAATGTTGTCCATCCACTTCTTTAACCGGTTAGTAATTGCCTTGGATACAATCTTATAAGTGACTAGACAAAGAGAAATAGGACGGTATTGCAGGGATTAAACACCTTCGGAATCAGAGTGATAGAAGTGTCATTCATACCTAAGGGTAGTTCCCCTCCATTAAGAAAATCCAAGATGGAAGGTACTAGATCTCCCTGGACCAGATCCCAGTGCCTCTTGAAAAAACCTGTTGTAAAGCCGTCGACACCCTGTGCCGTGGATGGTGCCATTTGGAATAATGTTGATCTAACTTCAGCAACGTCATATGGTTTATCAAAACAATTATTCATTTCCTCTATCACCCTCACTAGAACGAGTTGGAGGAGCTCATCCATATTTCGGTAACCTTGCGAAGCGTACAGATTCTCATAGAATGACTGTACCTCCACTTTGTCCTTGTCTTCATTCACACAAGAGGAACCATCACTTCGTCGCAAGCCAGCTATACGATGTGTTCTCTTGAGCTGATCTGCTTGTGCATGAAAATACACCGTGTTGCGGTCTCCGGCACGAAGCCATCTAATCCTCGAACGTTGGCGCATCCAAACCTCCTCTTGAAGGAGTGCCTCCCTAAGCTGTTTAACGATAGACTGCTCCTCCTCGGAAGGTCCCCTTCCCACTGAACTGACACACAATTTTTCTAGTTTTACCTTCAATTTCCGCACTTTCCGAGCTAGAGAGCCAACCTCGGTAGCCCCCCACGATGCAAGATCTTCTTGAAGGAGAGATAAAGTCTCAGAGATCCCCGGTAGACCCTGACCATGCTGGTGCCACCTCCACGCTTCCGCAACCAACTGATCATAATAAGCATGCGATTTCCAGACATTCTCATAACGAAACCGCCGTGAATTTATATCAATAATCCTTCTGTGATACTCACTCAGCTCCACTACAAGAAAACAATGATCTGATTCCACAACGCTAATATGCTTCACCCAAGTCCCCTCAAAGCGCTTGCGGAACTCCTCATTTGCTAAGGCTCTGTCAAGTCTAGCCTTAACATATTCTCCTCCTCCGCTTTTATTATCCCAAGTTAAATCCACTCCACTCCAACCCAAATCTTGAAGAGAGCAATCTGTGATAGCCTCTCTAAACGCCCGTATCTGCCACTCTGGCCGTGCATCCAGACTGAAGTGCTCAGAGCCAAACAAAGTCTCGCTAAAATCACCGAGGCAAATCCAAGCAGGATGATGAATAGCATGCAAGGTTCTTGAAAACCTGCACGAATGATGCCTTTTCTCGGCGCGAGGTGCACCGTAAAAACCCGTGAATCTCTAGGCAGGGGACAGATCACCCACATTATTCACTAATACATCAATATGACTTACACTACAATTTTGTAAGCTCACCGAGACGTCTTTAGACCAGAACAATCCCACACCACCACTAAGGCCATCACTGTCCACAGCTACACACCCCGAGAAGCCGAGGGATCTTTTAGGGCTTCCAACCTCTTGCTCCTGATCTTCGTCTCCATGACAAAGAGCAGCGCATGAACTTCTTGCTTCGCTATACTACGAAGCTCACGAGCGGATTCAGGGTTCCCAAGCCCCTGGTTGTTCCATCCGATACAATTCATTGCTCCCGGCGGGGCTGCGCCAGAGCCTCCGCCGATGTTTCAGAGTTTGTCGGTGTCACACACTTCTTCTTCGGATGCAAGTCAACAGACTCACCCACTTCCTCCTCATTTAGCACACCCGCCCCTTTATTGTAGAGTACCAAAGCCCCTACATTCACCTCAGGGACTGCAATTGCTGAATCGTGGGACTACACTTGCCTATAGACCAGTTTCTGAGGCACTCCCTTTCTCTTATTGTTATTCTTTTCAACATGTTTCTTTGGCGGAGAAGTAACCTCCCCATTGGGATACGGGGCCTTTCCAGGCCCTGGCCCCTCCTTCTAACTTTGTTCAGTTGATGCCTGATCCCTCGATGGGCTCTCGCTCTCATGTGACCTCCATTTGTTCTCAGGCGCGCTCAAACTCGCAGAGTACGACAACGCCCTCTTCTCATCAAGAACTCCCGGAAGGGGACAGAACAGGTCCGAATGACCTAAACAACCACATGAGAAGCAAAAATTTGGGGTCTGTTTGTACTTGACCTCATACCAATATTTGCTCTTCCTCCATGACGAGTCAACCAGAACACCCTTACGCAGTGGGGTCCGAACATTAATGGAAACCCTGGCACGAAGGAAACCACCTGTCGTGTCAATTTGCATGTCTTTTGCTTCCTTGTTAATCATATGTGCCCCTAGAGTACCCCACTTTGAATTCATCCGATTAAAGGGAAGATTAAGCACCCTAACCCAGACTTGCAACCTGTCAAATTTCAGTTCCAACGGCCGCATGCACTCCACGAATTCTTGAAGAATTACCGCAGCACGCCAGGAGCAACCAGGAGCTCGCCGGAGCAGAGGAGGGGCCGCAGGTACCAAAACCCTAAATCTAGGGTTAGGGTTCCCAAGGTTACCACCACGAGGGAAAAACAAATCGAAGTGAGGAGCTGAGGGAGTCGACGACGGTGCGTCGTTTGCGCCCAGGCGCAGCGCAGAGACGACCGGAGCCGACCGGAGAAGTTCGGCGACGGCGACACGGTCGCCTGTGAGTCGCGAGAGAGAGGGAGGACACGAAGGGCGCGGGGTCGTGTGCGAGTGGGGGTTCTGACCCAAGTTCTCACCCGAGTGGGTTGGGTTCAACCCACTGGTGGGAGGCCCACCCGTCGGCCCTAGCTAGGTGCTAAAATGGTATTTTGACCATTTCCCTAAAAGAAAATAATAAACATACAAGAAATTCAGGAAAATTCATAAAAGAGTAAATAAAATCCTAAATACCAATACTCAATTACTCTAACAATTTTTAAATTAATTAAATAATATTTTTTACCTTAAATTTATAATTTTAAAATAATAATTTTAATAAAAATTAGTAAAATTAATAAATAATTAATAATAATATCATTCTTAATTCATTATTCATAAATTTCACCCTATATAATTTTTGGTACTCAATTATTATTAAAATTTATTATTCTCTAATTTATCAAAAATAATGAAAACAATTAAATTAAATAAAAAATAAAAATTCTAAAATAATTAAATACCACATTTGCTTGGATAATTGAAATCAATTAGAAGAAAAATGCATGCATGTCATTATTATGAATAATAGCATCATTTGCTTCTTTAAACATTGTCTTTACCAGACAATGATGGTATTTTATAGACTAAGGAAGTCAGGAGCTACACCAAGCATCAGACTCCACTACCTATCAGTATCAAGGCAAGTTCATCACTTGCTCATGTCCTCTGAAATATTTCCTAATAAATATTTTCAAAAACCCTATCGTAATACCACCTATGCTCAAAAGAATGCATGATCATGTTTTTATAATAATATAACTAATTGAATGACTAGCCGAGTGGTAGTGTTCTGTTTGGTGGGCGGATGTGACCATGGTAAGATGAATAGGTCAAATGAAGGTTCTATCTGCATGGAAAGTATTACCTAGGAGTTAACAAAAAATGTCGTCAAGATTCTTGCGCCGTAAATACCGCATTAACCATGGGTCTTGTATGGGGCGAGTAAGTCAATTGTGATCTTTACCCGTTCGCATGTCAACGGACTGTTAGAGACGTACGTTGTAGATCTTGCGGGACTACATGCACATGGGTGGGAGCCCTTACGTCTCACACACTCTGGGGTCTATGAGTATCTGCCCGGGGCATCTAGATCTCTATCATGAGGGGTAGAATCAGGGGTTCAACCTGCGTCACAGAAATGGGTGGGCATGCGTTGTGCGGAGAAGCATGGTTTGTCTTGGATCAACAACCGGGCCCCACACCTAAGTGTGTGTGGACAGGATCGCGCGCCTGGTTGTGCAACATGGTCTTGATCACCTATGGGTAAAGTAACGCACCTCTGCAGAGTGTAAAAGTATGTGGCATGTAACCCCCTGTTCCGAGAAGGAACTGGGAACGCCGCTTGGAAAGACAACTCCATGAAGTTCTAGTCATATGAAGGCTTGGCGGGCATAGTTTTCCCAAGCAAAAGCAACCTCTTGAAGAAATGTTTTCACTCAAAACCTGCATTAGTCTAGACTCTTTAGAGTCGAGGACCGTAGATAGTGCATCAACTACCCACCTTCCTTAATAAACTTGTTGAGTAACGCTCGTTACTCATTCGTTCCTATTTGACCCTGCTTAGTCTATGAGAACCTCGAGGAGGCATCCTTCGACATCATCGGAGGCCAAGAAGACATCTACTACGAGGAGCCAGATCTCTCCGGAGGAGTGGAAGGGGTGGATTACACCATCCAGTATGGAGCCAGCCCAGACGCGGCAGAGTCGGACTAGGTTAAGCCTAGTCTAGAAACCAATACCTAAGCATGGTTGAATCGAGGAGCCTTAGACTTCTATATTGGGCTGTTGAGTTCCTATGTATGCACCTACTTTGCATTTCGATTGTTGTTACATCTTCAGTAATGAGTTGACCTCATCACGAGATCATTCTCTTGTCTGCACACTTTGTTTTGTAATATATGTTGTACGACAATCAAGTCCCGCAAAGTTTCTGCTGTACCACCCCGAGGGGTGTAATATTTGCGGAACGGTGTTCCATGAGTGTTATGTCAACGACTTGCGTACTACAACATGCAGTGGCTAGGTCACCGAAAAACTGTAGCTTTTGATTGAGTGGAGTAGAGGTTGTGTTGATTGTGCTCCAAATTTTAGCACCATGTTCGAGACCATACGTATGCGCTAGCACGTCCTCGGAAGGCGAATTGGGAAGAAAACTCACGACATGTTGATCCTTGGTACCCACGCATCATACGCTGAATTTGGGACTGTGATCCTCTTCTTGTTATCATCTCAGTATCTATGAACTCGGATGGAGGAAGATCATGGCATTCAAGGAGGGACATCACCTGAGCACCTCGGAGAGCGGGCAACACTTGAGCTTTCCATGAGAAGAAAATTTTCCTCGTGAGTCTGTTAGCCGGGGCGCCCCAACCACATCTGAGGCAGGGTTTGTCGATGTAGTCTCCATAGAAGAGTGAGGGAGGGTTTGAAGAATCTATGTTCTATGGTTTTTAGTTTGATGGGTTTTGTGTACTCGAGAGGAAGGTTTAGGGTTTTCGGGTGAAGGTTGAAGGAAAGCTAGGGTTTGTGGGTGTTTGGGGAAGGGAAAGGAGAGATAAGGATCTTGTAGCGATGCAGATCAAGCGATCGCCGACAATGTTGAGGTTTTCTGGCGGGTGATTGGCGCCGGCGACATCGACTTTGAGAGATGGCAACTAGAGGGAAATAGGAGAGGCTCTTTATACCATGTTTGACTTGGAGAGAAACGACCATACCCCTTCTAGGGGGGATCGAGTTTCATGTTATAGCGATGAGAATAGCCCCCTGTTGAATCTGCATCTCAACAAGTCCCTCGGGTGAACCCATAGGGTTTCGATTAGGAGAACGTGTGGGCGCTGGTGACAATCGTCGGCTAAACAGGGGGCACAATTTACCCAGGTTCGGGGCCCTCGTAGAGGTAAAACCCTTACTCCTTCTTCTGTCGATTTGTATTCACGAGTAGATCGGTTACAATGGGGGGGTTGCTCGAGTCGAGAGTATGATCTTGATCTCAAGGCTTGGTGGTGCCGTATTGCTTGTCCCCTCCCGGTGGTTCTCCTGGCCTTATATAGGTGGCCAGGTCTCAAACCGTACCCGGGGAGGACTCAAACACTAACCTAAATTCGGTTACAAGTTTCCTAACTTGTCCCGTAAGGCCTTGCGGGTGGGCTTCAACTGGGCCTTCTAGAATAGTATATGGCATCTCCTCTTGGGCTTAGATCTTGGGCCTTGGACCGGTTGTCTTTATCCGACATGTCCAGGGTTAATCCCTTTGTCAGTAGCCCCCGAGCGTTTACTCGATTGAGATTTTTCTTGTCGGGTAGACGCTCAAAGTCTTGTCTTGAATTTCTTCGGCTGATTATTTCAATCGATTTCCGTCTGGAGAGCGCGTACCCTTTGTGATGAGTCCTTATGCCCGAGTATCGGGTGATTAAAGTGCCTGTATTTTTTGGCTGTTTTCGCAGAAGGATATGGTTCAGCAGCTTGGCTCTCCCGAAAGATCAGGGCCAATTAATTGCATCTAGGGCAAAGACAGTTCTGGCCTACACAGATTTGAGACCTCCGACTCGAACCCGATGAGGTGATCATTGCGACTGGGCCGTAGAGGTCTTATCGAGTCGAATTTAACCTATAGGGGTACACGGCGCGTCCGCTAGGATTTTTCTTCGTGTTGTTGACACGGAAATTTACCGAAGGATGCAGCTTGAGTGCGATTCCAGGCCCTCAAGAGAGATCTTTTGGGTCTTACCTTCATATTCGAAAGAATACGGCATCCGGATGTGCCTAGTCGGCCGAACGATCCAGGTAGGGGATGTGAGTACATCATATGATTGAGTGACAGGAGCTGTGCACTCTCGAGCTTTGTCTAAAGATATTTCGAGTAAGAAAATCTCTCTTGCTTTTATGCACAAGGATTTTTGTCTTTGTAGTCTTCTGTCCATACGAAAGAGTTTTCGTGTCTGGAAAAAATTGTTGTGCCCATACGAAAGAAAATTTCGTTTCTGGGGTTTTTATGCGAATGAGTTTTCGCGTTTCGATTTGCCCATACGAAGTTTTTTCGTGTTTTGGGATCTTACCTGAAAGAATTTCGGGCCTGATGATGTTCACAATGACGTCATAGCGCACTTTGTTCGCTCTGACTCCTCCCGATGGGACGTGACGAAGTGAAAACAGGACACGCTGGCCCACCTTGTCAGCTTTTGACCGGAAACGAGACGTCGTTTCCGGTTTCCCCTCAAGCCTCTCGTTTCCGGTTTTCCCGCAAGCCGGACGCAGTATATGCGCACGATCTGCTGTTAAGATCGTGGCACGAAACAAATTTCACCGCCTCCTCGTTTCCGCTTCACGCGTGGCAGCTGTGATGGATGCCGCGTTGCTCTATGAACGACCTAGATCGAGTGGCGCCGTGTATAAATACCGACCTTAGGCGGAAGGTAAAAACCTTCCAGTCATTTGCTTCCTTGCCTTTCTTCTTATTCGCACTCATCTCCTCCTCTGCAAGCACGCACTAGTTCCCATGGCGGGAGGAAGGAAACACAGTGCCGCTGTTTCGTCCTCGAAAGCTCCTGAAGATGCTCCGGCGCCACCCGCCCCGCGCTTAGGCGACTGGCGCTCCGCCAACACGACGCATAAGAGCATCAAGGAGATGCAGAGAGAGGGGCTGCTGCCCCCTGAAACCGAGAGGCGTGTTCGCATCGGCAAGAAGGAAGAGGTACCAAACCCTCGCGCGAACGAGCGCGTGATCTTTGCGGATCACGTCTCGCGCGGGCTCTCACTCCCCCTCCATCCTTTCTTCGTTGCTTTGTTGTATGTCTGCGGCATACAGCTCCACGATCTGCCTCCAAATGCGGTGCAGCACATCTCGTGCTTCATCGTTCTTTGCGAGTGCTTCCTGGGCATCCGCCCGCACTGGGGCCTTTGGAAAGCCCTGTTCAAGGTGCGGTCCTTCCGCGAGAAATCGCGGGTAGAGACCGAGCTTGGAGAGACGCTGCACACTGGCGGCTTCGAAATCCAGGAGAAGTCGGATAGCTCGTACTTCGAGATGCACCTCATCGACTCCGCGCAAGGGTGGAGGAAGAAGTAATTCTACGTCGTCGATGACAGCGCGGGTGGGGCTCATGAATTCCACCCGTTCGCTGTCTTGAAGCGGCAGAAGTCCTGGGCGCACAGACTCCCAGCTGAAGAGAACCGAATCATCGCCCCGCTACTCGCCAAGGTGGCATCCCTCCGTGACCAAACCGCATGGATTGCGCTCAACGGCTTGCATCTGGAGAGTGTGTTCCTCAAGCGCAGGATTCAACCTCTGCAGGAGAGGCCCTCCACCATGTGGGAGTACCAGGGCGTCGAAGACCCCAGCCGCGTGAGCCGAGAAGAACTCTCGAATGCTGAATTCGAGAAGAAAATCACGGCCATCACCAAGCTGAAAGTGGGCGAGGCCTTCCCTGACTGCCCTATCGCAGCATTCGAAGCTTCGAGACCTCTGCCATCTGAAGTAAGTTCAATTCTTTTCCTGTCCTAACTTTTTTTCTTTGTTTGAGAGTTTGTCGACTGAGTTTGTTCCTCTTTTCTTCCTGTTTTCCTTATGTAGAGTCTAGAAGAAGCCTCGGACTTGTTGGCAAGCAACCTGGAGGTTCCTGTCGACACCAGTGTTTCCGATGCCGACTCGAGTTCTGAGCACGACTCTTCGGATGACGTGGAGGAATCGGGTAGCGATCTCCACCACTGCAAGCGCTTCAGGGCGGGGGACGATGAAGCCACTTCCAAGGATAATTCATTGGGTGGAGGATCTGAGAAAGAGCCTCTCATCGTGACCCCATTGAGTGTGCGTGATCCTCTCGCTCCCAAGTTGAAGATCCACACCGCCTGGAACGCGGATATGCTGGATGACGACGACGGCGATGAGTAATTTTTTCTCTCCTTCTTCGCTCTAATTGAAAGTTTTCTTCTCGCTCTTCTTTATGCTGTTGTTTCTTTCATGACAGGCTTCAGTCCATCAGCCCCGGCCGGTTCGCTTCTTCTATTCCTCCCGAGGAGAGGAAAGATGCCGCTGCGGGTGAAACCCCAATCGCTAAGGCCGTCCAGAACTCGCCGAGCCCAGCCCCAATGTAACATCCCAAGTATGAAAATTACCTTTAGAATGTTTGTTTCTTGTTTTATTAATGTTTTGCATCATGTCATCATACCATTACTTTTGTTTGCATCTGTTTTCAATTGTTTCTATTTCAAATTCAAGCCAATTTCCAAATCAAATTGTTCATACTTGTTATGTTACAATTTTCCAAATCAAAAGTTCAAATAAAACATTCATTGTTTCCATTAAACCATAAGGTTCAAACTATTTAAAATTATGGATTTTATTAATTCACTTAATTCAAATGTTATTCAAATTCAATTACAAACAACAACCATTTGAAGTTTATGAAACTTACAAAACAAATCCATCAATTGTTTCAAATAAACATGAATTTTAACAAGGCTTTTTAATTTGTTTAAGTTCAATTAATCAATTAATTCTAATATTCAATTAAATCCAATTATTTTCCAAACAGCAACTTAATTCAAAAAATTTGTAAAACAAAAGTTGCACTTTGTGCTGTTACAATAAATAAGCAATATAAAATTTAACCCTAAGTTTTCTACCCCAAAAACCCTAACCTTTTCCTCCTTTTTTCAAATCAGCAAAAAAAAAAAAAACAGAAAAATTAAAAAAGAGAAACAGAGAGAGAGGAGGGCAGGCAGTGGGCAGGCCCAGCCCACCAACCGGCCCGATACCTGTTCGCGTCGTCTTCAACCTGTACGACGCCCGATCCGGCTGTCCACGTCGACGGCAGCGCGCAGCAGACAGCCAGCGCTCGCCCCTACGCCCTATAAACCTAACCCTAGGCCCCGAGCTGCTAGCCCTAACCCTACTCCACCCTCTCCCTCTCTCCCGCCGTCGTTTTCCCTCTCTCTGCCCGGAATTCTCCCTCTCTGAACCTCACACCGGCGCCACCCCTTCTGAATCCGCGATGCTCGCCGCCGGTAAGGTGAGCCTCCGTGCAGGTTAGCAACGGGAACGAGCTCTCCGCGGTACCATCTACGTCCTCGACACCCCCACGACGTCCCGGAGCAACTACAACGCCGCCGCCATCTTCTCTGTTGCCGCCGGCGACGTCGACCTCCCCCGACTCTCTGCTTCCTCTACAGGGAGGTGAGCGTCACCTCCACCTCCCCTCGCTCTCTCTCTCTCTTCTCTGCGATGCACACAGCGCGCAAGCATCACCACGGCACACCGCAGCGAGCCACAACACCACGAGCCGCTCGCCGCCGGCCAGTCGAGCTCTCTAACGAAAGTTCAGAAACGCACGCAGAAAAATTCAGTTAAACGCGAACTGAAGCATAACCTCACCGCGCGTGCGTTACTGTCAAAACTGAATCGCTACCGCAGTGGTAGCACACTGCACGCGCGCAAGCCCAGGTCGTGGGTTCGACCCCCCACGGCGCAGTTTATCCCCCCTTTTTGCAATTTGACACGCGGGCAGGCAGGAGGCCCACCTGTCTGCGGCAGTGAGCGCCACGTGAGCTGCCACGGTGGCCAGGGCCCGCTGGCAGTGGCCCAGGTTGGGCCACTGCGCGGTAGAAATTGTTTTCTGCCCAGTTTCTTTTAAATTTAAGTCCCTTTCTCTTACAGAATAGTCCCTGCTTTTAAAATGCTAATAACTTTTAATTTCTAAATCCAAATAATGCAAATAAAATATGTTTCCTGAACCAAATTAAATTCTCTATCTATTTAAACCATTTGTATTCTGTTTTGAACAATTCAAATGCATTCAAATTTCAAATTCAAACAACTCCTTTTAAATTTGATTAAATGCATAACTAATTCAATATTAATTCAAAGGCCACATATTAAATATGTTTTCCATGCTATTTTGATCCACCTTTCCAAATATAAATTTTGTTTCATGTTTTGAATAATTAAAATTGCTTAAATAATTTAAACCTTGTTTAAATCATTTAAGTTTGCTAAATTCATAACTTGCTCAAATTAAATTATTTTTGAACTTATAAAATATGTTTTCAAACTAGAAAAACATAATCTTTTCAAATATGAATTTGAATTTATGTTTTGAACAAATAAAAATTCAAATAAATTCATACTTAATTTAAATTCATTTAAATCTTGTTTAAACTTGTTTAATTCATAAACAATTCATTCTAATTCCTTTTTTCAATAATTGAAACATGTATTCCACCTAAAATTTTGTGTTCTTTTCAAATATGAACTGTGTTATCTGTTTTGAAAAATTCAATTTGGTGAAAACAACAAATACTTGTGTAACACCTTTAAGGAACCAAAAATTTCATAACTTAATAAATAAAATTCCAAACTTGGTAAACCTTATTTCAAATTGCACCTAAGGTTGTTTTCTTTCTGTTTTCCTCATCCATGCATCATGCTAATCCACTTTCACCTATTGGTTAGTTGTAAAACAATTGTTCCAACCTTAATTCATGGGCTTTTCATATGCAATCCAAGTTGCATGTGGGTCCATTTAATCATGTTATGTTACCATGTCAACTAGTTTATTTTGATGCATCAATTAAATGGTCATGCATCATCCCATGATTGTGCACTATGCCATGTTATTGATTGTTTATCTCACTGCGTTGTTTGTTTGCTTCTTCTCGAATAGACGACGACGTTGAGACAGACGATACTTACGACACCCCTTCTGAGGATCTAGCTCAGTACCAGGCTGCTGAGTTTGCAGGCAAGTATTCACTCACATGAACCATTGTGTTCCTTTCCACATTGGATACCGATACTTTCCGTTGTCTATTTCTGCTAGCCATATGAATCGTTGCTTCTGTTCGATCCTATCACATGTTATCCTGTAACCCTGATATAGCCTTACCTCCACACCTATAACCCCTTTGCTTGTTGCCCGTGTCTTACTAGCATGCTTAGGATTGTTTCTGCTCGAGTCTGTTACCCGTTACTTTCTGTTACTATATTATTTATGGTCTGGGGCTTGATGTTTAAACAATCAATCATGCTAATGTTATGGTTAATAATAATTTGATGATAAGGCACCGGCAGGAGGCCCGGCTTGGTTTTGAGGCCTGCTAGTGTCGACCCTAATTAGGAAAAGAGTCTTGTCTACTGATCCATGATGAGCGCACTATCCGCATGTGGGAAGCGTGTATGGGCGCCCCCTCAATTTGATTCGATTCGCATCTCGTCCAAATCGCCTCATTTAGTTCGGGTTTTCCATTTTCCGCATGCATGATCTTGCGAACCCAGGCCAGGGTGGAACTTTTGTAGTCGGCATTTAGGGAGACACGTTCTTAGAGTGCTATGAGGGTCCCGTTTTCTTCGTGGGGCTTGATTAGCCGTGCGCTCAATTGCACGGGGTTCTTTGGGCTTGATGCGAAGAAGAGTTGAGTTGTGTTGAGTGCCCCGCTTGGTGGGAGGCATTCCATCTGGCGGGTTATTCTTACGTGTACGGCCAAATTGGTGCACCCCTGCAGGGATAAATCTTCTCGAGAAGCCGTGTTTTCCGCGATTATGGTTAACTTGGTGAAAGTACTGGCTAACAAGTACTCAGAACAACTTACACCTAACTAATGATAACTTGACTAGTAATAGTCTTATTGACACAATAACTTGAACCATCATTAATCCAACTGTGTGAGTTATCCTCGGATTGCTTCTTTGGATAAGGGGCGAGATCCAGGATGGGTTTTGTTTGGAGTTAGTTGTAGTTGGTTACGATACACTATCTTGTCTCCTTTTCTGTTAGCCGGAAGTTGTAGTATGTTCTGTAGTTGGTTAGTGCAGCCAGCTGCCGCATCTTTTGTATCACCCTTCCTTCTGTTGAACCCAAAGCATCTGTGCTTGATGTTGTGGGGTACATTTTGGTGAACTGTGAGTCTTGCTTGCCAGTATGTTGTTGTACTGACCCCTTTGGGGCTGTGGTTTCCGCAGACTACGCTTACGGGGATCCCCATGGTGGCTACTACGTGGAGTTTGACGAGGCTGCTGACGAGTAGATAGCGGACCCGGGCAGGATCCGAGACTACGTGGATGGGCTCCGTTTTCCTTTCATTCTCGGCCTCTTAGGACTATCTGGATTTGTCTGTACTCAGACCTTTTGAATGCTTCCGCTGTGTTGTAATGATGATATGTTGGGACATGTGTCCTCTGGATGATTGTATTTGCTATCTCTGCTCTAGTGAGAGCTATTTGCAACTTATTTCTATTTATTTGTGTCGCACCCGAACTTCTAGGGGATACTCATCGGGCCGAACTGAATAGTAGATGCTTGGATTACGGGGCTTATCTGCTCCCGCATCCTCTTACGAGTAGGCCAGCACTTATGTGCGACAACCAAACTCTACTATCCACCGTCGATGTAAACTATCCCATAGAAATCAGGACACTTACATTGACGTACTTCAAACCATACACACATGGTACGTCAACGGCGTTTAACAAGTGATATCACAACAGAACTCTACGACACAAAAGATGGAAATAAGTTGCAAATAGCTCTCACTAGAGCAGAGATAGCAAATACAACCATTCAGAGGACACATGTCCCAACATAACATCATTACATCACAGCGGAAGCATTCAACATGTCTGAGTACAGACAAGAACCAAATAGGCCTAAGAGGCCGGAAACGAACAGACGGAGCCCATCCACGAAGTCTCGGATCCTGCCCGGGTCCGCTATCTACTCGTCAGCAGTCTCGTCATACTCCACGTAGTAGCCACCATGGGGATCCTCGGAAACGTAGGTCTGCGAAAACCACAGCGCCAAAGGGGTCAGTACATAAACGTACTGGCAAGCAAGACTCACAGTTCACCAAAGTGTAACCCGTCAACACCAAGCGCAGATGCTTTGGGTTCAACGGAAGAAAGGGGATATAAAGGATGCTGCAACTGGCTGCTCTAACCAACTACAGAGTTACTACCATTTCCGGCTAACAGAAAGGAGATAAGATCGCGTATCGGAACCAACTACAACTAACATCAAACAAACCCATCCTGGATCTCGCCCCTTATCCAAAGAAGCAATCCGAGGATAACTCACACAGTTGAATTAATGATGGTTCAGATTATTGTGTCAATAAGCCTATTACTAGTCCAGTTGTTAATCATTGGGTGTAAGGTTGTTAATCATTAGGTTTAAGTTGTCCTGAGTACTTGTTAGCCAGTACTTTCACCAAGTAGTCCATAACCGCGGAAAACACGGCTTCTCGAGAAGATTTTCCCTGCAGGGGTGCACCAATTTGGCCGTACACGTAAGAATAACCCGCCAGACGGGGGATCAACCCACCAAGCGAGGTACTCAACACAACCCAACTCTTCTTCGCATCAAGCCCAAAGCACCTTGGGCGCACGGCTAATCGAGCCCCGAAGAAAAGGGACCCTCATAGCACTCTAAGAACTTGTCCCCCTATATGCCGACTACAAAAGTTCCACCCTGGCCTGGGCTCGCAAAAACATGCATGCGGCAAATGGAAAACACGAACTAAATGAGGCGATTTGGACGAGATGCGAATCGAATCAAATTGAGGGGGGCGCCCATACTCGCTTCCCACATGCGGTTAGTGCGCTCATCATGGATCAGTAGACAAGACCCTTTTCCTATTAGGGTCGACACTAGCAGGCCTCAAAACCACACAGGGCCTCCTGCCGGTGCCTTATCATCAGATTATTATTTAACAATAACATTAGCATGATTGATTGATTAAACAACGAGCCCCCCAGAACATAATAAAATAGTAACAGAAAGTAACGGGTAACAGACTCGAGCAAAACAACCTAAGCATGCTAGTAAGACACTGGCTCAAAAAATGGGGTTGTAGGAGTGGAGGTGAGGCAATATCAAGGTTAAGGGATTCATGTGATAGGTTTGTAACAGAAACAACTAATCATAGGGCTAGCAGAATAGACAACGGAAAGTATCGGTAACCAATGTTGAAAGGAACACAGTGGTTCATGTGAGTGATAACTTGCCTGCAAACCCAGTAGCCTGGTACTGAGCTAACTCCTTAGAAGGGGTGTCGTAAGTATCGTCGGTCTCAACGTCGTCGTATATCCGGGAAGAAGCAAACAGACAACACAGAAAGATAAACAATCAATAACATGGCATAATGCACAATCAAAGGAATGATGCATGATCATTTAATTGATGCATAGAAATAAACTAGTTGACAAGATAACAACATGATTAAATGGACTCACAAGCAATTGGATTGCATATGGAAAGCCCATGAATTATGGTTGAATTAATTGTTCTACAACTAATCATCTTGTGGAAGTGAATTATCATGATGCATGGATGAGGAAAACAACAAAATAACAACAATAGAACCAATCAGAAATAAGGTTTAACAAGTTTGGAATTTTAGTTATTATGTTAAGAAAGTTTGGTTTCTTAAAGGTGTTACACAAGCATTTGTTGTTTTCACCAATTTAAATTGTTCAAAACAGAATACAAAGTTCATATTTGAAAAGAACACAAGATTTTAGTTGGAATACATGTTTCACTTGTTGAAAAAGGATTTCAAATGAATTATTTATGAATTACACAAGTTTAAGCAAGAATTAAATGAATTTAATTCAAGTGTGAATTTAATTGAATTTTTATTTGTGCAAAACATTAAGTGATATTCATATTTGAAAAGCTTATACTGTTAGGGTTGGAAAACATATTTTATAGTTTCAAAAAGGAATTAATTTGACCAAGTTATTAATTTAGCAATATTAAATGATTTAAACAAGGTTTAAATCATTTAACCAATTTTAATTATTCAAAACATGGAACAAATTTTATATTTGAAAATGTGGTTTAATTTTGCATGGAAAACATATTTCATTTGTTGAAATTGGATTTAAAATGAGCAAGTTATTATTTTGGCAATTTTAAATGCATTAAACAAGAAACAGTTGTTTTCAGCAATTTAAATTATTCAAAACAGCAAACAAAATTTATATTTGGAAAGTACATGAAAAGTTGATTGGAAAACATATTTAGTTTGTTGAATTTGAAATTTTTATGCCCAAGTTATGATTTTTGCAAAATTAAGTGAATTAAACAAGAATTCAAATATTGCACCAATTTAAAATATTCAAAACAGTAAACACATTTTATATTTGGATAGAACATTTAATTTGGTACAGAAAACATATTTAAAAAGTTAAAATTGGAGTTTAGATGAATTAGTTATGCTTTTTACAAGATTTGGTGCAAATCTGCCATTTTTAATTCATTAGGGACTTGGAAATAATTTTACAGGGGTTAGAAAAGAACTAGCAGGGATCTATTGGTGATTACTGAGGTTTGTGCAGTACAAAAACAAAAGTAAAAAAGATTTGGTTTTATTGAGGGAGGGGGGATTCGAACCCCTCACCTCCTGATGCGTGCAACAGACAGGAACCAGTGGGCTGTGCGGCTGCTTGTGACAGAGAAGGGGGGCTCGGGGGGGGGGGTTATGATGTCGCTCGGGCTGTTTCTGAATTGTAACTGAACTGAACCTCTGTACCTCGACAGAGATCGGGCGGGCAGCGATCGGCGGGTGGTGGCGAGCGGCAGCGGGGCGGTGGTCGCTGCGGGGTGGCGTGGGGTGGCCGTGGGGTGCCCTGTGCGTGCGGCCAAGGGAGAGAGGAGGGGAGCGAGAGGGGAACCGAGGGCCTCACCTCGAGCGCATCAGGAGGAGGTGCAGGTTGGGGTGGACAGGGAGGCGACGACGCCTTGGAGCGGACGGCGGCGGCGACATGAAGCTCCTCGGTCCAAGCCGAGGGGGGGAGAAGGGAGCCCGCGATGGGGCGGCTCCATTCCCGCCCTCGCCGCGGCCGGAGGGTGACGGCAACGCCGGCGATCGCCGGGGGGAGGTGGTGCTTCGGGTGGGGTGCAGGTTTCAGAGATACAGTAGAGGGAGAAAAACAGGGAGAAGAATATGGAGTGGGAGAAGGAGGAGTGGAGGCGGTGAGAGGGAAGAAGGAGGAAGAGAAGATGGAGGGGAAAACCCTAGGGCAACGAGGTGGAGTTATAGGAGGGAGGGGAGAAGGATGGCCGTTCCCTGTGTGCTCTCTTCTACGTGGAGGTGCTGGATGGAGGTCGTACAGGGAGGAAGAAGGTGGGGAAGGGGTATGGGCTTTGGGAGAAAGAAATTGGGCTGGGCCTAGGTGCTCTCTCTCTCCCCTTGCTCTGTTTATTCTTTTTTGTTCCAAATATTTTTTTTTGCTGATTTGAATAGGAGAGAAAAGAGAGGTTTTTTGGGTTAGGAATTTTTTAGGGAACTCTTTTGTAACAACTCTTTATTGGAAAATGCAACATGTGCAAGTTTGGGTTCCAAATATTTCAAAATATTTTTATGGTTGCAAATTGGTTGAACTTTGAATGAAAAATGAGATTAAGTGATTTATTAAAAAAACATTTAAATAGTTTGATCATTATAGTTTAATTGAAACAAAAGGATTGGCAATGTGTTGTAATTATCATTGATTCCAAGAGGTTGCTTTTTGGAAAGAATGTGATTTGAATTTGGAAACAATTTGAATTAAGTTTGGATTAAGTGAATTATTAAAAGCCATAATTTTAATGGTTTGAACCTTATGGTTTGATGGAAACAATTGATTGTTTTTATTTGAAATATGATTTTGAAAATTGTAACATCACAAGGATGAAACAAAAGGTTTGAATTTTGGTTTGAAATTCAAATAGAAAACAAAGGAAAACAAAGCAAAACAGCTGGAAAACAAATGAAAACAGAGGAAAACAAAAGGAAAACAAGCAAAACAATTCCAATGAACATGATGCCATGATGCAAAACATAAAATAACAGAGAGCAAACATTCTAATGGATATTTTTCATATTTGGGATGTTACAAAACGCCCCCCCTTGAAGGAATCGCGCCCCGAGATTCCTACTGAGAAAAGAAAAGGTCCGAAAACTTCTTGCGAAGATCCTCTTGAGCCGTGACACGTGAAACACATCGTGCACCTTGGTTAGTTTTTCTGGAAGTTCAAGATGGTAGGCATTCCTGGCAACTCTTCTGGAAAGATGTCAGGGAATTTGGAAACCACCGGAACATTTTCAAATAAAGGGAGAGGTTTTGTATCGAGGGTGTATAGCTGGATAGAACTTGATTCATTTGGAGAATAGATTATCTGGAATGTGGTGATTCAGGAATGCTTCCTCGAAACAACCCCAGGTGATAGGAATGCCAGCTCTCATAGCCTGGAATCAACAACAACAACAACAACAACCTTTCTGGCCAGATAGACTTGATATTTGGGAAGTTTTGATTAGACGCCGGTAGAAGAATTGAAGTGGAAAACAACAACAAGATTTCAACGGACGAAAAGGATGTTGAGAAGAACAGGATAACGAAGCAACAACGGGAGAACGAGAACAATATTCCTGAGGTACTACGGAAAACCCATCCGGGCTTCTAAAGGATCATTATCTACTGCTTAAGGAATAGAGGATCTGCTTCCGGGGCTTACACGCCTCCGTTCTCAATCGTGAGTAGGCAACATGATAAATCATGTCACAACCACCTCCATTCCTATGGTCTAGTAGATATAACCATCCTAGAGAAACCAGAATTCGTGAAATCCTAACTTGAAAGTTTAGATGAGAAGGGAAAACAACGTTGCACTTCCTTACCAGAAAAGGGAGGGTGAGTGGGGAAAGAAGAAAAAGAACAGAATTCCTACTCTCACGTTTCATTTTTCCTATATAGCTACAAAATAGTTTCTAGACTCAACTGCGACCAGTAAAAAGGGATCCTACAGGCAGACAGGCTCTGATACCATTTGTCGCACCCGGACTTCTAGGGGATACTCATCGGGCCGAACTGAATAGTAGATGCTTGGATTACGGGGCTTATCTGCTCCCGCATCCTCTTACGAGTAGGCCAGCACTTATGTGCGACAACCAAACTCTACTATCCACCGTCGATGTAAACTATCCCATAGAAATCAGGACACTTCCATTGACGTACTTCAAACCATACACACATGGTACGTCAATGGCGTTTAACAAGTGATATCACAACAGATCTCTACGACACAAAAGATGGAAATAAGTTGCAAATAGCTCTCACTAGAGCAGAGATAGCAAATACAATCATTCAGAGGACACATGTCCCAACATAACATCATTACATCACAGCGGAAGCATTCAACATGTCTGAGTACAGACAAGAACCAAATAGGCCTAAGAGGCCGGAAACGAACAGACGGAGCCCATCCACGAAGTCTCGGATCCTGCCCGGGTCCGCCATCTACTCGTCAGCAGTCTCGTCATACTCCACGTAGTAGCCACCATGGGGATCCTCGGAAACGTAGGTCTGCGGAAACCACAGCCCCCAAGGGGTCAGTACATAAACGTACTGGCAAGCAAGACTCACAGTTCACCAAAGTGTAACCCGTCAACACCAAGCGCAGATGCTTTGGGTTCAACGGAAGAAAGGGGATATAAAGGATGCTGCAACTGGCTGCTCTAACCAACTACAGAGTTACTACCACTTCCGGCTAACAGAAAGGAGATAAGATCGCGTATCGGAACCAACTACAACTAACATCAAACAAACCCATCCTGGATCTCGCCCCTTATCCAAAGAAGCAATCCGAGGATAACTCACACATTTGAATTAATGATGGTTCAGATTATTGTGTCAATAAGCCTATTACTAGTCCAGTTGTTAATCATTGGGTGTAAGGTTGTTAATCATTAGGTTTAAGTTGTCCTGAGTACTTGTTAGCCAGTACTTTCACCAAGTAGTCCATAACCGCGGAAAACACGGCTTCTCGAGAAGATTTTCCCTGCAGGGGTGCACCAATTTGGCCGTACACGTAAGAATAACCCGCCAGACGGGGGATCAACCCACCAAGCGAGGTACTCAACACAACCCAACTCTTCTTCGCATCAAGCCCAAAGCACCTTGGGCGCACGGCTAATCGAGCCCCGAAGAAAAGGGACCCTCATAGCACTCTAAGAACGTGTCCCCCTATATGCCGACTACAAAAGTTCCACCCTGGCCTGGGCTCGCAAAAACATGCATGCGGCAAATGGAAAACACGAACTAAATGAGGCGATTTGGACGAGATGCGAATCGAATCAAATTGAGGGGGGCGCCCATACTCGCTTCCCACATGCGGTTAGTGCGCTCATCATGCATCAGTAGACAAGACCCTTTTCCTATTAGGGTCGACACTAGCAGGCCTCAAAACCACACAGGGCCTCCTGCCGGTGCCTTATCATCAGATTATTATTTAACAATAACATTAGCATGATTGATTGATTAAACAACGAGCCCCCAGAACATAATAAAATAGTAATAGAAAGTAACGGGTAACAGACTCGAGCAAAACAACCTAAGCATGCTAGTAAGACACTAGCTCAAACAATGGGGTTGTAGGAGTGGAGGTGAGGCAATATCAAGGTTAAGGGATTCATGTGATAGGTTCGTAACAGAAACAACTAATCATAGGGCTAGCAGAATAGACAACGGAAAGTATCGGTAACCAATGTTGAAAGGAACACAATGGTTCATGTGAGTGATAACTTGCCTGCAAACCCAGTAGCCTGGTACTGAGCTAACTCCTTAGAAGGGGTGTCGTAAGTATCGTCGGTCTCAACGTCGTCGTATATCCGGGAAGAAGCAAACAGACAACGCAGAAAGATAAACAATCAATAACATGGCATAATGCACAACCAAAGGAATGATGCATGATCATTTAATTGATGCATAGAAATAAACTAGTTGACAAGATAACAACATGATTAAATGGACTCACAAGCAATTGGATTGCATATGGAAAGCCCATGAATTATGGTTGAATTAATTGTTCTACAACTAATCATCTTGTGGAAGTGAATTATCATGATGCATGGATGAGGAAAACAACAAAATAACAACAATAGAACCAATTAGAAATAAGGTTTAACAAGTTTGGAATTTTAGTTATTATGTTAAGAAAGTTTGGTTTCTTAAAGGTGTTACACAAGCATTTGTTGTTTTCACCAATTTAAATTGTTCAAAACAGAATGCAAAGTTCATATTTGAAAAGAACACAAGATTTTAGTTGGAATACATGTTTCACTTGTTGAAAAAGGATTTCAAATGAATTATTTATGAATTACACAAGTTTAAGCAAGAATTAAATGAATTTAATTCAAGTGTGAATTTAATTGAATTTTTATTTGTGCAAAACATTAAGTGAGATTCATATTTGAAAAGCTTATACTGTTAGGGTTGGAAAACATATTTTATAGTTTCAAAAAGGAATTAATTTGACCAAGTTATTAATTTAGCAATATTAAATGATTTAAACAAGGTTTAAATCATTTAACCAATTTTAATTATTCAAAACATGGAACAAATTTTATATTTGAAAAGGTGGTTTAATTTTGCATGGAAAACATTTTTCATTTGTTGAAATTGGATTTAAAATGAGCAAGTTATTATTTTGGCAATTTTAAATGCATTAAACAAGAAACAGTTGTTTTCAGCAATTTAAATTATTCAAAACAGCAAACAAAATTTATATTTGGAAAGTACATGAAAAGTTGATTGGAAAACATATTTAGTTTGTTGAATTTGGAATTTTTATGCCCAAGTTATGATTTTTGCAAAATTAAGTGAGTTAAACAAGAATTAAAATATTGCACCAATTTAAAATATTCAAAACAGTAAACAAATTTTATATTTGGATAGAACATTTAATTTGGTACAGAATACATATTTAAAAAGTTAAAATTGGAGTTTAGATGAATTAGTTATGCATTTTACAAGATTTGGTGCAAATCTGCCATTTTTAATTCATTAGGGACTTGGAAATAATTTTACAGGGGTTAGAAAAGAACTAGCAGGGATCTATTGGTGATTACTGAGGTTTGTGTAGTACCAAAACAAAAGTAAAAAAGATTTGGTTTTATTGAGGGAGGGGGGATTCAAACCCCTCACCTCCTGATGCGTGCAACAGACAAGAACCAGTGGGCTGTGCGGCTGCTTGTGACAGAGAAGGGGGGCTCGGGGGGGGGGGGGGGGGGGGTTATGCTGTCGCTCGGGCTGTTTCTGAATTGTAACTGAACTGAACCTCTGTACCTCGACAGAGATCGGGCGGGCAGCGATCGGCGGGTGGTGGCGAGCGGCAGCGGGGCGCTGGTCGCTGTGGGGTGGCGTGGGGTGGCCGTGGGGTGCCTGGTGCGTGCGGCCAAGGGAGAGAGGAGGGGAGCGAGAGGGGAACCGAGGGCCTCACCTCGAGCGCATCAGGAGGAGGTGCAGGTCGGGGTGGGCAGGGAGGCGACGGCGCCTTGGAGCGGACGGCGGCGGCGACATGAAGCTCCTCGGTCCAAGCCGAGGGGGGGGGGGAGAAGGGAGCCCGCAGTGGGGCGGCTCCACTCCCGCCCTCGCCGCGGCTGGAGGGTGACGGCAACTCCGGCGATCACCGGGGGGAGGTGGTGCTTCGGGTGGGGTGCAGGTTTCAGAGATACAGTACATGGAGAAAAACAGGGAGAAGAAGATGGAGTGGGAGAAGGAGGAGTGGAGGCGGTGAGAGGGAAGAAGGAGGAAGATAAGATGGAGGGGAAAACCCTAGGGCAACGAGGTGGAGTTATAGGAGGGAGGGGAGAAGGATGGTCGTTCCCTGTGTGCTCTCTGCTACGTGGAGGTGCTGGATGGAGGTCGTACAGGGAGGAAGAAGGTGGGGAAGGGGTATGGGCTTTGGGAGAAAGAAATTGGGCTGGGCCTAGGTGCTCTCTCTCTCCCCTTGCTCTGTTTATTCTTTTTTGTTCCAATTATATTTTTTTTGCTGATTTGAATAGGAGAGAAAAGAGAGGTTTTTTGGGTTAGGAATTTTTTAGGGAACTCTTTTGTAACAACTCTTTATTGGAAAATGCAACATGTGCAAGTTTGGGTTCCAAATATTTCAAACTATTTTGATGGTTGCAAATTGGTTGAACTTTGAATGAAAAATGAGATTAAGTGATTTATTAAAAAAACAACATTTAAATAGTTTGATCATTATAGTTTAATTGAAACAAAAGGATTGGCAATGTGTTGTAATTATCATTGATTCCAAGAGGTTGCTTTTTGGAAAGAATGTGATTTGAATTTGGAAACAATTTGAATTAAGTTTGGATTAAGTGAATTATTACAAGCCATAATTTTAATGGTTTGAACCTTATGGTTTGATGGAAACAATTGATTGTTTTTATTTGAAATATGATTTTGGAAATTGTAACATCAGAAGGATGAAACAAAAGGTTTGAATTTTGGTTTGAAATTCAAATAGAAAACAAAGGAAAACAGCTGGAAAACAAATGAAAACAGAGGAAAACAAAAGGAAAACAAGCAAAACAATTGCAAAGAACATGATGCCATGATGCAAAACATAAAATAACAGAGAGCAAACATTCTAATGGCTATTTTTCATACTTGGGATGTTACAATTTGTGTCTTAGAGATCTGTTGTGCTATCATCTTGTTAAACGCCGTTGACGTACCATGTGTGTGTGGTATGAAGTACGTCAATGGTAGTATCCTGATTTCTATGGGATGGTTTACGTAGACGATGAACAGTAGGGGTTGGCTGTCACACATACGTGTGTTGGCCTACTCGTAAGAGATGCGGGTGCCGGTAAGCCCCGTAATCCAATCAACTACTATTCAACGGAACTGCGAGTATCCTCTAGAAGTCCGGGTGCGACAAATGGTATCAGAGCCTGTCTGCCTGTAGGATCCCTTTTTATTGGTCGCAGTTGAGTCTAGAAACTATTTTGTAACTATATAGGAAAAATGAAACGTGAGAGTAGGAATTCTACCATTTTATTTCTTTCCCCACCCACCCTCCCTTTTCTGGTAAGGAAGTGCAACGTGTTTTCCCTTCTCATTTAAACTTTCAAGTTAGGTTTTCACGACTCCTGGTTTCTCTAGGATAGTTATATCTACTAGACCATAGGAATGGAGGTGGTTGTGATATAATTTATCATGTTGCCTACTCACGATTGAGAACGGAGGCGTGTTGTCACATCCCAATTTTGCAATACCTGATAACACAGTTGTTTTGCTAATTGCTTGACAATTAAACTTTGATTGTGACAATTAAACTTTGTTTGTATTTGTTTGAGTGCAACTAAACAAACTAATTATATACACTTACATGGCTAAGAAATTGAAAACAAAATATTCAACATATTGTTCCAATGGCCTTGAAGATATTTTCTAAAGTAAATATTGATCAAAGAGTTTTTCAAAAACATCTTCTGAATCTCATACTTGTTGAATATTATTCCAAGACCCAAATTAAGAAAGAGGAAACACTAAATAAGTTTCCCTAAAAGATTATCAGAAAAAGAGGCATTCTTAGATGCTTCACAAAAATCTTACCAAATGTTTTTCCAACCTTGCAAACTTAAAAACAAAAGTATTAGAGAGCATTGAATTGCTATCTCTAGTCATATAAATATTTTGGCAAAGCATTGATAAAGAAAAGCATAGTGCTTTATTAAATAGAAACTCCAATATTTCTAGAAACAGAAAACTCAAACAAGTTACTATTGGAAACTTCCTTCAAATGAGCTGAAATTAATACCATTGCTTCCTTATATAAAATAAGGAACACACACAAGAGGAGAACAAAAATTGAATCCATTAAAGTCCTGAAAACATGAATTTTCTCCACAGCAACATTTGGGATTTTGAACAAGTTTGTTCTACAAACTTTTTCCAAATGCCATGAAATAACTACCACATGCTCTATATCATAAATAAGGATGAAAACCAAAAGGGCACAAGTTTTTTGAATTGTTTAAGTTGCCAAAAACCCCTGTTTTCTTGACAGCACCTTTTTGAAATTTGAACAAGTTTGTTTTATGAAGTAACTCAAAATGACTTGAATTTTCTACCACATAAGGAACACATCAAATAAGGAATGTGTGCCAAAAATTACCATTTTTGGAAGCTCCTAAGTAGGTTAATAAATTCAATGTCCATTTATCTAAGAATTCAAATTTGAACAACTTTGAATTATAAAGTTTATCCAATTGAGCCAATTTTCACATATGTTGTGCAACTCAACTAATTAGAATTTTGGGCAAAAGGGATTCAATTTTTAACCTTGTTTGATTGGTGAAAATAACCTTTTTCAGAAAGGCCAGGGACCTATTTGTAATAGCCAGGGGCCTAAATGTAATCCCAGTCATCATCTTCAACCTCTAGCTCTCTGTAGCAGCAGTGCACCTAGGCCATGGCTTCGATGAGAAGGAAACCTTGAGGATAAAGAGGCCCCCCATGTGCACTGGTCGGCCACATGCCCCCTCTCTCTCCTTGAGCTCTCCTCTCTCTCTCTACTGTGCACATCAAGCCCAAACCGAAACCCTAGGTATGGCTCGCCGGCGATTAGGACAAAGGAGAGCTCGCCGCCGGCAGCCGAGTGGCCCATTGTCTCCGCCTCGTCGTGGTAGTCCTAGGTGCAAATGGAATCGAGGTGGATCGACTCGAGGTGGCCGCACCATCCCCGTTCTTCTTCGGCCTCGACGGAGCTCCGGCGAGGGATTCCTCCGTCAACGACCCTCCTCCGACCTCGTTGAGCATCCACGCATGTCTACGGTGAGCAGGGGAATCCCCCCGACCGTTTTCCCCTCTCCCTCTCCCTCTCTAACGTGGACGCGCCGTGGTGGCCGTCCGGTCGCCGCCGCACGCCGTCGCCGCCGCTCTCCGACTCCTTCCCAGGAAACAAGACCGGGCGCAGATGGTTCCCCGCAACGAGGCCATCGTGTAGGTATTTTTTTATCGCGAAACCGTGCACGTTTTGCATCAATTTCGACCTCGCCGGAGAACCTGCCGCCGGCGATGACGCAGTGCCGACGTCGCGCTTGCGTCATCAGCCCTGGACCCGCGCGGAAGAAGTTGAACCTGCGGGTGGGCCGCCCCTCTGCTCGCGTGGCTGCCGCGTGGCCACCAGGCCCACTGGTCAGCCACCGCGGCTGGGTTCCCCCGCGGTGCAGAATGTCTGGCCGGCCCGTTTAGCAGATCTGGCCCCTGTGATGTTTTTTTTCCATTTAATTTCTACAGAATGTTACCTGGTTGCTTTTGGCTCTAAAAACCTACCTAAAAGAGGAGTTTGACCAAACCAAAATTCACAGTTGTAAAGGAACAAAATCTAAACCACCTCCAACTGATAGATCTACATTTGTATGTATATTTTAAGAATGAAAAATGATTTGGCAACAGGTACCAGAAACAGAAAAATGAGCACAATTTTAATTTCACAACTCCAAATGAAGTGAGGCCAATTGCATTGGAAATCCCTTGAAATTTCCTAACAGGAGCAATTAACCTTGCTTCCAGATTCATTGTATTTTTGAAATGGCATGCAATTTGGTAAAACACCAGAGAGCACTTTGGTGATTTTTATAAAATTATTAAAGATGAATTTTGATGCAAACTCAACTGGATGGTCTTCCATATGTTTAGGGCTATCCAAACCTAGAAGGGTTTAATTTTTAGAGCATCCTAGAAAATTTGGTGGACAGATCTTTGTTTCACCTGTTTCTGCCATTTTGGCATTTTTAGGTAATTAATTTGTGTGAGTTATTTTTGTGTTGCAATATTGTTTTCTAGCATGTAAAAGTTGTGTGAACTTGTTTTCTAAGTGTTACTTAGCTATTTTAGCATGTTAGATTGTGTGGACTTGAGTGGAGAAGAAATATGATTTTTGTTAATAGCATATGTTATTCTCTAGTTAATACTTGCATAAGGATCTTTGAGTGATAAATTATGTGCAAGCACTTGGATTGTTTTGTTTAGAGATTAGATACAGCACCATGTTGATACTTATATTGTGTTGTTATCACCTCTGCTAGCTTGCATTTGATTTGGTAGAAAAGCATGAGTAGCTTTGTCATGACTATGAGAATGTTATGGAAAAATTCCCTCATGTGTGGAATTTTTGACATAAACATTTGTGGTGGTGTAGCCACATATTTTTGTGTTGTATTCATAGGACCAGTAGCATCTAGGTTGTTTTCTTATGAGTACTTGAACCCTAGAGTTTTAACTTGTGTGAAAACAATAGCATGAGTAGCATTACTTTGCTTATTTTTGCATCCTATTATTTTCTACTAGTATGGTTAATGCACTAGATGCTAGTTTAGTCTTTAGTTAATTTTTAGCAATTGTGACCTCTAAATGCTTTGTTATGCTAGTGGAACACCCACTGGTTTCATTGCATTTTTGGTGGGAACATTATTTCCCCCACACTAGATGTGTTTTCTTTTATATAGTTCTATAACTAATGAGTGCCTAGTATTTTTGCTTTGGGAATTTTTGTGCTAAACAAAAATGTGTATACTTCTGTTTGTAAGTGGTTATAATCATGTGCGGCTTGCTAGGAAAAATACATTCTTGGAGTGTTGTTTGATTCCTCTAAGTAATGCCCTTTTTATTACCACTAGTATGTAGGAGTTGCCCTGCAAATTGATACCTTGTTTTATCAAATGGGATATTTTTGTTATAGCAAGTATAGATGTTTTTCACTACTGTTTTTATGACATGGACCCTCTGGTTGTATTTCAATTACTTGATTGAATTGCATCCATTGATTCTTCATGTTTAAGTAGTACCAGTTTTCCTTAGCAGTTGTTGTGTTAAATTATTTTTCCTGCCAACTTGTGTTTGATGGATATGTGTGTATCCTTGCATGAGGACATGTTTTCATTTCCCTATATGATAACATGGTTCCTTGTTTGCATTTTAGTACTATACTTATTATGCATGCTTGCATAGCAAACTTTTAGTAGAAACATGTCACTAGGATTCCTCCTTTTTATTCATTGTTTCTATTGTTCTCACTATGAGAATTGTGAGTTTTGTGATGAGTCTATTTCCTTATGGCACTTGTGTAGGCTCACTGATTTGTAAAAGTAACTTTTGCAAATCATGTGTCTCATTTATTCTTGATGAGAATCTAGACTTAGTAGCTTAGCTACCTTATTCTTTTTGTGGTTTGGTTGATAGACCCATTGCCCTGATTAATATTGTGCATGTTTTATATACTCTTAGTAGTCTCACCCTTGTGAAACTAAGTTTATTTTGGGTTTATTAATATCTTGGTATGAGAGTGGCACACCCACTGAATCCATGATATTGAGGTTGAGAGATATGCTCCTCCAACCTTCAGTTGTCTGATTAAATGGCATTTCTGCCAAGTGTGTTTGTTTGATTGTTTGCCTAAGTTAATAATTGTGTGATTAGTTATTATTAGATTTCCTTTCTGTATGTATTGTTATGTATGGTTGCTTGCCTTGATTGGTTCTGAATGTGTGTCCTTTATTCCTTTTACGACGTTAGAAAACGAAGAGGAAGGAAGTGTCGGGAAGCTCTATTTCAAGTTCCAGTCACTCCAAAACCAGGGACACAAGGAGATACCAGGCAAGCCATCCTGATTGCTTGCTGATACAATACTTACCATTATCTATCATGCATGTTTTACCTCTGAAGTTTTACAAAAACTTGATTATCAAAACTATTTTTGAGGTGGAAATTACTACTATACTATATTATTGGTTACTATCATGCCAGTAGTTACACTTGGTAATACCAAGCCCATAAGCCACCATATGGTATTTATTACCATCAAATATACTAGTCCCTAAGTGGACACCCTAAAATTGTGATTCTACAAAACAAAGGCTTTACGGAAAAACCCGGAGAAAAGGCGGATCCTTGTTCTCCGGAGGAATGTGGAAGTGGTCATTTTTGAGAAAGTGGTGTTTTCAAAAATGACACATAACCTAGTCTTCGCCGGACAACCTTTACCGTACTGCCACCCTACCCCAACATGGGCAAGGGGCTTAACTTGAAGTTTGTTCTTATTAGTGTGTGCTATCTCAATGTGCTATAGGGGATGGGATCCTCTGAACCGAATGTCGTGGAGACATATAAAGTGTGGGATTAATTTTCCCTCCGGATGCATCAGTTGAGGCATCCTGGCTTGGCGGGGATTAGCTCGGTGCCGGGGATGTGGTAAAACCCAACTGAGAGATAGGCATATTCTAGCTTGAACATAGTGGATGGTTATGATCATATACCTGATGTTTACATACTGTTGTTACAGTCCGTGATTGTTCACGGGAGGTGTACTGGATCTGGTGGATGTGTACACCTCTGCAGAGTACAACTTTTTCGAAGAAGTCGCGTCCTCGGATATGGACAGTTGAATGGCCATGTAGCTAGCATTGTGTCAATGTTTTCAAAAAGGAAGTTTTTGAAAGAGATTTTTTGGAAAGGAAGTGTTGAACTTGTGAAGTTCGGAAAGGAATGGAAACTTATACCGTGGAGGTATCGTCGATGATGAAAAGCCAGATGATGTTATACAAAACAAAATGTTTTGCAAAGAAAACCTTTTCTACTCTAAGCAAGAATTCTGGAAACTGATTCCAAGAAATTTTGCAAAGAGAAAATATTCTTTAACAAAGTTATACAAAACCTCTTGTACATGTGATATCGACAAGAGAAATAAAACTATACTATTTTTCTTCTGAAGTATCTTCTTCAACAAAGATACAGATAAACTTGACTGCAACTGTGGTGTCATCATATATGAACACCATTGATAGTGAACCCTATTTATAGCTTACCTATTCCACCATATAAGCATATTTGCATGTTGGTAAGTGACATGATGGATGTCTTGCTGAGTACATTCAAATGTACTCATTATGGTTTCGCCCCTGGTATCTACTTATCAGATTTTGAGAAGGAACCTCCGAAGGATATCTATGAAGAGAAGTACGGAGCTGACGGTTTTGCGAACTAGGATCGTCTCCGGGTCAGCAGCCTGTAGGTTAAGGCGTGACTTGGGCTCAACTACGTTGTGTTTTAATTGTCTTCCGCTGTGTTTGTTAAGTTGCCTGCCCTTTTGGCAGTTACTTTAAACTTGATCATGTGATCATTTGTGTAATACCTTTATGTATTCGTGTAATGGATGATGTATATCTGTGTGCCAACTGTGTATGTTGTTCACGACTGATCTTTCTGGGATCGTGAATGTATGCATACGTAGGGTTTCAGACTGCCGGTCTGGGGTCCTTACACGTGTAATCCCCGGAAGCAAATCCTCTATTCCTTAAGCAGTAGATATTGATCCTTTAGAAGCCCGGATGGGTTTTCCGTAGTACCTCAGGAGTTTTTGGTCTCGTGTTTCCCGATGTTGCTTCCATATCTTGTTCTTCTCAACATCCTTTTCGTCCGTTGAAACCTTGTTGTTGCTTTCCACTTCAGTTCTTCTACCGACGTCTAATCAAAACTTCCCCGATCATCTGCAGATGGATCTCAGGTTCTACCCGCAGGTGGTTCGGATGACTCGTTGTGAGAGCACCGCCGGTTATCCGGAGATGCTGAGAGACATGGTTACTTATCTGGGGTTCCGTTGGGCACCAGAGTACAAGGTCTACGAGCAGCAGCGAGAGTTTGACCAGACCTACTACCAGGCTATCGTCTACATTCTGTCAGATGATGGCATGAGCGTAGTCCACCGCTACGAGGCAGTAGGTTCCACAGTGGATATGGCCGTGCAGCAGGCAGCTTATGTGAGTCTCACCGTCCTTCGTGCTGACTACTGGGGATTTGACGATTCCATCTATCGCCACATCCCCCGTGGTTACATCACTTCGGAGGGAGCTCACTTCACTCTCTACGACAACTTGGATGTTTACGAGCATGATAACTCCAGGCTGCACACCACCGCTCAGTTTGTGAGGCACAGTGACGCGGTTGCCCGCACACTTTCTCAGGAGTTGGCTTCAGTCAGAGAGCAGCTCTACCTTGCGTTGACTCGTCTGGCGACGTACACCACAGACTTTGTTGGAGACGAGCGCTTCGCACGTTTTGAGCAGCCAGTTGGTCGTCCTCTGCCAGATGCTGGAGGTTACGAGCCGATCAGAGGTCCATTCCTCAACCTTGGTGCTGGTTACACTGGGATTCCCCGCTTTGGAGCACAGGGAGCCGATGCTATGTACTTCACCACACCGAGAGTCGGGCTCAGACCACGTCAGATCTATGTGGATCGTCGTTCTACTTACTTTCGTGGGCGTCCTCCTCACCGTACCTCTCGTCGTACTACTCACCGCCGTCCTGCGTGATGAGCATGGGAGTACCGATGTATCCGTTCTTAGCTATGTTTAGTTATCCTTTGGCATTCGAACCATTTGTGGTGTGTTGGATATTCTGATGTATTTGAACATGTGATGATGTACCTGTTGGTTATCTATTCATGCGTCGGAATAATCTCTCTTTCGGTTGCCAAGTCTATCCTTTTCTGTTGTTGTGCTAAAATGCATTTCCATTCAGGATGCCGCCAACAAGGAACACCCCGCCTGAGCCACCGCCAATCACGGAGCTGTTGACTCAGATGACTCAGGTCATGACGCAGATGGCCCAGTTCCAGACTAATCAGCACAACAACCAGACCGCTCCACGAGTCAGTATCAAGGAGTTTCTGAGTCTGGGCCCGAGAGCTTTCGTGGCAACACGCGAGCCTCTGGATGCTGATGACTGGATCCGTGAGATAGCCAAGGCTCTCGACATCACTCACGTTGCTGAGGAAGACAAGGTCAAGTATGCCTCCTATCTGCTGAAGGGTCAGGCAGCTACTTGGTGGGAAAACTACCAGA
This sequence comes from Alopecurus myosuroides, assembly GCA_028641055.1. Lineage (NCBI taxonomy): Eukaryota > Viridiplantae > Streptophyta > Magnoliopsida > Poales > Poaceae > Alopecurus > Alopecurus myosuroides. The sequence goes on from CM054058.1 coordinate 43,201,519, forward strand.
CCATGAGAGCTGGCTATCCAATCACCTGGGGTTGTTTCAAGGAAGCCTTCCTGAAGCACCACATCCCAGATGGTCTCATGGAAAGGATGCGTGAAGAGTTTTGCTCTCTCAAGCAAGGCAAGCTGGACGTCATCGGCTATCAGAGTGAGTTCAATCGCCTCACTCGATACGCTGGAGACGAGGTATCCACTGAAGCTAAGAAGATGGCAAGGTTCCGCAGAGGTTTTAACCCGGAGATCAAGTACGCCCTCACCAACATCAAGACCAAAGACTTCGAGGAGCTCGTTAACACCGCGCTCAATAAGGAAAATGGGCGCAAGGCGTTCGTGGAATCTCGCAAGCACTCGCGTGAGGGTGGTTCCTCCTCCAACATGACCACCCCTCCGCAGAAGCGCCGCATCTGGGTGCCAAATGGTGCTGTCACTAGGGCTCCATATGCCCAAGCTTCTCCAGGCTACGCTCCCCGCCCACCCAACCCAGCTCAGATGCATGATCCAAGGGGTGCAATGGGGCAGCCAAGGCCAGGGCCTCCTCGTGTCGTCACTTGCTTCAAGTGCAAGCAGACGGGGCACTACGCTGACAAGTGCACTCAGAGGCAGCTACCTCCACCACCACCTCGTCCCAACACCAACCAGGCAATGGTGCGTGCTCCCCCGGCTAAAGCCTTCAACTCCAACAACAGGCCTGTCGGGAGGACCGCAAGGGTGAATCATGTCAAGATCGACAAAGCTGAGGAAGCTGCTGACGTCGTTCTCGGTACATTCCCCGTCAACTTTATTCCAGCTAAAGTGTTGTTTGATACCGGAGCATCGCATTCTTTCGTGTCAAAGACTTTTGCCACAACAAACAACTTAAGTGTGGTTCCACTAAGCAATCAAATCACCGTTCACTCTCCGGGATCTCAAATGTTGACTTCCAAGATAAGTAAGGATAATCAAATCCTAATTGGAGGCCACATATTCCTTGCTTCTCTCATGTTGCTGGGAAATTCTGACATTGATGTCATTCTTGGTATGGATTGGTTGAAGGCTAATAAAGCAAAAATTGACTGTGCTCAGAAGTCAATAACTCTGTTCCACCCTTCTGGCCAGATAGTCTATTCTCCAAAAGAATCAAGTTCTGTTCAGCTATGCACCCTCGATGCAAAACCTCTACCTCTACTCGAAAATGTTCCGGTGGTTTGTGAATTCCCTGACGTCTTTCCAGAAGAGTTGCCAGGGATGCCTCCGGACAGAGCAGTTGAGTTCGTGATCGAGCTTGAACCAGGTACTGCTCCAATCTCTAAGCATCCATACAAGATAGCTCCTCCTGAACTGAAACTGTTAAAGGAGCAAATCGATATGTACATGGAAAAAGGTTACATTCAACCTAGTTCCTCCGCTTGGGGTTGCCCAACTCTGTTCGTTGCGAAGAAGGATCACACAAAGAGACTCGTTGTTGACTATCGTCCTCTTAACGAGAAAACCATAAAAAACAAGTATCCAATTCCTCGTATCGATGATCTTTTTGATCAACTTGCTGGAGCCTCAATATTCTCCAAGTTGTACTTGAGAATGGGTTACCATCAAATAAAGATCAGAAAGGAAGATATTCCAAAAACAGCTTTCACCACTCGGTACGGTCTATATGAATACACCGTCATGTCCTTTGGTCTAACCAATGCACCGGCGACATTCTCTCGACTCATGAATTCTTTCTTCCATGAATACCTCGACAAGTTCGTTGTGGTGTATCTTGATGACATTCTTGTCTACTCAAAATCCGAGGAAGAGCATGAAGAACATTTTCGTCTCACTCTCATGAAACTTCGCGAGCATCGTCTATATGCCAAGTTCTCCAAATGTGAGTTCTGGATTCCAGAAGTTGCTTACCTTGGTCATATCATCTCTGCCAAGGGCATAGCCATTGATCCAGAAAAGGTTAAAGCAATTGTTGATTGGAAACCTCCTAAGACGGTGAAGCAAGCAAGAAGTTTTCTTGGCTTGGCTAGCTATTGCCGTCGTTTCGTCCAAAACTTCTCCAAGATTGCCAAACCTCTCACTGATCTCACAAAGAAGGACAAGAAGTTCGTTTGGTCTCCACAATGTGATGAAAGTTTCAATCTCCTCAATACTAAACTCACTTCTACACCAGTTCTGGTTGGCCCAGATACTACCAAACCTTTCCAGATATTTTGTGATGCATCTCTCTAAGGTCTAGGTGCAGTTCTTATGCAAGAACGTCAAGTTGTGGCTTATGCTTCACGTCAGTTGAATGCACATGAGCTCAACTATCCCACACATGATCTTGAACTTGCAGCAGTTGTGTTTGCCCTCAAGAAATGGAGGCAATACTTGTTGGGTAATCGCACTGAAATCTTTTCCGATCATAAGAGTCTGAAATACATCTTCACTCAACCAGATCTAAACCTCAGGCAAAGGAGATGGATTGAAAAGATTAAAGACTTTGATATCACCATTTCTTACACTCCAGGCAAGGCTAATGTTATGGCCGATGCTCTCAGTCGCAAGTCATATTGCAATAATCTCATGATCATGGAAAGCCAACCTCCTCTTCATGAAGAATTCCAGAAGCTGAACCTTGGTCTTGTTCCTCAAGGTTATCTTGCAAACTTGACAGCCAGTCCAACTCTCGAGGACAAGATTCGTTCTGAACAACTTCGTGATGCTGAAATCAAGAAGATGGTAGAACACATCAAAGAAGGCAAGGAGAAATTTAAGTCCTTCTCAATTGGCGACAAGGGAACTGTGTTCTTCGAAGGACGCATTGCAGTTGCTCAAGTTCAAAGTCTCAAAGATGTCATTCTCAAGGAGGCTCATGAAACTCCTCTTTCCATACACCCTGGAAGTACAAAGATGTACCAGGAACTCAAAACACTGTATTGGTGGCCTGGCATGAAACGTGAAATTGCTCAATACGTTTCTGAATGCGACGTTTGTCAACGTGTTAAGGCAGTCCATCAGAAAACAGCCGGTCTTCTCCAACCTCTGAAAATCCCTGAGTGGAAGTGGGACATGATTGAAATGGACTTCGTCACTGGTTTTCCAAAGTCCAAGAAGGGCAACGATGCAATCTTCGTTGTTATTGATCGTCTCACTAAAGTAGCTCACTTCTTTGCTGTCAAGGAAACAATCTCAGCTAGCCAGTTAGCAGAGCTCTACACAGCAAAGATTGTTCCCCTTCATGGTGTTCCATTGGAAATAAGCTCAGACCGTGGAAGCATATTCACTTCTCATTTCTGGAAAAGCTTTCAAGAAGCATTGGGCACCAAACTTCTGTTCAGCACAACTTATCACCCTCAATCTCAAGGGCAAGTCGAAAGAGTCAATCAGATTCTCGAGGATATGCTCAGAGCATGTGGTCTCTCCTTTGGCATGAAATGGGAGGATTGCCTTCCATATGCTGAATTCTCCTACAACAACAGCTTCCAGGCAAGCCTAGGCATGGCACCATTTGAAGCACTCTATGGCCGCAGATGCAGGAGTCCAATCAATTGGTCTGGAGCTGGTGAACGTTCACTCTTAGGCCCTGACATTGTTAAGGAAGCCGAAGAGAAAGTTCAATCATTCATGACAATCTCAAGATTGCTTAGTCTCGTCAGAAAAGCTACTATGACAGCAAGCACCGGGATATGATCTATGCACCTGGTGACAAGGCATATCTCCGTGTAACTCCCCTCAGAGGCACTCATCGTTTTGGTGTGAAAGGAAAGCTGGCACCAAGATACATTGGTCCTTTCAACATTCTCTCAAGGCGTGCGGAAAATGCCTATCGTCTTGAACTTCCAGAAAAACTATCCAAGGTGCACGATGTGTTTCACGTGTCACAGCTCAAGAGGTGTTTCAAAGATCCAGATCGTGCAGTTGATCATGATTCCATTGAACTGCAAGAAGATCTATCTTATGAGGAGAACCCTGTTCGAATTCTCGATGAGACCGAGCGTAAGACTCGCAACAAGAGCACCAAGTTCTTGAAGGTGCAGTGGTCTTATCATTCCGATAAAGAGGCAACGTGGGAGACCGAAGAGGATCTTCGCAAGAAGTATCCGGACCTTTTCTCTTCTCAGTAGGAATCTCGGGGCGCGATTCCTTCAAGGGGGGGCGTTTTGTAACATCCCAAGTATGAAAATTACCTTTAGAATGTTTGTTTCTTGTTTTATTAATGTTTTGCATCATGTCATCATACCCATTGCTTTTGTTTGCATATGTTTTCAATTGTTTCTATTTCAAATTCAAGCCAATTTCCAAATCAAATTGTTCATACTTGTTATGTTACAATTTTCCAAATCAAAAGTTCAAATAAAACATTCATTGTTTCCATTAAACCATAAGGTTCAAACTATTTAAAATTATGGCTTTTATTAATTCACTTAATTCAAATGTTATTCAAATTCAATTACAAACAGCAACCATTTGAAGTTTATGGAACTTACAAAACAAATCCATCAATTGTTTCAAATAAACATGAATTTTAACAAGGCTTTTTAATTTGTTTAAGTTCAATTAATCAATTAATTCTAATATTCAATTAAATCCAATTATTTTCCAAACAGCAACTTAATTCAAAATTTTTGTAAAACAAAAGTGGCACTTTGTGCTGTTACAATAAATAAGCAATATAAAATTTAACCCTAAGTTTTCTACCCCAAAAACCCTAACCTTTTCCTCCTTTTTTTCAAATCAGCAAAAAAAAACAAACAGAAAAATTAAAAAAGAGAAACAGAGAGAGAGGAGGGCAGGCAGTGGGCAGGCCTAGCCCACCAACCGGCCCGATACCTGTTCGCGTCGTCTTCAACCTGTACGGCGCCCGATCCGGCTGTCCACGTCGACGGCAGCGCGCAGCAGACGGCCAGCGCTCGCCCCTATGCCCTATAAACCTAACCCTAGGCCCCGAGCTGCTAGCCCTAACCCTACTCCACCCTCTCCCTCTCTCCCGCCGTCGTTTTCCCTCTCTCTGCCCGGAATTCTCCCTCTCTGAACCTTACACCGGCGCCACCCCTTCTGAATCCGCGATGCTCGCCGCCGGTAGGGTGAGCCTGTGTGCAGGTTAGCAACGGGAACGAGCTCTCCGTGGTACCATCTACGTCCTCGACACCCCCACGACGTCCCGGAGCAACTGCAACGCCGCCGCCATCTTCTCTGTTGCCGCCGGCGATGTCGACCTCCCCCGACCCTCTGCTTCCTCTACAGGGAGGTGAGCGTCACCTCCACCTCCCCTCGCTCTCTCTCTCTCTTCTCTGCGATGCACACATCGCGCAAGCAGCACCACAGCACACCGCAGCGAGCCACAACACCGCGAGCCGCTCGCCGCCGGCCAGTCGAGCTCTCTGACGAAAGTTCAGAAACGCACGCAGAAAAATTCAGTTAAACGCGAACTGAAGCATAACCTCACCGCGCGTGCGTTACTGTCAAAACTGAATCGCTACCGCAGTGGTAGCACACTGCACGCGCGCAAGCCCAGGTCGTGGGTTCGACCCCCCGCGGCGCAGTTTATCCCCCCTTTTTGCAATTTGACACGCGGGAAGGCAGGAGGCCCACCTGTCTGCGGCAGTGAGCGCCACGTGAGCTGCCACGGTGGCCAGGGCCCGCTGGCAGTAGCCCAGGTTGGGCCACTGCGCGGTAGAAATTGTTTTCTGCCCAGTTTCTTTTAAATTTAAGTCCCTTTCTCTTACAGAATAGTCCCTGCTTTTAAAATGCTAATAACTTTTAATTTCTAAATCCAAATAATGCAAATAAAATATGTTTCCTGAACCAAATTAAATTCTCTATCTATTTAAACCATTTTTATTCTGTTTTGAACAATTCAAATGTATTCAAATTTCAAATTCAAACAACTCCTTTTAAATTTGATTAAATGCATAACTAATTCAATATTAATTCAAAGGCCACATATTAAATATGTTTTCCATGCTATTTTGAACCACCTTTCCAAATATAAATTTTGTTTCATGTTTTGAATAATTAAAATTGCTTAAATAATTTAAACCTTGTTTAAATCATTTAAGTTTGCTAAATTCATAACTTGCTCAAATTAAATTATTTTTGAACTTATAAAATATGTTTTCAAACCAAAAAAACATAATATTTTCAAATATGAATTTGAATTTATGTTTTGAACAAATAAAAATTCAAATAAATTCATACTTGAATTTAATTCATTTAAATCTTGTTTAAACTTGTTTAATTCATAAATAATTCATTCTAATTCCTTTTTTCAATAATTGAAACATGTATTCCACCTAAAATTTTGTGTTCTTTTCAAATATGAACTTTGTTATCTGTTTTGAACAATTCAATTTGGTGAAAACAACAAATACTTGTGTAACACCTTTAAGGAACCAAAAATTTCATAACTTAATAAATAAAATTCCAAACTTGGTAAACCTTATTTCAAATTGCACCTAAGGTTGTTTTCTTTCTGTTTTCCTCATCCATGCATCATGCTAATCCACTTTCACCTATTGGTTAGTTGTAAAACAATTGTTCCAACCTTAATTCATGGGCTTTTCATATGCAATCCAAGTTGCATGTGGGTCCATTTAATCATGTTATGTTACCATGTCAACTAGTTTATTTTGATGCATCAATTAAATGGTCATGCATCATCCCATGATTGTGCACTATGCCATGTTATTGATTGTTTATCTCACTGCGTTGTTTGTTTGCTTCTTCTCGAATAGACGACGACGTTGAGACAGACGATACTTACGACACCCCTTCCGAGGATCTAGCTCAGTACCAGGCTGCTGAGTTTGCAGGCAAGTATTCACTCACATGAACCATTGTGTTCCTTTCCACATTGGATACCGATACTTTCCGTTGTCTATTTCTGCTAGCCATATGAATCGTTGCTTCTGTTCGATCCTATCACATGTTATCCTGTAACCCTGATATAGCCTTACCTCCACACCTATAACCCCTTTGCTTGTTGCCCGTGTCTTACTAGCATGCTTAGGGTTGTTTCTGCTCGAGTCTGTTACCCGTTACTTTCTGTTACTATATTATTTATGGTCTGGGGCTCGATGTTTAAACAATCAATCATGCTAATGTTATGGTTAATAATAATTTGATGATAAGGCACCGGCAGGAGGCCCGACGTGGTTTTGAGGCCTGCTAGTGTCGACCCTAATTAGGAAAAGAGTCTTGTCTACTGATCCATGATGAGCGCACTATCCGCATGTGGGAAGCGTGTATGGGCGCCCCCCTCAATTTGATTCGATTCGCATCTCGTCCAAATCGCCTCATTTAGTTCGGGTTTTCCATTTGCCGCATGCATGATCTTGCGAACCCAGGCCAGGGTTGAACTTTTGTAGTCGGCATTTAGGGAGACACGTTCTTAGAGTGCTATGAGGGTCCCCTTTTCTTCGTGGGGCTTGATTAGCCGTGCGCTCAATTGCACGGGGTTCTTTGGGCTTGATGCGAAGAAGAGTTGAGTTGTGTTGAGTGCCCCGCTTGGTGGGAGGCATTCCATCTGGCGGGTTATTCTTACATGTACGGCCAAATTGGTGCACCCCTGCAGGGATAAATCTTCTCGAGAAGCCGTGTTTTCCGCGGTTATGGTTAACTTGGTGAAAGTACTGGCTAACAAGTACTCAGAACAACTTACACCTAACTAATGATAACTTGACTAGTAATATTCTTATTGACACAATAACTTGAACCATCATTAATCCAACTGTGTGAGTTATCCTCGGATTGCTTCTTTGGATAAGGGGCGAGATCCAGGATGGGTTTTGTTTGGAGTTAGTTGTAGTTGGTTACGATACGCTATCTTATCTCCTTTTCTGTTAGCCGGAAGTTGTAGTATGTTCTGTAGTTGGTTAGTGCAGCCAGCTGCCGCATCTTTTGTATCACCCTTCCTTCCGTTGAACCCAAAACATCTGTGCTTGATGTTGTGGGGTACATTTCGGTGAACTGTGAGTCTTGCTTGCCAGTACGTTGTTGTACTGACCCCTTTGGGGCTGTGGTTTCCGCAGACTACGCTTACGAGGATCCCCGTGATGGCTACTACGTGGAGTTTGACGAGGCTGCTGACGAGTAGATAGCGGACCCGGGCAGGATCCGAGACTACGTGGATGGGCTCCGTTTTCCTTTCATTCTCGGCCTCTTAGGCCTATCTGGATTTGTTTGTACTCAGACCTTTTGAATGCTTCCGCTGTGTTGTAATGATGATATGTTGGGACATGTGTCCTCTGGATGATTGTATTTGCTATCTCTGCTCTAGTGAGAGCTATTTGCAACTTATTTCTATTTATTTGTGTCTTAGAGATCTGTTGTGCTATCATCTTGTTAAACGCCGTTGACGTACCATGTGTGTATGGTATGAAGTACGTCAATGGTAGTATCCTGATTTCTATGGGATGGTTTACGTAGACGATGATCAGTAGGGGTTGGTTGTCACACATACGTGTGTTGGCCTACTCGTAAGAGATGCGGGTGCCGGTAAGCCTCGTAATCCAATCAACTACTGTTCAACGGAACTGCGAGTATCCTCTAGAAGTCTGGGTGCGACACCCAACAGCTGCGGCTACGAATTATAGGCTTCCTAGCTTTGCGGGTGGAGCCTCGGCTTCGAAGGAAGTGTCGGGTAGCTCGGCTGATCCTCTGTGCATTTCCCAGGGCCAGGTAAACTTTGCCATTTTCCTTCCATTATGTACTTCATTCATTTATGGTTTTTATCGGGTGCACGGAAGTGCTCCCGATGGGAGTAGCCCCCGAGGCTGTGGCCAATCGCTTGCGATTGGCTAGAGGCTCAAGAACTTAAGCTGCTTTCCTTTCTTGATTTTATCGGGTGCACGGCAGTGCTCCCGATGGGAGTAGCCCCCGAGGCTATACTCGACTGTTTACAGTCGTGAATAGGCTCAATTTCCTTCCATTTTCTCTGACTTCTTCATCTTCGTGTTTTGCAGTCTCTACTTGACTCTCTCGCAGCCATTGGTCGCCGCGTAATTTCGGATGAGGCAGATTGCATAACCCTTCGGGCGGATCGTGATCGACTCGTCGCGGAAGGCCAAGTTCTCCAAGGTAAGTTGATCCGTTCCTTCTACTTATTCTTTATGGTCGTGCGAATTCCTTTAGGTTGAAATTTATTGCTGTGTAGCCCAAGTCGAACTTCTGAAGGCCGAGAAGACTGATGCTATCACTCGGGTGAACACCCTTGAGGCTGAGTTGGAGGCTGCTCAAAAGGAACTTGAATCCTCTCGCAAGCAGTCGACTGACTTCGAGGGAAAGCTCGCTGATGCTTAGGACGCTCTGAAGCAACTGGAGGAGGCTGGCACCAAATAGGACAATGATCTTGTTGGCTTCATTTGTCCTCTGGCTCAGAAATTCGCTGGTAAGTCTCACTATAATTCCTGCTGCGCTGCGATTAGATCGGTCGTCGTTTTGAGTTTAATGACGTCTCTTTGCAGATGTCCTTGGCGTTGCGCTGGAGCTGCCCGGGGTTCAACGAGTGGACGCCCTGATGAACTCTTGTGCTCATCTCCAGAAGCACGCGAGTGGGATCTGCTCCCTCATTGGCGATGCCATTCGAGTGCTGACGCAATTCCACGAGCGTCTTCTGGTGGATGTCGCAGTTCCGCCCACGCTGGATGGTCTCCTGAAGGTTTTCCTGGAGGATGATCTCCTTCAGGCCTACTCGGTCTCCTAGAGTGCGGGGCGAAGACTGCCATCCAGTTCGCGTTGGCGCATGGAGTCGCAGGCTTGGACGGGGCGTACTCGAACCTTCCCGTCGATGCTACCACAGGCAGAAAGGTAGCGCTTTGTCCTTTCGGCGATCCGGCTGGAGTCCTTGCTCGAAAGCTATCTGACTTGATTGCTCGTGCTAGTCACAAGGGGCAAACTGCCGCGAGTGGCAGCACTTCTGCAATTCCATAGGATAGACTTTATTTAGTTTGCTCTTCTGATGTAATGAACCTTGGGATGTATTCCCGTATTCTGCCTTTAATCGAAATGTTCTTTTGATATCTGAGATGTGATTTCTTGCACTTGATTGTTATGAGTTCCTCCCGATGGGAGTAGCCCCCGAGCACCTGTCGAATAGGCGGTTTATTTCTCGAGTGGGGTGTCTTGAATTCTTCCTTAAATTTTCTTATCTCCTTCGAGGTAATAGGTGCTGCCGCGGAGTCTTCGAGTGGATCTGCTGTACGATTGGATCCCCTTGTTGTTGCTGCTAGTACCTTTTCTTCTCTTCGTGATCGTGTCACGGATGATGAACGCAAGTTGAAATCTTTGCGTGGAGTGACTGATGTAGCCAAGTCTAAACAGAAACTTGCGGCTGAATGTGAGCAGTTGGTGATGGAAGAGTTGGCAGCCGTTGCCAAGGATATGCTTTGTAAGCACGTGACCCCCTAGCATTTTGTTTGACTGCATCTTTTCCCCTTTTTTGACTCTCTGCAGCTTTCTTTGTAGTTGTTGAGCCTGTCGGTCAATGTGAAGCGCATTGGGTAGATAACCATATTGCTCATGAAGCTGGTAGCTCAAAACCACATGCAAACAATTTCTGGTCGCAGTCGAGGCTTTGTTCTAGCTACGTTGAAGTATCGAGTGGGCCAGGCGAAGATACTCGTTGATTCCTGTCACAAGGCCCTGATAGCTTTGAACCGCGCTTTCTATCCGCTGGAGAGAGGTCCAGAAGACTTGAGTCAGTTGCTCAGATCTTTCGGTCGAGTAGGTGAAATTCGCGAGTGCGTCCGCCAACAACTGGTTTGCGGGTCCTTAGTAGCACTTGCTTTTGTCCGATTATGGCATCCTGAGGTCAATTTCAACTCTGAGGCTATGCTTCCCAATGCTCTAGTCGATATGACCTCTCATTAAACGGTCATTCGTCCTGCCGTAGAGGAGATTATTCGACTGACTTCTGAGGAGGTTAATCGAGTCTTAGCCGAGGAAACTGCTCATCGCCATATGTAATTGTAGGATGTATGTATCCTGTTGTTTTGTATAGCTCTCTCAAAACTTTATAAGGTGTCAACCTTGTCTATACCTTTGTACTTGTAAATTTTCTTAAGGTGCTAAGTTGGGCGTAGCCCCCGTGTGTTTGGGGTGTGTATCTATTATTTAGCGTGTAAAGATCAAGAACATGAGTAGCTATGGTTGAGAAACCATGTATTTTATTAATATGACTGAGAAGACATGTATTTTCTTCGAGCTACAAGATGGCTAGTATAGCCATATTTTTGCGAGCAAGATAATCCTAAGGATATAATTTGCGGAGGTGCGCAACGTTCCACGGATTGGAGTAGATGCCACCAGTCTTCGGATTCTTCAGTCGATAACCGCCACCCGGGATAACTTCGTGTATTATGAAGGCACCTTCCCATGGTGACTCGAGCTTGTGTCCTTCCTTCTGCTTGAGCCGCAACACCAAATCTCCTACCACGAAAGCTCTGTGGCGTATACGGCGGCTGTGGTAGTTGCGGAACGACTGTTGATATACCGCGGATCTTGCGAGGGCAATGTCGCGTATTTCGTCGAGTGCATCCACATCTTCCGCGAGTGCCTTGTTAGAGGTTTCTTCGCTGTAAGCGACGACTTGTGGGGCGCTGAACTTGACATCTTCGGGAAGGACTGCTTCAGCTCCGTATACCATGAAAAATGGCATGTAGTTTGTTGATCGATTTGGGGTTGTGCGGAGGCTCCATAGTACGGAGGGTAACTCCTCTACCCAATGCCTTGCCGCTGGGTGTAGACGATCGAGTAGCCGTTTCTTTATTCCAGCTGAGACCAATCCGTTGGATCGCTCGACTTGACTGTTGGTTTGCGGGTGAGCCACTGAGGCGAAGCTGAGGGTGATTCCCTTTTCCTCGCAGAACTGTTGTGTTTCCTTTGCTGTGAAATTGCTTCCGTTGTCGGTGATGATGTTGTGTGGTATCCCAAATCTGCACACGATGGAGTCGAGGAATTTTACGGCACATTGGGCGCTGGCCGAGGTGACTGGCATGGCTTCGATCCACTTCGTGAATTTGCCGACTGCTACGATCAGGTGCGTATATCCTCTGGGTGTTGACTTGCGTAATGGTCCTACCATGTCTAGCCCCCATTGTGCAAAGGTCCAGGCGATCTTTACTATTAAGGTTACAGTGGCGGTGAGGCGGTGTCACACATCTAAAAATTACGGGACAAATGCCACTCCACTTCTCTCTCTCCTCGTATACACACGAGAACTAACTAACATGCATGCATGCACTAACAAACAATATCCACTCCACTTCTCTCTCCTCGTATACACACGGAACTAACTAACACACCGCATGCATGCGCTAACAAACAATATCCACCTCAACTAACCCAATTATCCGTCCAATTTTTAGTACTACTATTAAGGGATTATCCACGGAAATTAAGCAAGTATCCATCGCTAGCGTGACTTTGCCCGATCAATGGTGATCGTTTGGTGTGGACCGCCCAGTAAATATCCATTGAAGCGCACACGAGTATAATGTGGTGAACTCACGATATAAAGCACTCGGTAAAAAAAATCAAAAGCAATCGACTATAGATGAAAAAAAAACCGCTGCCTTAGTCCATCTTCTACCTTCAGTAGCTAGCGGAGGCTGAAAAAAAGAACCACTCCTTGAGTACATCCTCTACCTTCAGCGGCTAGCGGACGGGGCGGGAGGGCACTGCGTCCTCAGTAACCAGGTCCGGGTCGCGCAGGTCGTGATACTCCATCTCCTATCTGATTCGCGCTCCACCGCTTGATCCCTATATCCACCCGCTAGCAGCTAGGGAAAAGCAACGAAGAACAAGCCACTCACACGTACCCAGCCGACTCATGTGTTGTTACTTGCCTACATGTTCCAACCTATCTAGTTGATGAAGTGAATACGACGCTAGCAACTGGTCACCGTATACCTGTATGAGTGAGAGCTAAACCATGGCGATATACGAGAAGCTTATTTATATGTCGGTCGGTCATGGGCCGGTTTCCCGTTCGTTGGTCGTCGACCACGACGTAGCCTTGCCAACCCCATCCATGTTGCCATGCCACGCGTGGTCCAAGTGGTGTAAATGTGTTGTTGTCCAAGAGTCGAAACCACCTCTCGCCTCGCTGGGGCATCACCCACTCCAAGTCGGGTAGGTAACCGATAGGACCCCATAGAGAGCGGGAGACGTCCCCCACCCCATGTCCGTGGGTATCCAGGCGGCTCTCGCCGCACCATCGGTCGGAGTTCTCGCTGGGTCATTGTTCGTTCTCGAGCCAATCGGCCACATCATGATTTCTACGACCGTCTCGAACTTCCCCTCGCCACCTCTTGGAAGTAAGGCGTTGCCCTTCAAACCACAACGGGATATCCGAGACAACACTAACCATCCCGGCACTACCAACGGTACCACCAGACCATCCCGACACTCAACATAAGCCTATCAATCACCTTCTACTTTGACACCAGCACCGATTGTCATCAAGCACCAACCGACTACTTTAAGCACACCTCGACAAGCACTTGATTACGTCACACCGCTCACAACTTTTTGGGGAGGGGGGGGGGGGGTGACACGACCACGACAACGTAGGACTACGACAAAACTTATTAATGGAATTTTCGTTTATTCCGTAGCAAAGCACGGGCATTGTGCTAGTTGGTATAATGTGTAGTTCCGTAGCTGGAGCGTGCGGCTTGGGTGCAAATCGTTGACAAGCGTTGCACTTGTCGACTAGGTCCTTTGCGTCTCTGGCCGCTGTGAGTCAATAGAATCCTGCTCGAAAAAGCTTTGCCCACGATTGCCTTCCAGCTGGCATGGTGTCCACAATCTCCTTGGTGTATGTCTTGCAGCAATTCCTTGTCGTCCTCGGGTGCTATGCATCTCTGTAATATTCCCGAGATGCTCTGTTTGTATAATTCCCCGTTGATCACCCGGAAAGTTTTGCTGCGACGTACTATCTGTCGAGCCTCGCAAATGTCTGCTGGGAGCTATTTGTTGGACAAGTAGTCGAGGTATTTCTGCGTCCAGACTGGCTCGACCAGAAAAACTTGTCTTGAAATATAGTGACTGAGCTCGATTATGGCGATTTGTGGGCTAACCTCTGTCTCCGATGCTGCGGGTGCTCCCGCAGTCTTTTTGACTTTCACTGAACGTTTGATCATCCTCTCGAAATATATTCCAGGCGGTATGGGTGCGTTTGTGGACCCCATGTTAGCCAGCCCATCTGCTTCTTCGTTGTTGGATCTTGCGATGTGTTTTAGCTCACACCTTTTGAAACTTCCTTCGAGTAGATTGTACATGTCCCGATAAGCGACCATGTTTTCTGCGATAGCGTCGCATTCCTTCATTGTCTGTTGTACAACGAGGTTGGAGTCGCCATAAATCATCAATCGGGTGGCTCCGCATGCAGTCGCCATCTTCATGCCATGTAACAGCGCCTCGTATTCTGCGTCGTTGTTGGATGCTGGATCGTCGGGTGGGAAGTCCAATCTTAGGAAGTACTGCAACTTGTCTCCTCTAGGGGATATCAGGACGATCCCAGCTCCGGCTCCTTCGTTCCTTTTGAACCCGTGGAAGTACATGATCCAGTTACTCGTGTATTCTGGTGGTCCCGGTGTTTGCAATTCTGTCCACTCGCTTAGGAATTCTACGAGTATCTGTGACTTCACGGAATTGCGTCCTACGTATATGATGTCCCAGGCGCCTAGCTCGATGCTCCATTTTTCAATTCTTCCGGATGCCATGGGGTTGTTCATAATGGTACCGAGTGATGCGTCGTTTAGCACCGTTACTGTATGTTCCTGGAAGTAATGTTTGAGCTTTCGAACTGTGAGAACGACTCCGGACGCGAGCTTCTGGTAGTGAGGGTATCGCTATTTGCACGGCGAAAGCACCTTGCTGATGTAGTAGATTGGCCTTTGAACTCCATATGCCTTGCCGTCCTCCGGTCGTTCGACCACGATGGCCGTGCTGATGTCTTGATTTGTTGCGGCTAGGTATAGGTACAGTGGCTCCCTTTCTTGTGGTGTAGCCAAAACACGCCTGCTCTCTAGCGTTCGCTTTATATCTGCGAATGCCTGTTTTGCCTCGGGTGTCCACTCGAACTTTTCTGTCTTCTTCAACATCTTGTAAAAGGGTAATGCTTGCTCGCCCAATCGTGCAATGAATCTGCTCAAGGCGGCTAATCACCCTGCAAGCTGTTGCACGCCGCGAAGATTGGTTGCCTCCTTCATTGTTAAGATCGCTTGTATCTTATCTGGGTTGGCTTCAGTTCCTCTAGCGTACACCAAGTACCCGAGAAGTTGTCCTACAGGAACGCCGAAGACGCATTTTGCCGGGTTGAGCTTGATCTTGTATACGTTTAGAGCGTCAAATGTTTCTCTGATATCCTCGAGGAGCGTGTCCTCCACTCGAGTTTTGATGACGATGTCGTCAACGTACACTTGTTCGTTCTTCCCAATCAGTTTGGCGAGGCATTTTTGCATGCAGCACTGATATGTGGTGCCTGCGTTTTTGAGCCCGAAGGGCATTGTCGTGTAGCAGTATACACCGTGAGGTGTGATGAATGCTATCTTTTCCTCGTCTTTCTTCTTCATCCTGATCTGGTTATATCCCGAATAGGCATCTAGGAAGGATAGGCGTTGACAGCCTGCAGTGGAGTCCACAATCTGGTCGATCCGTGGGAGGGGAAAGTTATCCTTGGGGCAGTGCTTGTTCAACGACGTGTAGTCGATGCACACGCGAAGGATGTCAGTATTCTTCTTCGGGACCAGCACTGGGTTTGCTAGCCAAGTGGATATTTTGATCTCTCTGATGAATTTTGCTGCGAGTAGCCTGTTGACTTCTTCTCCGAGCGCTTTCTACTTGGGCTCTGAAAACCGTCGGGTGGTCTGCTTGATAAGCTTGGCGTCTTTGAAGACTTCGAGTGAGTGCTCGGCGAACTCCCTGGGTATCCCTGGCATATTTGAAGGCTGCCAGGCGAAAATTTCCCAGTACTCGTGGAGGATTTCGAAGAGCACGCCTTCCTATGCTGGCGAGAGGGTGGTGGACACCATCGCTGTCTTCGCAGATTCTGTCGGGTGCACTTGATGCTTGCGGGTATCGCTGTTCGCGCTGAACTCGAGCTCTAGGGCGTTTTTCTTCGTGAGGGGCATCACGGAGTGGTCCGTGATTTTTTCTATATCCTCCAGTTCCTCCTGCATCCCGAAAGATTTAGCAATTTCGTTGAACTCGATGTCGCACTTGTTGGATTTTTGGAAATCGCCATCGATGGTGATTTTGCCATATTCTTCGGGTAGCTTGAGATTCAAGTAGGCATAATGTGGTGCTGCCATGAATCTTGCGAACGCTGTTCGACCAAGAATGGCGTGGTACTGTAAAGGCCAGTCGACTATTTCGAAGTCGAGAAATTCTCGCCTGTAGTTGCTTCGATTGCCTAGCACCACTTCCAGATTGATTGTTCCGAGTGGGCGGATCGCCTTTCCTGGAACTATCCCGTGGAAGGATGTTTCTGATTCTGCGAGTCCGTCCAAGTTCCTGTTCATCTGACGGAGTGTGTCTGCGTAGATGATGTTGATTCCGCTGCCTCCGTCCATGAACACGCGAGCCAGCTCGTAGTTGCCGATTTGCGCGTGGATGACTAGCGCAGCGTGCCCTGGTCGATAGACCCGTGGGGGGTGGTCTTCCTTGGAGAAAGTTATTGGTTATCTGCCATCTTTAGGTACTCGGGATTTGTTGGTGGGGCTTGTACAGCCATGCATATTTGTCGTGTGTTCGTCTTCTGGACCCTCCAAGATGGACAGACCTTTTGTATCATCCCCAAAAGTCCTGCTGGGTTCGGGTATGCGTTGCCGCCCGGGTTGGCGGCAGGTGGTGCAGGTAGTGCAGCTAGCACCACATTTTAATTTCCTGGTGGAGGCAGGGGTTGTGGTGGTTGAAATCCTTGGTGTCCTCCTCCTGGAAGTTGCGGGTAACCTTGACCAACTGCCGTCCTTTTTTTCTTCGAGAAGGCCTCATGTATTTCAATGAACTTTCGACAATCCTTGAGAAGGTGTGTTGCCTTAGTTTTTCCCGTGCGCTTATCTGTAAATAGATGTAGCGTACAGTATCCATCGAGGTCCTCCTCGGGAGTTTTATCCTCTGCCTTCGGTTTCCATTCGCGATTTCCACAACGTCCATTATCGCGATTTCGCGTTAATTCTGCCGCCACTAGTTCTTCTCGATCATCCTGATCATAATATTTTCTCCTCTTCTTTCGACCATGGCAGTCATCTTCGGGTGCTGGCGAGGAAGCCCTCTCGTTGCGCACCGAGTCTTCTCCGTTGGCCCATCTGTCGGCTATAACCATTAGCTCTCCAATAGTTTTGGGCGCGATTCGTCCCAGTTCTTCTCTGAAGGTTGTTCGTCGAGCGCCCTTTGCAAAGGCTTTAACGGCTACTTCCTCTTATATATTTCCTGTTGTGTTCCTGAGTGTGGTCCATCGCTGGATATATTCGAGAGTAGACTCGCCAATTTTTTGCTTACATGCTCGCAGTTCCTCGATGGTCGCTGGTCTTTTGTAGTTTGCTTGAAGTTTTTGCAGAAGTCGTAATGTAGGTCGTCCCATGACCCGTAAAAAGCCTTTGGTCTTGCTTCAAGCCAGCTACGTGCTGCTCCTACTAGGTGTAGGTTGAGTTACTGCATAGCCGTGTTCTTGTTCCCACGTTAGCATTTTACTGCCGTGTGGTAATCCGACAGCTATGACGAAGGATCGAGTGAACCATCATACTTTGTTACTTCCGTTCTAAGTTTGAACCTTTTTGGTAGACGCTCCTCGCGGATGCTGCGAGCAAAGCATAGCGTGCCGCAGGTCTCATCATCAGAAGAGGTGGATGAGGAACGTGCGCGGTTCCTCGCAGCTCTGGCCTTGTCCACTTTATTTTGCGCCATATCTGATCGCGCGTTGTAACCTGGCTGATCGCGATCAGTTTCCTTTCTTGGCTCCTTGCTGCGATTTCGCGAGCGGCTGCTATGATGTCGCGAGCCGTGGTCTCTATTCCTCGGGCTATCTTCGTTGCTACTCGGTCTATCACCACGTCGCCGGGCTTATTTTCCTCGGCCACGGCGAGGCGATTTTTCCCTCCTGGGCGAAGTACTCCTGTGTCTGCGGGATGCCTCCTTCTCCTTCTGTGCGGCTGCTTTCCTGCCATCGTAGGAGGCAAGCTTTTCGGCTGCCATGCCCAGTCCTTTCTGAACTTGCTTGTATTGCTCTGCTCGGGGGTCGTTTTCCCCTGGTTGATTTATCTGCATGTAGGTGGCTGCAGCCAGGACCACGGCGGCGGGAGTTTGTGGATGGACGTTTCCATCCTCGTCGACGCGCATAAGGGAAGGTCCGAGTGACTTGCTGATTCCGGTTAGGGACTCGTCATCCATGGTTGCGGTTCTTGAGGCGTATCCTTTCCTTGCGGGACGATTCCCGACAGAAGGTGTTAAGGACAGCGCGGCCCGGCATTGGCTCGACTCGTCCGCCAATCTTCTCCGCTCGGCCAGATCTATGCGAGCTTCTTTGATTGCGGTAGCCGCTCTCACTAGATGATAGTGGTAGGCGGTCATGTCTCCATGAGGAGCTCCGACTGCAGGTGGTTTGCTCGTGCGGATAGCCTCCTTTGCTCGGACCCAAGCATCTCGCGAGACGCCGATCTCAGCGCGTTCCCTCGCGTTGTGTTCAGTTTCTTCGGGTGGATCTCCTGATCCTGCCATGCAGACCTGGGCCAGATATGGCTCGCGGGTCCTAGGCGTAGCTCGGAAGGTTTTCCTGATCCAAGAAGATTCCTCTGTGGAGAGGGTATGGAAGTTGCTGGTGTTGAGGCGGATGGATTCGCCGCTTTTCGCCAAGTCGCGATCCTCGTAATAGGGTCGCGAGTCGACAGCTTCTGGGCTAGAGATCGACCCAGATCTCGATCCCTCGAGATCGGTTTGCTCGGGGAAGCGGTGGATCCCGTCCTTGTTGGTGTTGAATTGGAAGCTCCCGAACGTCAGGGTGATACTCTTCTCGAGGTCACTAAATACCAGACGTGATTCCGGCGAGTGTGGGGTGACTATGACTGAAATTATTCGGATCGGATTGGTCGGAGTTGAAGTTGTGGGGTTCCAACGTGAGTTGGTCGTCGATGAGGCCGAAGATGCCGGAGATCCAGCGCCCGCAGTTCCCACAGACGGTGCCGATTGTCGAATCTGCATCTCAACAAGTCCCTCGGGTGAACCCATAGGGCTTCAATTAGGAGAACCTGTGGGCGCTGGTGACAATCGTCGGCTAAACAGGAGGCACGATTTACCTAGGTTCGGGGCCCTCGTAGAGGTAAAACACTTACTCCTGCTTCTGTCGATCTGTATTCACGAGTAGATCCGTTACAATGGGGGGTTGATCGAGTCGAGAGTATGATCTCGATCTCAAGACTTGGTGGTGCCGTATTTCTTGTCCCCTCCCGGTGGTTCTCTTGGCCTTATATAGGTGTCCAGGTCTCAAACCGTACCCGTGGAGGACTCAAACCCTAACCTAAAGTCGGTTACAAGTTTCCTAACTTGTCCCGCAAGGACTTGCGGGTGGGTTTCAACTGGGCCTTCTAGAATAGTACATGGCATCTCCTCTTGGGCTTAGATCTTGGGCCTTGGACCAGGTGTCATTATCCGAAAGGTCCAGGATTCATCCCTTCGTCATCCCTTCGTCACCCCATCGTGGCAGCATATAGGGAGATGTATATTACGAGTGAGAGTACTACTCCGTGCCCATACATATACGATACAATGTCTAACACGGATGATGGAGGCGACCTGCTATACATGTTTGCCATGGCGGCGTGAGAAAATGTTAGATGCTAATAACGGGAGGACGGAAAGAGGGAAATATCGGCAGATCGAGACGATGAGAACATGTTAACAATAGATAGTTTGTATTATCATCCTAGTATGGATAGTACACCTGAGACAGTGCATATATAATACTATCATCGAACTAGTATGTTGTTCACACTTAAAATCGATCCACGGCTGGTCGCGTTTGTATTACACACTCAAGCTAACGTGGTGGGGGCATGGACCCTCGTCTCGTGTTTCCCGCGGCGGTTCCTTAGCGTTTTCCTTTTCCTTATCGTCACGAAAACTATTTCTGTTTCTAACCCTCTTGTGTAGCGCCCAACACGGCGGCGCAGTGGTTCCAAGGTCAACTCCTTCGCACCCGGCGTGGTGGTTGATGGGTCAACTCCTTCGCAGACCGTATTGTTACTCTTGCTACCATCATGATAGATTTGTCCTCTTCCTCGGTTTCACACGGTGGTAGCTGCTCTGCCTCCCAGCGACAACGTGCAATGCTCCAAGGGCGCGGGCTCAGATCGGGGGGTGGGTAGCGCAACGTCGGAGCGGAGCGTCGGAGAAGGTCGGCGGGCGCGGAGAAGGGAATCGCAGGGTCGGAGCGGTGGCGCTTGGCAGTTGGCGGGGGTCAGGGGAGCGCGACGCGACGCCGAGTAGAAACCAGCTGCGGTGGGGGAGAAATGGGTGGCGCGGCAGAGACGGGCCGATGGTGGTGGAGAAATGGCTTCCTCCGCGGCGCGCGCTGAACTGTCCTAGCGGTTGGTGCTATCGTCGTCGTCGCGCGCGCTTGATGGGATGCCCAAAAGAAAGAGCGCGCGGTCGAGATTTTCCCCACGTGTTGGGATGATTTTTTCGCGAGACGTTTTTTCGTGCCTCCGCTGGAGCGCATGTAACCCCCTGTTCCGAGAAGGAACTGGGAACGCCGCTTGGAAAGACAACTCCATGAAGTTCTAGTCCTATGAAGGCTTGGCGGGCATAGTGTTCCCAAGTAAAATCTACCTCTTGAAGAAATGTTTTCACTCAAAACCTGCATTAGTCTAGACTCTTTAGAGTCGAGGAGCGTAGATAGTGCATCAACTACCCACCTAACTTAATGAACTTGTTGATTAACGCTCGTTACTCATTCGTTCCTATTTGACCCCTGCTTAGTCTATGAGAACCTCGAGGAGGCATCCTTCGACATCATTGGAGGCCAAGAAGACATCTACTACGAGGAGCCAGATCTCTCCGGAGGAGTGGAAGGGGTGGATTACACCATCCAGTATGGAGCCAGCCCAGATGCGGCAGAGTCGGACTAGGTTTAGCCTAGTCTAGAAACAAATACCTAAGCACGGTTGAATCAAGCAGCCTTAGACTTCTATATTGGGATGTTGTGTTCCTATTTATGCACCTACTTTGCATTTCGGTTGTTGTTAGATCTTCAGTAATGAGATGGCCTCATCACGAGATCATTCTCTTGTCTGCACACTATGTTTTGTAATATATGTTGTATGACAATCAAGTCCCGCAATGTTTCTGCTGTACCACCCTGAGGGGTGTAATATTTGCGGAACGGTGTTCCATGAGTGTTATGTCAACGACTTGCGTACTACAACATGCAGTGGCTAGGTCACCAAAAACCCGTAGCTTTTGATTGAGTGGAGTAGAGGTTGTGTTGATTGCGCTCCAAATTTTAGCACCATGTTCAAGACCATACGTATGCGCTAGCACGTCCTCGGAAAGCGAATTGGCAAGAAAACTCAAGACATGTTGATCCTTGGTACCCACACATCATACGCTGAATTTGGGACTGTGATCCTCTTCTTGTTATCATCTCGGTATCTATGAACTCGGATGGAGGAAGATCATGGCATTCAAGGAGGGGCATCACCCGAGCACCTCGGAGAGCGGGCAACACTTTTTTTTTTGAAACGGAAAACCCAGCCTCTGCATCCAGTGGATGCACACAGCTTATTTATTAAGAAAACATCCAGAGTCAAAATATCATCGTAAATATTACACCACCAATGTAATGAATCTCAACGACAATGCATCGTGGCTACAAGCACGAGCCACCAAATCATACGGAGACTACACATACTGTATCCTCCTTGTGTGCAACCACCCACCCTGGCTGAAGATAGGCCGCACGACCGCCAGCAAGCGTGCACATCCTGTATCCAATCTTCCACGTAGGTCTTCTGGTGAAAGGAACGACCACATGTGGATCCAGTGGGTAGCCCTGTGTACCACCTGCAAAAAATGACCAGCTTCCATCTTGTTAAAAATAACATAATTTCTGCAATTCCAGATTGCCCAAAGAAAAGCACAAATACCAATCCGTATCCTAGCTTTAGTCTTTTTATCTACCCCATCTAACCAACCGCCAAACAGATTGTCAATTGTTGATGGTGGAGAAATACTAAAAGTGAAGTGAATTAATCTCCAGATCTTCTTAGCAAAATCACAAGAAATAAATAGATGTTCAATAGTCTCTTGATTACCACAAAAAACACACTTTGGGCATCCCGTCCAACTCCGTTTAGCCAAATTATCTTTTGTTAATAGCTCCTTTCGATAAAGAAACCACATAAATATTTTAATCTTAAGTGGTACTTTTATTTTCCATATATATCTCCGTAAGCATTTAGTCCCCTCATTCATTAAATCCTCATAATAGGATTTAACCGAAAAAATGCCAGAAGTAGTCAACGTCCACTTAAAAGAGTCCGGTGTAATAGAGTTGTGAATGTTCATTAAGCGTTCAACTAAATGCAACCATGCGTCCCATTTATCTCCAGTTAATGCTCTTCTGAACTGTAAGTTAGGGTGATCATTCCATAATACATGGGAGACAAAAACATTTTTATGCCGCACCACATTATATAAATTCGGATATTGGTCAGCAAGAGTAGTATCTCAAAAAAATGTCCTCCCAAAAACGAATAGTTTCACCATTCCCCAACTTAAATTTAACTCGCTGAAAAAAATCTCCTTTGACCCTCATCAAACCCTTCCAAAAAGGTGAATCAGTATGTTTTGCTTCCACCTGTTGAAGTGGTAAATCTCTAATATATTTATTATGTAGTATCTCACTCCATACTCCTTCTTCATTAAGAAGTTTATAGAGCCACTTGCTTAAGATACACTTATTCTTAATCTCTAAAACCTCGATCCCCAAGCCCCCTTGATCTTTTGGTCTACAAATTATATTCCACCTAGTTAACCTATATTTTTTTCTTCTTCTCAAAAAAAGATAGAAAGAACATAGGCAAGCTCGAAAGAACAGAATTAATAAGGACCAACCTATCACCATAAGAGAGTAATTTACCAATCCAAGTACTCAACTTGTTTTCAAAACGGTCCTCAATCGGAAGCCATTCTTTATTCAACAGTTTTCGATAATGAATCGGAATACCCAAGTACTTAAACGGTAACTGTCCTACCTCACACCCAAAGATGTGACGATACTCATCTTCTGCCTCAGACGCAGCCCCAAAGCAAAAGATTTCACTCTTATGGTAATTGATCTTAAGACCCGATAGTTGCTCAAACAAAGAAAGAATAAGTTTCATGTTAACTGCTTTATCGAGATCATGTTCAAGGAAAAGGATTGTATCATCCGCTTACTGTAGTATTGAAACCCCACCTTCAACTAGATGTGGTACAAGTCCCCCAATACTACCTTCTTCTTTCGCCCTCGCAATGAGAACTGCTAACATGTCAGCTACTAGATTAAAGAGAATAGGAGATAACGGATCCCCCTGTCTAATCATCTTAATGTCTGGAAATAATGACCAATATCATCATTCACCCTGATACCAACACTCCCCCCTTGAACAAATCTCGCAACCCAGTCACACCACAGTGGTGAGAAACCTTTCATCCTTAATGTTTGTTGCAAAAATGACCAACTAACCTTGTCATAAGCCTTTTCAAAATCTATTTTAAAAAGAACTCCATCCAATTTCTTGGAGTGAAGCTCATGTATCGTTTCATGTAGGACTACTACCCCTTCTAAAATATTTCTACCAGGTAAAAATGCAGATTGAGTAGGTTTAATAATTCGCTGCGCAATCACAGTAACTCTATTAGTACCAACCTTCGTGAATATTTTAAAACTGACATTCAGCAAGCAAATAGGCATGTACTGTTCTATTCTAGCTGTGTCTTCCCTCTTAGGTAAAAGCGTAATGACTCCAAAATTCAGCTTGAATAATTGTAACTCTGCTGCATGTAATTGAGCAAACATGGACATCATATCCAGCTTAATCACATCCCAAAACTTCTTATAGAACTCAGCCGGAAACCCATCCGGTCCTGGTGCTTTATTAAGTTCCATTTGAGTTACAGCGTCAAAAACTTCCTCTTCAGTAAAAGGAGCAGTTAAAAGGTTGTTTTCCTCTAACGACACTTGAGGTAGATCATCAATCCTCCCCTCATCAAGTGAAATATTTGTCTTTTCGGATGGCCCAAAAAGTTTTTTGTAATATTCAGAAATAAAACACATCAAGTTCTGTTGGCCAATAATAGTCCCCTCGTCTTGTTCTAACTGAAATATTTTTTCTTTCTATGTTTGCCATTAGCCATCAAGTGGAAATATTTTGTGTTATCTCCCCCCCCCTCTTTAATATATCTCATCTTAGCACGTTGAGCCCACTTGGACTCTTCATCTCGTCTAAGTTTAGCTAGGAAGAGTCCAGCCTCCCGCTTAGACTTTCTTTCCTCAGTAGAAAGAAGCATAGTCTCAGCTTTAATATCCAATTCATTAATTAGTAGAATTAGTTTATCCCTCTGAAGTTTATATTCCTCACTCATATTCTTAGCCCATCCCCGTAGAAAACTACGCAGATGTCTAATCTTGTTTTGCCATCTCTCAACAGGTGAATCTCCCACATGCGGAATCATCCACTCTTTTCTAACCATATCACAAAAACCCTCTTGTTTCAACCAAGAGAGTTCAAACGAAAATGTGGATTTGTTACCTTTATGAACTGAACAACCCGAGTCCACAAACAAGGGCACATGATCAGATCCTGTTCTTGCCAAAGCCTGAACAGTAACCAGGGGGAATTTCTGTTCCCACTCTACACTTGCTAATACACGATCTAACTTCTCATAAGTAGCTATGTCTCGTCTACTAACCCAAGTGTATTGCCTTCCTGACATCTCTAATTCTTTTAGGTCCAGACTATCAATAATGGCATTAAAAATAGAAGGCCACCGTGTATTAAAGTTATCATTACTTTTGTTATTTGGCCTACGCATAATGTTGAAATCTCCACCCACCAAAATAGGTCGAGTCTCACTCTCACAAATACGAACTAGCTCAGACAAAAAAACAGGTTTTTTATCATCTTGAGCAGCCCCATATACTACAACCAGCGCCCAAAGAAAACCATCATCCTTTGTGCGTAGGTGGAATTTAACAGATAACTCTCCCGCAATCACCTTCTGAACCGTCAAGATATCACTATTAAAACCAACTAATATTCCACCCGATCGTCCTTGAGGTGGTAAACAATACCAACCAAAATTACGACCACCAGCCAAATGTGATAATAAGCGTTGCTCAAAACTAGACCTACCAGTTTCCAAAATAGCAACAAAATCCAATTTTAACTCACGAACAATCTCATTAACCGCTAAATGTTTTGCACTATCCACAAACCCATCCGTATTCCAAAAAATCCCTTTCATTGATATTAATTTTTTAGAATAATATTTTTTAGTCTACTGCTTCTCCTTTTTGGCTTAGAGGATGCACTATTCTTCTTCTTACGGGGGCGTGTGATCTTCACCGTAAGTGATTGAAAGCTCATGATCCCTCTAATGATTTTGGTGATGATGATAACACGGGTATCATCTATCTAACAGTGTTGTTTTAGTCTGTGCAGCTCTTATCTCAGATACTTATTGTTATATTCTTGACGGAAGATCAAAGAGAAGGACTACATTCTGGTTTCTATGCCACCGGAATTTTCAGTATGCACACCGGAATTTCCGGTGCCTATGGGGCGGAATATCCGGCCCCAACACCGGAATATTCCGGCCCTTTTCTGGAATCTCTGAAATGACTAAGTATTTTCACTGCCCGCGCACAGAAGCTAGGGCGGAAATTTGCCCCGGAAATTTCCGGTGCAAAAATCCGGCCCTCTGGGACTTAGAAGAAATTGGAGCACTCTCAGCTGCCCGCGCACAGAGATGGGGGCGGAAATTCTGTCCGGAAATTTCCGGGCCCGGACATTTCAATTTTCCGCCCCCGGGATATTTCAATATTCCGGCATTCTGGTCCTTAGCCGTTTTTCAACAATTGGCTGCTGCCCGCGCACAGAAGCTGGGGCGGAAATTTGCCCCGGAAATTTCCGGTGCAAATATCCGGCCCCTGGTCCTTAGTCATTTTTCGTCAACGAGCTGGTGCCCGCGCGCAGAGAGCGGGGCGGAGTATTGGGGCGGAAATTTCCGCCCCCGGATATTTCAAATATCCGCCCCCCGGACTATTCAAAATTCCGGCCCAGGCAGACCGGAAATTTCCGGTGCTTGCATCGGAATATTCCGGTCCTACAGGACTGCAACGGTCAGAAATTGGAGGAGCCTAAATAGCTGTCTTCTTCCTCTAGATAGGTAGCTCGTCCATTCCTCTCTCTCCTCCATTGTTGTAGAGCTCAAAACGCCCCGATCTCCCTCCTCCCCCAACCAAACTCGATGCCCTTCAAGGATCTCATGGAGGAGGACTAGATCTACCTTTCCACCAAGCCAAAACGTGTGTACCCACACCACAACTCTTGGGATCTTGTAATCTCTTGGTTGCTTTGTCATCCAAGGGAAACCCTAGTGCTTGTAGCTTCCACCTTGTAGCAAGAAGCTTCGATTGTTGAGAGCCTCCATCTCACTTGTGGAGTAGCCTCAACCCCTTGTAAAGGTTTTGTCAACGCCTTCAAGTCGATCTCATAGTGGAAACAAGAATCTCCCTCACCGGAGAAGCTCAAGGAGAACAAGGTGTGCACATCCGTGCTATTGAGGAGCGCCTAGGTGGCTCCCCACCTCTCCAACGTAGACGTACTTCTTTTAAGAAGGAACTACGGGAAACATATCCTTGTCTCCGTGTTTTTCACTTGTTGTTATCTTGTACCGTTCCTTTATTTCCGCTGCTACTTGTTCCGTACCACCTAGGGTTTTCACTTAGTTGCACATTTAGGTAATCAAGCCTTTACTTTCTTAAAGCCCCCATTAAAAGTGAAAAAGAAGTAAAATTTGTAGGTCACCTATTAACCCCCCCTCTAGTTGACCATATTGCACTTTCAATTGGTATCAGAGCCTCGGCTCTTTTATCGGGCTTAACCGCCTAAGAGTAATCATGGTCAACGGAGATGATCCCGAATCTTCTAAGGAGGAGCTCTCCAAAATGGCCGACACTATAGCCAACCTAGAGACAACGGTTTGTACCATTCAAACCCAATTGTCCAAGGTTAGCTCTAGTGTGGGCTCGGAGGTTTCCTCCATCAAGAAGATGTTGGAGAACATGATGGGTAGAACCAAGGGGCCGTCTCACTCTCCCCATGTCACCGATGAGGATAGTTCGGATGAGGAAACAAATCCGGATATTTCCGAAATCGAAGAGAACATTGCCAAAGCTAAGGCTAAAGCCGCACAAAAGGCTAAAGCCAAAGCTAAGGAGAGTGACGGTGGCTCCAAGTCTCAAACGGCTAATGGTTTGGGGTCCAATTCAAAAGTTCCACCACCGCAAAACTATGATTCTATCCACCCAATCGTTTCCATGCCACACATCCTTAATGTTGGAGTTCCACCCATCCTTAACACTAACGAATTTTCCTCTTGGAAGTTTGAAATGGAATCTCACATTTCAGGATCGTGTACCGCATTGTGGAGAAGCGTGATCCATGGATTTCATCCTCATGACCCAAGCAACTTGACTCCAAGGGAGGATGTTGAATCTCAACTCAACAAAACTGCTCTTGTAATTATCCACAAGGCTCTCCCAAGGGAGCATCTCACTCACATCCGCGGTTGCAAGACCGCCAAGGAAGCTTGGGACAAACTTGACACCTTGTTTCAAGGAAATGCTAGCATTCAGTCTTCCAAGTATGATGTGGCCATTGACAACTCCGAGAACTTCGTTATGCAAGAGGATGAGACTCCTGAAGAGCTCTACAGAAGAGTTGTCACTCTCGCCAATCAACTGAGAGATTTTGGCAAGGAAGAGATCACCGATGAGTGGATAAAGAGGAAATTTGTCAAGGCTATCACACCCTTCGAGAAGAATCTCGCCACTAGTATCCGGACAAGAGCGGACTACAACACTCTCAACTCCATTGGTGTTCTTAGTGAGTTCATCGCAATCTCTCTCTCACACAAGAGCGCGGATGATGCTCTAGCTCGCTCTAGAGGGATGGGAAAGTCTCCCAACCTTGCATTAAAGTCAAAGGCAATGGCTAGGGTTGATGAAAGTGAAGAAGATGATGATGATGAGGAAGACTATGAAGACACTTACACGGGAGCTCACAAGTGCATTGCCCTTGCTATGCATGGATATTGGAAGAGATGGGAAGCTCACAAGGCCGGATCTCCAAGGCCTCCACGAAACAAGAACTACAAGAAGAAGGGGGAGCGACCAAGGACATGCTACAATTGTGGTAGCGCTAACCACTTCGTGAAGGAGTGCCCCTTTGAGCCAAGAGAAGAAAACGAAGGCAAGCTTGTTCGCAAAAACAAGACCAAGCCTCCTCAAAACAAGAACTTCGCAAGGAAGGTGCCAAGGGCTCTCTACGTTCAAGAGGGGGCGGTTCTTGAGACTTACATCTCAGGAGATGAAGGAGAAGATGAGGTAGTTGGAGTTGCTCACATCGCCAAGGCCACCGCATCATCACCTTCAATCTCTCTATTCGAATCCCCCAATGAGAATGTGGCTACCCGACCTACATGTCTTATGGCAAAAGCCACTTCGGTATGCTCTCCCAACTCCAAGACCATTGTCACTAACCCTCCTTCGCTATTGGATTGTGTTGAAAATGCTTGTGAGGAGGATAGTGAGTCTAATGAGTTAAGCATATGGCTATCTAGCCTTAAAGGTGAGACTAAGGAAACGGTGAACTCCCTTTTGAGGCAACTTGATGAGGCTAACTCTCTTGTTGATGAAAAGGAGGAGATCATCATGACCTTAGAAAGCCATGGAGGTCACACTTGCAATGAGCAAGAGCTTGAAAAAGCACTTGATAATGAGTGTTCCATTCGTGCCTCACTTGAGGAGAAATTGTCTTGTCTTGAGGAAAACTTCGCCATAAGTGTCTCTAAGCTTAGGAAGGAAAATGCTCAATCTCTTGATTTAATTAAAACTCTTGAACATGAAGAATTGAAGCTAGGAATTGCTCACGAGGAACTTGGCACTCGTCATGAAAAACTTGAAAAGGAGTTCATGTCTCTTAAGGAAATTCATGACAAGCTAACCAAATCTCGTGACAATCTTCTATCTCAACAATCAAACAAGCAAGTTGTATCCACGTCATTTTCTAGCTTGAATGTCTTGCCTAGCAATGCTTGTAGTACAACTAATCTTGTAGGAAACGTGAAGAGTTCTCATGAGATTTCTTCTCAACGTGCCAACAATAGAAAGGAAGGACTTGGCTATATAGCCAAGTCAAAGAAGAAGTACAAGAAGAAGAACAAGAAGAGAGTCATCTCCTCCTCACAAGAAGTAAGATTTGTGAAAGAGGGAGAGGTGACCAAAGGGAAGGAGACCAACACCATTGTGGGTGGTGAGACCTCTAGGGGGAGCACCACTCACAATAACTTTGCCGGAAAATATAATCCATCTTATGTTCTTATGAAGTCTAGAGATGGTCATGTATATGCTAAATATGTTGGTACTTCTTATGGTGACGATTATCATTGGAGTATTTGGGTTCCTAAGACCCTTGTCGCTAACATGAGAGGACCCATTCAAAGATGGGTCCCTAAATCAAGAAACTAATCTATTGTAGGGAAGTGCTTCCGGTTCAAGCAAATGGACGGTGGATAGTGGTGCATCCCAACATATGACCGGAAGCAATGACGCAATGAGTGATATTCATCCTCCATTACCTCATCTCAATTGCGTTACTATTGGTGACAACTCCGAACTAAAGGTATTGGGACGAGGCAAGGTAGCAAACTCAAATGACTTGTCAATTGAGAATGTTCTTCTTGTTGAGTCCCTTGGCTATAATCTCATCTCGGTTCTTCAACTTGCTAAAAGTGGTTTTACCTCTTTCTTTAATAAGGAGAATGTGATTGTCACTTGGGAAACGACTCTTAAAGTAGCCTTTGTTGGACATGTCGAGAACGACATGTATGTAGTGGACTTCTCTAAAGGAGACACGTGTGCCGCGACATGTCTAATGGCTAAAGTTGATGTGGGTTGGCTATGGCATCGCCGGTTAGCCCACACCAATATGAGGACGTTGCATGGCCTTCAAAGTGGCAATCATGTTCTAGGACTAACGAATGCTAAGTTTGCCAAAGATCGTGTGTGTAGCTCTTGCGTTCTTGGAAAACAACATGGAGAAGGTCACCCAACCAAGACCAACATCACCACCTCAAGAATCCTCGAGCTCATTCACTTGGACCTCTTTGGTCCTCTATCATATGATAGTCTTGGAGGCAAGAAGTATTGCTTGGTGATTGTGGATGATTATTCACGATATTGTTGGGTGTACTTCTTCAAGAGAAAGAGTGAGACTCAAAAGCGGGTCATCGAGTTCATCACTTTGGTGGAAAGACAACATAATACAAGCATCATGGCTATCCGAAGTGATAATGGCTCCGAGTTCAAGAACTACACCGTAGAGGGATTTCTTAGTGAGGAAGGCATTGCTCATCAATATCCCACTCCCTACACTCCTCAACAAAATGGTGTGGCGGAGAGAAATAATCGGACTCTTATGGATGCGGCTCGAACCATGATTGTGGAGTTCTCTTCTCCTTACAATTTTTGGGCCGAGGCCGTCTCCACCTCTTGTCACACTAGCAACAGATTATATCTCCGCAAGATCTTGAACAAGACTCCTTATGAGATCCTCACGGGCAAGAAGCCGGACGTTTCATACTTCAAGGTCTTTGGATGCAAATGCTTCATTCGCAAGAGAGGGAAACGCTTGTCTAAGTTCGAGACTAAATCTTATGAGGGTATCTTTGTTGGCTATGCCTCAAACGCTCATGCTTATAGAGTCTATAACAAGTCCACCGGACAAGTTGAAGAAGCTATAGATGTGGTATTTGATGAGGATAATGGGTCCCAAGGGGGCCGTATAAATCATGGTATTGTAGGAGATGCAATTCCTCCCATCGTCATAAGAAGAATGAGGATTGGTGAAATAATCCCCATTGAGGGACACCGGATGACGGAGGGAGAAGGACTATGCTCCACTCAAGTGGAGCCATTGACTACATCCATTGATGACCATGCTACCCAACAAGATGCACCAAGCCCTCATGCCTCACCACAAGGCCAAGCTAACAATCAAGGCCATGCTCATGATGAAGGCCAAGCTCACAATGAAGAACAAGATACACATGGTGATGATACAATTCATCACATAGGGGATCCACCTCCCGTCAATGATCAAGATCGCCTACAATCCCGTTCTTCACTCCAAGACGAAGCACATTGAGATTCGACATCACTTTATTCGGGATCATGTTGAGAAGGGTGATATTGATCTCTCCTATGTGGCGACCAAGGATCAACTTGCGGATATCTTCACGAAGGCCCTTGATGAACCAAGATTTCGGGGTTTGAGGAATGAACTAAATGTGATCGATGTGTCTAACTTCTCTTGAACCCTTGCATGAGTACCTTCACTATATGTGCTATCAAGTCTAGATGTAGGCATGGACATAGGGGGAGCGTAGTTCAACTCATGAACAAACACTCCACCTATCATGCGTAAAACAATCAAAACGTCATGCATATCTAGTCAATTTGTGACTTATTGTGCTTAAAACGTGAGTTATACTTTTGAGTCCAAGATACATCTTCGCGGCTCCTTGGTATCACTCAAACACGGTGGCTTCGGCCACCAACTTTTTCCTTTGAATTGTATTTTGATGTTTTCCTCGTGTTCGTTCGTTTGTTTGTGTTTTTCGTTTTTGGAGGCTTACGACTTGTTCCATCTTCCACAAAAACTCGGATGGCGTGGGAACACCGGAAATTCCGGCCTAGGGCCCGGAATATTCCGGCCCTCAGACATTTGTCCCAGAAATTTCGCCCATTTCCGATGTGCCCGCTCGCAGAGGGCACACCGGATATTTGGGCGGAATATTCCGGCCCAAATTTCCGGTGTGGTTGGACTGGGGCTATATAAGGACGACGGGAGGGAGCAGTTTCAGATTGCTTCCCTCCCCTCGCCTCCAGCCGCCGCCGCCGCCTCCGAGACTTCCGGGAGGCCCCTTCGCCTCCCCTCCTCGTCCTCTACTCACCTTTTGTGGATCAAGAGACCGCACGTCCGTTCCTGTTCATGGATCCCAGTATATGTACGTTTTCTCCGCAATTTTGGGTTGATTAGATGCGTTGTTCTCCTATCTAGTGTTCCTCATGGTTTAGCACGGTTCTTCGTTCACACACGTATCACCTACTCTCTAGGATTCATCTTTATATTTCAATCCATCGTTCTAGATTCGTTCCAGGCCCAGATTCAGATCTGGATTCAAAAATTTCGCAGACCGGAAATTTCCGCCCCAGGACCGGAATTTCCGCCCCCCGGAAATTTCCCTGAGGCCGGAATTTCCGCCCTGCGGAATTTCCGCACCCACGACCGGAATTTCCGGCCTGTACTGAATCTCGAACAGACATCTACTTTCTTCATTCCCTCAAGTCGTGAGCCCCCGTTTTTGATTTTTGTTTGGTTTTCTTTGCATCTTTTCGGCTTTCCTGGCAGATGGTTCAAGCTCTAGGTCCGGCAAGCTGCTCAGTACCCGCAAGCGCCTCCGTCACCTGACAGAAAATGAAGAGGGGACTTTTGTTGATGACAATGAGACTCGCCGGCGTGCGAGGGATACTGAGAGAGAGTATGAGCGTCAACGTGATGCTGACAGGGCTGCCCGCAAGGCCGGCAGACAGCAAGGCAAGGCCGCTCTCAACGTGGCCACCATGTCCATTCTGGACTTCAAGGCATGGTACACAGAGGGTCCTCAGGACCCCACCATTGATACGTGCTTTTGGCATGTTGAGCAGGAGACCCTATTCAAGCAGGTGTACACTGTGATGAGCAAGCCCGTGTGCCCCATGAAGGTGTTCAACTTTGCTCATCTGGCTGCAAACCCCTCCTACTTCAACAACTCTGTTCAGCTAGTTGAGGTTCTTGGTCTGCGTCCACTGATGGAGACTAGATGCTCCTACAATACCACATTCATTCAGCAGTTCTATGCCACACTTGTCATTGATGATTCTGAAGAGATTGGGATGTCCTGGATGTCTGGCCCCCACTTTCTCACCGCCAACTTCCATGACTTTGCTTCTGCACTTGGGTATCCTTTTGCTGGCCTCAACACTCCACAGGGTCACCGCATGCATGTTCACGGGGTGGAGTATGAGAAGAACAGACTAGCTGAGCTGTATGGTCCCAGAGGAGTGGTTGGATCGGCTAAAGGTCTATTTGCAGTCTATGACATTCTTCTGCGTATGTTCAGGCAGACTATTGCTCCGAGTGCGGGCAATAACGATGCTATTCGTGGTGGCTTGGTCAACCTCATGTACCACGCCTTCATGACCTTCACTGAGAGCGACATGACTGACATGGAGGCCCACAAGATTGATGTGATGGATTTCATCTTCAATGAGATCCACTTTGCTCTCTTCCACCGCAAAGTGCCTCCATATGCTCCCTATATTATGAATCTCATCAAAGCTCGCTATCCCGAGGCACTCCGTGAGGACTTGGAGCTGGACTGTGAGGACCACAAGGATGTTACTCTGTACAAGAAGGCAGCTCACACACAGCAGGCTGCACATGATGTGGGTGCCACAGGTCAAGGCCACCGTGATCCTCGCATGCGCCCTCCTCCCCTGGCAAGAAGAAGCGCTCATGGCTTGTCCGCGCAATTGAGAAGGTGCTGTGCATGAATGTGTGCCTCCACAAGGAGAACTACAGTGCCTATGTGGAGCGCCGCAGTATCCTCGAGAACCAGCATCACATCATGACTGCTCTTGGTGCTCCCAATGTGCCACCACTTCCTCCTCCCAGGATTGCCTACAAGAACTGGAACAACCGCGACATTGACTGGGATATTGAACTGGATGCTGATGAGGACATGGAGGATGTCACCGAGGATGAAGCAGAAGAGGAAGAAGAGGACACCCAGGCCTAGAGTTTGCTCCATGGGACATAGCTCTCTCTTTTCTCTTTTTGGTATCCTGATGCCAAAGGGGGAGAAGATCTAGCTGATCGCGGGTATTTGCTTGGGAGGGTTTCGTTCTTCACTTGCCTTTTTTATCATTTGCGTCTTTTCGAACTTCGTTCTACCGTACTCGTTATTCGTTGGTGAACTATTATTATTAGGAGGCATGTCTCCTATATATGCTATCTGTGTTGTTTTCATATCATGCACTGTTAGTTTATTTCCCTGCAAATACCCGTGTTGTCATCATTCACCAAAAAGGGGGAGATTGAAAGCTCATGATCCCTCTAATTATTTTGGTGATGATGATAACACGGGTATCATCTATCTAACAGTGTTGTTTTAGTCTGTGCAGCTCTTATCTCAGATACTTATTGTTATATTCTTGACGGAAGATCAAAGAGAAGGACTACATTCTGGTTTCTATGCCACCGGATTTTTCAGTATGCACACCGGAATTTCCGGTGCCTATGGGGCAGAATATCCGGCCCCAGCACCGGAATATTCCGGCCCTTTTCTGGCATCTCTGAAACGACTAAGTATTTTCACTGCCCGCGCACAGAAGCCAGGGCGGAAATTTGCCCCGGAAATTTCCGGTGCAAAAATCCGGCCCTCCGGGACTTAGAAGAAATTGGAGCACTCGCAGCTGCCCGCGCACACAGATGGGGGCGGAAATTCTGTCCGGAAATTTCTGGGCCCGGACATTTCAATTTTCCGCCCCCCGGATATTTCAATATTCCGGCGTTCTGGTCCTTAGTCGTTTTTCAACAATTGGCTGCTGCCCGCGCACAGAAGATGGGGCGGAAATTTGCCCCGGAAATTTCCGGTGCAAATATCCGGCCCCTGGTCCTTAGTCATTTTTCGTCAACGAGCTGGTGCCCGCGCGCAGAGAGGGGGGCGGAGTATTGGGGCGGAAATTTCCGCCCCCGGATATTTCAAATATCCGCCCCCCGGACTATTCAAAATTCCGGCCCAGGCAGACCGGAAATTTCCGGTGCTTGCACCGGAATATTCCGGTCCTACAGGACTGCAACGGTCAGAAATTGGAGGAGCCTAAATAGCTGTCTTCTTCCTCTAGATAGGTAGCTCGTCCATTCCTCTCTCTCCTCCATTGTTGTAGAGCTCAAAACGCCCGGATCTCCCTCCTCCTCCAACCAAACTCGATGCCCTTCAAGGATCTCATGGAGGAGGACTAGATCTACCTTTCCACCAAGCCAAAACGTGTGTACCCACACCACAACTCTTGGGATCTTGTAATCTCTTGGTTGCTTTGTCATCCAAGGGAAACCCTAGTGCTTGTAGCTTCCACCTTGTAGCAAGAAGCTTCGATTGTTGAGAGCCTCCATCTCACTTGTGGAGTAGCCTCAACCCCTTGTAAAGGTTTGGTCAACGCCTTCAAGTCGACCTCATAGTGGAAACGAGAATCTCCCTCACCGGAGAAGCTCAAGGAGAACAAGGTGTGCACATCCGTGCTATTGAGGAGCGCCTAGGTGGCTCCCCACCTCTCCAAGGTAGACGTACTTCTTTTAAGAAGGAACTACGGGAAACATATCCTTGTCTCCGTGTTTTTCACTTGTTGTTATCTTGTACCGTTCCTTTATTTCCGCTGCTACTTGTTCCGTACCACCTAGGGTTTTCACTTAGTTGCACATTTAGGTAATCAAGCCTTTACTTTCTTAAAGCCCCCATTAAAAGTGAAAAATAAGTAAAATTTGTAGGTCACCTATTCACCCCCCTCTAGTTGACCATATTGCACTTTCAGTGATGAAGTCAATGCATCACCCAACCCCTCTTCCTCTAGCTCCTGAACCTCCTCATCCAGCGATGATGACATTCGTTCAACTAACCCATGTGAATTTTTCTTATGATCACTCTCCAAAAACACCAATTGCCTAGATGTTTCTAGTTTTTTAATTGTATTAACGACATTGTCTACTTCCGCTTCATCATTACCCAATGAAACTCCTAATCTAGTTGCAAAGTCAACAATACGATTATTCGATAATTGATTAAATGAACGCGGTATAGTACCTGAATAGTCGATGTCCCATTGAGCCGCTAGCCGAGTAGCACTCTCCAAAATCGACGTGTCTGCATCTGGTAGTGCACGCAACCGCGCACTCGATCGAAGTCCCACGCTCTCCGGTTCCGGGATGCCCACGAAAGCCGCCAGCTCTTCCCTGGAGTAGCCCTTATGAATACTCGGTGAACGCATAGTGTTGCACCGCCCAGATTCATCAGTCCCCATTGATACCTCCTTGCTAACAGCATCAACAGTCTTCCCTCCATCCTTCTGTGGTAATACTGCAGCCAGCATTGCCGAATCATCCTCGAAAGCAGCATGGGTAACAGTACCCGAGGTTGCTATTGGTTTGAGAACCGACATCGTTGGTGCACTCATCATTATTTTCTCTGTAGCAGTACCACCTAGAAGTCCTAGCAGCTGTCCCTCCGTGCACGTGGCCACATTGCCCATTGGTGTCCCCTCCTCTCTAGCCAAACGTGCATCAGCCGGCAGCGACGGCAGAGAATATGAGGGCAACGGGCTCCCGGCAGAAGCATTACTTCCTGCCGCAGCACTCCACGGCAGCGAGACTGCTTCCTTTTGCTACCGTGCGGGAGACACCGTTGCCGGCAGAGAGTTGGCTACCGCGCCCTCCAAACAAACAGCAGGTTGCACTACCGTGGACTTGCACACTCCATTTTTACCAGAACTCGCCATCGGAGTAATACTTGCATGCTCCAAGTCTTGTTCAGGTTGGTCCATCACTGGCATATCAAAAGCCACAGAGTTCTCTGTTGCATTATCGGAACCATCATCAGGTATGAACCTCGCCCTAAGCTCCTCACGAGCACGCTGGATGGAGTGCAGTACCAAAGGAGAAAACGCAACACTGGTTTTCCTTGTTGTATTACCACCCGGGCCATTGGAGTTAGTGTTCTATGTGTCCATCATAGACTCATCCGCCTTGTTATCATTAGCAGCCGAAGTATTAAGAGAAGCATTCGCCAACGCATCGGTGAAGTCATCTAAGATATCATCATCATCATCCTTGTCAAGAGTTGGATTAGTCATTACCACATCCTCTTCCACAGAAGTATCTTCTCCCTCCACCTCAAAAGTGAGTTCATAAATATCATCGTGAATAAACATAGGATAGGTTTGGGGTATCTTTGTATAGTCTAGACAACCCACACGAATACGAAGAACACCATGCTGCCTAGTGTACACCATGTCCACCTTTGAAGTTTTACCAAGCATAAAACCCACAGACCAAAGAGCCAGAAAATCTCCCATTCGGTCTTCTGGTATACCGGAGACACGCACCCAAAACTCCGGAAGTGTTTCAATGGGCTCAATCTTATGAGTGCAAGCATCAAATAGCATCTCACAATTACTCCTAGGCACACGGAAAGCACCGAAAACCTTGAGCCGATCAAGTTCTGATTTAGATGGAAATTGAACCTTAAAAACATTATGCCCCTCTTGTGAGACCCTCCAAATAAAATTCTCCGTTGGTACTAGCCTCTGCAATTGGGTGATGATCTGAGGTATAGACATCTCACCCTTGGTCACCACAATAGATGCCATTTTCACATTAACCACCTTTGGCCTATAATGTTCTGACAAAGACAATCCAAAGAAAGTAAGTTCATCGTGAGCATATCCATACATGATCGGATGGGGCTTTGGTGCTAAAAGAAGTGGGCAGTTGTTGGTGACATGATCTACAGACTAACAAATTTCACAAATAGGCGCAGGGCAGTCATTCAACAAATGTCCTGCAACCCCGCATCGGAAGCACTTCATCCGATCCACCTTATTCTTCCTGGGAACAGCCCCAGCCACTGCCACTGCAACTTGTTGAGCCGTAACTCGCTGCACATTCTGCTGATGCAGCCCACTACCACCAGCGCCTGAATAACCAATATTATTTGCAGGGACTTGAGCCAAAGCCACAGTGTTGGCCCCATTAGTTTGCTGAATTGGCGCTTGTTGTTGCATTCCCTGTTGTACGTTTGCTGCAGCTTGAGCAGCCACAACTGGCACATAGTGCGGTACCTGCCTCGGATATTGCCGCGGCCCCTGGTATCCACCACGCGCACGGCCGTAAGGACCACGTCCCTGCATCTCATACCGTTGCCGCCCCATGTATCCGCCATGATGATGATTGCCTCGGTGATAGTTGTTTCCTCTTCCGGCATTGAACGCAAACACTCCTTGTTGCTGATTAACAGCGCCTGCAGCCAAGCCCTGTCCTTGTTGCAGATTAACAGCGCTTGCAGCCAGGCCCTGTCCACCGATCGGCAATCCGACATGCTGGTGTCCAACGGGTTGGCCAGCCGTTCCACTGGCCTCGCCCACCTCCATCCTCTGTTGATCTCCACCACGGCCCGCGGCGGCAAGATCCCCGCCTACACGGCCGCCGCCTCTGTTCGCCATGATCGATAGAGACCGATCGGAACGCCTCCACGAAAACCCTAACAGCTTACGCAGCCGATGCTCTGAGGGTAACTTATCATAAGGTATTGCGATCCGTGCATGGCCCATGGAGGTTGGGCCTTTGGACAAAACTGGCCCACCACAGTCTCGATCGCATTCGACTCCGAGATCTGCAGCATTCGAAAATCCGCTCACAGTCGAGCTTTGCCTCCGGCGAACTTCCACCCAAGGGAAGGGGCTTTCCTCCATCGGGAAAGACGAAGGTGGGAAAGGGGAAAGTTTGAGAGCCTTACTTGGAACCGGTCTCGTTGGAGTTGGTGTCGCCGGTAAGATCATCGAAATGCAGCAATCGCGCACAGTCGTTGAAGCCGCCGTTTCTCCAACCTCTTGTCCATCCTGCTTTTGTCGGCTAACACAGAGACCACAACTTGATCTGGCGTTAGACAATCAACAAAATAGTTTGAACATACCTGTGTTTCCTTCTCCTTCTCATCCGTATCTGAATCATCCGGATCCAGATCATGTAGTGCCCAAAACCTCCCCCCGACCCTGCGCGATCCGCCTCCAGAATCCCGAGAGGGAGTGTCCTCGATCTCACCTTCTTCGAGATCACCATGATCACAGCAAGCGGTGATCGGGGTCGTGATCCGAGTCTCCCGTGGGATCGCCTCCGCGAGAGCCCCAACGGTCATGTCGCCCCCTGTATTCTATTCCTCCACAACGTCGAGCGGGCAACACTTGAGCTTTCCATGAGAGGATTTTTTTTTCTCGTGAGTTTGCTAGCTGGGGGGCCCCAACCACATCCGAGGCAGGGTTTGTCAATGTAGTCTCCATAGAAGAGTGAGGGGGGTATGAAGAATCTAGGTCCTATGGTTTTCAGTTTGATGGGTTTAGTGTATTTGAGAGGAAGGTTTAGGGTTTTCGGGTGAAGGTTGTAGGGAAGCTAGGGTTTGTGGGTGTTTGGGGAAGGGAAAGGAGAGATAAGGATCTTGTAGCGACACAGATCAAGTGATCGCCGACGATGTTGAGGTTTTCTGGCGGGTGATTGGCGCCAACGGCAGCGACTTTGAGAGATGGCAACTAGAGGAAAAGAGGAGAGGCCCTTTATACCATGTTTGACTTGGAGAGAAACGACCATACCCCTTCTAGGGGGGATCGGGTTTCATGTTATAGCGATGGGAATAGCTACCATCGTGGCAGCATACAGGGAGATGTATAGTACGGGTCAGAGTACTACTCCGTACCCGTACGTATACGATACAATGTCTAACACGGACGATGACGGCGACCCGCTATACATGTTTGCCATGGCGGCGTGCGAAAACGTTAGATGCTAATAACGGGAGGACGACGGAAAGAGGGAAATATCGGCAGATCGAGACGATGAGAACATGTTAACAATAGATAGTTTGTATTATCATCCTAGTATGGATAGTACACCTGAGACAGTGCATATATAATACTACCATCGAACTAGTGTGTTGTTCACACTTAAAATCGATCCACGGCTGGTCGCGTTTGTATTACACACTCAAGGGTTCCTTAGTCTCAACATATGCAAATATCCTATAGATAGAGTCTGTAAGAGA
This sequence comes from Alopecurus myosuroides, assembly GCA_028641055.1. Taxonomy (NCBI): domain Eukaryota; kingdom Viridiplantae; phylum Streptophyta; class Magnoliopsida; order Poales; family Poaceae; genus Alopecurus; species Alopecurus myosuroides. The sequence continues at coordinate 43,241,694 of CM054058.1, forward strand.
CACTTCCTCGCCTCGGTCCTTGCTTTTGATGTGCACCACGCCATCGTCGCCTAGGTTCATCTTGTGGCGATACAAGGTAGGTCTCTCACCTGAGCGTCCGTGTGTGAGGATGCAGTCGCCGATAGCGAAGTGAGGAACCACGAGCCTGTGGCCCTCCAAGACGTACCGACGGCACCAGCTCTCGCCCTCTAGGACCCACACCGTCTGCGACTCGCCGGCGGTGACGGCGACCGCCACCCTGGCGTGCACCTTGGTTAGACGAGAAGAGGACGGTTTCACCGGAACGGGCAGAGGGCCGATGGGCGTGATACGTTCGCTTTCAAGATCGAACCCCACGACCCTCCCGGTGTACTCCGTCATCCAGTAGACGATGCCGTCCACATCGACCAGGCTGCTGAGGCTGAGGCTGCACCTTGCGAGGTCTGGATCACCGGCCAATCGCACCTTCTTCCACGACGCCTCCCCCAAGGTGAACACGTGCACCACGCCCGGCTCCCAAAACCAATCGGAGCTGCACGGGACGTGCACCACCTTGTACCGCCCCGTCCTCGGGTCGCGCGCGAAGCAGTACGTCTGGTGCCAGGTCTTGTTGCAGGTCCGGTAATACGACCGGGCGGAGGCGATCGCCTTCGGCAGCGGCGGGAGGCGGAGCTCCTCCCGTGTCGTCGGGTTGCCAAGCGTGATGTGGCCGCCGGGTTGCTGGTCGTCGCACACGCAGACGAGGCCGTTGCAGGTGCCGACCACGCTCATGGTCATGGGACGAAGGATCGCCGGGGTTATCCGCTGGCTTTGCCAGATACCTTCGGGCGGCGTTCCCGGCGACAGGACGTCGACGACGTAGTTGGTGCCCAGGGTGGTGACGGCGAGTATCTTGGACCGGCTCCGCATGTCCGCCGGGGCGCGCTGGTCGACGAAGTCCCGCCAGAGGCTGCAGACGAGGCGGAGATGGCGGCGGTCGTTGGGCAGCTGCTGCACCAGGATGCGTTCCAGGACGTCGAAGTTGCCCATGTTGTTGTAATTACCCTCCTCCGTCGTAAAACGCAAGTGAAGATCTGTTCCACGGTTGTAAGAACCAGGTACGTTTTTTTTTTTGAGAATCAAGAACCAGGTACATGACGTATATAAGAACCCGCTTGTCGTACGCGAGTGGAGTTCCTATCGTAGTAAAAAAAAACTCTGCAGTTTTTTTCTTTTCTAAAACTATCCAAACACTGAACCTTAACAGGACTGTCAGGCCTCGTTTGGCAAACGTGTTTTGACGAGGTTATTTGGGTATTATCCACGGCCCATCAAAGACACTAGAAGTCACGAGCGGGTTGTTTGGTAGGGGAGTTTTGGGCCGGCTAAACCCGAGCAGTCCCCGGAATACTCGTCGGGTCGAAGTGTAATAGAAACGCGCCTCCGCCTCGCGTTCTGACGACTGCTCGAGGAGGCTGCTTCCGACCAACCAGCCACAAGGACGCCGCCATCGAGAAACTGCGGCGACAAGGGAGAGACCAGCGGATGTCGCCGGCGTGGACGCGCCGCTGTGGGCATCAGATCCCATGTACTCCCTCCGTTCCTAAATGTAAGATGTTTTAGCTCTTTTCTACATTCACATATGTCTACATGTATCTAGACAACTTTTAGTATACATGTTCACTTATATTAGTGTGTATCTAGTCACTATGAGAAATAGCTAGAACATCTTATATTTAGGAACGGAGGGAGTACGCATGAAGCCGTTCCCTAGTGAAGCTAGCTCACGTAGGGTGGTGCAGCTCTTGTGCTCTCGTTCGTAATCTGCAAGGCCGTCACGGCACTCGCGGCGGCGCTAGGCATCACCCAGGCGGCACTCTGCCGTGCATGACGACGCTGGTGGTGCTCCTGGCGACGGCGCTCCATGGCGTGCTGGCCGAGCTGGCGCCGGCCAGCGAGACCTTGGTGCTGATCCTGATGCAGGTGTTCTTCACGGTGGTCGGCGCCAACTTAGACGTGGTGGACGTCGTTCGCATTCACGGCGGTGCTGGTCGCCGTGGAGCTTGGGGTAAGGAAAGGTTGTGGGGCAGCTGGTGGCCTGGGGCTGGACTGGAGATGAAATCGCTCATTATTGCATCCAACGCCAACGTCGGCAGGCCACCGGAACAATAATCTCTGCCTACCAGACAGATAAACCAATAGGGAGAGTTGACGAGGAAGGGGATTGTGGTGTAACTGTGTGTTTTCGGTGACAAGAACGTTCTCACCCAATCCCCGTGATAATATACACTAAAATACACTCTGGTACACTCTTACCAAACGAGGCCTCAGAGATGATTGGCTTGACGTTAGATTGGAGGGCTAGCTCCTACGGTATCCCGCTCCCAATCAATCTGTATTAGTTTAAGTTACGGTTTAGCACCTGTTACTACTATTAATCTTGACACGTGTGTGTTAGATTGCATCCATGTTGGTACTGTATTAACGTCCTTAGGATTTCTGTTAGTTGCTGCGTGATTTGTCTAAGTTGTTTTAGTGACGGAGTTGCATGGACGAGCAGCCAGTATGCATGCATGCACGTTTGGTTAGTTAGATGTTTTCATACAAGGCCACAAACTCACATTACAAGTACTCATTTTTAAGAGTTAATATATGAGCAACATATATAGTTAGATGGTAGTCCACAATCTAATTCTATGGCTTGTATAAGTTACACCTGATCAATGAACTCGATGCTAGTCCACAATCTAATTCTATGGTGTCCTTGAAAAACAATCTCATTCTATTGGTTGTATGCTGAAAGTTGGGTTTTGGCGGGTGCCTACTGATGCCCGGAACTTTTGGAACTTGCCATGTGTCTTTTTTGCGCAGGCAATGGTTAATTTTGTTACTGCCTTGCTGTAAACTGAGACCAAGGAGTATATCTCGGTTTGAGAAATAAGAAACATAGAGTTTTTTCATTACTTTTAGTCTGTGCAAATGATTTTCTAATTGGCTATACAAATCTGTTCGTTACCGAAAAGCAAAACAGCTAGATATGTTCGTTAGAGACTCCCTATTATTATGAAAAGATATCAACATATACAATATTAAAGTTATATAATATGGAATTCGATTGCATTAACGTATCTAATAATATTGATTTCGTATTATGATGAACGTTGATTTTTTCGCAATAAACATGGTCAAATTTTATGAAGTTTGACTTGAGACAAATCTTAATTGCAGAGTAAAAAGAAACAGATGAGGTATTATCTATCTACCATAGTATTGACCATGCAGTCTGGTATTTGTTACTGCCCTACTGTAAATACTAAGAGCATGTCTAACATGCCCTCTATAGCGCGGGAACCCCGTAAAATTCCGGCGGCATACGGGGTGCGGGCCAAAACGGCCGTCTAGCAGCCCCCGTATGCGGCCCGGCCCTTACGCAAAATTTAGGGGGCCTGCGAAATAGCCCCCTCCGCCCCCTACAAGTAGTGGGTGAGGGTCGGGGTGGGGGTCCAACCCCCCACCCGCAACCCTAGCTCCGCCGCTCGCCGCCGCAGCTCCGGTGAGCAATTCCGCGTCCCCCGCCGCCCCATTTCTCCTTCCACCGCCCCTAACCCATCCGCCCCTAACACCTCCGCCTCCCGGCGATGAACTCCCCCAACGGATCGAGCTCCTCCACCGGCCGCTCCAAGCGCCGCCACGAGCCGGAGACGCTCGAGGAGGCGTGGCGGCTCCACTGCAAGCATTCGATCGCAGGGAGCCGCCGCGCCGCCTGGAAGTACGCGGCGTGGCCGGCGAGCATGCCGCCGTCGCTGGTGGACTTCGCGGAGGGCGGCCGCTACTACTCGGCCGACCCGCCGCCGAGGCCTATGCGCGGCCCCCAATTCGACAAATGGCGCGCCGAATGGGAGATGCTGCAGCAGTGCAAGCGGGGCCGCGGCGGCGCAAGCGGAAGCGGAGGAGGAGGCGCGGCGGTGCAAGCGTTGCCGGCGACAGCGGAGGAGGAGGAGGCCGCGTTCACGGAGGCCGTCGAGCTGTCCAAGAAAGAAACCGAGGCAGCGGCGCGCGCGGAAGCGGAGGAGGAGGCGCGGGCCCTCGCCGACGTCGAGGCCTTCAAGGCGATGGAGGCTGCCGGCGACGTCGTCTTCATAGATTAGATTAGGCTAGGCTAGTAGATGGACGAGCTCGAGCTCGATTTCGTGTACCAGCAATGGTGATCAAATAAAATCGAGTTCATCGGATTCTCCCGCGAAGTTTTAATTCAAACATACAGGGCGGCGATAGGGGGTCTGCTAGATGAACGCGTTCATCTGAGCAAAAAAATTCATCGATTTCGTGTGCAGGGCCCTCTACACGCGATTTAGGGGGCGAAAATGTAAGGGTTCTGTTAGACATGCTCTAAGCGGCTCATTAGTCTCAACGTAGGCAAACGTGTGAGAAATACGGTAATTAAGACAAAGTATTGCGTCGACTTGGTCTCCGTGTTTGATATGTATCGCGTCACCCTGCGACCTCGCCCCTTGGTTCATCTTGCGTCCATACAAGAATTTGCCTGATTCTCCATGTGTCACGATGTAGTTTGCCATGAGTGAAGTGCGGCATCGTGACTTCCCACCTTAGCCGCTGCTCTGGGTGCGCAATCCTGTGCGCATCCACACGATGCATCGATGGATCCTGGATTCTGCTCAATTGAAGGAACACCGACATGCTACTGTACAAACTGCACACGTACGGAGCCCATCAAGCACTTTATAAATACTATTCCCGTAGACAATAAGAACTTCAGCTTGAATGCATGATTGGGCAGATTAAGATCATGTGCTAGAAGTATTACAAGATAACCATTCTCCATGCAGGGCTGTCTTTCTTTTTTGCGGGACGGTCTCTGATTAATAGTGTTCTATGTTTGCCGAGTTTACGGAGATTAATAACTTTACTTTTGCTATCAAGTAAAAAGGGCTTCAATTCTTAAATAATAGCTTACATCGTTCTTTTAACTTCTGGCGTGGAAAAATATTAATTTCAAGACACTCTGCCCATTTTTTCCTATCCGAAAACATTGCTGAGAATATTTCGATATCTAAATTTTAATTTGGTGTTCATTTTATTTATTTACTATATAAAAAGTTTTAAGGCTTGAATACCCTTTTCTGTTGCAAAGAAAGCAACCATCAAGCATCGTGTATACCCTGACATGCACGACCATGACATGATGAAGAGATGTTAGATGCGAAAGGTATCAAAAGAACACGAGAAAATCCTTATTGCTTGAACAGAGGATGTGAACATTCACTAGTGGAAACAGGGGCTTTAGTCCCGGTTCGTAGGCCCCTTTTGTCCCGGTTGTGCAACCGGGACGGGGCATCCGGGACAAATACCCCTCCCCATTGGTACCGGTTGTGGCAGGACCCGGGACAAATGGGGCTGACCACGTGCCCCGAGCGCTGGAACCTGGCCAGGGCTATTAGTCCCGGTTCTGAATACGACCCGGGATGCATGCCCCTTCTGCCGCGGCAGGGCTTTTGCCCTTTTCTCTGCCGCGGCAGGGCTTTACAATTTCCGTTTTTTTGGTCCCCGAGACCTCCTGGCGGCCCCTCCCCGGACCTCGAGAAGAGAGGAGCCTCGGTGTACCCTCCACCGAGCCCCCGGATCGCACGAGTGAATAAGTATATAAAGCAGAATAAGAAACACTTATATTACAGAAGCAAAGTATATCGATCATATTACATGACCGATGGAGTGTATTACAAAATCAAACTTAGTTCCAACCGGAGGCATGGTACTCTCCATGTACGTTTATGACCTCTGCATCTAAGAAGCCCGCAATTTCCTCCTGAATTGCTCGTATGCGGTCCCTAGGTAGAAGACCGTCCCGAAGCCGTTCGATCTAATATAAAGAAGAGTGGTCACTAAAATATATGAAGCTAAGTAACTAAAATAGATAGTAATAAGAAGAATTGACGATTAACGTACATGAAGTTGTTTTAAATTTCTGCCCTTGGGAGATGTGGTCTGACGAATGAACTCGCAAACGTAGTATCCACACAAGTTATTCCCGTCTCCTTGTTGCAAGCACTATACGAGAAGATTGTTTCAATCAAAATAATAATCAACCAGGCATGATAATGGAGATGGGCACGGATCTAGATAGTACTTACTTGCACAACATCAAATGTAAGTTGTTTTTCCCATTCACCGGGAGACTTCCTTATGAACCTCTTCCAAACCCTACCCGAGAAAGAAAAAGAATAAAAAGAGTTAGTAATTACTTGATATCCGAAAATGAAACAAAGTAGTCGATATATTGCAATATATAAATACTGAAATTAATAAAGATTGAAATTACCGCTGGATCATTTCCTGCATGTCAGCCCACATTGAGAGGGGTTTACGTTTTGAGTCCATTACAATTACTTTTCCTTTGTCAATTTGGAAGATTAGCAGAATATAGTGGAAGCTGCGCACGCAGAACTCATCAATTATACAATGAACATCGAGTAAGGAAAACAGAATGTTTACAACAGAGTAACACACTTACTTGAAGTTGTAAGGAAATAGTATTTCCCGTCGGTGTTGGTTAAATATTATTGCCCTCAGAATATTATTTTCTGTATCCTTGGGAGATTGCCGAAGAGTCTTTTCATAAATAATATTTGGATCAATGAACCCAATATCATAGATTCCATCTCTTTTGCATTCGAGAATCTTCATTCTGCAATTATAATATATGAGTGTACTATATATAGACATATGAATATATATGCAATTGAATGAGGTGAGCTAGAGAAATAAGTGCTTACAGACAATAGGCACTAAGGATAGATTTGTCGAGGGCCTGCTGCTGGTATAACTGAAACAATTCCTCAAATTGAATCATAACAATTCCATTTCCAGTTCCATAGTGCTCGTCCTTAACGCTGAGACATAGCCAGTCCTCAGATTCATTAGCGGCTTGCATATACCAATTATGCACTCTTCGCATTTTCGTTGGTAGATTCTTTATCTCCTCGGGTTTGACAAGAGGCTGCCCGGACTCGTATTTGTACGCACATTCAGCTGCGGGGAAATAGTTCACTGTTTGCATATACTCAGCAATGGACAAACCCGCATCAGCTGCCTTGTCTGCGTACAGTGTTATAAACTCCGGATCAATATCCTCATCAGCAATATTAGTGCTCGGCCCCACCTGGGTATTGGAAATCACTTTGAGCGGGGACGTGGATTGTTTTTTCTGCTCTCCGAGTTGAGCAACTGATTTCCCCTTTTTCCCGCTTGCGCTACTACTCTTCGTTGACCGCACCATTTCCTGGTGTGACTTCAGAATAGAGCGGTCATAGTCAGATGACAGACTCGGCTCGGGTTGATGAAGAGTCTTCACCATTTTCCAAGCTCGTTCTATCTCTTCTTCGGTCTCAGGGAAATCTGGCTTTTGCTTCTCCTTCCGCTTTGATTTCCACGCATCGTATTCGTCCTTTGCGATTTTCTGGGTTTCCTCGGGAGTATAGTCGTAAGGTAACTTGGGTACCTCTTTTGGTACCTTCGGGAGGGGTGACCGTTGACGTTTCGGTGATTTTTTACGTTTCGGCAGAAACTTAGTGGGCGGAGAGGGCTGACGCGGCGGCGTAGGCGACCGCGCTGGAGACGTGCACGGCGTAGGCGACCGCGCCGGAGACGGCATGCGTTGCAAAGACGACCGCGCTGGAGACTTTTGCGCTGGAGAAATGCGAGAATTCGATGGCTTTGCCGTCTGATTTGTGAGCACAATGCATTCCTTTAGCCATAGAACGGTCGAGTTCTTGGCTTCTCCGAGTTCAGTCAACTCTTCGTCTTCACCTTCAGGAAAATCAAGCTTTACCCGCTCGAATCCGTTGGCAACTTCATCGACCCCAACAACAGCGTAGCCCCGTGGAACCGGGAGACAATGGTGAGTTGGTTCGTTGCCAATCGGTAAGACATATCCGGCCGCCGCCTTGATGGTTATATTGACGACCTTCACGTGGAGCTCACAGGATGTCATTTCCGTGATCTCGTCCACCGGGTAAATCATCGGTGGTGCATCATCATCCGGTAGCTGCGTGGACGCAACGCTGCTTTTGCGATGAGAATGTGCGGCGTCGGGAGCCTCAGCTTCAACTTCTAGCATGTGTACTGATGCGCCGGTAGACACTATCTGCTGGCTAAGTGTGTTAATTTGGTCTTGCTGCTTCTTTGCTACATCCTGTGTCAGCTTTACCATTTCTTCAAGTTGACGCCTCCAGTTTGCCTGATTCTCTGCTTCAGCTGCCTCCTTGTCCTTTTTACGTTGACGGCTTCTATCTGGGTATAACTTTTTGGTGGAGTCGAACGCAACACTCCACGGAGGAGTGCCTTTTGTGCCTCGTGTACGCCCTCCGTGTTCCTTATTCCCTAGGGATCGTGTGAGCTCGTCGTTCTCTCTATCTGGCACGAACTTCCCATCTTTAACGTCCTTTATTGCGTCTCTCAGCTTCTCTATGGGTAGAGGATGACTCTTTTTATGCCTTAGGTTATATATTGCTTTTCCTTCGGCGTCCAACCTGCCCCCATGCCCGTAGAACCATGACCTTGTCCGCTCGACCCACAAGAACGGCTCGGGAGTGATCCCCTGCTGAATCAGGTTGTTCTCCCACTAGTGGAAACAGGGGCTTTAGTCCCGGTTCGTAGGCCCCCTTTTGTCCCGGTTGTGCAACCGGGACGGGGCATCCGGGACAAATACCCCTCCCCATTGGTCCCGGTTGTGGCAGGACCCGGGACAAATGGGGCTGACCACGTGGCCCGAGCGCTGGAACCTGGCCAGGGCTATTAGTCCCGGTTCTGAATACGACCCGGGATGCATGCCCCTTCTGCCGCGGCAGGGCTTTTGCCCTTTTCTCTGCCGCGGCAGGGCTTTACAATTTCCGTTTTTTTGGTCCCCGAGACCTCCTGGCGGCCCCTCCCCGGACCTCGAGAAGAGTACCCTCCACCGAGCCCCCGGATCGCACGAGTGAATAAGTATATAAAGCAGAATAAGAAACACTTATATTACAGAAGCAAAGTATATCGATCATATTACATGACCGATGGAGTGTATTACAAAATCAAACTTAGTTCCAACCGGAGGCATGGTACTCTCCATCTACGTTTATGACCTCTGCATCTAAGAAGCCCGCAATTTCCTCCTGAATTGCTCGTATGCGGTCCCTAGGTAGAAGACCGTCCCGAAGCCGTTCGATCTAATATAAAGAAGAGTGGTCACTAAAATATATGAAGCTAAGTAACTAAAATAGATAGTAATAAGAAGAATTGACGATTAACGTACATGAAGTTGTTTTAAATTTCTGCCCTTGGGAGATGTGGTCTGACGAATGAACTCGCAAACGTAGTATCCACACAAGTTATTCCCGTCTCCTTGTTGCAGGCACTATACGAGAAGATTGTTTCAATCAAAATAATAATCAACCAGGCATGATAATGGAGATGGGCACGAATCTAGATAGTACTTACTTGCACAACATCAAATGTAAGTTGTTTTTCCCATTCACCGGGAGACTTCCTTATGAACCTCTTCCAAACCCTACCCGAGAAAGAAAAAGAATAAAAAGAGTTAGTAATTACTTGATATCCGAAAATGAAACAAAGTAGTCGATATATTGCAATATATAAATACTGAAATTAATAAAGATTGAAATTACCGCTGGATCATTTCCTGCATGTCAGCCCACATTGAGAGGGGTTTACGTTTTGAGTCCATTACAATTACTTTTCCTTTGTCAATTTGGAAGATTAGCAGAATATAGTGGAAGCTGCGCACGCAGAACTCATCAATTATACAATGAACATCGAGTAAGGAAAACAGAATGTTTACAACAGAGTAACATACTTACTTGAAGTTGTAAGGAAATAGTATTTCCCGTCGGTGTTGGTTAAATATTATTGCCCTCAGAATATTATTTTCTGTATCCTTGGGAGATTGCCGAAGAATCTTTTCATAAATAATATTTGGATCAATGAACCCAATATCATAGATTCCATCTCTTTTGCATTCGAGAATCTTCATTCTGCAATTATAATATATGAGTGTACTATATATATATATGAATATATATGCAATTGAATGAGGTGAGCTAGAGAAATAAGTGCTTACAGACAATAGGCACTAAGGATAGATTTGTCGAGGGCCTGCTGCTGGTATAACTGAAACAATTCCTCAAATTGAATCATAACCATTCCATTTCCAGTTCCATAGTGCTCGTCCTTAACACTGAGACATAGCCAGTCCTCAGATTCATTAGCGGCTTGCATATACCAATTATGCACTCTTCGCATTTTCGTTGGTAGATTCTTTATCTCCTCGGGTTTGACAAGAGGCTGCCCGGACTCGTATTTGTACGCACATTCAGCTGCGGGGAAGTAGTTCACTGTTTGCATATACTCAGCAATGGACAAACCCGCATCAGCTGCCTTGTCTGCGTACAGTGTTATAAACTCCGGATCAATATCCTCATCAGCAATATTAGTGCTCGGCCCCACCTGGGTATTGGAAATCACTTTGAGCGGGGACGTGGATTGTTTTTTCTGCTCTCCGAGTTGAGCAACTGATTTCCCCTTTTTCCCGCTTGCGCTACTACTCTTCGTTGACCGCACCATTTCCTGGTGTGACTTCAGAATAGAGCGGTCATAGTCAGATGACAGACTCGGCTCGGGTTGATGAAGAGTCTTCACCATTTTCCAAGCTCGTTCTATCTCTTCTTCGGTCTCAGGGAAATCTGGCTTTTGCTTCTCCTTCCGCTTTGATTTCCACGCATCGTATTCGTCCTTTGCGATTTTCTGGGTTTCCTCGGGAGTATAGTCGTAAGGTAACTTGGGTACCTCTTTTGGTACCTTCGGGAGGGGTGACCGTTGACGTTTCGGTGATTTTTTACGTTTCGGCAGAAACTTAGTGGGCGGAGAGGGCTGACGCGGCGGCGTAGGCGACCGCGCTGGAGACGTGCACGGCGTAGGCGACCGCGCCGGAGACGGCATGCGTTGCGAAGACGACCGCGCTGGAGACTTTTGCGCTGGAGAAATGCGAGAATTCGATGGCTTTGCCGTCTGATTTGTGAGCACAATGCATTCCTTTAGCCATAGAACGGTCGAGTTCTTGGCTTCTCCGAGTTCAGTCAACTCTTCGTCTTCACCTTCAGGAAAATCAAGCTTTACCCGCTCGAATCCGTTGGCAACTTCATCGACCCCAACAACAGCGTAGCCCCGTGGAACCGGGAGACAATGGTGAGTTGGTTCGTTGCCAATCGGAGCCGGTGTTTGTAATTTGTATGGTTCCACCGGAGCCGTCGGCTGCTCCCATATCGGAGCCGTCGGCTTCTCCCTCATCGGAGTCGTCTCCCTGGGTGAGCACCGGATCTCCCTCACCGGAGTCGTTCATCCACTGGCTCACATCGGGCTCTACGTCGGGCCCGCGGATTAAACCCTCGATCATATTTTCGGCATCTTCGTCTCTTGGCTCCATACTATACAAAAAGAGTAAGTATATATTTCAGATCCAATTCATTAAAATTGCACATGCATAATAATATTTAAACATACGATAACATTTCTAGCATTCTTAAATTTCTAAGAGCATGTCTAACGGACCCCTTATATGTTTTCGCCCCCTAAGAGCATGTCTAACAGACCCCTTATGTTTTCGCCCCCTAAAACGCGTGTACAGGGTTTTGGACATTTTCATGCATAGCCTGGTGAGTTACTATAAAATCTTCTTTTTTACAAGTTTGTCCGAGTATTTTCACTGCCTCATTCTCTTTTGTTTTTCACCTGTTCCTGCGTGCTACAGGTCATACCAGAGTGGTTTCTGAACTATTTTGGAGGAAAGATACCAGGAACTGTCAAATTACAAGCCCCTAATGGTATTGCATTTGATGTTGCAGTTATGGAGAACATGAACAGAACAATCCTCAAGTATGGGTGGGCGGAACCCATACTTGAGGATTATTCTGTTCATGTTCTCCATAACTCTCCAACATCAAATGCAATACCATTAGGGGCTTGTAATTTGACAGTTCCTGGTATCTTTCCTCCAAAATAGTTCAGAAACCACTCTGGTATGACCTGTATAGCAGGCAGGAACATGCGAAAAACAAAAGAGAATGAGGCAGTGAAAATACTCGGACAAACTTGAGGAAACCCCAAAAAAGAAGATTTTTTAGTAACTCACCAGACTAATGCCCGTGTTAGAGGAGAGCAAAGCAACACTAAAACGAAGAAAACAGATATTGCTGCTGTATGATTGTGTTGAAGAAGCAAAGACGGGACCAAAGGTTACCAGCAAATTTGGTAACCTTTGGTCCTGTCTTTGCTTCTTCAACACATTCATACAACAGCAATATCTGTTTTCTTCATTTTAGTGTTGATTTGCTCTCTTCTAACAGGGGCATCAGGGATGCCTCTTCATATCTGAATTTTAATTGATGTTGTTATTTCTAGACAAACTAAACTCTGTCCATACTCTCAAAAGATCTTCACCGCGCCCTAGCTCGCACGAGCTAGAGGGTTGGCCCTCTATATCCCCTCCCGACCCGCACATGTAGGGGTCGACGGGCCGCCCCCTACCCAAACTTGTAAAAAATCGTTCGGGGTGGTCCATTTACGGGGTCTGCTAGATGGCCGGGTATAGCCCAAACCCGTATATCAGCGGTTATTATACGGGTTTTGGGCCATATATATAGGGGTCTGTTAGACATGCTCTAACATTCTTAAATTTTTTATATCAATTCTAAACAAATTTAAAGTAAATAAGTCTAATATAAAATTTCTAACATTCATAAACTAAAATTTCTAACATTTGTAAACTAATAATTCTAACAATAATAAAAAACAGTAATTAAGTAAAAAAAATAAAAGAAAAACAAAAAAGGCCCCAGATTAGGGCGAGATGGAGGCAGGCCTTTTACCTCCTCTTGGGGCAGCGGCGGGCCGGCGGCGCGGGGCAGCGGCGGCGCGGGGCAGCGACGGGATCGAGGGGCGGCGCGGGGCAGCGACGGGGATCGAGGGGCGGCGCGGGGCATCGACGGGGATCGAGGGGCGGCGCGGGGCAGCGACGGGATCGAGGGGCGGCGCGGGGCAGCGGCGCGGGGCAGCGACGGGACCTAGAGGGGCGGCGCGCGGCCGAGGCGAACGGGAGAGGGCGCTAGGTGGGGTGGGTGCGCTCGACGGAGTCGGGAGCGGCACCACAGAGGAGGATGCCGGCGGGGCGAGGGGGCGGCGCGGATGCCGACGGGGCGAGGGGGCGGCGCGGGGGGACGGAAAAATTGGGCAGCCTGGCGGCGTCGATTTGGTCCCTGCGCGCGGTCTGGAACTGAAAGGAGCGGGGACGTGTTTATATCCTATGACCCTTTCGTCCCGGTTGGTGGCAACACCCGGGACGAAAGACCCTTCCGTCCCGGTTGGTGCCACCAACCGGGACGAAAGACCCTTCGTCCCGGTTGGTGCCACCAACCGGGACGGAAGGGCCCGGCTGGTCGCCCGCGCCAGAACCAGCTGGCCGGCGCGCCAATTGTTTTAGCGCCAAATTTTGAATATCTTAAATATGTAAGTGAATAACTTCTACATACTTTCAAATTACGAAAAAATTACAACATTAAAATTGTTTGAAATTGCGTAAATATTTCAAATCCGTTTTGGGCAAACATACTGGCTGATCCTCTTGATTGGCCTCCATCTACTATTCCTCTTCCTAGCCAGGTAATAATAAGAAATATAAAATTACCATTTTTCTTTCTTGATCAACTATCTCCCTTATGCTGGTAGCCACCATGCATTTACAAACCGGTGTATTAGGATCTGTAATGCACGAAACTCCTATAAACCATCCAACCATCTGCACAATCGTCATCAGAAACATAATATCAACCGATACTTACAGAATGTGCCTTCGGCAGGGAGGTCAATATAGGAAAGATGACAAGCACTGGACATAGGACGAAGTGATTAAGCTAGCCAAGGGTGTTGAGAAATATGGCGCTGGGCAATGGAAAAAGATCGAGCTTCATTACTTCTCACTACCTGACGGAGAACCAGTCCGATCAAACGAAAATCTGAATGTATATATAGAAGTCTACTCCAAAAAAAAAAGTGGTTATTGGCAAATATGGAAGTTGTTTTATCTAGCAGATGAATAATAAAGTGGGTGTAGAACAAAACAAACGGTATCGCCATCACACAGCCCAACCGTGGCTACTGGGTGCATATATATATGCATACCTAATGCACGGTTGGACGTATGATGGCGAATCCGGATGTTTTGTATTTGAGAGATGAACTGACCGGGGTGTATGAAGCTGGGCTATATATAGGGTCCTCTGGCTCAAAAAGTGTTGAGCTAGGGTTTTGATCCAACGGTTAAGAAACACCTCATCCAACGGCTCACAGCAGCTCGAAAGAAACACACCGTAGCCCTGATCGAACGGCTCACAACAGCTCGAAAAAAACACACCCGGATCCAACGACTCACGAGCGCTTGAAAGAAACACACGATCCGTGTGATTCTATCTGATTGGTCCAAACGAAACCCTAATTCCCATTTAGTCCCGGTTGGTTTCCCCAACCGGGACTAAAGGGATGATCCGTTTCCCAATGAAACCCTAACCCATTCAGTCCCGGTTGGTGTCCCCAACCGGGACTAAAGGGATCGATGTTTTCTTCTCGCTATATATATGTATGCATTGCCACACCATTGGCATAAACACATACAAACTCACCACTCTCTCATGGCTTCTACCGTACCCACTCTAACATTCATCCAGGCGGAGGCACTTTCCGCCTCGAACTACCCCTGCCCGTGCGGCTACAACGTTCCCGCCGGTTGGATGCTGAGCGCCGGAGGAGTGCCGGTCCCTCCTCTTCCTCAAGGTGTGGCGCGTCGGGCGGCCATCACGAACCACTACTACCACGAGCTCACGCCGGAGCAGCGGAGGAATCCCAGTTGGCATCCCGATAACCAGCATACTTGGGATGCCTTCTTCATCAATCGGCGTGAGAGGGCGCTCGCCAGGTATGAGGAGGACGGTCTGCCTCCTGGGAACTTTCACGAGGCCGGTCGTCGGCTATGGTGGTCCGGCCGGACTCTACAGAGCGTCATGGACTACATCAGGGCCGGCGATATCCCCCGCCTGCGCTACCCTAAGGCCCGGTCCTGGAGTCGTGATCTTCCGAGGGAGTGCAGAGCACCGTCAGACGATAGTGACGACGACGGCGGCGGCGAGTACGACGACTACGAGTACATGTACTATAGGCCTAGGCAGGAGTATGACTAGTAGATCGATGCACTTTTGCCATTATGTACTGCTTTGTTTATTTAGATCTATGCTCTCCGTTTAGATTTAGATCCAATCTTGCCATTATGTGTACCGTGCCTTGTTTATCTATTGAAATACATGTCCCCCTCTTTTTAACGTCTATCGAAATGCCATTAGATCTGAATCCAACAAATCAGGAAAAACCACACGGAAAACAGAAAACAGACGAGCTAGAGGGCCACTGTTTGCCGGAATACAACAAATTATTTTATTAAACAGCCAACAGAAAACAGACGCGCTAGCGCGCTACTCTTCGTCCTCGTCGTCGTCGGTGACCTCCTCGTCGTCGGAGGAGGTGCATGATGGTATTTCCGAGATAGGCCCCCACCTCGGATCGTCGGAGGCCCAGACTTCGCCGGCATGGTCGGCCCGACGGAGCGCTTGCAGCGCCTTCGTCCTCGCCTCCCGAGCGGCATCTAACTCGAGGTGGCGTTCGAGGCGCCGCTCCGCCCGCTCAGCCGCGCGGGTCTGCCATAGCTCCTCGTCGGCGCTCTCCTCACCCGGATTGTTCCGGTAGTACTCGCGGACCACGCGGTCGTCCCTGGCGTCGACTAGGCCCTGAAACGCGCGGTGCCTGAGGTGGCGGTGGTCGGCGGCAGTGACGATCTGCGGCGTCGGCGCCCTGGCCTCCGCTTCCCAGAGGGTGTGGCAGTCGCTAAAATTCATCAACGACCGCGGGCGGCCGAGGCGCCAGGCCGCCGCGTCCCAAGCGCGGGCGGCCTCCGAGGCCGTCGCAAAGGAGCCGAGGGGGATGCGGTCGTCCCCGAAGCGGATAGTCGCGGTGAACATTCCGTTCTGCCGCGATCGAACTCCGCGGAAACCGGTAGTGTTGTTCCTCCTCGGAGGCATGGTGGTGGCACGACGGTGCGTGGAGTGGAGGTGCGGCAGTTTATAACGCGCATTCATGGCCACGCGTTACAACTCCCGCGCCACGCGGACAGACAATACCACCCATGCGCCACGCGGACAGACAATACAACCCTAGCTTAAAAAAAAAAGGGATTCGTCCCGGGTCGTGCCACGAACCGGGACCAATGCCCATGCGCGCGCCACGTGGCCTGTGGCTAGGGATTCGTCCCGGGTCGTGCCACGAACCGGGACCATTGGCTCCCCACGAACCGGGACAGATGCCCCCAGGTGGTTTCTGCTGCCTCGGGCACACGAACCGGGACCAATGCATGGCACTTGTCCCGGTTTTTGGTGCAACCGGGACAGATGCCCCCTGCCCCCCTGGACGAAAGGGGCTGTTTCCACTAGTGTCCCATGTCTCCCACTTGGGACTAGAACCCTTGTAGCCACCTTGCCCCATAACATGGTGATATACCTTTTTGCCGGCGTTTTTCTCATTTGTTTTCGTCCTTTCCAGTTCATTCTCTGCCAGCTTGTACTTCACGAAGTCTGGCCATACGGGTTTTATTTTCTCATACCCTTGAGTGAAATCAGGAGTCTTGTTCTTCTTAACATAATCAAGGTTCAATCTTTTCTTCCAGTTTTTGAATTGCTCGGCCATCTTTTTCAGGGTCCACGCTTTGACCTTTTCCCGTATCTCATGTTTCATTTTAGTAACATCGGCCTCAGTCACATCCGCTTCATTCTCGTCCACCTCCGGCACGGGTAAGTTGAAATTAGCCAAAATCTTTGAGAAAAGATGATCTTTGGCTATTTTGCCGACATATGAAATTCCTTGTTTCCGCGGATCTTTTGGCTCATTCCACTCATTAACAGTGATCGGGATGTGATCTCTAACTAGCACTCCGCATTGCTTCACAAATTTTTGGGCAACATCAGCGGGAAGCTCGGGTGCGCCGTCTGCTGTGATCGTGTCGATCCTGTATCTTTCTGTATCTTTCAACTTCTTTGTTGCGCCTCGTTTAGTCTTTTTTCCGGTTGATATATTTGAACCGGATGGCTAAAAATATAAAGACTGTTAATACATGTATATAGACAACGGATGCTTCATTAATTAACATATATATATATATATGCACCTCGGAGCCGGTGTTTGTAATTTGTATGGTTCCACCGGAGCCGTCGGCTGCTCCCATATCGGAGCCGTCGGCTTCTCCCTCATCGGAGTCGTCTCCCTGGGTGAGCACCGGATCTCCCTCACCGGAGTCGTTCATCCACTGGCTCACATCGGGCTCTACGTCGGGCCCGCGGATTAAACCCTCGATCATATTTTCGGCATCTTCGTCTCTTGGCTCCATACTATACAAAAAGAGTAAGTATATATTTCAGATCCAATTCATTAAAATTGCACATGCATAATAATATTTAAACATACGATAACATTTCTAGGATTCTTAAATTTCTAAGAGCATGTCTAACGGACCCCTTATGTTTTCGCCCCCTAAGAGCATGTCTAACAGACCCCTTATGTTTTCGCCCCCTAAAACGCGTGTACAGGGTTTTGGACATTTTCATGCATAGCCTGGTGAGTTACTATAAAATCTTCTTTTTTGGGGTTTCCTCAAGTTTGTCCGAGTATTTTCACTGCCTCATTCTCTTTTGTTTTTCACCTGTTCCTGCGTGCTACAGGTCATACCAGAGTGGTTTCTGAACTATTTTGGAGGAAAGATACCAGGAACTGTCAAATTACAAGCCCCTAATGGTATTGCATTTGATGTTGGAGAGTTATGGAGAACATGAACAGAACAATCCTCAAGTATGGGTGGGGAACCCATACTTGAGGATTGTTCTGTTCATGTTCTCCATAACTCTCCAACATCAAATGCAATACCATTAGGGGCTTGTAATTTGACAGTTCCTGGTATCTTTCCTCCAAAATAGTTCAGAAACCACTCTGGTATGACCTGTATAGCAGGCAGGAACAGGTGAAAAACAAAAGAGAATGAGGCAGTGAAAATACTCGGACAAACTTGAGGAAACCCCAAAAAAGAAGATTTTTTAGTAACTCACCAGACTAATGCCCGTGTTAGAGGAGAACAAAGCAACACTAAAACGAAGAAAACAGATATTGCTGCTGTATGAATGTGTTGAAGAAGCAAAGACGGGACCAAAGGTTACCAGATTTGCTGGTAACCTTTGGTCCCGTCTTTGCTTCTTCAACACATTCATACAGCAGCAATATCTGTTTTCTTCATTTTAGTGTTGATTTGCTCTCTTCTAATAGGGGCATCAGGGATGCCTCTTCATATCTGAATTTTAATTGCTGTTATTATTTCTAGACAAAGTAAACTCTGTCCATACTCTCAAAAGATCTTCAGCGCGCCCTAGCTCGCACGAGCTAGAGGGTTGGCCCTCTATATCCCCTCCCGACCCGCACATGTAGGGGTCGACGGGCCGCCCCCTACCCAAACTTGTAAAAAATCGTTCGGGGTGGTCCATTTACGGGGTCTGCTAGATGGCCGGGTATAGCCCAAACCCGTATATCAGCGGTTATTATACGGGTTTTGGGCCATATATATAGGGGGTCTGTTAGACATGCTCTAACATTCTTAAATTTTTTATATCAATTCTAAACAAATTTAAAGTAAATAAGTCTAATCTAAAATTTCTAACATTCATAAACTAAAATTTCTAACATTTGTAAACTAATAATTCTAACAATAATAAAAAACAGTAATTAAGTAAAAAAAGGAAGAAAAACAAAAAAGGCCCCAGATTAGGGCGAGATGGAGGCAGGCCTTTTACCTCCTCTTGGGGCAGCGGCGGGCCGGCGGCGCGGGGCAGCGGTGGCGCGGGGCAGCGGCGGCGCGGGGGTGGTGGAGGATGGCGCGGGGCAGCGACGGGATCGAGGGGCGGCGCGGGGCAGCGACGGGATCGAGGGGCAGCGCGGGGCAGCGGCGCGGGGCAGCGACGGGACCTAGAGGGCGGCGCGCGGCCGAGGCGAACGGGAGAGGGCGCTAGGGGGGGTGGGTGCGCTCGACGGAGTCGGGAGCGGCGCCACAGAGGAGGATGCCGACGGGGCGAGGGGGCGGCGCGGATGCCGACGGGGTGAGGGGCGGCGCGGGGGGACGGAAAAATTGGGCAGCCTGGCGGCGTCGATTTGGTCCCTGCGCGCGGTCTGGAACTGAAAGGAGCGGTGACGTGTTTATATCCTATGACCCTTTCGTCCCGGTTGGTGGCAACAACCGGGACGAAAGACCCTTCCGTCCCGGTTGTTGCCACCAACCGGGACGAAAGACCCTTCGTCCCGGTTGGTGGCAACAACCGGGACGGAAGGGCCCGGCTGGTCGCCCGCGCCAGAACCAGTGGGCCGGCGCGCCAATTGTTTTAGCGCCAAATTTTGAATATCTTAAATATGTAAGTGAATAACTTCTACATACTTTCAAATTACGAAAAAATTACAACATTAAAATTGTTTGAAATTGCGTAAATAATTCAAATCCGTTTTCTGTTTTCCTAAATAATTATTCTAACTATTCTAACTATTAACTATTTCACTATTTACACTTAATTTAAATATAAATATCTTATATTGTTTTAAAATTAGTAATAATTACATTAAAAGCAGTGTCGCCGGAATACAAATTCTTTTATTAAAAAGAGAAAACAAACGAATACCGAGGGGGATGCGGTAAGCATTCTGTTCTGCACATATATTTAAGATTTACCATGTACTGTCGTGTGTATTGTCGAATGAATACGGAACACTTATTTTAGCCCTGCACTCAGTTTTGCACATTCATTGAACAGGTGGTAGCTCCTCACTGAGCCAAGCATACAATGAAGCCAGCGGATGAAGCTCAGATTTGGGCAAACATACTGGCTGATCCTCTTGATTGGCCTCCATCTACTATTCCTCTTCCTAGCCAGGTAATAATAAGAAATATAAAACTATTACCATTTTTCTTCCTTGATCAACTATCTCCCTTATGCTGGTAGCCACCATGCATTTACAAACCGGTGTATTAGGATCTGTAATGCACGAAACTCCTATAAACCATCCAACCATCTGCACAATCGTCATCAGAAACATAATATCAACCGATACTTCATTTGTATTCTACAGGTCGAAAATTACCACTTCATGGAAGAGCCCAAGCCATGGTGATACTTACAGAATGTGCCTTCGGCAGGGAGGTCAATATAGGAAAGATGACAAGCACTGGACATAGGACGAAGTGATTAAGCTAGCCAAGGGTGTTGAGAAATATGGCGCTGGGCAATGGAAAAAGATCGAGCTTCATTACTTCTCACTACCTGACGGAGAACCAGTCCGATCAAACGAAAATCTGAATGTATATATAGAAGTCTACTCCAAAAAAAAAAGTGGTTATTGGCAAATATGGAAGTTGTTTTATCTAGCAGATGAATAATAATTTTTTTTTCCATCTTGCGGGACGCCGCGGAAGCCGGTGGTGATGTTCCCGTGCACATTACTACCCGAGCTCAAAGTGAACACTGACCCAAGCATGCATGGATGAATGTGTTAAAGGGGGAAGAATGTGTTAAACACTGACCCAAATGCACGGCAGGACGTATGATGTCGAATCCGGATGTTTTGTATTTGCTCGATGAACTGAATATATGATGTATCAAACCTTAAAGGGGGTGTAGAACAAAACAAACGGTATCGCCATCACACAGCCCAACCGTGGCTACTGTGTGCATATATGCATACCAAATGCACGGTTGGACGTATGATGGTGAATCCGGATGTTTTGTATTTGAGAGATGAACTGGCCAGGGGTGTATGAAGCTGGGCTATATATAGGGTCCTCTGGCTCAAAAAGTGTTGAGTTAGGGTTTTGATCCAACGGTTAAGAAACACCTCATCCAACGGCTCACAGCAGCTCGAAAGAAACACACCGTAGCCCTGATCGAACGGCTCACAACAGCTCGAAAAAAACACACCGGATCCAACGACTCACGAGCGCTTGAAAGAAACACACGATCCGTGTGATTCTATCTGATTGGTCCAAACGAAACCCTAATTCCCATTTAGTCCCGGTTGGTTTCCCCAACCGGGACTAAAGGGATGATCCGTTTCCCAATGAAACCCTAACCCATTTAGTCCCGGTTGGTGTCCCCAACCGGGACTAAAGGGATCGATGTTTTCTTCTCGCTATATATATGTATGCATTGCCACACCATTGGCATAAACACATACAAACTCACCACTCTCTCATGGCTTCTACCGTACCCACTCTAACATTCATCCAGGCGGAGGCACTTTCCGCCTGGAACTACCCCTGCCCGTGCGGCTACAACGTTCCCGCCGGTTGGATGCTGAGCGCCGGAGGAGTGCCGGTCCCTCCTCTTCCTCAAGGTGTGGCGCGTCGGACGGCCATCACGAACCACTACTACCACGAGCTCACGCCGGAGCAGCGGAGGAATCCCAGTTGGCATCCCGATAACCAGCATACTTGGGATGCCTTCTTCATCAATCGGCGTGAGAGGGCGCTCGCCAGGTATGAGGAGGACGGTCTGCCTCCTGGGAACTTTCACGAGGCCGGTCGTCGTCTATGGTGGTCCGGCCGGACTCTACAGAGCGTCATGGACTACATCAGGGCCGGCGATATCCCCCGCCTGCGCTACCCTCAGGCCCAGTCCTGGAGTCGTGATCCTCCGAGGGAGTGCAGAGCACCGTCAGACGATAGTGACGACGACGGCGGCGGCGACTACGACGACTACGAGTACATGTACTATAGGCCTAGGCAGGAGTATGACTAGTAGATCGATGCACTTTTGCCATTATGTACTGCCTTGTTTATTTAGATCTATGCTCTCCGTTTAGATTTAGATCCAATCTTGCCATTATGTGTACTGTGCCTTGTTTATCTATCGAAATGCATGTCCCCCTCCTAATGTGAATGCATACTTTGCGGCGTCGATGCCTGACCTCATGTGGCCGCCGGCATGTGCGAGTCGCAGAGCGGCAATAGGAAGATGGACTGGCGCTTCGTTTCTGAAATGTGTGGGCGGTCGACCTTCAAAAAGAGGAGGGTAGAGAGTGGTTGGACATTAACGCAGCCGCCTAATGTGAATGCTGTTTTTTGTTGGGAGTTGTGCAACGGAGACGAATATCGTGGCCGGACATTAAGCGCAGCTTCTTCTACCACTAGCAGAGGTCTTCTACTTAGGTTTAGCTTGTATTTCTGATTTTGGAGAGAAAATATCTTCAACCAATATTACAAATGCGTTTGGAAATTGGTTGAATGGGGTGGATAAAAAGACTATTTGTGGGTCTGTGGCTAGGTATTGGTCCCAGTTCGTGCCACAAACCGGGACCAATGCCCATGCGCGTGCCACGTGGCCTGTGGCTAGGTATTGGTCCCGGGTCGTGCCACAAACCGGGACCAATGCCTCCCCACGAACCGGGACAGATGCCCCCAGGTGGTTTCTGCTGCCTCGGGCAACCGAACCGGGACCAATGCATAGCATTTGTCCCGGGTTTTTGTGCGACCGGGACAGATGCCCCCTGGCCCCCTGGACGAAAGGGGTTGTTTCCACTAGTGATTAATTTCATGCCTTTTTAAAGTATAGAAAATGTGGAGACACGTACTTATATATATAAAAATAGATGGTTGATATCATCATCATACCTCGGTACTAATTTATTACATATCTAACACCCAAAAAGGGATCGTCCAAATTACAAAAGTTTCATAAATTAACCCTAGAGATGGATCTTCCATTACGCGCCAAAACTGCATACATTGTAAATGCTCAATGGCTCGTTGGTCTCGACATAGGAAAATATATGGTAGATAGAGTAGGGGAGACGTGTCACTACCTCATCTGGATACCTAAGATTTTTTTGCAAGACACCATCTTGCGACCTCACCGCTTCGCTCATCTTATGCCAATACAAGGTATCACCTGAGCATCCAAGTATCATGAAGTAGTCTCCGTAAACAAAGCGTGACAGCGCAAGCCTATCCCCTCGCAAAAAGTATTGGCAGATCCAAGTCTCACCCTCTAGGACCCATAGCTTCACCGAGTAATCCTCGTTACTGACGACAATGCCAAACCTTCCATGAACCTTTGTCAGGCAACAGTTGGTCGGTCCGACCCGTACCGGCAGAGGCGCGGTGCATATCCTCACGCGCTCGTGTTTGAGGTCGAACGACATGATCTTTGTCTCATCCTGTCTGAGCCAGTAGACCATGCCATCGAGCTCGACAATACTACCGGTACCGTTGACGATGCACGTTGCATTAGTTTCCAGGTGCACATCTCTCCATGAGGCCTGCCCCAGAGTGAACACGTGCACTATATCAGGCTTCCAGGACCGGTTGAGGTCACATGGGACGTGCACAACCTTGTACTGCCCCGTTGTTGGGTGATACGCGAAGGTGTACGCTTGATGCCACTGCCAGATCCTGCCGGTTTGTCTATAGAAGAGGACGGTGGACTCTGGCATCGGTAGTGGCGGGAGCCGCAAAACCTCGCCGGTCGACGGATTGGCGACGGTGATGGCACCGTCAGGCGTACGGTCATCGCAGAGGCAGACTAGGCCGTTGCAGGTGCCGATGATCATCATGGTAGTGTAGCGTTGAGCCCTGCCGATGTCTATCGTCGTCTCATGCTGCCACAATTTTTTTTTGTTCCCTGGCCTAAGGAGGTCGACGATGCACGCGCCGTGGTCCGTGATGGCGATGACCTTGGTGCGCCTCTGCATGTCCGTCGTCGTCCGCTGGTCGATGAGTTCCCGCCAGTGCCGGCAGACGAGGCGGAGCCAACGCCGAGCGTTGGGCGGAAGCCGTGCCAAGATCTCGACCAGGGCGTCCGCGGGTAAGTCCCAATTGCGATTGCTCATGTCCATTAATTTGTGACATGCATGTGCCGGTATATGTGTCGCCGGATCGCTGCCGGCCGTCGTATCGCCTTAACCTAGATCGAGCAATAATGTGGTGGTCTCCTTGATCTGGTACGACTGTGTACCTGTCGCCGACGTTCCGGTGTACGTATGTAGGTTTCAATGGCTGCGGATCTGGTTATACGAAATTACTGGGCTGGCCCGTTGAACTTTTTTTTTTTGAAGCGGGCAAAAACTTTGCCTTTTATATTAATAGAGAAGGAACAAACATCGAAGGCCTAGGCCAAGAAAAGGAAAAAACAAGGTTACATGAAAAAACCCCATCTCCTCCAAAAAGAGGAGACCAATCAGCCAATAGCTTCGACGAGCTTCTTGGCACCGGCTAGGATCCAGTTATGTCCCTCGCTCTTGATACGGTCGAAAAGGGAAGCAGGAGTAGAGAGCTTGTTGTTGAAAATCCTCGCGTTGCGCTCCTTCCAGATCTCCCAGGTGATCAGGATCATAGTGGTCTTGAGCCCCTTCTTCGAAGAGCAGTCAGAAGCCACCGCGGCTCGCCAGTAATCAAGAATCGTAGACCGCACCGCACCAAGATTGTGCAGGAGGTTTGGGCATCTGAGCCAGAAGGCGGCCTCCGCCCAGACCCTCTTGGAGTAGCGGCATTCGAAGAGGATGTGTCTCGTCGTTTCCAATTCACGGCGGCAGAGCTGGCAAGTAGGCTGATGCGGCTAGCCCCTGCTGGAAAGACGATCCGAGGTCCATAGCCTGTTTTGCACCGCCAGCCAGGCAAAGAAGCTGCATTTCTGGGGTGCCCAAGTTTCCCAGACAATGGAGATGAAGGCGCAGGAAGTCGATCCTATGAACTGCGAGGTGTAGGCGGACTTGGCAGTGTATCGGCCACTCGGCGTGAGAGTCCAGGTAATGGAGTCCTCGGACCCAGGAGAGAGGGTGGTGTCCTGCGTAAGGCCCCAAAGATGGATGAACTGCGCGATGTGATCGGCGGAGAAATTCTCCAAGTTCAGGTCCGAAATCCAGGTGAGGTCCGAGAGGGCGTCGTGGACGTTTCTGTTCTTGCGACGGGAGGCCTTGAAGAGATCCGGGGCAATGACCTTGGGAGGCAGTCCGTCCAGCCACGAGGAGCCCCAGAACGAGGCTTTGAGTCCATCTCCTATGGTGACGGAGGTAGAGGCGCAAAAAAGGTTCCGATCAGAGCAGTCGTTCGGTATCTCCGAGCCGACCCAGGGCTTATGGGGGGAAGCCCATTCGTGCCAAAGCCAACACAGTCGAAGGGCCCGGGAGAACTTCTCAAGATTCAGAATCCCAAGTCCGCCGAGCTTCTTAGGGCGGCACACCATCTGCCAGCTAACTTTGCATTTCCCGCCGGTGACCGCGTCGCTACAACCCCACAGCAGGCCCCGACGAAGCTTGTCGAAGGCCTTGAGGGTGCGCTTGTCAGCCTTAATCGCAGTCAGGAGGAAGATAGGCATGGAGGAGAGGACGGACTTCACAAGGGCGGCACACCCCGCCCTGGTGATGTATTTTCCCTTCCATGGCTGCAAGCGCGCAGCCGCCTTGTCGATGTAAGGCTGTAGATCGACGTGGCGAAGTCTCCCAAGGGAGAGAGGCAGTCCCAGGTATTTGATGGGAAACTGGGCGATAGAAGCCGGGAAGATCCCCGTGATTGGACCCAAATCGTGATCCGTGCACCTAATGGGAGAGATGGAGCTCTTGGCGATGTCCGTGTCCAGACCTGTAACCTCGCCGAAGTGCTGCAGGGTAGAGGTAAGGTTGGCGATGTCGTTGGTCGTGGGGGCCAGGAAAATAGTAGTGTCGTCAGCATAAAGGGACACATGAAGGGAGTCCGGGCTGCCCGGTATGGGTTGAAGGAGGCCCGCCTCAGTAGCAAGCTGAAGGGTTCTGTTGAGGGGGTCGATGCCGATGTCGAAGAGCAGGGGTGAGAGCGGGTCTCCTTGCCTGAGGCCACGACCGTGGATGAACTTAACTTCAGGGATGCCGTTAAGAAGAACACGAGACGAAGCAGTGGAGAAAAGGATGGCCAACCACGCACGCCATCGCGTGGGGAATCCGCGCCGCCGCAAGATGTCAAGAAGGTAGTCCCAGCGCACCGAGTCGAAAGCCTTGGAGATGTCCAGCTTAAGGAGGAGCATGGGGTAGTGGGCGCGGTGTAGCCTCTTGGCAGTACTAAGGACAAACAAGAAGTTGTCCTAGACTTGATGAAGGCGCTCTGGCAGTGAGAGACAAGGCTATCCATCTTCGGGGCGAGGTGTAAGGCCATGGCCTTGGCGATGATCTTGGGAACAATGTGGATCAGACTAATAGGGCGGAAGTCCACGACAGAGTCGGCACCATCTTTCTTGGGGATCAACACGATGTTGGCGGAGTTGATGATGTTGAAGTTGTTGATAGACAGCTTGGAGAAGGTGTCCATGACAAGCATGAGGTCGGACTTGATGATGTCCCAATAAGAGGAGAAGAAAGCTATAGTGAATCCGTCCGGCCCCGGGGCTTTGTCGTGAGGCAGGGCCTCAATCGCCGCCTTGATCTCGTAAGGGGAGAAAGGAAGGGCCAGGTCGTCGAGCGCAGCCGCAGACATGTTCATCGCCTCCCAGTTGAGGTCGAGCTGGCGAGGCTGGGGCGGGCCAAGCGTCGTGCTAAAATGCTCCATAATCAAAGAGGCCTTGTCCTCGTGAGATGCTACCCAACC
Source organism: Alopecurus myosuroides (assembly GCA_028641055.1). NCBI lineage: Eukaryota > Viridiplantae > Streptophyta > Magnoliopsida > Poales > Poaceae > Alopecurus > Alopecurus myosuroides. The sequence goes on from CM054058.1 coordinate 43,268,440, forward strand.
CCCAGCGTTGCGAAGCCGCTGGATATGATTCTTCCGTTTGCGCGAGTTGACACGGAGATGGAAAAATTTGGTATTGGCGTCGCCCTCCTTGAGGTAGCGAATTCTGGAGGCTTGACGATTGCGGGTGCGCTCAAGGACGGCGAGACCCATAACGCGGCGCTTGAGCCCCGCGCGAAGGGATTTTTCATCCGCCGAAAGAGGGCGGGAGTCTTGCGCAATATCCAGCTGAAGGATGACGTCCAAGGCCATGATGAATTTTAGCTTGTGATCGGAAAAGAGCCCCTTACTCCAATTCCTAAGTTTCCTTGCAGTGACGCGCATCTTGTGGTTGAAGATGTGCACCGGTTGCATGTGGGTGGTGGTCTCGTTCCAAGCATCCTGAACAACTGCAAGGAACCCCGACATCTTGCACCAGAAGTTCTCGAAACGGAAGGAGCGAGGCCGGGGGGGGGGGGGGGCACATTGATTTGAGAGGAGCAGCGGGCAATGATCCGAGAGTGAAGATGAGAGGGCGTCGAGGGCATGATTGCCGAAGGCGAGTTCCAAGCTTGCATTACAGAAGGTGCGGTCCAGCCTGACCAGAGTGGGGTCGTTCCGTTCGTTGCTCCAGGTGTATCTTCTATTCTGGAGCTTAATCTCCTTGAGGCGGCAAGCGTTAAGGGCGTGACGGAATTGGACCATGAGCCGGAAATCCAGGTTCGCGTTGTTCTTGTCGGAGGCTTGGTATATGAGGTTGAAGTCGCCAAGAATAAGCCACTTATCATCGCTCGGGGGGGGGGGGGGGGGGTGGAAGCAATAGTTTCGTCGAGGAAGGCTCGCTTCTCAGAGTCGGCGGAAGGCCCATATACGGTGGTGAGCTTGAAGGAGGTGCCACATGCGCGGATCTGAACGTCAGCGGAGATCAAGTGCGTGCCGAGAGAAACATTGGTTATGTCGACGTGGTCATCGTCCCAGAGCAAAAGAATGCCGCCACGGGTACCCGCAGCGGGTCGGTGAGCGAAGGAGCGGAGGCGGTAACCCCCTAAGTAGGCCGCGGTGCCGTGATCGATGAAGTCAAGCTTGGTCTCCTGGAGACAGGCGATGTGGCAAGGAGTGTTGGCAAGCGTTGAGTGGACCGTGTCTTTGCGGGCTTGGTCGTTGAGCCCTCGAACATTCCAATTAGCGATGTCGAGAAGTGGATCAGCCATAACGGTGAGAGGCAGTGAAAGACGAGGCGACGACAGACAGTAGAAGCAGTAAAGGAGAGGTAGAGTTGCAAGCGTTGCAAGGTGACAAGACTTTAGACTGTGTTAATAAATGAGATCAGGTCCATTGGGTGACGCACCGACGCTCATAGTTTCTTGCATGGATTTCGTTTTCTGCGTGAAATGCTGTTGTTCCTGGAAGCAAAACAAACTTTTCTCAACAACAACAAAAAAGCAAAACAAACCGACGGGGTAGTTAGTATCTACGAGATGAGCAGCATGGAATGGAAGGACGCGCACACCATACGAAAAGAAGCATAAGGCGTTCAGTTCTATACCGAATGGCTCTAGCGACCAAAACATCTTTTTTTTTTACGGTGGAAACAGATCTTTATTATGCAATTGAGGATACGCGGAGGGTTCAGAAACCAGTTCCTGAAGTACAAATACAGGACCTGATGTAAGCCAAACCGATCGAAGTTCTATTCTCTGTTCTTACCCAATTGGCAAGACAGTGGCTAACCCTCACTTGCCCACGATCTACTTTAATAAATTTGCACTCTTTATTATAAGGAACTAATCTCTTAATCTCATCAATAAAGGTGGAGCGATCCTGTTTTCTGTCACCAACATCCCATAATCTCTTAATTAGACCCCAAAAAAGTCATTTTCCAAAAAAAAAAAGAGATTTAAAGGCATTGTTAAAAAGACAAACTCGAAAAGTATCTCATGGACTCTCAAGATGAGATCGACCGTCACTTATGTACCAACATCCCATACATTGTAAATGCTCAACGGCTCTTTGGTCTCGACATAGGAAAACGTCCGATAGATAGGGTACGGGAGACGCGACAGTGCCTCGCCTCGATCGTCCACGTGTTTCTTTTGCATCAAGCCATCTTTCCACCTCATTTGGTGCCGATAGAGGACTTCACGTGAGCATCCAAGTGCTAGGAAGTAGTCTCCATAAACAAATTGCGCCACTGCAAGCTCCCGCGTCTTCCACGACCACACCTTACGCTCACGCTGCGTCCGCGGCCTGTTGGCTTCCATGGAGTACCGGCGGATCCACCTCTCTCCCTCCAAGACCCACACCGTCATGGAGAAGTCGCCACCTACGGCAAGGCCCAGCCTTCCGTGCACCTTGGTCAGGCGACACGTGCTCGGTGTGGCCGGTACCGGAAGAGGCTCGACACACTACTGGAAAATCGAATTTCGCCGGCTATCTACGGCTTTGCCGAGTGCCAAAGCACGGGATACTCGGCATAGAACCGTGTACGCCGACACCCCCCCAAATAACACTCGGCACAAGTACACACTCGGCATACAGATTGTACGCCGAGTGTCCCCTGCATACGACACTCGGCAGAGACGAAACACTCGGCGTAGAACCTTTGTGCCGAGTATCCTCTGCAGCGGACACTCGGCGTATAAATTGACGACGGCAAACCAACAACAAACACTCGGCAAAAAATAAACACTCGGCATACTTGGTAGCCACGTGGCGCTACGTCCGTTACGACCGCGACGAAACGTTGTCCAGGGTTTGCCGAGTGTTTTCGTAACGGCAACTCGGCATATATTGGGTTTTTGCCGAGTGTCATGATGCACCACTCGGCAAAGTACGCTGTGAAAATTCCCCCCCTTCGCGCCAACTCTTCCCGCGTAGTATTTCAAATCTTTGCCGAGTGTCATGATGTACCACTCGGCAAAGTACGCGGTGAAATTCCCCCCCCCCTTCGCGCCAACGTTTCCCGCGTAGTTTTTCAGATCTTTGCCGAGTGTCGTTATGCACCACTCGGCAAACTACGCTGTAAAATTCCCCCCCCCCCTTCGCGCCAACTCTTCCCGCGTAGTATTTCACATCTTTGCCGAGTTTCTCGTGATATGACACTCGGCAAAGAAGTTCAACAAGCACACAATCCGTGTGCCTATCTTTGATCCACCGGCTCACAATCACTTGAAAGATCCAACGGCTCGGAAGAGCTCGAAGAAAACACACAATCGGTCGAGAACCGCCGCCTCCGCCCAGGTCAACGGCCCCCGCTAGCACGGGACGCACCACAGGAGAAGCCCCGACTCCCATCGTCGGCGGCGCGAGCTTTGCTCGGCCGCGTCCTCCGACGGGGGCGAGGGAGAGAAGGAGCTTGGGGGACCTGCCCGCGGCAGCTAGGTTGGGACCTCCGGTGTCGCCGAGGCGGCGGCGACACGGGAGGAGCGTAGTGTCTGGTCTGTTAAGGCAAGTAATATTTCGATATCAAAATTTTAATTTGGTGTTCATTTTATTTATTAATTATATAAAAAGCTTTTAGGCCTGAATACCCTTTTCTGTTGCAAAGAAAGCAACCATCAAGCATTGTGTATACCCTAACATGCACGACCATGACATGATGAAGAGGTGTTATATGTGAAAGATATCAAGAGAACACGAGAAAATCTTTATTGCATGAGCGAAAGATGTGAACATTTCATGCCTTTTTTAAGTATAGAAAATGCCGAGACATTTATTTAAAAATAGATAGTTGATATCATCATCATACGTCGGCCCTAATTTATTACATATGTAACACCCAAAAAAGCATCGCCCGAAATAAAAAAGTTTCATAAATTAACCCTAGAGATGGATCTTCGGTTATGCGCCAAAACTGCTTACATTGTAAATGCTCAATGGCTCGTTGGTCTCGACATAGGAAAATATATGGTAGATAGAGTAGAGGAGACGTGTCACTACCTCATCTGGATACCTGTGATAAGTTTGCAAGACACCATCTAGCGACCTCACCGCTTCAGTCATCTTATGCCAATACAAGATATCACCTGAGCGTCCAGCAAGTATCATGAAGTAGTCTCCGTAAACGAAGCGTGACAGCGCAAGCCTATTCCCTCGCAAGTAGTATTGGCAGATCCAAGTCTCACCTTCTAGGACCCATAGCTTCACCGAGTAACCGTTACCGACGACAATGCCCAGCCTTCCATGAACCTTTGTCAGGCAGCAGGTGCTCGATCCGACCCATATCGGCAGAGGCGCGGTGCATGTCACGCGCTCGTGTTTGAGGTCGAACGACATGATCTTTGACTTATCCTCTCTGAGCCAGTAGACCATGCCATCGACCTCGGCAAGACTACCGTCGAGGCTGCACGTTGCATTAGCTTCCACGTGCACGTCTCTCCATGTGGCCTGCCCCAGAGTGAACACGTGCACTATATCAGGCTTCCAGGACCGGTTGAGGTCGCATGGGACGTGCACAACCTTGTACTGCCCCGTTGTTGGGTGATACGCGAAGCTGTACGCTTGATGCCACTGCGAGATCCTGCCGGTGGACGCTGGCATCGGTAGTGGCGGGAGCCGCAAAACCTCGCCGGTGGACGGATTGGCGACGGTGATGGCACCGCCAGGCGTACGGTCATCGCACAGGCAGACTAGGCCGTTGCAGGTGCCGATTATCTTCATGGTAGGGTAGCGTTGAGCCTCGGCGATGTCTTTCGTCGTCTCATGCTGCCACAATTTTTTTTTGCTCCCTGGCCTAAGGAGGTCGACAATGCACGCGCCGTGGTCCGTGATGGCGATGATCTTGGTGCGCCTCCGCATGTCCGTCGTCGTCCTCTGGTCGATGAGTTCCCGCCAGTGCCGGCAGACGAGGCGGAGCCGACGCCGAGCGTTGGGCGGAAGCCGTGCCAAGATCTCGACGAGGGCGTCCGCGGGCAAGTCGTCCCAGCTGTTGCTCATGTCCATTAATTTGTGAACCGCGTGGGCCGGTATAAATATGTGTCGCCGGATCCCCGCCGGCCGTTGTATCGCCTTAACCTAGATCGAGCACTGTGTTGGTCTCCTCGGATCTGGTACTGTGTACCTGTCGCCGACGTTCCGGTGTAGGTTTCAATGGCTGCGGATCTGGTTATACGAAATTACTGGGCTGGACCGTTGAACTTTAGACTGTGTTAAAAAATAAGATCGAACGAAAGGCCCATTGGGTGACCTTCATAGTGTCTTGCATGGATTTCGTTTTCTGCGTCATCGCACATCCGACAAAACCAAATAAAATGCTGTTGTTCCTGAAAGCAAAACAAACTTTTCTCAAAAAAAAAAAAAGCAAAACAAACCGACGGGGTAGTATCTAGGGAAGGTTGAAATCCAGACATCATTTTCCATCTTTAATAACTTTTATTTTTTGTATTTTTTTACTTTGCTGGTCAAACACGGAACAGTTCTTACCCAAACTCACGGACATGCAAAGAAAATCAAACTTAAAAGAAAGAAAAGAGAATGATGCATGTGTGTGGGGCCCAACCCTTGTCTCATTTGCACGTGGATTATACAAGGAATGGGAATTGACCGGGCCTACGGTCACCCGTAGAAGAGCTTTCCTGATGTGTAACATGCACTCGCCTGATCCGGTAGCCCGTGTCTTGCGATGTCGACATTCTATACCGAATGGCTCTAGCGACCGAAACTGACGAAGGGATGAACTCCGAACCTATCGGGTAAGGATACCCGGTCAAAGGCCCAAGACCTAAGCCCAAGAGGAGATGCCGTATACTAATCCAGAAGGCCCAGTTGACGCCCTCCCGCAAGGCCTTGCGGGTTAAGTTAGGAAACTTGTAACCGACTTTAGGTTAGGGTTTGACTCCCCCCGATACGGTTTGAGACCTGGCCACCTATATAAGGCCAGGAGAACCACCAGGAGGGGGACGAGCCATACCGCACCACCAAAGCCTTGAGATCGAGATCATACTCTCAACTTGAGCAACCCCCTATTGTAACCAATCTACTCGTGAATACAGATCAACAGAAGTAGGAGTAAGGATTTTACCTCTACGAGGGTCCCGAACCTAGGTAAATTGTGCCCTTTGTTTAGCCGACGATTGTCACTAGCGCCCACAGGTTCTCCTAATCGAAACCCTATGGGTTCACTTGAGGGACTTGTTGAGATGCAGATTCGACAATTGGCGCCGTCTGTGGGAACGACGGGCGCTGGGTCTCCGGCATCTTCGGCCTCGTCGACGACCAACTCACGCTGGAACCCCGCAACTTCGACTCCAACCAATCCGATCCGAATCGGATCGGTCATCGTCGCCCCTCACTCGCCGGAATCACGGCCGGTATTTTAGCGACTTGGAGAAGAGTATCACCCTGACGTTCGGGAGCTTCCAGTTCTATGCCAACAAGGACGTAATTCTTCACTTCCCCGAGCAAACCAATCTCGAAGGATCGGGATCTGGGTCGATCTCTAGCCCAGGAGCTGTTGATTCACGACCCTACCACGCGGATCGCGACTTGGAGAAAAGCGGCGAATCTATCCGCCTCAACACCAGCAACTTCCATAACCCTTTCCACAGAGGAACCTTCTCGGGCCAGCAAAGCCTTCCAAGTTACGTCTAGGACCCGCGAGCCATATCTGGCTCATGTCTGCATGGCGAGATCAGGAGATCCACCCGAAGAAACTGAGAACAGCACAAGGGGACGCGCTAACATCAGCGTCTCGCGAGCCGCTTGGCTTCGAGCAAAGGAGGCCATCCGCACAAGAAAACCACTCGAAGTCGGAGCTCCCCACGAGGATATGACCGCCTACCACTATCACCTAGTGAGAGCGTCTACTTTAATCAAGGAAGCTCGGATAGATCTAGCTGAGCGGAGGAGATTAGCAGATGAGTCAAGCCAGCGCCGAGCCGCGCTATCCAAAACACCTTTTGTCGGGAATCGTCCCGCAAGAAAAGGATACGTCTCAAGAACCGCTCGTGAGAGGATACGTCTCAAGAACCGCTCGTGAGAGGATACGTCTTCATGCGTAAAGTCGTTCCGCAGAACCGAGGAACTGATCTGTTATCACTGACACTGTCACTGGGTAGGCCCCCCTAACCTGCGACGCCCTACTGACACCCTGGCACGGATAAGCACGCGTCCTGCAGATGAACAGTGCCGCAGTACGGACCCAGGATACGCGGGATCCTGTGTCAGAACGGCTCCTTTGACTTCTGGCCCGAGTAGGAGACCGCCCTCTCTACTCGGTCCACTTCCTCTACTCGGAGGAGAGTAAGTTCCTTGATTCTTCCTCCTGGCTATCAGTGTGCACGGCCGAGTAGCAGACGACCGGGTAGCGAGTACCGGGTAGCCGCTACTCTTCCAAACGTCTCTTCTGATCTTGCCCCTTAGCACTTGCCTTTACCCTACTCGGGGGTATCCCCCCGACATTAGTCCCCGAAGCTGGTAGAGTCCTGCGAACTTATTCACTGGGCTCTGCCAGCTTAAAAAACCAATCTTGTCTTTGAGCCTTATGTTGCTGAGTAGAACCTCCGAGTAGCCCTTAATCCTGTCTCGAGCTTCCTCTTTTCCGAATAGAGCCACTTCTCTTCTCTGTCGCCGAGTAAAAAGACTTAGCGAGATTTCCAATCAGAATCTCTGCGTGACAGAGCAAAATCTGGCTTTTCGTACTGCAACTGTGCACGTGTCACCCTACCACACCCCCGACGCCTCGGTGCCCGGGATCTGACAGGCCACGCGCCCAGTTTTCACGGCCTGGGCCCACTAGCCCGTTAGGTCCCATCAAGCGCAGTAATTACCCACAATCGCGTCGTGGGATCAATTGCGGCCGTTACGCGCGCATTCTGCGCTGTGTGCGTTTCTAACCGGTCCACACACCCCACGCCGCACGATCTCTGTGCGTAACTGATCCCACTACCTCCGATTGTAACGGCAACCCGAGGGGAGGTATAAATACCCCCTCGGTAACTCCTTCTTCTTCTTCCTGACTTTATTCTCCCTTTGCCCCTTCGTTTCTCTGCCGCCGCCGAGCTCTTCGCCGCCGTGCATCTCGCAGCGCCGAAAGGCCAGTTCTTTCCGCCAAATTCCACCAAATCCTCATCAAATTTCCTCTCCTGCTCGATGGCTCGCGACGATGACGCCCGCGCCGGGTGGGCTGGATCCAACGTCACGGCAGACGAGTGCCGGTGGCTGGTGAACACCCGGCGAGTTCCTCCCGGTGTCCGCTGTCGGCATCCCGATGGCGAGCTCATCCCCACTACGGAGGCGGACGAGCACGTGGTGTTCCTCACGCACTTCGCGCGGGGATTCGGGCTGCCCGTGTCGGACTTCTTCCGCGGCTTACTCAACCACTTTGGGATCCAGCCGCACCACCTGCCGCCGAACGCGATGGTGATGCTCGCATACCACGCCGTGGTGTGCGAGGCGTTCCTGGGCGTGCGCCCCACGCCGATGACCTGGGCGCGCTACTTCTTCTTCAGGAAGCAGAGCAAGGCCAAGCCGGGTAGCGCAGATAGCGGCCGCGGAATGACCGAGACCGGCAGCGCCATGATGGTGTAGCGCAGCGGGACCAGCCATCCGCGCATCAAGGGCCTCGACTCCGTGCGCAAATGGCAGCGGACCTTCTTCTACGTGAAGAACATCCCTGTCAAGGAAGGCGAGCCCCCAGTGGACCAGATCAATCTCCCTCGGTGGACCAATTCGCCCCCCACCGGGCAGAATTGGGGGTTCAAGCCCCCGCTAGATGGCGACATCAAGCAAATCAACACGTGCCTCGCCCAGCTGAAGGAAAAGGGACTCAAGGACGACGACCCCATCGCCTGCTGGATCTCCAGGTGAGTGCTCCCGTTGCAGCGCCGCGCACACCTCATGTGCTACATGGGCGGCAACAGAGATTGCACTCGGACGACCACGTTCGAGCTCAGCAACGCGGACGTGGCCGTCTGGGCGCGCTCCATCATGAGCACCGGCCTCACCGACCACTGGCAGTATGGCTTCGTGCCGTACAGCCGCACGAAGCCAATCAAGCGGGTTAGTACTTCTTATTCTGTTTCCTGCATATTGATTCCGAGTAGATAGACTTCTTAACTTGGTATGCTTAGCATCCGCACTCTGTGCCGAGTAGGACACTTAGCCGTATCTCTTTAGGCTTCATGTGTTTTATGTTTGCACTACATACCGAGTAGAACACTTGCTACTACCTGTTAGGCTTCATGTGCTTTGTGTTTGCACGCCTCGTTGAGTAGGACGCTTACTCTGTTATGCTTTGTGCTTGCATCTCGTCCCGGGTAGAATCCCTTACGCTGCTCAACTGACTCGTGTTGCTTGCTTATATCTCCAGCGCCTTGCTCGCCAGCTCGCTGAGAGCGAGGAGCGCTTCGAGGCCAACTGGCACGAAGATCGAAAGGAGGACGACGAGGTCTCCTACGACACCGCGGACACCCTCTGCATCCCTCATGCTGTCCAGCCGGGTAAGCATCATGTCGACGCGTCCATTCGGGACTGGTCCGAAGACGACGACGAAGGTGACCGAGTTCACCTTTTTGGTCACGAGTAGCGCAACTTAGTTTCTTTCCGTTTCTCAATTGTTTTCTTCTCTCCTACTCTGCAGATGATGCTAATGCTGACGAGGAAGAGGATGAGGACGCCCTCGAAGTCGATCCGCTTGCGGTTGCTGCTCCCGCCATTCGGAAGAGGGCGGGCAGTGGTGCCCAGGAGCCCACCGCCAAGTAGGCCAAGAAAGGCGAGAAGAAGATCAAGAAGGTTTCTGGTAGACGGCCACCCCCTTCACGTGCAGGGTAAGTGATTTTCTTCCAAGCTGCATTCCGCTGTCACTGCTTTTCCTGAATTCCTTGTTCCACCGCTGCTTCTCGGTTTCTTCTTTCTCTCTTCTTTTCCTGAATCCCTTTTTCTCTTCAGCGCCCCCTTGGACGCTGATGCTGCTGCCGCTCCCTCCAAGTCCAAGAAGAGATCCGCCATTGACATCGACAAGCTCATCGACCTCTCTGATGAGGACGAGACCGCGACACGGGACGAGGCGCGTGCGCCCTCTCCTGTGAAGGGTGAGGATGAAGACGATACCAACGTCCAGGGCATGGACATTGGTACCCAGGACACCGAGCAGGAGCAGAAGGCCCGCGCGGAACAACAAGCGCAGGATGCTGCTCACGACGAGAGACCCCCTTCTCCCCCAGCTGCCACAGCTGGGGAGAACAAAGAAACAGCCACCGAGCATCAAGATCGTGCCGCCCTTGAGCGGCAGGAAGAGGACCAGGAGCAGCAGGATACTGATGCTGCTGCCCGAGATGACCCCGCGGCCCAGCCGCGGGTAGATAATCAAGACGACGTACCGCAAGACCCCGCTGCGGAGCAGCGGGTTGAGACAACTGATGTGGAGCCGGTCCTGCAGAGCCATGCGCAGCCGGACGCTGCGCCCGGTAGCCAGTCCTTGACGCCGCCTACCCAGCAGGCCGCTCCACCAACTGCGCCAAGCTCCCCGCCCATGAAGAAGACCAAGACCACAACCAGCCCTCCAGCCAAGCAGGCCACACAGAAAACTGCTTCCGATGCTACTGGCAAAAAAGATGCAGCCGAGAAGAAGGCTGCCGAGAAGAAGACAGTTGAGAAGAAAGCTGTCGAGAAGCCAGCAGCCGAGAAGAAGGCCGCCGAGAAGCAAGCTGCCCAGCCAGACGCCCCCGTTCGCAGGAATCCCTCGTGTGGCGCTGCTCACGATTCTGCCGTGATGCCGCCACCTAAACCAACTGCGAAGCCTGCCGTGAAGAGTGGGCAGCTCGCCATCGGTGCTTCCGGCAGCGCTGCGGGCACAGCCGCGGGATCAAGCGTTCAAGACCCGCCTGCCTACCCGCCTTACATGACGCAGCTGAGCAAACAGTATAGCATCGGTCTGACCAAGACCGAGAAACAGCTCGCTCTTACGAAAGGCAAACAGGTCCAGGCTGTGAATTCCAAGCTGCCGGCCAAGGACAAGGCCCATTCGATCTTCTCGCGCGAGATCCAGGAGACAGAGGTGGAGTCCCAGGGGCTCGAGCAGATAATCGACCGGGTGGGCTTTATTGACGCTGAGTGGAATAGCGCGTTCCTTGGCAACGAGTCCTGGCATGGCCTGGCTTTGGGCAAGTTGGACCACTGGCGCATCGACTGGAACAAGGCGGACCTGGGCTACAATCCCATGACCATCTCGTCCGCCACCAGCACGCTTGCCGCGAAGCTGTTCGTCCATCGCAAGGCCGTAGAGGATCTCGAGCAAACCTATGCGGTAAGTTTTGCTTAGCCTGTTCCGAGTTGCGCGTTTCTTCTCTTCTATTCTTCTTCTTCTTCTTATCCACCACCCAGTCCCCGAGATTCGGGCCGAGTAGACGGTCACTCAACCGAGTTGCCGTCTTCTCGGGTCAAATCTTCAAAACATTGTCTAACTCCTTTTCTTTCTGCTTCTCAGAATAGCCTTTTGAAGAGAACGACCCTCTACCGGCATCTGCTCTGGAATCACAGCATTGCTAAAAGGCGCCTTGAAGCCCTAGAAGCAGAACGCAAAAGTGATGCCGTGACCGAGAAGGAGGCCTTAGCTCGTAATCTTCAACTGTCCGAGCTCGAGAGTAAGCCTCTAGCTATTCGGTTCATGCGTTTTGTGTTTACGCCCGTTTTTGCTTTCTGCTCTAACTCCTTGTACTCTGTAGGCAAGATCGAGGCGCTGACTGAGGAGCACAAGCACTGTCACGTCTTTGTTGAGAATGCCGAGACCACCATTAAGAAGTTGGAAGGTGAGTTGTCGCCTTCTCGGCTTGTTCTCCTCCTTCTTCTCTGCTATTTGCTGACCATACCCTTCTCCTCCGCAGAAGATTACAAGAAATTTCGTGAAGAGCATCTCGACTGCGTGAAGCCCGCCGAGTTGCAGCAGCAACTGGAAAGCCAAGCCGTCGAGCTCAAGAGCCAACACACCACCGAGCTGGAACCGCTGCAGGTCCAGTTAAGGGCTTCCCTTCAGGACGTCATAGACATAACTGCCGAGAAGGACAAGTTGGAGGCAGCCGCCAAGGCTAAGCAGAGGGCCCTTGAGATGGGGTGTGAGACGCTGAAGAAAAGCAACTCGGATCTCATGCTCCAACTGGCCCAGTTCCGGAGGGTCAAAGAGCGGCACGCGGCTGATGAGGAGTCATGGAAGCGGAAGCTGCAATCGCTACTCTGCGACCTGAACAGTAAGTTCTCGCATCTTTGTGCCTCCCTGTTTTCTCCTTCTTCTCTGTTGACCGATTTGCACCTCTTTGCTGCTTTCTTTTCTAATCTTTTTTGATAGCATTTTCAGAAATCTTCCCCGATATCTGCTCGGCTTGCAAACCTGCTCTGTCAAAGGCCCAAGATGTTCGAGTAGAGAAGGGGCTGCCCATGGATACCAAGGCTTCAATCGAAGACAGCTTCACGAACATGCAGGGTCAGCTTCAGCGCCTTAAGGGCTTGGGCACGGACTTGACGTCTGTTGCCTTCAAACTTCATGCATTGTTCTGGCCCCAAGATCCCGTGCCCTCCACTATCCGCGCGCTTGCCGAGAAGCTAAACGGCGTTAAAGCCGAGCTGAAGAAGTGGCGAGCATCCGGAGCTCGGGCAGGCGCTGACATGCTGCTCCTCTTCATCTGTAGCTGGTATGAGAACCTCAATCTCAATACCATCCTCGAGATGCGCCAGGATTCAAAGTGGGAGAAGGATCCCGAGTGCGTGGCTCGCCGCCAGGCAGTCGCGTGGGAGATCGCCTCCTACGCGGATACCGCGCGCTACATCGAAGGCCTCACCGAGCCCGACACGGATGTGGAAGGCGAGGGCGAAGACGAGGATGAAGACGATGACGAGGAGGCCACTGGGTCAGACGGGCTGAGCTTCTTCGACAGCACCGATGACAAGTCCGGGAAGGGGAAGGGCGCGGTCGTCGCGGATAGCGACGAGGAAGCCGAAAGCGATGACCATCGACACCGCGGCACTTGAGTTCGGCACTTCATCAGGCGCGGCCCTTGACGACACGGCGCTACTCCACGCCCAATCTGCTGCCTCCACTTCGGCGACGGACCTCATCTCGGTGGCCACGGCCACTTCTGATCAGGATGCCACTAACCCAGAAGCGGATGCCGCGAAGCCCGATGTTGCCAACCCGGAAGCTGACGCTGCGAAGGCCAACACCGAAGCTGATGCCGCCAAGGCCAACATTGAAGCTGACGCCGCCAAGACCAACACCGAAGATGCTGCTACCTCCACCTGATTATGTCCTGCAACACTTATGCTCGAGATTCTTATCAAATCCCCGGAATGCCGGGTGCAGATATACTGAACAATTTATCTTCCCGTTGCTACTCATTTTTATTTCACTTGAAGTTTTTATACTTAGTAATTTGAGCAGCTTTGGCTTGATGCCGGGTTGCGTTATCATGCGAGTCCCCGAGTTGCATTTTCATCCACCCTTCCTTTTTATCTCAGCTCTTACCTGCAACTTGTTGCTTTTTTGGTATTCAAGTCACAAGAGTTCAAAGTTGGAGTTTCAAATACTTAGCCACTAGGAAACAGTCATAGTAACGCTACCCACCATATAGCCGAAAAAGTTAACAACAGACAGTAAAAAACACTCTATTCGGTTGCCATACGCGTCCTTCCCTTTGCGATTTTTCATGTGTTCATTGACTCTTTGGCTTATTCTCTGGCTTAGCAGCAGAGTCGCAGAGTGTCCGGCGAGTATAAACACACTACTTTGTATGCTTTTGAAATTCTAAGCGTAGCAACCGAGTAGACAAAGATACAACAGAATAGAAACACTTAGAGCAATTTTGGACGAGGGCAGTCCCCGAGTTCAATTTCAGATTGCAGAGTAGGAGTTTAACTCGGATAAGAGGGTACATACACATTTCTGCTCATGAATGAAAGTGACGAAGTAGAGCTACATTCCAGGGGCGTTTGGATTCCTCCCCAGATTTATCTGGCCTGTTCTTCTGTGATGGTTGCGCATCTACAAGGTAGTACGCATCATTGTGTAGAGCCTTGCTCACAATGAACGGCCCTTCCCACGGAGGGGATAGCTTGTGCATCCCGGCTGTGCGCTGCACGAGCCTAAGGACCATGTCTCCTTCTCGGAAAACCCTTGGGTTTACTTTTCGGCTATGATAACGCCTCAGGTTTTGCTGGTAAACAGCTGAACGTGACAGAGTAAGCTCTCTTGCTTCTTCTAGCAGGTCAACGTCGTCTTCTCGAGCTTCTCTCGCCTCCGCCTCAGTGTAGAGGGTTACTCGGGGGGAGTCATGCTCTAGGTCGATTGGCAACACGGCTTCAGCCCCGTAAACCAAGAAGAATGGTGTGTAGCCGGTTGACCGGTTAGGGGTAGTCCTTAGACTCCACAACACCGCTGGCAACTCGTCTAGCCAACACCCTGGTGTTTTCAGCAGCGGCTCAATCAGCCTTGGCTTTATGCCTGCCAGCACCATGCCATTTTCTCTTTCCACCTGCCCATTGGATGCGGGGTGCGCGACAGACGCGACATCTAGTCGGATGTGCTTATCTCTGCAGAATCTCACCATGGCTCCCTCAGCAAAGATAGTGCTGTTATCTGTGATGATGCTGTGCGGGTAGCCGTATCTCAGGATCACATCCTTCAGGAAACTCACAGCAGTGGCTCCATCACACTTCCGAATAGGCTTCACTTCAATCCACTTGGTGAATTTATCAACCATGACCAAAATGTGCGTCATGTTGCCTCTAGCCGGTTTGAAAGGGCCAACCATATCCAGACACCAAACAGCAAATGGCCAAGTGATGGGAATTGTTTTCAACTCGGAAGCAGGCATGTGGATCTTACTTGCGAATCTCTGGCAGCCGTTGCATTTTCTCACGATATCTTCAGCTTGCTTCAAAGCAGTGAGCCAGAAGAAGCCATGCCGAAAAGCCTTCTTGACTAGAGCCCGAGAAGAGGCGTGATGCCGGCATTCCCCTTGGTGTATCTCCACCAAAATCTCTTCTCCTTCTTCTGGTTCCACACAACGCTGCAGCACGCCAGTGGCACTTCTCTTGTGCAGCACTTCTCTGAAGATGGTGTAGCCCTTGGATCTTCTCTGAATCTGCCTTGCGGTAACCTCGTCATCTGGCAGGGTGCCGTCCCTTAGAAAGGATAATATGGGCATGGCCCAACTCGGCGTTTCCCGTGCGGGAAACACTGGTTCGTCCACTTCCATCGGAACATGCACTGTTGCTTCATTTTCTGGGTTGGGGTTGACTCTCTGCAGCCCCGAGCGGTTGGCAAGGACTTCTTCAAGGAATGCGACAGTCCCCAAGCTGAGAGGGGCAGTCCCCGAGTAAGGAGGAGCAGTCCCCGAGTAAGCAGGAGCAGTCCCCGAGTAGAGAGGGGCAGTCCCCGGGTTGCCGGTGCCAGTCCCGGGATGGAGACGGCAGTCCCCGGGTCTCCTTTTGCACTTTCCCAGTCAATATCCATTGGAACTGCTCCTTCATCAGGCAGTGAAGGAACGAAAATGGACTCCGAGTTGGGGGATGGCTTGATGGATGGCTTTCTCAAATGCTCCAAAGCAATCCCAGCCGGGATGTACTGCCGAGAAGATCCCAACTTGGACAGCTCATCAGCTGCTTCATTCTCTGCTCGGTGGATGTGTTGGAACTCGCAACCCTCAAAGAATCCTATCATGGTTTGGACCAGGAAGCGGTATGATGCCGTGTTGGCATCCAGAGCATCCCAAGTGCTAGAAACCTGCTGCACAACTAGATCCGAGTCTCCATAGCATATGATGTGCTGCACACCAACTTCCTTTGCTACCTTCAAGCCGTGTACCACGGCCTCATACTCTGCAACATTGTTGGATGCCTTGAAGTGGATTTGCAGCACATACTTGAGTTGATCTCGCTTGGGTGACGTAAGCACCACGCCAGCACCAAGGCCTTCTTTCATCTTGGAGCCATCAAAGTGCATCTTCCAGTAGTTAGATACCGGAGTGGCAGGCTCATATTGCACCTCAGCCCAATCCACCAGAAATTCTGCCAGGATCTGAGACTTGATGGCTTCTCTCCTCGCGTACGCGGGTGCGTACGCGGCCAGCTCGATTTCCCACTTGGCTACCCTGCCACTCGCTTCCTTGTTGCCCATGATATCCGAGATGGGAGATGAGCTGACCACCGTGATGGGGTGTTCTTGGAAATAGTGCTTCAGCTTCTTGGCGCCCAGGTACACACCGTAATTCATCTTTTGGTAGTGCGAGTAGTTCTGTTTGGAGCTGGACAGTACCTCACTAAGATAATATACTGGCCTCTGCACACTCTTGCCTTCTTCTTCTCGTTCCACCACAATCACCACGCTGACTACCCGGTTGGTAGCGGCAATATATAGCAGCATTGGCTCCTTGGGTAGCGGACTAGCCAAGATGGGAGCGCTACCCAGCATTTCCTTTAGCTCTTTGAATGCCACATCCGCTTGCGGTGTCCAGACGAACTTGTCGCTTTTCTTCATCAATTGATACAAAGGCAGGGCCTTCTCGCCCATTCTGCCCAAGAAACGACTCAGTGATGCCAAGCAACCGGTGAATTTTTGCACATCCTTCAGGGATCTCGGCAAAGACATGCTCTCAATAGCTTTTATCTTTGAAGGATTGGCCTCGATGCCCCGACTGGATACCAAGAAGCCGAGTAGCTTGCCAGCCGGGACCCCAAAGGTGCATTTACTCGGGTTCAGCTTCATCTTATACTTGCGCAAGTTAGCGAAAGTTTCCTCAAGGTCACTAAGCAGAGTATGTGTTTTATTCGTTTTGATGACAATGTCATCTACGTACACCTGCACATTTTTGCCGAGTTGGTCATGCAAGCATTTCTGCATGCATCTCTGATAAGTGGCACCCGCATTCCGCAACCCGAAACACATGACACGATAGCAATAAGCCCAGTACGGGGTAATGAAGGCAGTCTTTATTTGATCAGCAGGATTGAGAGCTATCTGGTGAAAACCAGAGTAGGCATCTATGAAAGACAACAGTTCACAACCAGCAGTGGAATCGATCACCTGATCGATGCGAGGTAGCGGAAAAGGATCCTTGGGGCAGGCCTTGTTCAAGTCGGTGTAGTCGACGCACATGCGTCGTGCGGTAGCAGCCTTGGGGTCCTCCTTCTTCTTCTCGACCATGACCGGGTTGGCTAGCCAATCCGGATGCAGCACCTCCATGATGAAATTGCTTATCAGCAGCTTGGTGATCTGGTCACCTATGGCCTTCCTCCTCTCATCTCCGAAACGGCGCATAGCCTGCTTCACTGGTTTGGCGTCAGGACGCACATGTAGCGAGTGCTCAACCAACTCCCTCGGGACACCTGGCAGATCCTCATTGGACCAGGCGAACACGTCCCGATTCTCACGGAGGAAGTGGATGAGCTCGCTTTCCTATTTCTCCCTCAACCCGGAGCCAATAATGGCAACTCGGTCGGGAAACTCAGGGTCAACCTGGATCTTCTTCGTCTCCTGAGATGCCTGGAACGCCGTCCCGTGCTGGGAACTCGGCATGCCAGGCGCACCAGCTTGTGCGGATTGCGCCATAGCCACCACCTCGTACATCTTCTTCTTCTCGGCAGCGATCACCATGGACTCCGCCAACTGAGAACCAGCAGAGGCACACTCCATAGAATTGTTGTAATCACCAGAGATGGTAATCACGCCATTGGGACCAGGGATCTTCATCTTCAGATATGCAGTGTGGGTAGAGGACATGAACTTGCTCAGAGCAGGCCTGCCGAGTAGGGCATGGTAGGGGCTCTGGTGATCAACCACCTCGAACTGCAGGCTCTCTGTGCGGCAGTTCTCCCTGGTGCCGAATAGCACATCTATCCATACTCGGCCAATCGGATTGCAAGAGACTCCTGGTACGATGCCATGGAAAGTGGTCTTGCTAGGTAACAGCATGTTCTCGGCCATTCCGAGCTTCTCAAGCGTGTCTCTGTACACAATGTTGATGCTGCTGCCATTGTCAATCAGTACCTTGCTGAATCTCACGTTCTTCTTGGGACCCAAAAAGGTAGGATCCAGCACCAAGGCGTAGCTACCCGGGTTGGGCATCACCTTAGGATGATCTGCTCTGGACCACGTGATCTCTTGGTTGCACCAATGCATATAGTGAGGAAAAGCAGGGATCACAGCGTTGACCTCCATGGAACGCCTGTGCTGAGACTTCTTGTCAACAGGCTCAGAGGTGAAGATCATGTAGCTCTCGTGGTGCTCCTGGTACCGATTGCGGTCTCCGCCACCATTGTTGTCGTTGTTGTTGTTACCTTGGTTGTTGCTGCTGTTGTTGTTGTTGTTGCCTCTGTTGTTGTTGCGGGTGTAGTAGTTGTTGTTGTTGTTGTTGCGGTAGCCCTCGTTGTTGAAGTAGCGGTTGGCTCCTAAAGCCACCTGGTTCACATTCTCTCTTCTCGGGAAGGCTGGAGGCCGAGCAGCGGGTGCGCGAGCAGGCTGTACAGCGGCATTTGCGGCTGGCAGAGGAGGAGGAGGAGGCAGACCCTCGTTCTTGATTTCTTCCCACCAACTGCACTGCCGAGTAGTGTGGTTGGCGGGTCTTGCGGGATGCCGAGTGTGGAAACTGCATGGGCCATCCTTCATGTCCTTGAAGACAAAGTTTGGTGCCGGACCCGAGTTGCCGCTACCCTGCTGCGAAGCGCTGTATGGCTTCTTGTTGCCTTGGCCCTGATTCTGGTTTTGCCCGTATTGGGCTCCAGCAGTTTTTGGCCTCTGGCTACTCCCAGCCCCGGTTGCCACAACATTCACCTCCTCAGGATCGTACCGGGTATCAATCCGGTCACCTCTGCGCTTGTTGCGGAACTCATTGCGCTTGCTGGTGTTGATGTTGTAGTTCCTTCTCGGCTTAGCGGCATCAAGAAGAGGCTGAGTCGGGTCCCCGAGTGCATACTGATCCGCAATCCGGATGGTCTCAGCAAAAGTACTCGGCATCTCCCTCTGGAGCCTTTGCCACAACATGCTGCCATGTCTGCAACCCTGCGCAAACCAAGTGATGGCCTGGGCCTCATTCACACCCTCACAGGTGTTCCTCAGAGTACTCCACCGAGTAAGATACTCGCGGTCCGTCTCCTCTTCCCGCTGCCTGCAAGCGGATAGCTGCTGCGGCCTATTCGGCCTCCGGTAGGTGCTGGTGAAGTTGCTGACGAAGGCCTCCGCGAAGTCAAGCCAGCAGTTGATGCTGTGCTTGGGCAGGTTGTTGAGCCACGTTCTTGCCAGTCCCTCGGGCATCTGCGGTATGTACTGCACGGCCCATCTCTGGTTGCCGCCTGCAATGTGCACGGCTGTGACATAGTCATTGAGCCAATCTTCCGGCTTGGTGCTGCCGTCATAGCACTTGGTCCCCCTAGCGAGCTGGAACTGCTTCACGGATGGCTCCGTCATGATGCGGGGACCAAAGCACTCTGGGCCAGGCGGCCCCTTGCTCTCGAGTTGCACGGATAGAGAAATCCGGTCCAGCTTGTGCCTGGCGTCACTGGGCTCCAGCACGCGCTCACCCACGCGATCCAGGATGTCATAGCCAGCCAACCCCATGGCCGAGTAGCCATCATCATATCTGTCCACCTGCACGACTGCAGGTTGCTCCACCGGGTTGGCGGCTGGCACCACCGCACGCGGCTGCTGCCTCTGCCGAGTAGGCTGAGCAACTGGATGCTGAGAAGGGCCTGGACGCTCTCCATCTCGGGCCTGGCTTTGAGCTTTATGGGCTTTATAGCCTGCTCCTGCAGCGTTGTGTTTTTGACCAGACTGTCACGCTACAGCGTGCTGTTTTGCAGCAATAGCCGGGTCGTACACCTGCATCTGCCTATCTCTGCCGGAATGCCCACTCCGCTCCTTCTCGCGACTGGGATGCGGTGATGAGGCCTGATCGTTAGATCTAGCCGCATGCGAATGCACTACCTGAGAAGCTCCAGCACCCGGGTTGGCTTTCCGGAACTCCTCGTTCTGCCTAGTAGCCTCTAGCACTAGCTCATTGAGCCTTTCCTGCTACCTAACGCGCGCGTCGCCAGCGAGATGCGGCAACTCAGCAGCTACAGCCTCAGCAGTTCTAAGGGTTTTGGCGGGGGTGCTGTATCTGCGTCTGGTGGTGGCGGTGTTTTGGCTAGCGGCTTGACCAGCAGTTTCACCAACTGCTGCCATCTCGGTGCCTAGGTTGCGGCGTGTAGCCCCTGCCTTGGAAGGCCTCCTCACCACGGGCGTGAAGCCGTGAGCCCGATTGTACTCGTTCTGGTCCAGGTTTAGCTCAAGCCTAACCTTATCCGGCTCCGCCTGCTCGGCGAGCAGCGCCTGGCGTTGCTGCTCGAGCTGCGCCCGGCGTTGCTGCTCGAGCTGCGCCCGC
The DNA here is from genome assembly GCA_028641055.1 of Alopecurus myosuroides. Taxonomy (NCBI): domain Eukaryota; kingdom Viridiplantae; phylum Streptophyta; class Magnoliopsida; order Poales; family Poaceae; genus Alopecurus; species Alopecurus myosuroides. Next base: position 43,288,758 of record CM054058.1, read on the forward strand.
ATGGTCATGAGCTCGAGCTCGGTGGGAGGCGGCATGCCCATCCGCACGGCGGACGCAGGTATCGTCGGAGTAGTGGAGGGAGGAAGGTGTCGCACCCGGACTTCTAGAGGATACTCACCGTACGAACTGAACAATATTTTGATTGGATTACGGGGCTTACCGGCACCCGCATCTCTTACGAGTAGGCCAACACTTATGTGTGACAGCCAATCTTTACTATTCACCATCGATGTAAACTATCCCATAGAAATCAGGACACTACCATTGACGTACTTCATACCATACACACATGGTACGTCAACGGCTTTGAACAAGATGATAACACAACAAATCTCTAAGACACAAAAGATGGAAATAAGTTGCAAATAGCTCTCACTAGAGCAGAGATAGCAAATACAATCATCCAGAGGACACATGTCCCAACATAACATCATTACAACTCAGCGGAAGCATTCAAAGGGTCTGAGTACAGACAAATCCAAATAGGCTTAAGAAGCCGGGAATGAAAAGAAGACGGAGCCCATCCACGATGTCTCGGATCCTGCCCGGGTCCGCTACCTACTCGTCAGCAGCCTCGTCAAACTCCACGTAGTAGCCGTCACGGGGATCCTCGTAAGCGTAGTCTGCAGAAACCACAGCCCCAAAGGGGTCAGTACATAAACGTACTGGCAAGCAAGACTCACAGTTCACCAAAGTGTAGCCCGTCAACACCAAGCACAGATGCCTTGGGTTCATCGAAAGAAAAGGATATAAAATATGCTGCAACTGGCTGCACTAACAACTACAGAACATACTACAACTTCCGGCTATCAGATAGGGGATAAGATAGCGTATCGTAACCAACTACAACTAACCACCATATCAAACCCATCCTGGATCTCGCCCCTTATCCAAAGAAGCAATCCGAGGATAACTCACACAGTTGGATTAATGATGGATCAAATTGTTGTGTCAATAAGCTTATTACTAGTCAAGTTATCATTAGTTAGGTGTAAGTTGTTCTGAGTACTTGTTAGCCAGTACTTTCACCAAGTCAACCATAACCGCGGAAAACACGGCTTCTCGAGAAGATTTATCCCTGCAGGGGTGCACCAATTTGGCCGTACACGTAAGAATATCCCGCCAGGATGGAAATGCACTTCCACCAAGCGAGGCACTCTACACAACTCAACTCTTCTTCGCATCAAGCCCAAAGCACCACGTGATGTGCGTGCGCGGCTAATCGAGCCCCACGAAGAAAAGGGGACCCTCATAGCACCGGAAGACCACGCCGCCCTAAATGCCGACTACAAAAGTTCCACCCTGGCCTCGGGTTCGTACCTGCATATGCGTGCATCAAATGGAAAGCCCGAACTAAGTGTGGTGATTTGGACGAGATGCGAATCGAATCAAATTGAGGGGGGCGCCCATACACGCTTCCCACATGCGGATAGTGCGCTCATCATGGATCAGTAGACAAGACCCTTTTCCTATTAGGGTCGACACTAGCAGGCCTCAAAACCACGCCGGGCCTCCTGCCGGTGCCTTATCAGCAATTTGTTATTACCTCAAATTAACAGGTTGTTGTTTAACATCGAGCCCCAGAATATAATAGAATATAGTAACAGAAAGTAACTGCTAACAGACTCGAGCAAAACAACCCTAAGCATGCTAGTAAGACACAGGCTCAACCAAATGGGGTGATAGGAGTGGAGGTGAGGCAATATCAGGGTTAAAGGATACATGTGATAGGTTCGTAACAGAAGCAACGATACATATGGCTAGCAGGAATAGACAACGGAAAGTATCGGTAACCAATGTTGAAAGGAACACAATGGTTCATGTGAGTGATAACTTGCCTGCAAACTCAGTAGCCTGGTACTGGGCTAGATCCTCAGAAGGGGTGTCGTAAAGATCGTCGGTCTCAACGTCGTCGTCTATCCGAGAAGAAGCAAACAAACAATACAGGAAGGTAAACAATCAATATCATGGCATAGTGCACAATCATGGGATGATGCATGTCAAGTTTAATGGATGCACCAAAATAAACTAATTGACATGGTAACACAATTTAAATGGACACATATGCAATTTTGAGTTGCATATGAAAAGCCCATGGATTTTGGTTGAAACAGTTGTTTTCTAATTAACCAACAGGTGAAAGTGGTTTAGTATGATGCATGGATGTGGAAAACAACAAAATAACAACAATAGAACCAATTTAAAATAGGGTTTACCAATTTAGAAATTTATTATTAAGTTAGGGAATTTTTGGTTCCTTAAAGTGATTACACAATTAGTTGTTGTTTTCACCAATTTAAATTGTGCAAAATAAATAACAAAATTCATATTTGAAAAGATCATCAAATTTTGGGTGGATTACATGTTTCAAATATTGAAAAAGGAATTAGGATGAATTTATTATGACTTGAACAAAATTAAACAAGTTTTAAATGAGTTTAAAACATGTTTGAATATTATTTGAATTTTATTTGTGCCAAACATAAATTCAAGTTCATATTTGAAAGGTTTATACTTTTCTAGTTTGAAAACATATTTGGCATGTTCAAAAATAATTTAATTTGAGCAAGTTATGATTTTATCAAATTTAAATGATTTAAACAAGGTTTAAATTACTTAAGCAATTTAAATTACTCAAACTATGCAAAAAAATTTATATTTGAATAGGTGGTTCAAAATGGTATGGAAAACATATTTTATTTGCATTATTTGGATTAATTATGATTTAGTTATGCAATTTAGCAAATTACAAATGAATTATTTGAATTCAAATTTGAAATGCATTTGGAAAATTCAAAACAGAAAACAAATGCTACCATTAGGTAGAGAATTAAATTTGGATCAACACACATATTTTATTTTTGTTATTTGGAGTTATAAAATAAAAGTTATTAGCTTTTTAAAACTAGGGACCATTCTGTAATTTTAAAAGGACTTAACAGAAAAGAAAAGGCTTAAGAAACGTTTTATACCGCACTGCTGTCTACCCCAGACACTGGCAGTGGGCCTAGGGCTATCGCGCGCTTGCGTGGCATCACGGGTGGCTGACAGATGGGGCCACCCTGTCAGCGCCTGGGCGAAAAAATGTGGTTTTTATTCCACGGAACCACGGCTCGAACTCGGGACCTGCTCCGCGCTCGCTAGCGCTGCTGCCACTACGGTACTCGCTTCAGATTCGACAGATACAAAGACGCGTTCAGGTTATGATTCAACAGGCGCGTTAACTGAACTTTTGCGCGCGCTGCTAACTGAACCTCGACGGGAAACAACGGATCGTTGCTCGCCGGCGGGGATCACCGCGGTGGATGGAAGCGATGCTTGCTGGTGGGTGCTGTGGATGCGGCAACGTGCGCGGCAGAGAGGAGGGGATGGAGGCAGGGTGGCTCACCGGCGATTGCAAACGTGGCAGAGGCTCGGGGACGATCTCGTCGGCGACAGCGGCGTGGACGAGGACGGCGGCGCAGCTACCGAGCGTCTCCGGGATGGCTCCGGTGTTTAAACGGACGAGGGAGAGGTGGAGGTTCGATTCCAGGGGCTAGGTGGGTAGATGGAGTGTCGAGGCGGCGGGGCTCATCGGGGTTTCAGAGAGATGCTCGCCGGAGGGAGTTTCAGAGAGTGGAGCCCGAGCAGAGAGAGGGTGAGCGGCGGCGATCGCGAGGGGAGGAGGAAACCTAGGGGTTAGGGTTGCGGCGCAGAGCCCTAGGGGGCTTTATAGAGCTCCAGGAGCTCTCCTGGCCGTCGGGGATCGCTGATGCCGCCGTGGCATCACGGATGCGTCGCCGTACACGATGAAGACGAAGGGAAAAAAAACGAATCGGTACGCGTCGCGCGGGGGAGAGAAAAAGGGCCGCGCGGGAGAGAAGAGGGAAAGTGGGCTGGGCGCAGCCCACTGCCCCTGCTCCCGTTTTCTTTTCCTTTTTAAAATTTTTCTTCTGTTTTTTTTTTGTAGAAATAGAAATGGAAGGATTTGATGGGTTTTAAGTTGGGAATTTTTTTTGGAAAAATTAGGGTGAGTTATTTAGGTTAATAGCAAACAAATGCTAAGTTTTGTTTTCAAAAAGTGTTGAAATTGAATTGCTGTTTGGAAGTAATTCAAATTTGGATGATTTTTATATTAAGTGATCATTAATAAAAACAACTTTATAATAGGGTGATCCCTATGTTAATTTAGAACAAAATGAGTTGATTTGTTTTGATAATATTCATAAATTCAAAGTGGTTCTGTTTGATGCTTTGATTTGAATTTTTGAATGCAATTTGGAAGTAATTGATTGATTAAAACCATGATTTTAATAGTTGATCATTATGGAATAAAAGGGAAACAAATAAGGGTTTGATTTGACATTATTATTTGAAAAAGATTGGAACAGAGCAAGTATGAAATAAATGTTTGAATAATGTTTGAATTTGCATTGTGAAAACAGAGAAAAACAGATGCAAACTAAATGAAAACAAATGGAAACAATATGATGACATGATGCAATACTTTAATAAACATGAAACAAACATTCTAAGGGGAGTTTTCATACTTGGGATGTTACAAAACGCCCCCTTGAAGGAATCGCGCCCCGAGATTCCTTACTGAGAAGAGAAAAGGTCCGGATACTTCTTGCGAAGATCCTCTTCGGTCTCCCACGTTGCCTCTTTATCGGAATGATGCGACCACTGCACTTTCAAGAACTTGGTGCTCTTGTTGCGAGTCTTACGCTCGGTCTCATCGAGAATACGAACAGGGTGTTCCTCATAAGATAGATCATCTTGCAGTTCAATGGAATCATGATCAACTGCACGATCTGGATCTTTGAAACACCTCTTGAGCTGTGACACGTGGAACACATCGTGCACCTTGGATAGTTTTTCTGGAAGTTCAAGACGATAGGCATTTTCCGCACGCCTTGAGAGAATGTTGAAAGGACCAATGTATCTTGGTGCAAGCTTTCCTTTCACACCGAAACGATGAGTGCCTCTGAGGGGAGTTACACGGAGATATGCCTTGTCACCAGGTGCATAGATTATATCCCTGTGCTTGCTGTCATAGTAGCTTTTCTGACGAGACTGAGCAATCTTGAGATTGTCACGAATGATACGAACTTTCTCCTCGGCTTCCTTAACAATGTCAGGGCCTAAGAGTGAACGTTCACCAGCTCCAGACCAATTGATTGGACTCCTGCATCTGCGGCCATAGAGTGCTTCAAATGGTGCCATGCCTAGGCTTGCCTGGTAGCTGTTGTTGTAGGAGAATTCAGCATATGGAAGGCAATCCTCCCATTTCATGCCAAAGGAGAGACCACATGCTCTGAGCATATCCTCGAGAATCTGATTGACTCTTTCGACTTGCCCCTGAGACTGAGGGTGATAAGCTGTGCTGAACAGAAGTTTGGTGCCCAATGCTTCTTGGAAACTCTTCCAGAAATGAGAAGTGAATATGCTTCCACGGTCTGAGCTTATTTCCAATGGAACACCATGAAGAGGAACAATCTTTGCTGTGTAGAGTTCTGCTAACTGGCTAGCTGAGATTGTTTCTTTGACAGCAAAGAAGTGAGCTACTTTAGTGAGACGATCAATAACAACGAAGATTGCATCGTTGCCCTTCTTGGACTTTGGAAAACCAGTGACGAAGTCCATTTCAATCATGTCCCACTTCCACTCAGGAATTTTCAGAGGTTGGAGTAGACCGGCTGTTTTCTGATGGACTGCCTTAACACGTTGACAAACGTCGCATTCAGAAACGTATTGAGCAATTTCACGTTTCATGCCAGGCCACCAATACAGTGTCTTAAGATCCTGGTACATCTTTGTACTTCCAGGGTGAATGGAAAGAGGAGTTTCATGAGCCTCCTTGAGAATAACATCTTTGAGACTTTGAACTTGAGGAACTGCAATGCGTCCTTCGAAGAACACAGTTCCTTTGTCATCAATTGAGAAGGACTTAAATTTCTCCTTGCCTTCTTTGATGTGTTCTACCATCTTCTTGATTTCAGCATCACGAAGTTTTTCAGAACGAATCTTATCCTCGAGAGTTGGACTGGCTGTCAAGCTAGCAAGATAACCTTGGGGAACAAGACCAAGGTTTAGCTTCTGGAATTCTTCATGAAGTGGAGGTTCGCTTTCCATGATCATGAGATTATTGCAATACGACTTGCGACTGAGAGCATCGGCCATAACATTAGCCTTGCCTGGAGTGTAAGAAATTGTGAGATCAAAGTCTTTAATCTTTTCAATCCATCTCCTTTGCCTGAGGTTTAGATCTGGTTGAGTGAAGATGTATTTCAGACTCTTATGATCGGAAAAGATTTCAGTGCGGTTACCCAACAAGTATTGCCTCCATTTCTTGAGGGCAAACATAACTGCTGCAAGTTCTAGGTCATGTGTTGGATAGTTTTGCTCATGTGCATTCAACTGACGTGAAGCATAAGCCACAACTTGACGTTCTTGCATAAGAACTGCACCTAGACCTTGGAGAGATGCATCGCAGAATATCTGGAAAGGTTTGGTAGTATCTGGGCCAACCAGAACTGGGGTAGAAGTGAGTTTAGTCTTCAGGAGATTGAAACTTTCATCACACTGTGGAGACCAAACGAACTTCTTATCCTTCTTTGTGAGATCAGTGAGAGGTTTGGCAATCTTCGAAAAGTTTTGGACGAAACGACGGCAATAGCTAGCCAAGCCTAGAAAACTTCTGACTTGTTTCACCGTCTTAGGAGGTTTCCAATCAACAATTGCTTTAACCTTTTCTGGATAAATGGCTATGCCCTTGGCGGAGATGACATGACCAAGGTAAGCAACTTCTGGAATCCAGAACTCACATTTTGAGAACTTGGCATATAGACGATGCTCGCGAAGTTTCATAAGAGTGAGACGAAGATGTTCTCCATGCTCTTTCTCAGATTTTAAGTAGACCAGAATGTCATCGAGATACACCACAACGAACTTGTCGAGGTATTCATGGAAGACAGAATTCATGAGTCTTGAGAATGTCGCCGGTGCATTGGTGAGACCAAAGGACATGACGGTGTATTCATATAGACCGTACCGAGTGGTGAAAGCTGTTTTTGGAATATCTTCCTTTCTGATCTTTATTTGATGGTAACCCATCCTAAAGTCCAACTTTGAGAATATTGAGGCTCCAGCAAGTTGATCAAAAAGATCATCGATACGAGGAATTGGGTACTTGTTTTTGATGGTTTTCTCGTTGAGAGGACGATAGTCAACCACGAGTCTCTTTGTTTGATCCTTCTTGGCAACGAACAGAGTTGGGCAACCCCAAGCGGAAGAACTAGGTTGAATGTAACCTTTCTCCATGTACATATCGATTTGCTCCTTTAACAATTTCAGTTCAGGAGGAGCTATCTTGTATGGATGCTTAGAGATTGGAGCAGTACCTGGTTCAAGCTCGATCACGAACTCAACTGCTCTGTCCGGAGGCATCCCTGGCAACTCTTCTGGAAAGACGTCAGGGAATTCGCAAACCACCGGAACATTTTCAAGTAGAGGTAGAGGTTTAGCATCGAGGGTGTACAGCTGAACAGAACTTGATTCATTTGGAGAATAGACTATCTGGCCAGAAGGGTGGGACAGAGTTATTGACTTCTGAGCACAATCAATCGTAGCTTTATTGGCCTTCAACCAATCCATGCCAAGAATGACATCAATGTCAGAATTGCCAAGCAGAATGAGGGAAGCAAGGAATATATGACCTCCAATTAGAATCTGATTTTCATGACTGATCTTGGAAGTTTGCATAGTTGCTCCAGGGGAGTTTACTACTAGCGGGGAACCCAAACCAACAAAAGGTAGTTTAACTGCTGTCGCAAAGATCTTTGACACGAAAGAATGCGATGCTCCGGTATCAAACAACACTTTAGCTGGGTTAGAGTTTACGGGGAATGTACCGAGAACGACGTCAGCAGGTTCCTCAGCTTTGTCGACCTTGACATGATTCACCCTCGCGGTCCTCCCGACAGGCCTGTTGTTGGAGTTGAAGGCTTTAGCCGGGGGAGCACGCACCATTGCCTGGTTGGTGTTGGGGCGAGGTGGTGGTTGAGGTAGCTGTCTCTGAGTGCACTTATCAGCGTAGTGCCCCGCGCGTCTGCTTGCATTTGTAGCAAGTGACGACACGAGGTGCATCTGGCCTTGGCTGTCCCACTGAAAACCTCTGAGCCTGCATCTGAGCTGGGTTGGGTGGGCGGGAAGCGAAGCCTGGAGAAGCTTGGGCATATGGAGCCCGAGTGACAGCACCATTTGGCACCCAGATGCGGCGCTTCTGCGGAGGGGTGGTCATGTTGGAGGAGGAGCCACCCTCACGCGAGTGCTTGCGAGACTCCTCGAACGCCTTGCGCCCATTTTCCTCATTAAGCGCGGTGTTCACGAGCTCCTCGAAGTCTTTGCACTTGATGTTGGTGAGGGCGTACTTGAGTTCCGGGTTAAAACCTCGGCGGAACCTTGCCATCTTCTTAGCCTCAGTGGACACCTCATCACCAGCATAACGAGCGAGGCGATTGAACTCATTCTGATAGCCAATGACGTCCAGCTTGCCCTGCTTGAGAGAGCAAAACTCCTCACGCATCCTTTCCATGAGACCATCTGGGATGTGATGCTTCAGGAAGGCATTCTTGAAACAACCCCAGGTGATTGGGTATCCAGCTCTCATGGTCTGGTAGTTCTCCCACCAGGTAGCTGCCTGACCCTTCAGTAGGTAGGTGGCATACTTGACTTTGTCTTCCTCAGCAACGTGAGCAATGTCCAGAGCCCTGGCCATCTCCCGGATCCAGTCATCAGCATCCAGAGGCTCTCGTGTTGCCACGAAAGCTCTGGGACCCAGACTCAGAAACTCCTTGATGCTGACTCGCGGAGCATTCTGGTTGTTGTGCTGGTTAGCCTGGATCTGGGCCATCTGCGTCACGACCTGAGTCATCTGAGTCAACAGCTCCGTGATCGGAGGTGGCTCAGGCGGGTTGCTCCTTGTTGGCGGCATCCTGAATAGACATGCATTTTAGCACAACAATAGAAAAGGATAGACTTGGTAACCGAAAGAGAGATTATTCCGACGCATGAATAGATAACCAACAGGTACATCATTACATGTTCAAATACATCAGAATATCCAACACACCATAAATGGTTCGAATGCCAAAGGATAACTAAACATAGCTAAGGATGGATACATCGGTACTCCCATGCTCATCACGCAGGACGGCGGTGAGTAGTATGACGAGGGGTACGGTGAGGAGGAGGCCCACGAAAGTAGGTAGAACGACGATCCACATAGATCCGACGTGGCCTGAGAGCGACTCTAGGTGTGGTGAAGTACATAGCGTCAGCTCCCTGTGCTCCAAAGCGTGGAATCCCAGTGTAACCAGCACCGAGGTTGAGGAGTGGACCTCTGATCGGCTCGTAAACTCCAGCATCTGGCAGACGACGACCAACTGGCTGATCGAAACGTGCAAAGCGCTCATCTCCAACAAAGTCTGTGGTGTACATCGCCAGACGAGTCAAAGCAAGGTAGAGCTGCTCTCTGACTGAGGCCAACTCCTGAGAAAGTGTGGTGGCCACTGCGTCACTGTGCCTCACAAACTGAGCGGTGGTGTGCAGCCTGGTGTTATCATGCTCGTAGACATCCAGGTTGTCGTAGAGAGTGAAGTGAGCTCCCTCCGAAGTGATGTAACCACGGGGGATGTGGCGATAGATGGAATCGTCAAATCCCCAGTTGTCAGCACGAAGGACGGTGAGACTCACATAAGCTGCCTGCTGCACAGCCATATCCACTGTGGAACCTACTGCCTCGTAGCGGTGGACAACGCTCATGCCATCATCTGACAGAATGTAGACGATAGCCTGGTAGTAGGTCTGGTTAAACTCTCGCTGCTGCTCGTAGACCTGGTACTCTGGTGCCCAACGGAACCCCAGATAAGTGACCATGTCCCTCAGCATCTCCGGATAACCGGCAGTGCTCTCGCAACGAGTCTTCCGAACCACCTGCGGGAAGAACCTGAGATCCATCTGCAGATGATCGGGGAAGTTTTGATTAGACGCCGGTAGAGAACTGAAGTGGAAAGCAACAACAAGGTTTCAACGGACGAAAAGGATGTTGAGAAGAACAGGATATCGAAGCAACATCGGGAAACACGAGACCAAAACTCCTGAGGTACTACGGAAAACCCATCCGGGCTTCTAAAGGATCAATATCTACTGCATAAGGGATAGAGGATTTGCTTCCGGGGCTTACACGCCTCTCAATCATGAGTATGCAACATGATAAATCATGTCACAACCACCTCCATTCCTATGGTCTAGTAGATATAACTATCCTAGAGAAACCAGGATTCGTGAAATCCTAACTTGAAAGTTTAGGTGAGAAAAGAAAACAACGTTGCACTTCCTTACCAGAAAAGGGTGGGTGGGTGGGGAAAGAAGAAAAATGGCAGAATTCCTACTCTCACGTTTCATTTTTCCTATATAGCTACAAAATAGTTTCTAGACTCAACTGCGACCAGTAAAAGGGATCCTACAGGCAGACATGCTCTGATACCATTTGTCGCACCCGGACTTCTAGAGGATACTCACCGTACGAACTGAACAGTATTTTGATTGGATTACGGGGCTTACCGGCACCCGCATCTCTAACGAGTAGGCCAACACTTATGTGTGACAACCAATCTTTACTATTCACCGTCGATGTAAACTATCCCATAGAAATCAGGACACTACCATTGACGTACTTCATACCATACACACATGGTACGTCAACGGCTTTGAACAAGATGATAACACAACAAATCTCTAAGACACAAAAGATGGAAATAAGTTGCAAATAGCTCTCACTAGAGCAGAGATAGCAAATACAATCATCCAGAGGACACATGTCCCAACATAACATCATTACAACTCAGCGGAAGCATTCAAAGGGTCTGAGTACAGACAAATCCAAATAGGCTTAAGAAGCCGGGAATGAAAAGAAGACGGAGCCCATCCACGATGTCTCGGATCCTGCCCGGGTCCGCTACCTACTCGTCAGCAGCCTCGTCAAACTCCACGTAGTAGCCGTCACGGGGATCCTCGTAAGCGTAGTCTGCGGAAACCACAGCCCCAAAGGGGTCAGTACTTAAACGTACTGGCAAGCAAGACTCACAGTTCACCAAAGTGTAGCCCGTCAACACCAAGCACAAATGCCTTGGGTTCATCGGAAGAAAAGGATATAAAAGATGCTGCAACTGGCTGCACTAACAACTACAGAACATACTACAACTTCCGGCTATCAGATAGGGGATAAGATAGCATATCGTAACCAACTACAACTAACCACCATATCAAACCCATCCTGGATCTCGCCCCTTATCCAAAGAAGCAACCCGAGGATAACTCACACAGTTGGATTAATGATGGATCAAATTGTTGTGTCAATAAGCTTATTACTAGTCAAGTTATCATTAGTTAGGTGTAAGTTGTTCTGAGTACTTGTTAGCCAGTACTTTCACCAAGTCAACCATAACCGCGGAAAACACGGCTTCTCGAGAAGATTTATCCCTGCAGGGGTGCACCAATTTGGCCGTACACGTAAGAATATCCCGCCAGGATGGAAATGCACTTCCACCAAGCGAGGCACTCTACACAACTCAACTCTTCTTCGCATCAAGCCCAAAGCACCGCGTGCTGTGCGTGCGCGGCTAATCGAGCCCCACGAAGAAAAGGGGACCTACATAGCACTGGAAGACCACGCCGCCCTAAATGCCGACTACAAAAGTTCCACCCTGGCCTCGGGTTCGTACCTGCATATGCGTGCATCAAATGGAAAGCCCGAACTAAGTGTGGTGATTTGGACGAGATGCGAATCGAATCAAATTGAGGGGGGCGCCCATACACGCTTCCCACATGCGGATAGTGCGCTCATCATGGATCAGTAGACAAGACCCTTTTCCTATTAGGGTCGACACTAGCAGGCCTCAAAACCACGCCGGGCCTCCTGCCGGTGCCTTATCAGCAATTTGTTATTACCTCAAATTAACAGGTTGTTGTTTAACATCGAGCCCCAGAATATAATAGAATATAGTAACAGAAAGTAACTGCTAACAGACTCGAGCAAAACAACCCTAAGCATGCTAGTAAGACACAGGCTCAACCAAATGGGGTGATAGGAGTGGAGGTGAGGCAATATCAGGGTTAAAGGATACATGTGATAGGTTCGTAACAGAAGCAACGATACATATGGCTAGCAGGAATAGACAACGGAAAGTATCGGTAACCAATGTTGAAAGGAACACAATGGTTCATGTGAGTGATAACTTGCCTGCAAACTCAGTAGCCTGGTACTGGGCTAGATCCTCAGAAGGGGTGTCGTAAAGATCGTCGGTCTCAACGTCGTCGTCTATCCGAGAAGAAGCAAACAAACAATACAGGAAGGTAAACAATCAATATCATGGCATAGTTCACAATCATGGGATGATGCATGTCAAGTTTAATGGATGCACCAAAATAAACTAATTGACATGGTAACACAATTTAAATGGACACATATGCAATTTTGAGTTGCATATGAAAAGCCCATGGATTTTGGTTGAAACAGTTGTTTTCTAATTAACCAACAGGTGAAAGTGGTTTAGTATGATGCATGGATGTGGAAAACAACAAAATAACAACAATAGAACCAATTTAAAATAGGGTTTACCAATTTAGAAATTTATTATTAAGTTAGGGAATTTTTGGTTCCTTAAAGGGATTACACAATTAGTTGTTGTTTTCACCAATTTAAATTGTGCAAAATAAATAACAAAATTCATATTTGAAAAGATCATCAAATTTTGGGTGGATTACATGTTTCAAATATTGACAAAGGAATTAGGATGAATTTATTATGACTTGAACAAAATTAAACAAGTTTTAAATGAGTTTAAAACATGTTTGAATATTATTTGAATTTTATTTGTGCCAAACATAAATTCAAGTTCATATTTGAAAGGTTTATACTTTTCTAGTTTGAAAACATATTTGGCATGTTCAAAAATAATTTAATTTGAGCAAGTTATGATTTTATCAAATTTAAATGATTTAAACAAGGTTTAAATTACTTAAGCAATTTAAATTACTCAAACCATGCAACAAAATTTATATTTGAATAGGTGGTTCAAAATGGTATGGAAAACATATTTTATTTGCATTATTTGGATTAATTATGATTTAGTTATGCAATTTAGCAAATTACAAATGAATTATTTGAATTCAAATTTGAAATGCAATTGGAAAATTCAAAACAGAAAACAAATGCTACCATTAGGTAGAGAATTAAATTTGGATCAGCACACATATTTTATTTTTGTTATTTGGAGTTATAAAATAAAAGTTATTAGCTTTTTAAAACTAGGGACCATTCTGTAATTTTAAAAGGACTTAATAGAAAAGAAAAAGGCTTAAAAAACGTTTTATACCGCACTGCTGTCTACCCCAGACCCTGGCAGTGGGCCTAGGGCTATCGCGCGCTTGCGTGGCATCACGGGTGGCTGACAGGGGGGGCCACCCTGTCAGCGCCTGGGCGAAAAAATGTGGTTTTTATTCCACGGAACCACGGCTCGAACTCGGGACCTGCTGCGCGCTCGCTAGCGCTGCTGCCACTACGGTACACGCTTCAGATTCGACAGATACAGAGACGCGTTCAGGTTATGATTCAACAGGCGCGTTAACTGAACTTTTGCGCGCGCTGCTAACTGAACCTCGACGGGAAACAACGGATCGTTGCTCGCCGGCGGGGATCACCGCGGTGGATGGAAGCGATGCTTGCTGGTGGGTGTTGTGGATGCGGCAACGTGCGCAGCAGAGAGGAGGGGATGGAGGCAGGGTGGCTCACCGGCGATTGCAAACGTGGCAGAGGCTCGGGGACGATCTCGTCGGCGACAGCGGCGTGGACGAGGACGGCGGCGCGGCTACCGAGCGTCTCCGGGATGGCTCCGGTGTTTAAACGGACGAGGGAGAGGTGGAGGTTCGATTCCAGGGGCTAGGTGGGTAGATGGAGTGTCGAGGCGGCGGGGCTCATTGGGGTTTCAGAGAGATGCTCGCCGGAGGGAGTTTCAGAGAGTAGAGCCCGAGCAGAGAGAGGGTGAGCGGCGGCGATCGCGAGGGGAGGAGGAAACCTAGGGGTTAGGGTTGCGGCGCAGTGCCCTAGGGGGCTTTATAGAGCTCCAGGAGCTCTCCTGGCCGTCGGGGATCGCTGATGCCGCCGTGGCATCACGGATGCGTCGCCGTACACGATGAAGACGAAGGAAAAAAAAACGAATCGGTACGCGCCGCGCGGGGGAGAGAAAAAGGGCCGCGCGGGAGAGAAGAGGGAAAGTGGGCTGGGCGCAGCCCACTGCCCCTGCGCCCGTTTTCTTTTCCTTTTTTAAATTTTTCTTCTGTTTTTTTTTGTAGAAATAGAAATGGAAGGATTTGATGGGTTTTAAGTTGGGAAATTTTTTTGGAAAAATTAGGGTGAGTTATTTAGGTTAATAGCAAACAAATTCTAAGTTTTGTTTTCAAAAAGTGTTGAAATTAAATTGCTGTTTGGAAGTAATTCAAATTTGGATGATTTTTATATTAAGTGATCATTAATAAAAACAACTTTATAATAGGGTGATCCCTATGTTTATTTAGAACAAAATGAGTTGATTTGTTTTGATAATATTCATAAATTCAAAGTGGTTCTGTTTGATGCTTTGATTTGAATTTTTGAATGCAATTTGGAAGTAATTGATTGATTAAAACCATGATTTTAATAGTTGAGCATTATGGAATAAAAGGGAAACAAATAAGGGTTTGATTTGACATTATTATTTGAAAAAGATTGTAACAGAGCAAGTATGAAATAAATGTTTGAATAATGTTTGAATTTGCATTGTGAAAACAGAGAAAAACAGATGCAAACTAAATGAAAACAAATGGAAACAATATGATGACATGATGCAATACTTTAATAAACATGAAACAAACATTCTAAGGGGAGTTTTCATACTTGGGATGTTACAGAAGGTTGCAGTCCTTCTCGTAGGGCTTGTGGGTCTTCCCGCCAGCACTCGGGCCAGCGAGATCCTCGATGACGCCCGCAGCAGCAGCAGCCGCACCCTTCCCAGTATCAGCAGCAGGGCCGGTCATTATCACCTCCGCGACGTCCGCAGAGCGGCCCATCGGCCTCCCGCGTGCCGCGATGACGGCAGGGGGATCTTCCGCAACATGCACCTCCCCGTGGTACTCGCGGTCGATGACGGTGGCGACGTAGACGAGGTGCGCGCCGAAAGAAAGCACCGAGCCGCCCTCCGGCATGGCCCTGCCGCTGAAATCGCCGGCGTTGTCGGTGACGAAGTCGAAGGAGCCGAATCTGTGGACGAGGCCACAGACTACGCGCTCTCCGGTAGCAGAAATCGATCCCGTCCGAACGGAAACTCCAGCCAGCGCCGCTGGTTGCCCCACGGTGGGCGCCAACTGTCATGGTGGTGTCACGGCAGATGCCATAGGATGGCTAAAGTTGTGGGGACGATGGACGCTGGAGGCGCTCGGGGAGGGATCACGCAGCGAGTAGCCGCGTGAGTATGAAGCTAGCACTGCAAACAACAAGATCTACCCAGGTTCTGGGCCCTCGTGTGGAGGTAAAACCCCTACTCCTGCCTTTCTCTCTTTATATTCGTGTCTCACCGAGTAGCCACAGTACAAGTGTTTCCTACTACCGAGTAGCCACTCTTCTCTCTATGTGATGAACTAGGTCAAGAATGTGAACCGATTCTGGGATCCCTCGCGCAGGAGGAGGCAGGGCACCTTATATACTGGTGCCCAGCCGGATACAGCAAAG
Organism: Alopecurus myosuroides; assembly: GCA_028641055.1. Taxonomy (NCBI): domain Eukaryota; kingdom Viridiplantae; phylum Streptophyta; class Magnoliopsida; order Poales; family Poaceae; genus Alopecurus; species Alopecurus myosuroides. The sequence goes on from CM054058.1 coordinate 43,304,563, forward strand.
ATGTCGACATAGTGTGCACACTGTACACTTCCAGCATCTCGCTGACCACTTTGGCTTCCTAGCTTGTCTTCATGCGTAAAGTCGTTCCGCAGAACCGAGGAACTGATCTGTTATCACTGACACTGTCACGGGGTAGCCCCCCTAACCTGCGACGCCCTGCTGACACCCTGGCACGGATAAGCACGCGCTCTGCAGATGAACAGTGCCGCAGTACGGACCCAGGATACGCGGGATCCTGTGTCAGAACGGCTCCTTTGACTTCTGGCCCGAGTAGGAGACCGCCCTCTCTACTCGGTCCACTTCCTCTACTCGGAGGAGAGTAAGTTCCTTGATTCTTCCTCCTGGCTATCAGTGTGCACGGCCGAGTAGCAGACGACCGGGTAGCGAGTACCGGGTAGCCGCTACTCTGCCAAACGTCTCTTCTGATCTTGCCCCTTAGCACTTGCCTTTACCCTACTCGGGGGTATCCCCCCGACATCAATCGCCGCCTTGATCTCGTCAAGGGAGAAAGGAAGGGCCAGGTCGTCGAGCGCAGCCGCAGACATGTTCATCGCCTCCCAGTTGAGGTCGAGCTGGCGAGGCTGGGGCGGGCCAAGCGTCGTGCTAAAATTATCCATAATAAAAGAGGCCTTATCCTCGTGAGATGCCAGCCAACCCCCAGCGTTGCGAAGCCGCTGGATATGATTCTTCCGTTTGCGCGAGTTGACACGGAGATGAAAAAATTTTGTGTTGGCGTCGCCCTCCTTGAGGTAGCGAATTCTGGAGGCTTGACGCTTGCGGGTGCGCTCAAGGACGGCGAGACCCATAACGCGGCGCTTGAGCCCCGCGCGAATGGATTTTTTATCCGCCGAAAGAGGGCAGGAGTCTTGCGCAATATCCAGCTGAAGGATGACGTCCAAGGCCATGATGAATTGTAGCCTGTGATCGGAAAAGAGCCCCTTACTCCAATTCCTAAGTTTCCTGCCAATGACGCGCAACTTGTGGTTGAAGGTGTGCACCGGTTGCGTGTGGGTGGTGGTCTCGTTCCAAGCATCCTGAACAACCACAAGGAACCCCGGCATCTTGCACCAGAAGTTCTTGAAACGGAAGGAGCGAGGGCCGGGGGGGCACTTTGATTTGAGAGGAGCAGCGGGCAATGATCCGAGAGTGAAGAGGAGAGGGCGTTGAGGGCATGATTGCCGAAGGCGAGTTCCCAGCTTGCATTACAGAAGGCGCGGTCCAGCCTGACCAGAGTGGGGTAGTTCCGTTCGTTGCTCCAGGTGTATCTTCTGTTCTGGAGCTTAATCTCCTTGAGGCGGCAAGCGTTAAGGGCGTGACGGAATTGGTCCATGAGCCGGAAGTCCAGGTTCGTGTTGTTCTTGTCGGAGGCTTGGTAGATGAGGTTGAAGTCGCCAAGAATAAGCCACTTATCATCGCTCGGGGGGGTGGAAGCAATAGCTTCGTCGAGGAAGGCTCGCTTCTCAGAGTCGGCGGAAGGCCCATATACGGTGGTGAGCTTGAAGGAGGTGCCACAGGCGCGGATCTGAACGTCAGCGGAGATCAAGTGCGTGCCGAGAGCAACATTGGTTATGTCGACGTGGTCATCGTCCCAGAGCAACAGAATGCCGCCACGGGTACCCGCAGCGGGTCGGTGAGCGAAGGAGCGGAGGCGGTAACCCCCTAAGTAGGCCGCGGTGCCGTGATCGATGAAGTCAAGCTTGGTCTCCTGGAGACATGCGATGTGGCAAAGAGTGTTGGCAAGCGTTGAGTGGACCATGTCTTTGCGGGCTTGGTCGTTGAGCCCTCGAACATTCCAATTAGCGATGTCGAGAAGTGGATCAGCCATGACGGTGAGAGGCAGTGAAAGACGAGGCGACGAGCAGACAGTAGAAGCAGTAAAGGAGAGGTAGCGTTGCAAGGGTTGCAAGGTGACAAGACTTTAGACCGTGTTAATAAATGAGATCAGGTCCATTGGGTGACGCACTGACGCTCATAGTGTCTTGCATGGATTTCGTTTTCTGCGTGAAATGCTGTTGTTCCAAGAAGCAAAACAAACTTTTCTCAACAACAACAAAAAAGCAAAACAAACCGACGGGGTAGCTAGTATCTACGAGATGAGCAGCATGGGAATGGAAGGACGCGCACACCATACGAAAAGAAGCATAAGGCGTCCAGTTCTATACCGAATGGCTCTAGCGACCAAAACATCTTTTTTTTTACGGTGGAAACAGATCTTTATTATGCAATAGAGGATACGCGGAGGGTTCAGAAACCAGTTCCTGAAGTACAAATACAGGACCTGATGTAAGCCAAACCGATCGAAGTTCTATTCTCTGTTCTTACCCAATTGGCAAGACAGTGGCTAACCCTCACTTGCCCACGATCTACTTTAATAAATTTGCACTCTTTATTACAAGGAACTAATCTCTTAATCTCATCAATAAAATGCTTAAAGGTGGAGCGATCCTGTTTTCTGTCACCAACATCCCATAATCTCTTAATTAGACCCAAAAAGTCATTTTCCAAAAAAAAAGAGATTTAAAGGCATTGTTAAAAAGACAAACGTGAAAAGTATCTCATGGACTCTCAAGATGAGATCGACCGTCACTAATGTACCAACATCCCATACATTGTAAATGCTCAACGGCTCTTTGGTCTCGACATAGGAAAACGTCCTGTAGATAGGGTACCGTAGTCGTGTCACTGCATCACCTCGATCGTCCACGTGTTTCTTTTGCATCAAGCCATCTTTCCATCTCATTTGGTGACGATATAGGACTTCACGTGAGCATCCAAGTGCTAGGAAGTAGTCTCCATAGACGAATTGCGCCACTGCAAGCTCCTGCGTCTTCCACGACCACACCTTACGCTCACGCTGCGTCTGCGGCCTGTTGGCTTCCATGGAGTACCGGCGGATCCACCTCTCTCCATTTGAAGTAGCTAACCAGGATACCCCCCTCTGTTGGTACATAACAGCTTCTGGGTCAATAAATTGGTAGCCTCGTGGTAGGCAACAAGATCAAGCAGCGTCATCGTGTACCCAACCATGCAGCTATGTGCATGCATGTGGCATGGTTACACCATCGACTAACAAAGGTGGTGATCATAGTATCGTACGTGTGATCGAGCCATCGCAGCTAGCCAAGATCAAACCATGAAGGTCTATGCATGCGTACATACGCATCACATACATAGGTGTGTGTGTGTGTGTGTTGTGGCTAGTGTGTGTCGGTGGTGTGTTCGGTGCTACTAATAGTGTGGCTAATTAACTAAAAAAAATTGGTGTACAATCTAGTCGCAACAACACATCCCTAGTGGCAACAACACATCCCCCTCCCGCAAGTTTCTGTCACCTGTGAGTAGGTCAAAAGAGGTATGAACCACTATCTAGCATGTAAACCCTCTATTGAAGGTGCATGCAATAATTAGGTCAAAGAAATCATACACACCGGAGAGCATTGCAAGACAAGATTAAAACTCTCTATAGATATAAGTGAAGCATCTCAATATGACATGAACAAAATAATCATGATCTCATGGTTCATCGGATCCCAGCAAACACAACATGTAGCAATTACATAACGGTGATCTTGATCATGTAGGAAGCTCACAAGATATAAGTATGGTGGCACAAAGTGGAAAGAACACCATCTAGCTACTGCTATGGACCCGTAGTGTAACATCCAAGTATGAAAACCCTTAGTTGTTTTACTTATTTGTTTAATTTATGCAATGCATCATGGCATCATTCTCATTTTTATTTCTGTTTGCATTGTTTTCATAATAAAATTCAAACTTAATCAAACATTGTTTTCACACTTGTCTGTTACAATCCTTCAAATAAAGATTTGCAATTCCAAAAACATCAATTGCTCTCAATTATTTTCATATTGGATCAACTCTTAAATTGTTGCTTAATTTAATCAAATCATTAATCAATCAACCAAATCACCCTTTAAATTCCAACCAAGTTTCAAATCAGAACTCTTTTGAAAACATAACAATTCACCACATGTTTGTATTCTTAAAATCATATTTTTAAACCTAAGGGTAACCCTATTTAAATTGTTGTTTCAAAATGGTGTTTTAATAATAAAAATTGGTTCTATTTGGTTTCAAACACAAACTACCATTTTAAAACCAAATTTTTGAAATCCAAGCATGCAATGTGGTTCCTAATTACCTAAAAGGCTTAACTAATTTTTTTCAAATTTTTCTATAAACAAAACCCTAACAGTTTTCTTCCAAAAGCTTTTGCTACAAAAAAAAAATATAAAACAGAAAAGAATAAAAGGAGAAACGGGCGACAGCTAGCTAACCTAACGCAGCCCAGCCCGCTAGCCTACGCGCGCGCCAAACCCAACCCAGCTAACCCGCGGCGTACCGCTTGGAGATCCGTGCCAGCTTCTTTTCCCTCTTCGTCGCGCAGTACGGCAGGCATCAGAGGCCTCCACGGCGACCCTGACGCGACCACGGCGGCCACCACTGCGCCTCCACCCTATATAAGCATGCCTAGGGCACCCCCGTACCACCCTATCGCCCTAGGGTTCCTCTCCGCCGCCAATCGCCTCCACCATCGACGGTTCCCTCCTCTGCTGTAACTCCACCGGCGGCAGCTGCTCTGAATAATTCCATGGCGCCGCCATGTTTAGCTCCCACCTAGCCACCCATCACCCGCAGCCGCTTCCCCGTTCTCCCTTCTCCCTCTTGGACACCAGAAGGATCACTGGTAAGCCCTAAATCGCCGTCGCGTTTCTTCTCCCTCTCCGGCCACCGCGCCACGTTTCTGAATCCTTGCTTCCCGCCGCCGTTACAGGCCTCCTCGTCAACAATTGCTTGCTGGATTCGCTCGGGCTCTCCTTCCTCTACGTCACGGACACGCGGGCGCGCACGGAGGAGCACCACGTCGACGGCGCCGTCCACTTCCTCGCCGCTGTAGCTGTCGTCACCGGACGTCATCACCGAGCCGCAGCTACGATTACTCCGGTGGTGAGCATCGCCTGCTCCTCCTCCCTCCTTGCATCCATTCAGTACACCTGTGCGCGTCCATCTGCATCCAATCACCACCGCAACGAGCACAGCAACGTTGCATCCGCCGGCGAGCACCTCGTCTGACCGCCGTGCAAACGTTTCGTCAGAAAAGTTCAGAGTTTTGGAACTGAACCATAACCTGAAACCTCCCCCTCTACTGTCAACACAACGCAGCGTACCGCAGTGGTTCTGAATTTGTGCGCGCAGCTCGTGGTTGCGGGTTCGAAACCCCTCGAGCACAAACCTTTTTTGTGGAATTTCTTCCGCAGCGTGGCTGGCCCACTGTCATCGACCTGGGTTGCCACGTGTGCTCGCGCAGGGCCACGCTGTCCACTGGCCCGCTGCGCAGTGACTGCGTGTAGCGTGGAGCTGTGTAACAAAAGTTTTCTGTGCAATTCTAAAATTACAAATTCCTTTTTAAATAACAGATTTGAATAGAAACTTTGAAAGTCCATATCTTTTATTTTATAAATCCAACAAACACAAACTTTATATCTATTCTGATCCAATGTCCTACTCTTTCCAAATATTCAATTTGTGTTCTGTTTTGAATTTTCAAAATGCAATTTAAATTCAAATCCAAATAATTCAAATGCCATTTGTAATAATTCATAAATAATTCATACTATTTCCAAATAATACAAATAAAATATGTTTTTCACACCATTTTGAATACTCTATTCAAATATAAATTTTGTTTTCTGGTTTGAATAATTTAAATTGCCTAAACAATTTAAATCTTGTTTAATTCAATTAAAACTTGTTTAATATTGTTTAATCCATAATTAAATAATCCAAAGTCCAATTTCAAATTGTGAAACATGTAATCCAACTAAAATTTGATAACCTTTTCAAATATAAATTTTGTTATTTGTTTTGCACCCTTTAACTTGATGAAAACAACAACTATTTGTTTAACATCATTAAGTAACCAATAATTTCCAAAACTTAATAATTGTTTTCTTAACTTGTTAACCCTCATTACAATTGCAATTAATATTGTTATTTTGTTGTTATCTTGTCATCATCATCATGCATGCATCATGATAACAACTATCACCCAATAAATAATTGTAAATCTTTTGTTCCACTTATTTCAATGGATCCTTTTCCATATGCAACCCTTGCATATGGGTCCATTTAATTTGTGCTATCATGTCAGTCAGTTTATTTTGCTGCACTATTAACTTGTCATGCATCATATTGATTGTGCACAATGCCATGGCAATGATTGTTTACATTCATGTTTTGTCTGTTTGCTTCTTCTCGGTTAGACGACGACTACGTTGAGACCGACGATCCTTACGACACCACTACTCAGGACCTAGCCCAGTACCCGGCTACTGAGCTGCCAGGCAAGTTATCACTCACATGAATCATCGAGTTCCTTTCCACACTTGTTGTCGATACTATCCTTTTGTCTACTATTGCTAGCCCTATGTATCGTTGCTTGTTCTCCGAACCTATCACATGATACCCTGAACCAATGTTACTGCCTCACCTCCATACCTACAGCCTTTGTTTGTGCCTTAGTATTATCTAGCATGCTTAGGGTTGCTTTTACTCGAGTCTGTTGTCGGTTACTACTTTTACTATCTTATTACTTGTACCGGGGGCTCGATGTTAATCAATCAATCCTGTTAATTGCTAATGGTAATAATAACTTGATGATAAGGCGCCGGCAGGAGGCCCATGAGAGGTTTTGGAGCCTGCTAGTGTCGACCCTAATAGGAAAAGGGTCTTGTCTACTGATCCATGATGAGCGCACTACCCGCATTTGGGAAGCGAGTATGGGCGCCCCCCTCAACTTGACCTGATTCGCATCTCGTCCAAATCATCTCATTTAGTTCGTGCTTTCTATTTGCCGCATGCATGTTTTTGCGAGCCCAGCGCAGGGTGGAACTTTCGTAGTCGGCATATAGGGGGACACGGTCTTAGAGTGCTATGATGGTCCATTTTCTTCTGGGCTTGATTAGCCGTGCACCCAAGGTGCTTTGGGCTTGATGCGAAGAATGGTTGGTTGTGTTGAGTGCCCCGCTTGGTGGGAGGCATCCCATCTGGCGGGATATTCATGAGTGTACGGCCAAATTGGTGCAACCCTGCAGGGATAATCTTCTCGAGAAGCCGTGTTTTCCGCGGTTATGGATTACTTGGTGAAAGTACTGGCTAACAAGTACTCAGGACAACTTCAACATAATGATCAATCATGTTTCACCCAATGATTAATAACCTGACTAGTAATAGGTTATTCACACAATAACTTGATTCACCTTATCACAACTGTGTGAGTTATCCTCGGATTGCTTCTTCGGATAAGGGGCGAGATCCAGGATGGGTTTGGTTGAAGTTATCTTTCAGTTGGTTACAATCCTCGATCTTATCTTTTCTGTTAGCCGGAATTTGTAGTTATCTTCTGTAGTTGGTTAGAGCAGCCAGCAGCAACTTTCATATCACCCCTTCCTTCCGTTGATCCCAAGCATCTATGCTTGTGTTGACGGGTAACTCTTTGATGAACTGTGAGTCTTGCTTGCCAGTACTTGGATGTACTGACCCCGTTGGGGCTGTGGTTTACGCAGAGTACGACTACGGCTACGATGACCACCAGGATGGCTACTTTGTGGAGTTCGACGAGACTGCCGACGAGTAGTTAGCTGGACCAGGGCAGGATCCAGGACCTACGTGGATGGGCTTCGTCTTATTTATTTTCTCCGGCTTGTTAAGCCTGTTGGATTTGTCTGTACCCAGACACTGTTGATTGCTTCCGCTGTTGTAATGGATGATATGTTGGGACATGTGTCCTCTGGATGATTGTATTCGCTATTTCTGCCTTAGTGAAGGCCAGTTGCAACTTTATTTCTATCTTTTGTGCCGTAGAGATGGGTTGTGATAATCATTCGTTCAAAGCTGTTGACGTACAGTGCGTGCTTGTTATGAAGTACGTCGACAGTAGTGCCTGTGACTCCTAATGGATAGTTTACATCGACGGTGGAATAGTAGGGCTTGTGTTGTCGCGCATAAGCGCAGGCCTACCAGGAAGCTGGGACGTGGGAGCAGTTATGCCCCATAATCCAAGCACCTACTATCCAGTTCGTACGATGAGTATCCCTTAGAAGCCAGGGTGCGACAAATGGTATCAGAGCCTGTCTGCCTGTAGGATCCCTTTTTACTGGTCGCAGTTGAGTCTAGAAACTATTTTGTAGCTATATAGGAAAAATGAAACGCGAGAGTAGGAATTCTGCCATTTTTCTTCTTTCCCCACCCACCCACCCTTTTCTGGTAAGGAAGTGCAACGTTGTTTTCTGTTCTCACCTAAACTTTCAAGTTAGGATTTCACGTGTTTTGGGTTATCTGTAGTACCTCAGGACTTTTGGTCTCGTTTTCCCGATGTTGCTTCGATATCATGTTCTTTTCAACATCATTATCGTCCGTTGAACCTTGTTGTTGTTTTCCACGTCCTTTTTCATCTACCGGAGTCTAATCAAAACCTTCCAAATCATCTGCAGATGGGTCTCAGCTACTACCCGCAGGTGGTTCGCATGACTCGCTGTGAGAGCACCGCCGGTTTTCCGGAGATGCTGAGAGACATGGTTACCTATCTGGGGTTCCGTTGGGCGCCAGAGTACCAGGTCTACGAGCACCAGCGAGAGTTTGACCAGACTTGCTACCGGGCTATCGTCTACATTCTGTCGGATGATGGCAGGAGCATTGTCCACCAGTACGAGGCAGTAGGGTCCACAGTGGATATGGCCGTGCAGCAGGCAGCGTATGTGAGTCTCACCGTCCTCCGTGCTGACTACTGGGGGTTTGATAAGTCCAGTTTTCGTCACATCCCCCGTGGTTACATCACGGCAGCGGGAGTTCACTTCACTGTCCACCGCGACCTGGATACCTACGAGACTGATAGCTCCAGGCTGCAGACCACTGCACAGTTCGCTAGGCACAGTGATGCCGTTGCTTCCACACTTGCTCAGGAGTTGGCCTCAGTCAGGGAGCAGCTCCACCTTGCTCTCACTCGTCTGGCGACGTACACCACAGACTTTGTTGGAGACGAGCGCTTTGCACGTGTCGTTCAGCCAGCTGGTCTTCCTCTGCCAGATGCTGGAGGTTACGAGCCGATCAGAGGCCCACTTCTCGACCTCGGAGCTGGTTACACAGGGATTCCCCGCTATGGAGCACAGGGAGAGGACGCTTTCTACTTCACCACACCGAGAGTTGCTCTCAGAGCAGTTCCTATCTACATGGATCGTCGTGATACCTACTTCCGTGGGGTTCCTCCTCACCGTATCTCTCGTCGTACTACTCACCGTCGTCCTGCGTGATGAGCATGGGAGTACCGTTGTATCCATTACTAGCTGTGTCTAGTTTATCCTTTCGTTTTCGAACCATGTATTGGTCTGTTGGATATTCTGATGTATGTGAACATGTGATGATGTACCTGTTGGTTATCTATTCATGCGTCGGAATAATCTATCTTTCGGTTACCAAGTCTGTCCTTTTCTGTTGTTGTGCTAAAATGAATTTCTGTTCAGGATGCCTCCAACCAGGAACAACCCGCCTCCGCCACCACCAATGGGGGAACTGTTGGCTCAGATGACCCAAGTGGTGACACAGATGGCCCAGATCCAGGCTAACCAGCAACACAACCAGAATGCTCCAAGGGTCACCATCAAGGACTTCCTCAGCTTGGGCCCAAAAGCTTTCGTGGCAACACGTGAGCCCCTGGATGCTGATGACTGGATCCGTGACGTAGCAAGAGCTCTGGAGATTGCTCATGTTGCAGAAGAGGATAAGGTCAAGTATGCCACCTACCTACTGAAGGGTCAGGCAGCTACTTGGTGGGAGAACTACCAGACCATGAGAGCTGACTTTCCTATCAACTGGGGATGTTTCAAGGATGCCTTCCTGAAGCACCACATCCCGGATGGTCTCATGGAAAAGATGCGTGAGGAATTCTGCTCTCTCAGACAGGGCAAGCTGGACGTTCTCGGCTACCAGAACGAGTTCAATCGTCTCGCTCGGTACGCTGGTGACGAAGTGTCCACTGAAGCCAAAAAGATGGCAAGGTTCCGCCGAGGTTTTAACCCGGAACTGAAGTACGCTCTCACAAACATCAAGTGCAAGGACTTCGTGGAGCTCGTGAACACCGCGCTCAATGAGGAGAATGGGCGCAAGGCGTTCGAAGAATCGCGCAAGCACTCGCGTGAGGGTGGTTCCTCCTCCAACATGACCACCCCTCCGCAGAAGCGCCGCATCTGGGTGCCAAATGGTGCTGTCACTCGGGCTCCAAATGCCCAAGCTTCTCCAGGCTTTGGTCCCCGCCCACCCAACCCATCTCAGATGCAGGGTCAGAGGTTTCCGATGGGGCAGCCAAGGCCAGGTCCTTCTCGTGTCGTCACTTGCTACAAGTGCAAGGATACTGGACACTATGCTGATAAGTGCACTCAGAAGCAGCTACCCCTACCTCCTCGCCCCAACACCAACCAGGCTATGGTTCGTGCTCCTCCGGCTAAAGCCTTCAACTCCAACAATAGGCCTGTCGGGAGGAACGCGAGGGTGAACCATATCAAGGCCGACAAAGCTGAGGAAGCTGCTGACGTCGTTCTCGGTATATTACCCGTAAACTCTATTCCAGCTAAAGTGTTGTTTGATACTGGAGCATCGCATTCATTTGTGTCAAAGATCTTTGCTACAATGTACAATTTAGCTCTGGTTCCGCTAAGCAATCAAATCTATGTGCACTCTCCGGGAACTAAAATGATTACTTCCAAGATAAGCATGGACAATCAGATCCTAATTGGAGGTCGCATATTCCTTGCTTCACTCATGTTGCTGGGAAATTCTGACATTGATGTCATTCTGGGTATGGATTGGTTGAAGACCCACAAAGCTAAAATTGACTGTGCTCAAAAGTCAATAACTCTCTCCCACACTTCAGGCCAGATAGTCTATTCTCCATATGGATCAAGTTCTGTTCAGCTGTTCAACCTCGATGCCAAACCCCTTCCTGCAATTGAAAATGTTCCGGTGGTTTGTGAATTCCCTGACGTCTTTCCAGAAGAGTTGCCAGGGATGCCCCCGGACAGAGCAGTTGAGTTCGTGATCGAGCTTGAGCCAGGTACTGCTCCAATCTCTAAGCATCCATATAAGATAGCTCCTCCTGAACTGAAATTGTTGAAGGAGCAAATCGATATGTACATGGACAAAGGTTTCATTCAGCCTAGTTCCTCCGCTTGGGGTTGCCCAACTCTGTTTGTTGCCAAGAAGGACCAAACAAAAAGACTCGTGGTTGACTATCGTCCTCTCAACGAGAAAACAATCAAGAACAAGTATCCACTTCCTCGTATCGATGATCTTTTTGATCAACTTGCTGGAGCCTCAATATTCTCAAAGTTGGATTTGAGGATGGGTTACCATCAGATAAAGATCAGAAAGGAAGATATTCCTAAGACAGCTTTCACCACTCGGTACGGTCTATATGAATACACCGTCATGTCCTTTGGTCTCACCAATGCACCGGCAACGTTCTCAAGACTCATGAATTCTGTCTTCCATGAATACCTCGACAAGTTCGTTGTGGTATATCTTGATGACATTCTAGTCTACTCAAAATCCGAGGAAGAGCATGGAGAACACCTTCGTCTCACTCTCATGAAACTTCGCGAGCATCGTCTGTATGCCAAGTTTTCCAAATGTGAGTTCTGGATTCCAGAAGTTGCATATCTTGGTCATATCATCTCTGCCAAAGGCATTGCCATTGATCCTGAAAAGGTTAAGGCAATTGTTGACTGGAAACCCCCTAAGACGGTGAAGCAAGTCAGAAGTTTTCTTGGCTTGGCTAGCTATTGCCGTCGTTTCGTCCAAAACTTTTCCAAGATTGCTAAACCTCTCACTGATCTCACAAAGAAGGACAAAAAGTTCATTTGGACTCCACAATGTGATGAGAGTTTCAACCTCCTGAAGACTAAACTCACTTCCACACCTGTTCTAGTTGGCCCCGACACTACCAAACCTTTCCAGATATTCTGTGATGCATCTCTCCAAGGCCTAGGAGCAGTTCTTATGCAAGAACGTCAAGTTGTGGCTTATGCTTCACGTCAGTTGAATGCACATGAGCAAAACTATCCCACACATGATCTTGAACTTGCAGCAGTTGTGTTTGCCCTCAAGAAATGGAGACAATACTTGTTGGGTAACAAAACTGAAATCTTTTCCGATCATAAGAGTCTGAAATACATCTTCACTCAGCCAGACCTGAACCTCAGGCAAAGGAGATGGATTGAGAAGATTAAAGACTTTGATCTCACCATTTCTTACACTCCAGGCAAGGCTAATGTTATGGCCGATGCTCTCAGTCGCAAATCCTATTGCAATAATCTCAGGATCATGGAAAGCCAACCTCCACTTCATGAAGAATTCCAGAAGCTGAACCTTGGTCTTGTCCCTGAAGGATACCTTGCTAGCTTGACAGCCAGCCCAACTCTCGAGGACAAGATTCGTGCTGAACAACTTCGTGATAATGAAATCAAGAAGATGGTAGAGCAAATCAAGGAGGGAAGTGATAAGTTCAAGTCCTTCTCAATTGATGACAAGGGAACTGTGTTCTTTGAAGGACGCATTGCAGTTCCTCAGATTCAAAGTCTCAAGGATATCATTCTCAAGGAGGCTCATGAAACTCCTCTATCCATTCACCCTGGAAGTACAAAGATGTACCAGGATCTCAAGACTCTGTATTGGTGGCCTGGCATGAAACGTGAAATTGCTCAATACGTTTCTGAATGCGACGTTTGTCAACGTGTTAAGGCAGTCCATCAGAAGACAGCAGGTCTACTCCAACCTCTGAAAATTCCTGAGTGGAAGTGGGACATGATTGAAATGGACTTCGTTACTGGGTTTCCAAAGTCCAAAAAGGGCAACGATGCAATCTTCGTTGTTATTGATCGTCTCACTAAGGTTGCTCACTTCTATGCTGTAAAGGAAACTATCTCAGCTAGCCAGTTAGCAGAGCTCTACACAGCAAAGGTTGTTCCTCTTCATGGTGTTCCATTGGAAATAAGCTCAGACCGTGGAAGTATTTTCACTTCTCATTTCTGGAAAAGCTTTCAAGAAGCGTTGGGCACCAAACTTCTGTTCAGCACAGCTTATCACCCTCAGTCTCAGGGGAAAGTCGAAAGAGTCAATCAGATTCTCGAGGATATGCTCAGAGCATGTGGTCTCTCCTTTGGCATGAAATGGGAGGATTGCCTTCCATATGCTGAATTCTCTTACAACAACAGCTACCAGGCAAGCCTAGGAATGGCACCATTTGAGGCACTGTATGGTCGCAGATGCAGGAGTCCAATCAATTGGTCTGGAGCTGGTGAACGTTCACTCTTGGGCCCTGACATTGTTAAGGAAGCCGAGGAGAAAGTTCGTATCATTCGTGACAACCTCAGGATTGCTCAGTCTCGTCAGAAGAGTTACTATGACAGCAAGCACCGGGACATGGTCTATGCACCTGGTGACAAAGCATATCTCCATGTAACTCCCTTCAGAGGCACTCATCGTTTTGGTGTGAAAGGAAAACTTGCACCAAGATACATTGGTCCTTTCAACATCCTCTCAAGACGTGCAGAAAATGCTTATCGGCTTGAACTTCCAGAAAAACTATCCAAAGTGCACGATGTGTTCCACGTGTCACAACTCAAGAAGTGTTTCAAAGATCCAGATCGTGCAGTTGATCATGATTCCATTGAGCTGCAAGATGATCTATCTTATGAGGAGCACCCTATTCGTATTCTCGATGAGACCGAGCGTAAGACTCGCAACAAGAGCACCAAGTTCTTGAAAGTCCAATGGTCGCATCATTCTGATAAAGAGGCAACATGGGAGACCGAAGAGGATCTTCGCAAGAAGTATCCGGACCTGTTCATTTCTCAGTAGGGAATCTCGGGGCGCGATTCCTTCAAGGGGGGCGTTTTGTAACATCCAAGTATGAAAACCCTTAGTTGTTTTACTTATTTGTTTAATTTATGCAATGCATCATGGCATCATTCTCATTTTTATTTCTGTTTGCATTGTTTTCATAATAAAATTCAAACTTAATCAAACATTGTTTTCACACTTGTCTGTTACAATCTCTCAAATAAAGATTTGCAATTCCAAAAACATCAATTGCTCCCAATTATTTTCATATTGGATCAACTCTTAAATTGTTGCTTAATTTAATCAAATCATTAATCAATCAACCAAATCACCCTTTAAATTCCAACCAAGTTTCAAATCAGAACTCTTTTGAAAACATAACAATTCACCACATGTTTGTATTCTTAAAATCATATTTTTAAACCTAAGGGTAACCCTATTTAAATTGTTGTTTCAAAATGGTGTTTTAATAATAAAAATTGGTTCTATTTGGTTTCAAACACAAACTACCATTTTAAAACCAAATTTTTGAAATCCAAGCATGCAATGTGGTTCCTAATTACCTAAAAGGCTTAACTAATTTTTTTCAAATTTTTCTATAAACAAAACCCTAACAGTTTTCTTCCAAAAGCTTTTGCTACAAAAAAAAATATAAAACAGAAAAGAATAAAAGGAGAAACGGGCGACAGCTAGCTAACCTAACGCAGCCCAGCCCGCTAGCCTACGCGCGCGCCAAACCCAACCCAGCTAACCCGCGGCGTACCGCTTGGAGATCCGTGCCAGCTTCTTTTCCCTCTTCGTCGCGCAGTACGGCAGGCATCGGAGGCCTCCACGGCGACCCCGACGCGACCACGGCGGCCACCACTGCGCCTCCACCCTATATAAGCATGCCTAGGGCACCCCCGTACCACCCTATCGCCCTAGGGTTCCTCTCCGCCGCCAATCGCCTCCACCATCGACGGTTCCCTCCTCTGCTGCAACTCCACCGGCGGCAGCTGCTCTGAATAATTCCATGGCGCCGCCGTGTTTAGCTCCCACCTAGCCACCCATCACCCGCAGCCGCTTCCCCGTTCTCCCTTCTCCCTCTTGGACACCAGAAGGATCACTGGTAAGCCCTAAATCGCCGTCGCGTTTCTTCTCCCTCTCCGGCCACCGCGCCATGTTTCTGAATCCTTGCTTCCCGCTGCCGTTACAAGCCTCCTCGTCAACAATTGCTTGCTGGATTCGCTCGGGCTCTCCTTCCTCTACGTCACGGACACGCGGGCGCGCACGGAGGAGCACCACGTCGACGGCGCCGTCCACTTCCTCGCCGCTGCAGCTGTCGTCACCGGACGTCATCACCGAGCCGCAGCTACGATTACTCCGGTGGTGAGCATCGCCTGCTCCTCCTCCCTCCTTGCATCCATTCAGTACACCTGTGCGCGTCCATCTGCATCCAATCACCACCGCAACGAGCACAGCAACGTTGCATCCGCCGGCGAGCACCTCGTCTGACCGCCGCGCAAACGTTTCGTCAGAAAAGTTCAGAGTTTTGGAACTGAACCATAACCTGAAACCTCCCCCTCTACTGTCAACACAACGCAGCGTACCGCAGTGGTTCTGAATTTGTGCGCGCAGCTCGTGGTTGCGGGTTCGAAACCCCTCGAGCACAAACCTTTTTTGTGGAATTTCTTCCGCAGCGTGGCTGGCCCACTGTCATCGACCTGGGTTGCCACGTGTGCTCGCGCAGGGCCACGCTGTCCATTGGCCCGCTGCGCAGTGACTGCGTGTAGCGTGGAGCTGTGTAACAAAAGTTTTCTGTGCAATTCTAAAATTACAAATTCCTTTTTAAATAACAGATTTGAATAGAAACTTTGAAAGTCCATATCTTTTATTTTATAAATCCAACAAACACAAACTTTATATCTATTCTGATCCAATTTTCCTACTCTTTCCAAATATTCAATTTGTGTTCTGTTTTGAATTTTCAAAATGCAATTTAAATTCAAATCCAAATAATTCAAATGCCATTTGTAATAATTCATAAATAATTCATACTATTTCCAAATAATACAAATAAAATATGTTTTTCACACCATTTTGAATACTCTATTCAAATATAAATTTTGTTTTCTGGTTTGAATAATTTAAATTGCCTAAACAATTTAAATCTTGTTTAATTCAATTAAAACTTGTTTAATATTGTTTAATCCATAATTAAATAATCCAAAGTCCAATTTCAAATTGTGAAACATGTAATCCAACTAAAATTTGATAACCTTTTCAAATATCAATTTTGTTATTTGTTTTGCACCCTTTAACTTGATGAAAACAACAACTATTTGTTTAACATCATTAAGTAACCAATAATTTCCAAAACTTAATAATTGTTTTCTTAACTTGTTAACCCTCATTACAATTGCAATTAATATTGTTATTTTGTTGTTATCTTGTCATCATCATCATGCATGCATCATGATAACAACTATCACCCAATAAATAATTGTAAATCTTTTGTTCCACTTATTTCAATGGATCCTTTTCCATATGCAACCCTTGCATATGGGTCCATTTAATTTGTGCTATCATGTCAGTCAGTTTATTTTGCTGCACTATTAACTTGTCATGCATCATATTGATTGTGCACAATGCCATGGCAATGATTGTTTACATTCCTGTTTTGTCTGTTTGCTTCTTCTCGGTTAGACGACGACTACGTTGAGACCGACGATCCTTACGACACCACTACTCAGGACCTAGCCCAGTACCCGGCTACTGAGCTGCCAGGCAAGTTATCACTCACATGAATCATCGAGTTCCTTTCCACACTTGTTGTCGATACTATCCTTTTGTCTACTATTGCTAGCCCTATGTATCGTTGCTTGTTCTCCGAACCTATCACATGATACCCTGAACCAATGTTACTGCCTCACCTCCATACCTACAGCCTTTGTTTGTGCCTTAGTATTATCTAGCATGCTTAGGGTTGCTTTTACTCGAGTCTGTTGTCGGTTACTACTTTTACTATCTTATTACTTGTACCGGGGGTTCGATGTTAATCAATCAATCCTGTTAATTGCTAATGGTAATAATAACTTGATGATAAGGCACCGACAGGAGGCCCATGAGAGGTTTTGGAGCCTGCTAGTGTCGACCCTAATAGGAAAAGGGTCTTGTCTACTGATCCATGATGAGCGCACTACCCGCATTTGGGAAGCGAGTATGGGCGCCCCCCTCAACTTGACCTGATTCGCATCTCGTCCAAATCATCTCATTTAGTTCGTGCTTTCTATTTGCCGCATGCATGTTTTTGCGAGCCCAGCGCAGGGTGGAACTTTTGTAGTCGGCATATAGGGGGACACGGTCTTAGAGTGCTATGATGGTCCATTTTCTTCTGGGCTTGATTAGCCGTGCGCCCAAGGTGCTTTGGGCTTGATGCGAAGAATGGCTGGTTGTGTTGAGTGCCTCGCTTGGTGGGAGGCATCCCATCTGGCGGGATATTCATGAGTGTACGGCCAAATTGGTGCAACCCTGCAGGGATAATCTTCTCGAGAAGCCGTGTTTTCCGCGGTTATGGATTACTTGGTGAAAGTACTGGCTAACAAGTACTCAGGACAACTTCAACATAATGATCAATCATGTTTCATCCAATGATTAATAACCTGACTAGTAATAGGTTATTCACACAATAACTTGATTCACCTTATCACAACTGTGTGAGTTATCCTCGGATTGCTTCTTCGGATAAGGGGCGAGATCCAGGATGGGTTTGGTTGAAGTTATCTTTCAGTTGGTTACAATCCTCGATCTTATCTTTTCTGTTAGCCGGAATTTGTAGTTATCTTCTGTAGTTGGTTAGAGCAGCCAGCAGCAACTTTCATATCACCTCTTCCTTCCGTTGATCCCAAGCATCTATGCTTGTGTTGACGGGTAACTCTTTGATGAACTGTGAGTCTTGCTTACCAGTACTTGGATGTACTGACCCCGTTGGGGCTGTGGTTTACGCAGAGTACGACTACGGCTACGATGACCACCAGGATGGCTACTTTGTGGAGTTCGACGAGACTGCCGACGAGTAGTTAGCTGGACCAGGGCAGGATCCAGGACCTACGTGGATGGGCTTCGTCTTATTTATTTTCTCCGGCTTCTTAAGCCTGTTGGATTTGTCTGTACCCAGACACTGTTGATTGCTTCCGCTGTTGTAATGGATGATATGTTGGGACATGTGTCCTCTGGATGATTGTATTCGCTATTTCTGCCTTAGTGAAGGCCAGTTGCAACTTTATTTCTATCTTTTGTGCCGTAGAGATGAGTTGTGATAATCATTCGTTCAAAGCTGTTGACGTACAGTGCGTGCTTGTTATGAAGTACGTCGACAGTAGTGCCTGTGACTCCTAATGGATAGTTTACATCGACGGTGGAATAGTAGGGCTTGTGTTGTCGCGCATAAGCGCAGGCCTACCAGGAAGCTGGGACGTGGGAGCAGTTATGCCCCATAATCCAAGCACCTACTATCCAGTTCGTACGATGAGTATCCCTTAGAAGCCAGGGTGCGACACGTAGTCCCGGGGTGAGCTACTCACACATCTTTCCGGAGGTAATCATGGCAATGTAGAGGCCTCCGGTGGCGATTCCCCTCTCCGGTAGAGTGCCGGAGCAGGACTCCAGAAGGCCGAGATTGAACTTTCGAGGTGACAACACCTCTGTATCTGTTTGATGGAAAAAATTCTCCTTCTCCAACGTTTTTAGGGTTAAAAGAAATTTATAGGCGAAGAGGCGACGGAGGCGGCGCACAGAGCCACAAAATGACCTCATGGTGGGACCTAGGCCCCACCCGCACCAGGGGTAATATGGTGGTTGTGGGGCCAATCTCTGGCTCTCCTTTGCACTTCGTCTTCGTTCCGGACAAAAAATAATCTCTGTATATTTTCAGCATTTGACGAATATTTTATTCAAAGCTTTCTGAAATACAGAAGCAACCGAAAACATGAACTAGCTTTGAGCATCTTGTTAATAGGTTAGTCCATGAAAACAACCGGAAAACAAAGGAAAATACGTAGAAAACATGGAAGAACATATGGAAAAGAAGCATGGAGCATAAAAATTTATATATACGTTTAGGACGTATCAGACATAAAATTATAAAAAAGTGTGTCCCCATTAATGGATGCAAAGGCTCGGCAAGCACATTAAATAGAACATAGTTTAACATTGAGGAACATAATATACTAGCAACTATTTTTTATTATAATGATAGAAACACCTATAATATTTAACGGAGCAAAGTTGTAATAAACAAAGATGGTTATATAGGAGATGGTGGGGCGATGGAGTTATCCACAAGTGTAGGCAAGGGACTGTCATGATTACGATGAAGACAATGGCCTGGGAGTTTGAGGTTTTTTTCAGGGCCTATATCTTATAGATCTATTTTCATAATAAACATTCCTACCATTTGGTTGAGTAACTAAACCAACATAAGAGATAATTATCTTAGACAAATCGAGGACATACAATTAAAATGAAGTACATTCCAATTAATGCATGGAAAGGCTCGCGAGTCACGCGCCATAATGCATGGTTTAACTTCTTGGAACATAAAATATGAACTCACTTGTATAAATAATGTATAACACACGTAATAATTACTAATCCAAAAAAGATTGTAGACAAGTGTGGACGGATTCAATTGTGTGGGCAACAACGATAACAACGAGACTAGACGAGAGACGATGATCACCTCATCGGATTTGAGTCGGAGGTATCGAATCTGTGTAGGACAGAACTTTTTTTGCCCTAGATACAATTAATTGGCCCTGAGCTTTCGGGAGAGCCAAGCAACTGAGCCATATCCTACTGCGAAAACAGCCAAAAAATACAGGCACTTTCATCGCTCGATGCTCGGGCATAAAAACTCATCACATAGGGTACACGCCCTCCAAACGGAAGTCGACTGAAACAATCAGCCGAAGGAATTCAAGACAAGACTTTGAGCGTCTTCCCGACAAGAAAATCTCAATCGAGTAAACGATCGGGGGCTACTGACGAAGGGATGAACCCTGGACCTAGCAGGTAAGGATACCCGGTCCAAGGCACAAGACCTAAGCCCAAGAGGAGATGCCGTATACTATTCTAAAAGACCCAGTTGAAGCCCACCCGCAAGGCCTTGCAGGTCAAGTTAGGAAACTTGTAACCGACTTTAGGTTAGGGTTTGAGTCCCCCCCCCCCCCCCCCCGGGCACGGTTTGAGACCTGGCCCCCTATATAAGGCCAGGAGAACCACCAGGAGGGGGACACGCAATACCGCACCACCAAAGCCTTGAGATCGAGATCATACTCTCGACTTGAGCAACCCCCCCATTGTAACCGATCTACTCGTGAATACAGATCGACATAATCAGGAGTAAGGGTTTTACCTCTATGAGGGCCCCGAACCTGGGTAAGTAGTGCCCCCTGTTTAGCCGACGATTGTCACCAGCGCCCACATGTTCTCCTAATCGAAACCCTATGGGTTCACCCGAGGGACTTGTTGAGATGCAGATTCGACAGAAACATCGTTTTCTTTACGGTGAAAACAGATCTTTATTATGCAATAGAGGATACGTGGAGGGTTCACCTGAAGTACAATTACTGGACCTGATGTAAACCAAACCGAAGTTCTATTCTCTATTCTTACCCAATTGGCAAGACAATGGCTAACCCTCACTTGGCCACGATCTATTATAATAAATTTCAACTCTTTATTACAAGGAACTAATCTCTTAATGTCATCAATAATATGCATAAAGGCGGAGCGATCCTGTTCTCTGTCACCAACAGTCCATAATCTCTTAATTAGACCCAAAAAATCTTTTTCCAAAAAAAAACTTAAAAAGGCATCTTCTATACCTTAATAGATGGCTCCCACTAACAAATTTTCCTGCGATGTGGCGAAGCCACGTCATTTCTTTGTCTTTTTTTTTGGGAAAGGCATTCTATCCGCGTGAGGGTATTGTTTGGTTCATGTCATCTCCCAGCGCCTAACACCTCCCTTTCCACAACTCTTCGTAACTCCCAATTACTCCTCGAATTAATTATCCATTAATTATTTCCCTCTCCCTTTTCACCTTCTACAACTCTCACGCCCTATCATTTTCCAGAAGAAACTGATGGATTTAATCTCCCTCATCTTCTCCACCGAAGAACTGTAGGAGTAACCGTTGGATAGTTTCTTCCAATTTAAGCAACGGATCTCCTCTGTTCCCCTCATGGTGCTCTCTCCCATGCTCGAGAGCTTCTCAGCTCCCGTCCTCCCGATTCACGAAGCACGTGCCCCTGTCAAGATTTTGTTTCCCATCTGTGCTAATAGCCTGCTGGGCGTTACGCTCATGCAACCATATCTGTCAACGGCGGCATGTTTCAGTCCCCTACCTATAACAAGTTCGTATTCCTCCTTTCTCGATAATTACCATCTATTATTTTGTTAACATTCATATTATTATATTTCCATTGCTTGTGCCCACACACGTGCTCTGTGCAGGTTATACTTAGTATTTGAGTGTATTCTGAATAATCGGGGTCGTGGTAACACGAACATCCCAACGGAGATGCACATCATGCCAGCAGTGCGACACCAAATTTAGCAAGATCGTCATGCCACTCCTGCCCACCCTTTAGTGCCGAATTCGACAAGTTGGAATTGGCCAGTCCCTTCTAAAAGTGAATGAATGACATGGCCGGTGGGCATGCTCACCACCTGCATATGTCTGAGTCCTTGGTTGGTGTTAATTTTTGTTTTCCATCGTTGTGCGCTCTTCTAGGTCCACTCAACGCAGGTGATTATTTTGCAAGATTTTTGTGGTGAGTCTCTTCTTCGTTTGGTTTACACGTTGTATTTGGTCCTCTACTATTCTATCGACACTTCCCTTCACCGATGGAAAGTTTTGTATGCAGGGTTCATTGATTTGAAGTGTTCTCTATCTATCTCTGAATGTACTGTATGTGTCATCTACTCTATCACATTTTTACTGTCATATTATTCAACAGTTGGCATATTTTCTCCATTCCGTTGTGATTATGATTCTAGATGAGTCAGTGTCCATGCTATTTTTCATAGCACAAATCTTATGTGCTAGATGACGAATTTCAGAAGTAATAATGTGATAGACCACGACACAAATCTATGTGTTATATGCAAAATTACTGTAGAAATATCATGACAACATCCTAATCAACTTTTACATGTTCGGTAATTAGATATATGCACCCAACAATAACATCCTGCTAAATTGATGTACAACGGCCTTCCAGCCAGCCTTCCAAAGTCAAACGCCCACGAACATGTATCGTCATCTTCTGTCAAAGGAGCAAGAACTACTATTGAAACCTCTCTTCCCCTTTATAGTTTTTACCTCGATCTATCTAGCTTGATTAACATTGTACATATATCTTCGTCTCAAGAATGTTACCTAATTATTCGCGTAATGTGATGCCGCCACCTTCATTTCCTCTTTGAAAAAAAGAAGCTCAAAAGAAATACATGAATGCAATTACAAAGATCAACAAGAACACAAAAGAAGAAGTGTTTTTGACTTCCAAATGTGTGTTCGCTTCAAGGCCACAATTTGGTGGACATTCATTCATTACCGCATATCATAGGTAGCAGAACCGATGAAGGCATCACTACTAATAATATCAAATATGTCCGACTAAAAGTATTGTTTAGAATACACATTATTATAGCTTAATCATGCATTTCATGTAAAACAGACAACATCTTACGTGCAACATTGGCCTACTTGAAAAAAACATAACAAGTTCCGCAACAACGCGCGGGGTATTATCAGACAAACGCGAAAACTCTCAAGATGAGATGGACCGTCAGTTATGTACCAGCATCCCATACATTGTACACGCTCAACGGCTCTTTGGTCTCGACATAGGAAAACGTCCGGTAGATAGGGTACGGGAGACGTGTGAGTGCCTCGCCAAGATCGCCTACGTGTTTCTTTTGCATCACACCATCTTTCCACCTCATTTGGTGCCGATAGAGGACTTCACGTGAGCATCCAAGTGCTAGGAAGTAGTCTCCATAGACGAATTGCGCCACTGCAAGCTCCCGCGTCTTCCACGACCACACCTTACGCTCACGCTGCGTCCGCGGCCTGTTGGCTTCCATGGAGTACCGGCGGATCCACCTCTCTCCCTCCAGGACCCACACCGTCATGGAGAAGTCGCCACCTACGGCAAGGCCCAGCCTTCCGTGCACCTTGGTCAGGCGGCATGTGCTCGGTGTGGCCGGTACCGGAAGAGGCTCGACACGGGTGACGCACTCGTCTTTGAGGTCGAAGGACATGATCTTGGCAGCGTCCTCGGTGAGCCAGTAGACGACGCCGTCGACGTCGGTGAGGCTGCTGCTGAGGCTGCACCTTGCATCTGTTCCCACGGGCACGTCTCTCCACAATGCCTCCCCTAGCGTGAAGACGTGCACTGTATTAGGCTCCCAGGATGAACCGCTGAAGCGGCACGGGACACGCACAACCTTGTACCGTCCCGTCATCGGGTGGTACGCGAAGCTGTACGTCTGGTGCCACTGCCAGCTCTTGCTTTCGACAGCACAGACTGGTATCCGCACCGGCGAATTTCGTCGTAGCGGGAGACGCAGAACTTCACGGGTCGATGGATTGGCCACGGTGATAGCCCCGCCGGCGACAGAGTCGTCGCATAGGCAGATGAGGCCATTGCAGGTTCCCACGATCCTCTCGGCCGTTTTCTCCTGCTGCTGCTGCTGGCGCCAGGGACTTGGTTTGCTCCCCAGGGTAAGGAGGTCGACGACGCACGCGTAATTACCGTTGTAGGTGACGGCGATGATCTTGCTGCGTCTCCCCATATCCGTCACCGTGCGCTGGTCGACGACTTTCCGCCAGTGCCGGCAGACGAGGCGGAAGCGGCGCCGATCATTGGGCGGAAGCCGCACCAGGATCTCGACGAGGGTGTCCGTGGACAAGTCCCGCCTGATGCTGCTGCACTTGTCCATCGGTTAAACGCAATGGCGTCTAGCGGGCGGCCTCGCCGTGTGTATGATGCGCCGCCGGCTCGCCGTGGATCACCCTAGTTTGTGACTGGAACCTTGGTCTCGAAGGGTCTCGTATTTATCGCCTCCGTTTAGCTGTATACGTATAAGAACCCGTTTGTGTTGTCCGTGTTCCGTATTCTTCTGGGATTAGCGCCCGCTTCGGATTTGACATTGAATTGCCTACCAAATGGCCCAACATAGGCCCATCAGGTGAGCTCCCCACCAAAGTGAAGAAAAAAACGAGCTCTAAGACCAGAATATAAATACAACTATTTTTGAAATAGCTGCAAATGTCTGGCAAATAAAATTATTTAGTGGCCTGGTGAAAAAAATTAGAGACCAAGAACAGACAGCTATGCACCATAGTTTAAAAAACCAAACCGGTAATTAAACCAGCGAGGCCGTCGGTCTAGATTTTCGCCGGTCGAACTGTCGGTTCATCGGTTCATTTGTGACAAAAGACGGAATGTTTAAGCTATTTTTTCAAAATTTTAACCTTGGAACAAATAAGTAGACATACTATTTGGTCAAGGCCGGAATGTCAGAATGCACTTAAAAATCATAAAGTGTCGTTAGCATAGATAGTTACTGAGCGTGTTGTGGACCTTGAGTCAAGGTCAAGGGTTTAATTCCTAGTTTATACACCATTTTTAATATATTTTTCTGGGTTTTTAATTATTAATATACAGGATAAGGCTCTGGTTTCCGCTTTTTTTGGTTGGACCGTCGGTCCGGTCCGGTTTTTAAAACTAGGCTATGCACACAGCAAGAAAAAACACAATAGCAGCCCAAGGCTAGCATGCACTCATGGAGGCATAAAACCTACCCAAACTCACAAAAAAGATCTTTCATAGCATTTCTATTCCATGTATAGGTATTATCCAGGTACATAAGGAAGTATACAAAGCCGAAGTGAGATTATTAACAAACAGTTTTCCTGCATATACATCATGGCAAACGCTAGCGCCATCCCTCTGTAGGATAGCCCTAGTACTGCCGCCTCCTGAACCGTCCAATCTAACTTAAGTGGCGCACTCCCACGCGCCGGATTTATGTAGTAAAAAGGGTTCCCGCTTCATATTTTTTTAACACTTATGTAACATTTCACATTTAACAAACATATTTCAGAAAATATGTGTTCGATCTATCTAGCAAAAGAAAATTCGACGAAAACATTTTTTTTTGTACGCATGTAGCATGTGTAGTAAAAATTGCCGAGTATGTAAAAACTCATGGATATGCAGCAATAACAATGTAGCACTTTCTACATATCCATTCAGCAAAAACCAAGGACTTCCTATGTAAAACATCCCAAATCTGATATAGCAAGTTAAATAGACATGTCACCGTATGATTCATTTTTAACACACGCATGTAGCAAAACATATATTTACATGTATAACATGCTGAAAAACATGGTATGCAACATTTTTTCAACCTAATTATCCAACATTTATGTCCAACTCATCCAACCTCACGCAAACACTTATGTAACATTAGAACAAACTCTATATAGTTTTTCCACATGAAAAAATCATAGCGTTTTGTCCATATTACACAACACTAACTGTAGCACTTTGTAAACACAACCTAGTAGATTAAAAAAAAAATCGGGTACACGTACAAGCTGAACACTGCCACAGATAAAACACGAGTGAGACGTCACTAGTGGAAAACGGGGCTTTTGCTCACTCGCGGGGACCCCTTTAGCCACGGCTCGGCCACCATCCGGTGCAAAAGACTACAGAGGTGGGGCCGGGGCGAGCAGGTCGCGTCGTGTGGTTTTTTTTGCCCCGGTTGGTGGCTCCAACCGGGGCTAAAGGCGCTCGACGAGCAGAGCCCGGCGCGTGGTGTGGGGGGTCTTCTGCCCCGGTTGGAGCCACCAACCGGGGCAAATGACCCCCCCACTATATATAAACCCTGCCAACCATCTCTTCTCCTAATGCCACTCACTTTGGAGGACATATTTTTAGTTGTGTGGTGTGTGCTCACTTTTCCCCCCTCCTATGCACAAGAGGTGTTTGATGAAATGCCCGGGAGAATAACGCCATCTCAGCTCGCAGAAAATAAGCACGATTTAATTTGTCCGAGCCACACTTAATTAAATAAGCTTTCTCATCCTTTTTTCCTTCTCGGTCGAGGTACCAACTTTAACCTTTCATCTGTCGATATAACATTGATCATTTCTCTATTCATGATGTTCTGTAACAGTTCTTAATTAATAATCATATAATGCAGACGAACCGGCAATGGATGTACGCTGACCCACGCTCTGCCGCGTTCATGAAAGACGTGGGTTATTTTCTCCAGGTGGCCCAGGCAAACAAGCGGAATAACTTTATATGTTTTCCATGTGCTGTATGTCGGAATCAGAAGGAACACTCTTCTCACAGAGTCATCCACTTCTACTTGTTTCAATCCTGTTTCATGCCCGGCTATAATTGTTGGACCAAGCATGGAGAAAGAGGGGTTATGATGGAAGACAACAAAGAAAAAAAGAATAATGAAAACTATCATGACATGTTCCCTGAATACGATGCCGGTACTGAAATGGAAGATAACAATGAAGTGGAATCAGAGTTGTAGGCACCAGATGAGCCCTTCGGTGATCTTGGCCAGGATATTACGGATGCAAAGACAGAAAACGATATTGAAAAGGTGAGGGTAAAGTTCGGCCAGATGTTAAAGGATCACAAAACATTGTTGTATCCAACTTGCGAAGACGGGCAGAAAAAACTGGGCAGCACACTGGAATTGCTTCAATGGAAGACCGAGAACGGTGTGACTGACAGCGGATTTACAAAGTTGCTGCAAATAGTGAAGAAGTAGCTTCCTAAAAACAATGAATTACCCGACAGTACATACCAATCAAAGAAGCTTGTATGCCCCCTAGGATTAGACGTGGAGAAGATACATGCCTGCATTAATGACTGTATCCTCTACTGTGGTGAGAAGTACGATAATTTGGAACAATGCCCGGTATGCACTGCATTGCGGTATAACATCAGACCAGACGACCCTAGCGATATTGTGGGTGAGTGACCCAGGAAGAGGGTTCCTGCAAATGTGAAGTGGTATGCTCCTATAATACCACGGTTGAAATGTTTGTTCAGAAACAAAGAGCATGCCAAACTTTTGCGATGGAACATGGAAGATCGTAAGAAAGATGAGATGTTGAGACACCCCGCTGATGGGTCGCAGTGGAGAAAAATTGAGAGAAAGTTCCCGCTCTTTGCATGTGAGGCACGGAACTTATGGTTTGGTCTAAGTACAGATGGATTTAATCCATTTAGTGAGCAGAGCTGCAACCATAGCACCTAGCCTGTAACTCTCTGTATCTATAACCTTTCTCCTTGGTTGTGCATGAAGAGGAAGTTCATTATGATGCCAGTGCTGATCCAATGCCCGAGACAACCGGACAACGACATTGATGTGTACCTAAGGCCATTAGTCGATGAACTTTTACAGTTGTGCCGTGAAGAAGGTGTACCTGTGTGGGACGAGCACGTACAAAAAGAATTTAACCTACGAGCGCTGTTGTTTGTAACCATCAACGATTGGCCTGCTCTTAGTAACATTTATGGACATACAAACAAGGGATACAATGCATGCACACACTGTTTAGATGACACCGAAAGTGTATATCTGGATAAATGTAAGAAGGTTGTGTTTCTCGGGTATCGTCGTTTTCTTCCGCGCAAGCACCCCTTAAGAAAAGTTGGCAAACATTTCAATGGTGAGGCGCCTATCCTCCGATCTGGTGATGATGTATTGGATATGCATGGTGAAGGATTTGAAAGTAATATTTGGAAAGGGTCCTGGTAGACAAGTTGTTCCGAATGACGCTGACGGACACGCACCCATGTGAAAGAAGAAATCTATATTTTGGGAACTACCCTATTGAAAAATGCTAGATGTCTGCTCTACGATCGACGTGATGCACCTGACGAAGAATCTCTACGTGAATCTGCGGCTTCTTTGGCTTGTATGGGAACTCAAAAGATACATCTGAAGCACGACAGGACCAGCAACACACGAAAGGACGAGACGGCAAGAATCATGGAGCGGTTTCAAGGTCCCGTATGGGAACCAAGGAAGAGAAGGAAATCTTTGGCTTGGCTTGTATGGGAACCAAGGAAGAGAAGGAAATCTTTTTTGAAGCACTAAATAGTATCAAGGTCCCGTCTGAATTCTCGTCGGATATAAAGGGAATAATAAATGTGGCGGAGAAAAAATTCCAAAACCTGAAGTCTCATGACTGCCACGTGTTGATGACACAATTTCTTCCGATTGCGTTGAGGGGGATTCTACCAGAAAATGTTCGACTACCCATTGTGAAGTTATGCGTATTCCTCAATGCAATTTCTCAGAAGGTAATCAATCCATAAAGTCTATCAGTGTTACAGACAGATGTGGTGCAATGTCTTGTCAGCTTGGAGTTGGTGTACCCACCATCCTTCTTCAATATTATGACACACCTCCTAGTTCACCTAGTCAAAGAGATTACCATTCTCGGTCCTGTGTTTCTACACAATATGTTCCCCTTTGAGAGGTTCATGAGAGTCCTAAAGAAATATGTTCACAACCGTGCTAGGCCAGAAGGAAGCATCTCCAAGGGTTATGGAACATAGGAGGTAATTGAGTTTTGTGTTGACTTTGTTCCGAACCTTAAGTCGGTTGGTGTTCCCGAATCGTGGCATGAGGGAAGAATGAGTAGAAAAGGCACGCTATGAAGGAAAGCAAAGATATTTATGGACAGACATTGTTTCACTAAAGCAAACTACACAGTTCTACAAATGTCCACCTTGGTGGCTCCTTATATCCAGGAACACATGAATATTATACGGTCCAAAAACCCGGGGCTGTCTGAATCCTCGATTAATGATGAACTCATTGATAGTTTCGGCGCCTGGTTGCAGGCAGAACTCATTAATAACAACATTGTTGGAGATCAGCACTACTTGTTGGCCAGGTCACCATCTTCGACTGTACTGACTTTCCAAGGGTACGAGATAAATGGGAATACATTTTACACGATCGCACAAGATAAAAAGAGCACCAACCAGAATAGTGGCGTACGTTTCGATGCAACCAGATACAATGGGACAAAGTACACATATTATGGTTACATAGAGGATATATGGGAACTTGACTATGGACCTAATTTTAAGGTCCCTCTATTTCGGTGCCAATGGGTCAAGATGAGAGGAGTAAAGGTAGACCTGCAGTACGGAATGACAACAGTGGATCTCAACAATCTTGGGTACAGAAGCGAACCATTCATGCTAGCCAAAGATGTGGCTCAAGTTTTCTACGTGAAAGACATGTCTACCCTACCGAGGAAAAGAAAAAATAAGAATTCTAATGCATCATGCGGTGAGCCGAAGCGGCACATAGTTATTTCAGAGAAAATACACATTGTGGGAGTGGAGGACAAGATAGACATGTCAGAAGATTATAATAACTTCTTAAGAAATTCCGCCCTTTAGAGTGAAAACTGACCCAAGCATCGCGTTAAATAAGGAAGATACTCCATGTCTACGACAGAGAAGTAAACAATGGCGGCACTAGTTGGTGATAACGTATTAAATCTTCATGGTTCATGTAATATTGTTAGACTATTTTGTAATAATGTATCAAACATTGTAGATTAAACCATTCATAAACTAGTTTTTTTTAAATAGTTAGAATAATTATTTTATAAAACAGAAAATTTATTTGAAATGTTTACGCAATTTTAAACACTTTTCATATACAAAGTTCTCCAAATTCTAAACCATTCATAAAATAGGTTTTTTAAAATGTTTGAAAATTCAAAAATTGTTACTAGTTTAAATAGTTAGAATAATTATTTTATAAACAGAAAATGTATTTGAACTGTTTACGCAATTTTAAACACTTTTCGTATTGAAAGTTTCTCCAAAATCTAAACCATTTGAAACGTATTTTAAATAGTATTTGAAATGTTCGAAAGGAAAAAATTGGCGGCAGAAAAACAAAACTGAAATTTCGGGCCTTTTGCCCCGGTTCGTGTTACCAACCGGGGCAAAAGGTTCTCGCCTATATAACCTCGGGCGGAGCAACCGCCCGGGGCTAAAGCGCAGAATGACGAAGTCCGAGGCGACGAGAACCAGAATGACGCTGTTAGGCTGCCCGATTCTCGCTGCTGGGGATCCTCACGTCGCCGCTCCTCGACGCCGCCCTTCCTCGCGCCTCTACGCCGCGCTCCCGTCCTCGCGCCGCCCGTCCTCTACGCCGCCCGTCCCTGCGCCTCCCGTCCTCGCGCCGCCCGAGATCGCCGCTGGCCCTCCTCGCCTGCGCCGCCCTCCTCCTTGCCGCCGTGCCCTACTCCTGAGATGAGATCGCCTCCTCGCCGCACCCTCATCCTCCTCACTGTATTAGTTAGTGTTAGATTAATTAGTATTAGTGTTAGATTTAGTATTAGATTAGTGTTAGATTTAGTGTGGTAGATTTACTATTAGATTAGTGTTAGATTTAGTGTTAGATTAGTGTTAGATTAGTGTTAGATTTAATATTAGTGTTAGATCAGTATTAGTGTTAGATTAATGTTAGATTTAGTATTAGTGTTAGATTAGTATTAGGTATTAGGTATTGGAGACTTAGAAAAAAATATAGGTATTGGAGACTTAGAAAAAATTTAGATCTTGGACACTTAGAAAAAATTTAGATATTGGAGATTTAGAAAAAAATTAGGTTTTGGAGACTTAGAAAAAGTTTAGGTATTGGGGACTTAGAAAAAATTTAGGTTTTGGACTTACCTATTTTTTTCTTAGTGAATGTTTAGTTTAGAAGTGAATTAAGTTCTTCTTAGTACTATTAAATGAATTTTATAATATAGGAATTTTAGTTTAGAAATTTACTTAGTGAATGTTTATAATTAGTGAAATTTTTACTTAGTGAATTTTTACTTAATTAGGAATATTTACTTAGTCCATATATCATGCATGTGTTTTTAGTTTATTTTCCTTGGCGACGATGTCTCTGTTGGACCCGCTGGGCGATGTCCGAGACTGCGTCCCGCCGGGCTAGCACTAGGAGGTTCTTAGTACCGGGGCACGCGGCTTGGTGAGAAATCCGGATGACCTGGTCGACCTGTATATTCTTTGGTGACCATCGCGTGGGCCACGGTCCGTCGCTAATGTACTTGCTCGATAGGGAGTATAGCATCGGTTGGTCAATTATTCGGAGGGTTCCTTACCACGTGAGTTATGACCCTATGAGGGTTTCTTACCTATGGATGCGTAGCACCGGCGACTCAGCACCCCGCGGCTTAGGACCCGGTCGAAGTTAATTAGTTTGAGAGATGTTTCATGAATATGTATAAGTGATATTATTACATCGTGATGTATTAGGGTTAAATAAAATGAACCCGAGCTATATAACTCTTGGTGTGTATTTATACGTTTAAATATTTCATCAAATGGCCCAACATAGGCCCATCTGGTGAGCTCCCCACCAAAGTGAAAAAAAACGAGCTCTAAGACCAGAATATAATTACAACTATTTTTGAAATAGCTGCAAATGTCTCGCAAATAAAATTATTTAGTGGCGTGGTGAAAAAAATTAGAGACCAAGAACAGACAGCTATGCACCATAGTTTAAAAAACCAAACAAGTAATCAAACCAGCGAGGCCGTCGGTCCAGATTTTCGCCGGTCGAACTGTCGGTTCATCGGTTCATTTGTGACAAAAGACGGAATGTTTAAGAAATTTTTTTCAAAATTTTAACCTTGGAACAAATAAGTAGACATACTATTTGGTCAAGGCCGGAATGTCAGAATGCACTTAAAAATCATAAAGTGTCGTTAGCATAGATAGTTACTGAGCGTGTTGTGGACCTTGAGTCAAGGTCAAGGGTTTAATTCCTAGTTTATACACCATTTTTAATATATTTTTCTGGGTTTTTACTTATTAATATACAGGATAAGGCTCTGGTTCCCGCTTTTTTGGTTGGACCGTCGGTTCGGTCCGGTTTTTAAAACTAGGCTATGCACACAGCAAGAAAAAACACAATAGCAGCCCAAGGCTAGCATGCACTCATGGAGGCATAAAACCTACCCAAACTCACAAAAAAGATCTTTCATAGCATTTCTATTCCATGTATACGTATTATCCAGGTACATAAGGAAGTATACAACGCCGAAGTGAGATTATTAACAAACAGTTTTCCTGCATATACATCATGGCAAACGCTAGGCGCCATCCGTCTGTAGGATAACCCTAGTACTTCCGCCTTCTGAACCGTCCAATCTAACTTAAGTGGCGCACTCCCGCGCGCCGGATTTATGTAGCAAAAACGGTTCCCGCTTCATATTTTTGTAACACTTATGTAACATTTCACATTTAACAAACGTATTTCAGAAAATATGTGTCCGATCTATCTAGCAAAAGAAAATTCGACGAAAACATTTTTTTTGTACGCATGTAGCATGTGTAGTAAAAATTGCCGAGTATGTAAAAAACTCATGGATATGCAGCAATAACAATGTAGCACTTTACACATATCCATGCAGCAAAAACCAAGAACGTCCTATGTAAAACATCCTAAATCTGGTATAGCAAGTTAAATAGACATGTTACCGTATGATTCATTTTTTAACACACGCATGTAGCAAAACACATATTTACATGTATAACATGCTGAAAAACATGGTATGCAACATTTTTTCAACCTAATTATCCAACATTTATGTCCAACTCATCCAACCTCACGCAAACACTTATGTAATATTAGAACAAACTCTATATAGTTTTTCCACATGTAAAAATCATAGCGTTTTGTCCATATTACACAACACTAACTGTAGAACTTTGTAAACGCAACCTAGTAGATTAAAAAAAAATCGGGTACACGTACAAGCTGAACACTGTGTCACATCCCAATTTTGGAATACCTGTTAACACAGTTGTTTTGCTAATTGCTTGATAATTAAACTTTGATTGTGACAATTAAAATTTGGTTGTATTTGTTTGAGAGCAACTAAACAAACAAATTATATAATCTTACATGGCTAAGAAATTGAAAACAAAATATTCAACATATTGTTCCAATGACCTTGGCAATATTTTCTAAAGTAAATATTGATCAAAGAGTTTTCCAAAACTATCTTATGAATCCAATACTTGTTGAATATAATTCCAAGGCCTAAATTAAGAAAGAGGAAACACTTAATAAATTTCACTAAAAGATTATCAGAAAAAGAGGCATTCTTAAATGCTTCACCAAAATTTATCAAATGTTTTTCCAACCTTGCAAGCTTAAAAACAAAGGTATTGGAGAGCATTTACTTGCTATCCCTGGTCACATAAATATTTTGGCAAAGCATTGCTAAAGAAAAGCCAAGTGCCTTATTAAATAGAAATTCCAATATTTCCAGAAACAGAAAACTAAAACAAGTTACTATTGGAAACTTTCTTAAAATGATTTGAAATTAATACCATTGCTTCCTTATATCAAATAAGGAACACACACAAGATAAGACCAAAAATTGAATCCATTAAAGTCCTGAAAACATGGTTTTTCTCCACAGCAACATTTGGGATTTTGAACATGTTTGTTCTACAAACTTTTTCCAAATGCCATGAAATAAATACCACATGCTCTATATCATAAATAAGGATGAAAACCAAAAGGAAACAAGTTTTTGAATTGTTTAAGTTTCCAAAAACCCCTGTTTTCTTCACAGCACCTTTTTGAAATTTGAACAAGTTTGTTCTATGAAGTAACTCTAAATGACTTGAAATTTCTACCACATAAGTAACACATAAAATAAGGAATGTGTGACAAAAATTATAATTTTTGGAAGCTCCTAAGTAGGTTAATAAATTCAATGTCCATTTATGTAAGAATTCAAATTTGAACAACTTTGAATTATCAAGTTTATTCAAATGAGCCAATTTTCACATATGTGGTGTATCTCAACTAGTTAGAATTTTGGGCAAAAGGAAATTAATTTTTGACTTTGTTTGCTTGGTGAAAATCACATTTTCTAGAGAAGTAAAGGACCTAATTGTAAATTCCAAGGACCTAGATGTAATCCTAGTCACATGGTCTTCTTCTTCTTCCTGTAGATGACGCAGAAGAGGGCATGGGAGCCCATGCTTCTTTGCTTCGACTAGAAGGTTGCTAGGGAGATAAAAGACCTCAAGTGAATCTCTACCTGCCCCCTCTCTCCCCTCCCCTCGAAGTTCTCTCTCTTCTCAAGATATTTTGCAAACCCAAACCCTAGCCCGTACATGGCCGCCGTCGATTCAGCCGCTGCGGAGCTCGCCGCCGGCAGCCGAGTGGACCATCGTCTCCGCCTCGTCGAGTGTGACCTCCCTGCTGAAGGAATCAAGCTGGAACGTAGCGTGGAGGCCGCGACGTCCTTCCTCTTCCCTGACCCCGACGGCGCTCCGGCGAGACATTCCCGTCGCGTCAAGCCTCCTACGACCTAGCCGAGCCCTCCATCGCATTCAAGGTGAGCAGGGGAACCTCCCCGACCGTTTACCCCTCTCCCTCTCCCTCCGAAACGACGCAGGGCCGTGGTCACCGTCCGGCCGCCGCCGCGCGCTGTCGCCGCCGCTCTCCGGAGCCATCCCAGGAAACGAAACATACACTAGGTGAATCCCCTCGTCGAGTACTGCGAGTTGATGGTCTTTGATTGGAAAAACGTGGCCGGATTCGGCGATTAGAACCTCGCCGGAGACGTTTCCCGCCGGCGATTACGTCATGGTGACGTCGTGCTGACCTCATTCCCTTGACCGCGCGCGTGGCTAGTCAAACTGGCCCGTGGGCCTGGCGCTTGCCCGCGTGGCGTCCGCGTGGCTGGCTGGCCCGCGCGTCAGCGACCTGCGGGTAGATCTGCCGCGGTGAGATTAGATCCAGGCTGGCCCAACTGGTAGATCTGGCCCAACAACCTTGTTTTTCCAATTTTATTTCTACAGATTGTTGCATGTTTGCTTTAGGGCTTAAAAGGCAACCAAAAGGATGAGTTTGACCAAACAAAAATTCACAGATGTAAAGCAACAAAATCTAAACCACCTCCAATTGGTAGATCTACATTTGGATGGATATTTTTGCAATGAAAAATGATTTGGCAACAGGTACCAGAAACACCAAAATGAGCACCATTTTTATTTTACAACTCAGAATGAAGTGAGGCCAATTGCATTGGAAAGCCCTTGAAATTTCCTAACAGGAGCATTTAACCTCGTTTCCAAATGCATTGTATTTTTGAAATGGCATGCAATTTGGTAAAACACCAGAGAGCACTTTGGTGATTTTTATAAAATAATTAAAAATGATTTTTGATGCAAACTCAACTGGATGGTCTTGTATATGTTTAGGGATATCCAAACCTATAAGGGTTTAATTTTTAGAGTATCCTAGAAAATTTTGTGGACAGATCCTTGTTTTGCATATTTCTGCCATTTTGGCATTTTAGCTAATTAATTGTTGTGATTATATTTTTGAGTTGCAATATTGTTTTCTAGCATGTATACGTTGTGTGAACTTGTTTTCTAAGTGTTACTTAGCTATTTTAGCATGTTAGATTGTGTGGACTTGAGTTGAGAAGAAATAGAATTTATGTAAGTAGCATATGTTATTCTCTAGTTTATTACTTGTATAGAATTTTTGATTGATTGATTTGTGTGCAAGTGATTGAATTGTTGTGTTGAGATATTAGATTCAGTACCATGTTGGTACTTATATTTTGTTAGTATCACCTCTGCAAGATTGCATTTGAGTTGGTAGAAAAGCATTATTAGCTTTGTCATGACTATGAGGATGGTTATGGAAAAATTCCCTCATGTGTGGAATTTTGACATAATCATTTGTGGTTTTGTGACCACATATTTTGGTATTGTGTTCATAGGACCAGTAGCATTTTGATGATGTTATTATGAGTACTTTATCCCTAGAGTTTTCACTTGTGTGAAAACAATAGCATGGGTAGCATTACCTTGCTTATTTTTGTACCCTATTATTTTCTGCTAGTATGGTTATTGCACTAGAAGCTAGTTTAGCATTTTGTTAAATTTTGTCAAGTATGACCAGAGGCTTTGTGACCTCTTAATGCTTTGATATGCTAGTGGAACACCCACTGGTGTCATTGCATTTTTGGTGGAAACATTATTTCCCCCACACTAGATGTGTTTCTTTTATATATGTTTTGAGTAGATCTTTAAATGCTTTTTAGGCTTATTGCTAGATTAATTCTCATGAAACCAGTACCATTTAGGTACTGTTATTTTGGTTATAGCACCTCTAGATACTTGGTGCTTGTGTTTGAAATAGATTTAAATAGCAATGCTTAAAGTCTAAATTTCATACTAGGATATTCATGTATGCTTTTTGTCTTGTTTTCCCCTAGGGAAAAATATGAATCTTTGGTGTGGAAACCAGAGGATGGAATGTACTTGTGGCATTATTATCTTAGGATTTTCACCTCTGATAGGTTTCCTCTTAAGTAGCATAAAAGCATGAGTAACACTTGGATGACTAGGAATTAATCTCCTCACATGTGTAGCATTTTAAGCATAGTTTTTCCTTGTTTCCTAGCTATGCTTTTTATGTTATTTTGTGGGATCCAGTAGCATTTATGGTACTGGTTAGAGGAGTATTTTGCCTCTGCTAGCTTGCACACTTGTGCATAAAATTAACTAGTGTAGCCTAAACTAGTCTAGTATTTTTCCTAAATTTTCTACTAGTATGAGTAGGAGTTTTTGGATGCTAGATTGTTTGTTTGGAGCACTTTTATAAAAGTGACCAGAGGCTTATTAACCTCTGGGTGAGCATTTTTGCTAGTGGAACACCCACTGGTACTTTTGCATCATGGTGGAAAATAGGCTTGACTTGTTGTCATGAGCCTTTTTCACCACTTGAGTATTTTAGCAAATTATATGTGCTAGCCATAGAGATTGTTGGGGAAGTTTTTAGACATAAAAATGTGTTTTATGTGACACCCTACTGTCTAGTAACATGTGCTCTACCCCACTGGTCCATGGTGTTCTTAACTAAAAATCATTGAATTGGCCACACATAAACACTAGGAAAAAAGCAGACTTTTCAACTATAGTTTTTATGCCAATTTTTCTTAAGGGAAAAATTGAGAACTTGGGTGGTACTTCTTGATTGCTTGCTGTATGTATTACTTGTAGCCTTGTTTGTCTTGTTTGGTTCTGAATGTGTGTCCTTTATTCTCTTTTTACGACGTTAGAAAAACGAAGAGGAAGGAAGTGTCGGGAAGCTCTGTTTCAAGTTCCAGTCACTCCAACAACCAGGGACACAAAGAGATACCAGGCAAGCATCCTGATTGCTTGCTGATACAATACTTATCCTTATCTATCATGCATGTTTTACCTCTGAAGTTTTACAAAAAAACTTGATTATCAAAACTATTTTTGATGTGGCTATTACTACTATACTAGTATATAGGTTACTATTATGCCAGTAGTTAAACTTGGTAATACCAAGCCCATAGGCCACCATATGGTATCTATTACCATCAAATATACTAGTCCCTAAGTGGACACCCTAAAATTGTGATTCTACGAAACAAAGGCTTTACGGAAAAACCCGGAGAAAAGGCGGATCCTTGTTCTCCGGAGGAATGTGGAAGTGGTCATTTTTGAGAAGGTGGTGTTTTTCAAAAATGACACATAACCTAGTCTTCGCCGGACAACCTTTACCGTACTGCCACCCTACCCCAACATGGGCACGGGGCTTAACTTGAAGTTTGTTCTTATTAGTGTGTGCTATCTCAATCGCTATAAGGGACATCGTACCCTCGAACCGAATGTCGTCAAAACTCCCAATGTTGAGACATAAAAAGTGTGGGATTAATTTTCCTCCGGTTGCATCGGTTGAGTCTCCTGTCATGGCGATGTGCGACATGGTGCCGAGGAGATTAAACTCAACTGAAGATATAGGAATATTCTAGCTTGAACATAGTGGATGGTTATGATCAGATACCTGATGTTTACATACTGTTGTTACAGTCCGTGGTTGTTTCACGGGAGGTGTACTGGATCTGGTGGATGTGTACACCTCTGCAGAGTATAACTTTTTCGAAGAAGCCGCGTCCTCGGATATGGACAGTTGAATGGCCATGTAGCTAGCATTGTGTCAATGTTTTCAAAAAGAGTTTTTGAAAGGGAATCTTTGGAAAGGAAGTGTTGAACTTGTGAAGTTCGGAAAAGAATGGAAACTTATACCGTGGAGGTATCGTCGATGATGAAAAGCCAGATAATGTTATACAAAACAAAATGTTTTGCAAAGAAAACCTTTTCTACTCTAAGCAAGAATTCTGGAAGCTGAGTCCAAGAAGTTTTGCAAAGAGAAAATATTCTTTAACAAAACTTTACAAAACCTCTTGTACATGTGAGATCTACAAGAGAAATAAAACTATATATTATTTTTCTTCTGAAGTATCTTCTTCAACGAAGATACAGATAAACCTGACTGCAACTGTGGTGTCATCATATATGAACACCATTGATAGTGAACCATATTTATAGCCTACCTATTCCACCATATAAGCATACTTGCATGTTTAGTAAGTGATATGATGGATGTCTTGCTGAGTACATTCAAATGTACTCATTATGGTTTCGCCCCTGGTATCTACTTATCAGATTTGGAGAAGGAGCCTCCAAAGGATATCTATGAAGAGAAGTACGGGGCTGACGGCTTTGCGAACTAGGATCGTCTCCGGGTCAGCAGCCTGTAGGTTAAGGCGTGACTTGGGCTCAACTACGTTGTGTTTTATTTGTCTTCCGCTGTGTTTGATAAGTTGCCTGCCCCATGTGGCAGTTGCGTTAAACTTGATCATGTGATCTTTTATGTAATACCTTTATGTATTCGTGTAATGGATGATGTATTTCTGTGTGCCAACTGTGTATGTTGTTCACGACTGATCTTTCTGGGATCGTGAATGTATGCATACGTAGGGTTTCAGACTGCCGGTCTGGGGTCCTTACAGAGTTGGTATCAGAGCCATCCTGACCTTAGGAGACCTTAGTTAGCATGGACGTCAGATAGGAAAGAAAAGTATTTTTGGGTAAAAACCTATTTACTATCTACATTATTTTTATCTAAGGGAATTTTAGTATATTTTCCCTCCTTCTGATCTTTTCAAAAGATTCTAAATGCATATCAAGGGCGTCCTTGAACAGTGGTTCGAAGGGCGGGCCTTATAGAGTTGGTATATCTCTCGGTTAAGAGTTTATTTCTTACTTGTTTGCAACTGCTCCGCTCTGTTTTTGAAACATCTCTCGCTTTTGAAGTTTTCTGTTCAGAAAATAGTTGGGGTTTGAAAAACAGATTGTTGCATATTATTACCTCTCACAGTTAAAAGTTTTTATCAAAACTTTACTTCTATTTATCTTGTTTTCATACAAAAACTTTTATACTTGTCGATGCCCCGAGAAGACCAAAATAATTTCCTAGCTCTACAGTGATGATGGTCAGAAGTAGATATAGTTCTTCAGCCACTTCTAGGATTTTTGGATTAGTCTAGTTTGGAGTAATTTAGCGATTACCCATGAGTCGTTTCCCCCGACGTAGCTCCAATGGAGCCTTGCTTGTGTGTTTTGGCTTGCTTATGTGTGTCCGTAGGACTTTGTGCTGTTGTTTGGTGTAGAATTTGGTTCATCTAGGCTTCTATATGTTTGTGGGGTGCTCAAAATTTGCAGATTTGTGCTTGCCCCCGCTCTTGTTTTTGAATCGCCTCGTGTTAAATTTTTGCAAGCAAAAATGTTAGTATAGTATTCAAAAAACAAGAATTTGTTGCTTAGACTTATACTTGTTTTCGCTTCATAATGCGACCTGTCGTGAACCACCACCATTTCCCCACCATCAATGAAAGCACCGTTGGGCCTATATAGAGGACCATCAAGCCACACGAACTGATAGCGTTGCTACCAGTGATGCACTCCAACAGATAAAGCTCCAACAATGAAAACCTTCAAAGAAGAAAAGGCGTGAAGAAAACCAACCAATGCTGACCAAAACCTCTATGTTTGTGTGTGTGCAAAAGACTCTTTTTACCCTGTTGGCTAGACGTTGCATTTCAAAAGTTATATACCTCCCTCCTCTAGAGAAAGGTGCAAAAGAAGTTTTCACATGCCATGATGCGCAACCCCCTCCAAATCCAATCCAAAGAGCGCAATTCAATATTCGACGTACGATGACGCTAGTCGTATCTTGTCGGACAAACATAATTAAATAGAAAGCTAACAAGATTAACATTCTTTGTTCTAATATTAGGTTGACACCTAACCAAATGATGCAAACTACTGACAACTCTTTCTAAACCAAAGAATTAAGTGGCTTACGACACTTTTTAATCTAGTTGGTAAAAAGAAGAAGTCACGAGAAAATAAGAGGATGACCTTTTTGTTTAATAGTCAATAGGATATCGGGTGTATCTACTTTGGAAATCCAAAACTTGGTAGACATTGTAGGTACTATGAGATTCGGGGTTTAGAAATAAAGTGAAAGATGAAATAGTTTTAATAGAACTCGGAAACAACAGTTTTCCTGTTTTTGTTTCTTTGTGTGCTCTTGATTGAAATAAATTTGTGTTTTGTTCAATCTTGCTTCCTAACTTATATGAAGTTGTTAGGACTTGTTATTATATTGTTTTATTACAATAAATCTACCCTAGAAAGTGTGTGCATGATTGGTAACTCGAATAAAAATGAAATAACATTTGCTATTTTTCCAGTTTTTATTATTTGGAATTATTGTGAAAGATAGATCTTTGTGTGAATGCTTTGATAAATTTTGTGCTATGTTTCCTTGAGTCCAGTACCATTTAGGTACTGTTATTTTGATGCTTGTACCTATGTTAGCTTGCATGTCTCTTAATAATAAAGCATGTGTAAGCATTGTTATCATTATGCACTAGTATTGCTTCACTAGATTAAATAGCCTTATATTTTTATCTTGTATGCAACTTTTTTTTCATGAGTAACCAGAGGCTTAGTACCTATTTTTACTTGGTATTAGTAGGCCATAGCCCACTGGTCCCATTGTATTTTGGCTTGAGGATGAAAATCCCCAACCATACACATGTTTAAAAATAGCATGTTTCACTATGTGATTGATTTCTATTTTTCCACCATGGAAAATATAATTGTTTGTTCTCACTTATGCAAGTGAGAAGTTTATTTCTTATTAGTAAATACTAATATGTGTAGGTGTGATCCGTTTGTTAGCATAATATTCCTTAGGGGTATCATGTTAAGAAATGTTCCACTATCATGCGCTAAAATTAAATTGTTCGCAAATAAAATAAATTCCTCTTGATTGGTAGATTGTTTGTGAATAATTTTAAATTGAGTGTCTGGATCTTTGAAAAGGTTTAGATAACTTTTCATTAATTGCATAGCTACTGGTTGTGTGAATTATACCTTGCGTGTTTGCTAGTAATTGATTTAAGGAAAACAGAAATTGCTAGAATAAATTTCTGCATGTTTAATAGTTGTATCATGGGATTATTTTGATGTTTGTGCTTACTAACATGAGTAAGTTTTGTGTACTGCTATTAGGTACATTTTATTTTCATGACTTGCTTGTTTAAGTTTAAACATCATGATAGCATTGTTTGCTTCTCTAGGGTGAAGCTAGTTTCACCACTAGAAAATGGTGATTTTTGCTCTAGTATTACCCTCTTGTTATTTTATAAGTATATATGTTGATATAGCATGTTTAGGAAGTTATTAATTCTGTTATCATGCCATGAATTATTTTAGTTTCATGTTCTATGGTTATAGGATATGATTATCTCTTATAGCATGCTGGTGTAGATTTTTCATACTAGTGTGTTATTTGTGCAGTCCTGAATTTTTATGCCTATGTAATAGGAGTTTTTATCTTGTGTGAAGATGGTATTTTAGAGTATCTTTATGATTAGATTCATTGGTTTTTAGCTACTGGTTGTTTTCTAATTGTTCATGATTGATGGATTCCAAAACCTCTAATAAACAATAACCTAGTGAATAAATAGTCTATTCATCTGTGGTGTTGTTTGCTTGCTTATTGGGTGTTGTAAATGTTTCACCTTAGCAGGAGTTTATACTTGTGTTATGTTTGTGCTTAAGAGTAGCTTATGAAACTAAAACATCCAACTAAAATCATGAACACTTTAAGTGATAGTTGCTTGTGGTGAGTAATAACCACTGCCAGGGGTATTGTTCTGTCTGTTTGTTGTTACCTTAGCAACCTAACCTTTGCACCCACAAGTTATATTTTTAGCTTCTTATATACCTCGTTATGAGAGTGTTACACCACCCCATATGTG
This sequence comes from Alopecurus myosuroides, assembly GCA_028641055.1. Taxonomy (NCBI): domain Eukaryota; kingdom Viridiplantae; phylum Streptophyta; class Magnoliopsida; order Poales; family Poaceae; genus Alopecurus; species Alopecurus myosuroides. Next base: position 43,346,816 of record CM054058.1, read on the forward strand.
GTATGTAATATGTGGGATATAGCTAAGAACTCATGTAATAATTGACGGTACGTTTCCAGGTAGTTCTGCACTAACCTTAATTTTTGTTCAAACTAGGAAACAAAAGTTTTGGACCTAACACAGTGCCGGTGTACTTTTTAAAGTGAAAAGAATTTGCTAATTTAGGGATGTACCCCTCCTCCCAAGAAAAGTCAAAGGGGGGAAGCACCTTCACTCCAACACTAACATTGTGTTTGTTGGCCCTCCCTTAGTCCTCGCTTGTGAATCTCGGGGACGAGATTCTTTTTAAGGGGGGAAGACCTGTCACATCCCAATTTTGGAATACCTGTTAACACAGTTGTTTTGCTAATTGCTTGATAATTAAACTTTGATTGTGACAATTAAACTTTGGTTGTATTTGTTTGAGAGCAACTAAACAAACAAATTATATAATCTTACATGGCTAAGAAATTGAAAACAAAATATTCAACATATTGTTCCAATGACCTTGGCAATATTTTCTAAAGTAAATATTGATCAAAGAGTTTTCCAAAACTATCTTATGAATCCAATACTTGTTGAATATAATTCCAAGGCCTAAATTAAGAAAGAGGAAACACTTAATAAATTTCACTAAAAGATTATCAGAAAAAGAGGCATTCTTAAATGCTTCACCAAAATTTATCAAATGTTTTTCCAACCTTGCAAGCTTAAAAACAAAGGTATTGGAGAGCATTTACTTGCTATCCCTGGTCACATAAATATTTTGGCAAAGCATTGCTAAAGAAAAGCCAAGTGCCTTATTAAATAGAAATTCCAATATTTCCAGAAACAGAAAACTAAAACAAGTTACTATTGGAAACTTTCTTACAATGATTTTAAATTAATACCATTGCTTCCTTATATCAAATAAGGAACACACACAAGAGGAGACCAAAAATTGAATCCATTAAAGTCCTGAAAACATGGTTTTTCTCCACAGCAACATTTGGGATTTTGAACATGTTTGTTCTACAAACTTTTTCCAAATGCCATGAAATAAATACCACATGCTCTATATCATAAATAAGGATGAAAACCAAAAGGAAACAAGTTTTTGAATTGTTTAAGTTTCCAAAAACCCCTGTTTTCTTCACAGCACCTTTTTGAAATTTGAACAAGTTTGTTCTATGAAGTAACTCTAAATGACTTGAAATTTCTACCACATAAGTAACACATAAAATAAGGAATGTGTGCCAAAAATTATAATTTTTGGAAGCTCCTAAGTAGGTTAATAAATTCAATGTCCATTTATGTAAGAATTCAAATTTGAACAACTTTGAATTATCAAGTTTATTCAAATGAGCCAATTTTCACATATGTGGTGTATCTCAACTAGTTAGAATTTTGGGCAAAAGGAAATTAATTTTTGACTTTGTTTGCTTGGTGAAAATCACATTTTCTAGAGAAGGAAAGGACCTAATTGTAAATTCCAAGGACCTAGATGTAATCCTAGTCACATGGTCTTCTTCTTCTTCCTGTAGATGACGCAGAAGAGGGCATGGGAGCCCATGCTTCTTTGCTTCGACTAGAAGGTTGCTAGGGAGATAAAAGACCTCAAGTGAATCTCTACCTGCCCCCTCTCTCCCCTCCCCTCGAAGTTCTCTCTCTTCTCAAGATATTTTGCAAACCCAAACCCTAGCCCGTACATGGCCGCCGTCGATTCAGCCGCTGCGGAGCTCGCCGCCGGCAGCCGAGTGGACCATCGTCTCCGCCTCGTCGAGTGTGACCTCCCTGCTGAAGGAATCAAGCTGGAACGTAGCGTGGAGGCCGCGACGCCCTTCCTCTTCCCCGACCCCGACGGCGCTCCGGCGAGACATTCCCGTCGCGTCAAGCCTCCTACGACCTAGCCGAGCCCTCCATCGCATTCAAGGTGAGCAGGGGAACCTCCCCGACCGTTTACCCCTCTCCCTCTCCCTCCGAAACGACGCAGGGCCGTGGTCACCGTCCGGCCGCCGCCGCGCGCTGTCGCCGCCGCTCTCCGGAGCCATCCCAGGAAACGAAACATACACTAGGTGAATCCCCTCGTCGAGTACTGCGAGTTGATGGTCTTTGATTGAAAAAACGTGGCCGGATTCGGCGATTAGAACCTCGCCGGAGACGTTTCCCGCCGGCGATTACGTCATGGTGACGTCGTGCTGACCTCATTCCCTTGACCGCGCGCGTGGCTAGTCAAACTGGCCCGTGGGCCTGGCGCTTGCCCGCGTGGCGCCCGCGTGGCTGGCTGGCCCGCGCGTCAGCGACCTGCGGGTAGATCTGCCGCGGTGAGATTAGATCCAGGCTGGCCCAACTGGTAGATCTGGCCCAACAACCTTGTTTTTCCAATTTTATTTCTACAGATTGTTGCATGTTTGCTTTAGGGCTTAAAAGGCAACCAAAAGGATGAGTTTGACCAAACAAAAATTCACAGATGTAAAGCAACAAAATCTAAACCACCTCCAATTGGTAGATCTACATTTGGATGGATATTTTTGCAATGAAAAATGATTTGGCAACAGGTACCAGAAACACCAAAATGAGCACCATTTTTATTTTACAACTCAGAATGAAGTGAGGCCAATTGCATTGGAAAGCCCTTGAAATTTCCTAACAGGAGCATTTAACCTCGTTTCCAAATTCATTGTATTTTTGAAAAGGAATGCAATTTGGTAAAACACCAGAGAGCACTTTGGTGATTTTTATAAAATAATTAAAAATGATTTTTGATGCAAACTCAACTGGATGGTCTTGTATATGTTTAGGGCTATCCAAACCTATAAGGGTTTAATTTTTAGAGTATCCTAGAAAATTTTGTGGACAGATCCTTGTTTTGCATATTTCTGCCATTTTGGCATTTTAGCTAATTAATTGTTGTGATTATATTTTTGAGTTGCAATATTGTTTTCTAGCATGTATAAGTTGTGTGAACTTGTTTTCTAAGTGTTACTTAGCTATTTTAGCATTTTAGATTGTGTGGACTTGAGTTGAGAAGAAATAGAATTTATGTAAGTAGCATATGTTATTCTCTAGTTTATTACTTGTATAGAATTTTTGATTGATTGATTTGTGTGCAAGTGATTGAATTGTTGTGTTGAGATATTAGATTCAGTACCATGTTGGTACTTATATTTTGTTAGTATCACCTCTGCAAGATTGCATTTGAGTTGGTAGAAAAGCATTATTAGCTTTGTCATGACTATGAGGATGGTTATGGAAAAATTCCCTCATGTGTGGAATTTTGACATAATCATTTGTGGTTTTGTGACCACATATTTTGGTATTGTGTTCATAGGACCAGTAGCATTTTGATGATGTTATTATGAGTACTTTATCCCTAGAGTTTTCACTTGTGTGAAAACAATAGCATGGGTAGCATTACCTTGCTTATTTTTGTACCCTATTATTTTCTGCTAGTATGGTTATTGCACTAGAAGCTAGTTTAGCATTTTGTTAAATTTTGTCAAGTATGACCAGAGGCTTTGTGACCTCTTAATGCTTTGATATGCTAGTGGAACACCCACTGGTGTCATTGCATTTTTGGTGGAAACATTATTTCCCCCACACTAGATGTGTTTCTTTTATATATGTTTTGAGTAGATCTTTAAATGCTTTTTAGGCTTATTGCTAGATTAATTCTCATGAAACCAGTACCATTTAGGTACTGTTATTTTGGTTATAGCACCTCTAGATACTTGGTGCTTGTGTTTGAAATAGATTTAAATAGCAATGCTTAAAGTCTAAATTTCATACTAGGATATTCATGTATGCTTTTTGTCTTGTTTTCCCCTAGGGAAAAATATGAATCTTTGGTGTGGAAACCAGAGGATGGAATGTACTTGTGGCATTATTATCTTAGGATTTTCACCTCTGATAGGTTTCCTCTTAAGTAGCATAAAAGCATGAGTAACACTTGGATGACTAGGAATTAATCTCCTCACATGTGTAGCATTTTAAGCATAGTTTTTCCTTGTTTCCTAGCTATGCTTTTTATGTTATTTTGTGGGATCCAGTAGCATTTATGGTACTGGTTAGAGGAGTATTTTTCCTCTGCTAGCTTGCACACTTGTGCATAAAATTAACTAGTGTAGCCTAAACTAGTCTAGTATTTTTCCTAAATTTTCTACTAGTATGAGTAGGAGTTTTTGGATGCTAGATTGTTTGTTTGGAGCACTTTTATAAAAGTGACCAGAGGCTTATTAACCTCTGGGTGAGCATTTTTGCTAGTGGAACACCCACTGGTACTTTTGCATCATGGTGGAAAATAGGCTTGACTTGTTGTCATGAGCCTTTTTCACCACTTGAGTATTTTAGCAAATTATATGTGCTAGCCATAGAGATTGTTGGGGAAGTTTTTAGACATAAAAATGTGTTTTATGTGACACCCTACTGTCTAGTAACATGTGCTCTACCCCACTGGTCCATGGTGTTCTTAACTAAAAATCATTGAATTGGCCACACATAAACACTAGGAAAAAAGCAGACTTTTCAACTATAGTTTTTATGCCAATTTTTCTTAAGGGAAAAATTGAGAACTTGGGTGGTACTTCTTGATTGCTTGCTGTATGTATTACTTGTAGCCTTGTTTGTCTTGTTTGGTTCTGAATGTGTGTCCTTTATTCTCTTTTTACGACGTTAGAAAAACGAAGAGGAAGGAAGTGTCGGGAAGCTCTGTTTCAAGTTCCAGTCACTCCAACAACCAGGGACACAAAGAGATACCAGGCAAGCATCCTGATTGCTTGCTGATACAATACTTATCCTTATCTATCATGCATGTTTTACCTCTGAAGTTTTACAAAAAAACTTGATTATCAAAACTATTTTTGATGTGGCTATTACTACTATACTAGTATATAGGTTACTATTATGCCAGTAGTTAAACTTGGTAATACCAAGCCCATAGGCCACCATATGGTATCTATTACCATCAAATATACTAGTACCTAAGTGGACACCCTAAAATTGTGATTCTACTAAACAAAGGCTTTACGGAAAAACCCGGAGAAAAGGCGGATCCTTGTTCTCCGGAGGAATGTGGAAGTGGTCATTTTTGAGAAGGTGGTGTTTTTCAAAAATGACACATAACCTAGTCTTCGCCGGACAACCTTTACCGTACTGCCACCCTACCCCAACATGGGCACGGGGCTTAACTTGAAGTTTGTTCTTATTAGTGTGTGCTATCTCAATCGCTATAAGGGACATCGTACCCTCGAACCGAATGTCGTCAAAACTCCCAATGTTGAGACATAAAAAGTGTGGGATTAATTTTCCTCCGGTTGCATCGGTTGAGTCTCCTGTCATGGCGATGTGCGACATGGTGCCGAGGAGATTAAACTCAACTGAAGATATAGGCATATTCTAGCTTGAACATAGTGGATGGTTATGATCAGATACCTGATGTTTACATACTGTTGTTACAGTCCGTGGTTGTTTCACGGGAGGTGTACTGGATCTGGTGGATGTGTACACCTCTGCAGAGTATAACTTTTTCGAAGAAGCCGCGTCCTCGGATATGGACAGTTGAATGGCCATGTAGCTAGCATTGTGTCAATGTTTTCAAAAAGAGTTTTTGAAAGGGAATCTTTGGAAAGGAAGTGTTGAACTTGTGAAGTTCGGAAAAGAATGGAAACTTATACCGTGGAGGTATCGTCGATGATGAAAAGCCAGATAATGTTATACAAAACAAAATGTTTTGCAAAGAAAACCTTTTCTACTCTAAGCAAGAATTCTGGAAGCTGAGTCCAAGAAGTTTTGCAAAGAGAAAATATTCTTTAACAAAACTTTACAAAACCTCTTGTACATGTGAGATCTACAAGAGAAATAAAACTATATATTATTTTTCTTCTGAAGTATCTTCTTCAACGAAGATACAGATAAACCTGACTGCAACTGTGGTGTCATCATATATGAACACCATTGATAGTGAACCATATTTATAGCCTACCTATTCCACCATATAAGCATACTTGCATGTTTAGTAAGTGACATGATGGATGTCTTGCTGAGTACATTCAAATGTACTCATTATGGTTTCGCCCCTGGTATCTACTTATCAGATTTGGAGAAGGAGCCTCCAAAGGATATCTATGAAGAGAAGTACGGGGCTGACGGCTTTGCGAACTAGGATCGTCTCCGGGTCAGCAGCCTGTAGGTTAAGGCGTGACTTGGGCTCAACTACGTTGTGTTTTATTTGTCTTCCGCTGTGTTTGATAAGTTGCCTGCCCCATGTGGCAGTTGCGTTAAACTTGATCATGTGATCTTTTATGTAATACCTTTATGTATTCGTGTAATGGATGATGTATTTCTGTGTGCCAACTGTGTATGTTGTTCACGACTGATCTTTCTGGGATCGTGAATGTATGCATACGTAGGGTTTCAGACTGCCGGTCTGGGGTCCTTACAGAGTTGGTATCAGAGCCATCCTGACCTTAGGAGACCTTAGTTAGCATGGACGTCAGATAGGAAAGAAAAGTATTTTTGGGTAAAAACCTATTTACTATCTACATTATTTTTATCTAAGGGAATTTTAGTATATTTTCCCTCCTTCTGATCTTTTCAAAAGATTCTAAATGCATATCAAGGGCGTCCTTGAACAGTGGTTCGAAGGGCGGGCCTTATAGAGTTGGTATATCTCTCGGTTAAGAGTTTATTTCTTACTTGTTTGCAACTGCTCCGCTCTGTTTTTGAAACATCTCTCGCTTTTGAAGTTTTCTGTTCAGAAAATAGTTGGGGTTTCAAAAACAGATTGTTGCATATTATTACCTCTCACAGTTAAAAGTTTTTATCAAAACTTTACTTCTATTTATCTTGTTTTCATACAAAAACTTTTATACTTGCCGATGCCCCGAGAAGACCAAAATAATTTCCTAGCTCTACAGTGATGATGGTCAGAAGTAGATATAGTTCTTCAGCCACTTCTAGGATTTTTGGATTAGTCTAGTTTGGAGTAATTTAGCGATTACCCATGAGTCGTTTCCCCCGACGTAGCTCCAATGGAGCCTTGCTTGTGTGTTTTGGCTTGCTTATGTGTGTCCGTAGGACTTTGTGCTGTTGTTTGGTGTAGAATTTGGTTCATCTAGGCTTCTATATGTTTGTGGGGTGCTCAAAATTTGCAGATTTGTGCTTGCCCCGCTCTTGTTTTTGAATCGCCTCGTGTTAAATTTTTGCAAGCAAAAATGTTAGTATAGTATTCAAAAAACAAGAATTTGTTGCTTAGACTTATACTTGTTTTCGCTTCATAATGCGACCTGTCGTGAACCACCACCATTTCCCCACCATCAATGAAAGCACCGTTGGGCCTATATAGAGGACCATCAAGCCACACGAACTGATAGCGTTGCTACCAGTGATGCACTCCAACAGATAAAGCTCCAACAATGAAAACCTTCAAAGAAGAAAAGGCGTGAAGAAAACCAACCAATGCTGACCAAAACCTCTATGTTTGTGTGTGTGCAAAAGACTCTTTTTACCCTGTTGGCTAGACGTTGCATTTCAAAAGTTATATACCTCCCTCCTCTAGAGAAAGGTGCAAAAGAAGTTTTCACATGCCATGATGCGCAACCCCCTCCAAATCCAATCCAAAGAGCGCAATTCAATATTCGACGTACGATGACGCTAGTCGTATCTTGTCGGACAAACATAATTAAATAGAAAGCTAACAAGATTAACATGCTTTGTTCTAATATTAGGTTGACACCTAACCAAATGATGCAAACTACTGACAACTCTTTCTAAACCAAAGAATTAAGTGGCTTACGACACTTTTTAATCTAGTTGGTAAAAAGAAGAAGTCACGAGAAAATAAGAGGATGACCTTTTTGTTTAATAGTCAATAGGATATCGGGTGTATCTACTTTGGAAATCCAAAACTTGGTAGACATTGTAGGTACTATGAGATTCGGGGTTTAGAAATAAAGTGAAAGATGAAATAGTTTTAATAGAACTCGGAAACAACAGTTTTCCTGTTTTTGTTTCTTTGTGTGCTCTTGATTGAAATAAATTTGTGTTTTGTTCAATCTTGCTTCCTAACTTATATGAAGTTGTTAGGACTTGTTATTATATTGTTTTATTACAATAAATCTACCCTAGAAAGTGTGTGCATGATTGGTAACTCGAATAAAAATGAAATAACATTTGCTATTTTTCCAGTTTTTATTATTTGGAATTATTGTGAAAGATAGATCTTTGTGTGAATGCTTTGATAAATTTTGTGCTATGTTTCCTTGATTCCAGTACCATTTAGGTACTGTTATTTTGATGCTTGTACCTATGTTAGCTTGCATGTCTCTTAATAATAAAGCATGTGTAAGCATTGTTATCATTATGCACTAGTATTGCTTCACTAGATTAAATAGCCTTATATTTTTATCTTGTATGCAACTTTTTTTTCATGAGTAACCAGAGGCTTAGTACCTATTTTTACTTGGTATTAGTAGGCCATAGCCCACTGGTCCCATTGTATTTTGGCTTGAGGATGAAAATCCCCAACCATACACATGTTTAAAAATAGCATGTTTCACTATGTGATTGATTTCTATTTTTCCACCATGGAAAATATAATTGTTTGTTCTCACTTATGCAAGTGAGAAGTTTATTTCTTATTAGTAAATACTAATATGTGTAGGTGTGATCCGTTTGTTAGCATAATATTCCTTAGGGGTATCATGTTAAGAAATGTTCCACTATCATGCGCTAAAATTAAATTGTTCGCAAATAAAATAAATTCCTCTTGATTGGTAGATTGTTTGTGAATAATTTTAAATTGAGTGTCTGGATCTTTGAAAAGGTTTAGATAACTTTTCATTAATTGCATAGCTACTGGTTGTGTGAATTATACCTTGCGTGTTTGCTAGTAATTGATTTAAGGAAAACAGAAATTGCTAGAATAAATTTCTGCATGTTTAATAGTTGTATCATGGGATTATTTTGATGTTTGTGCTTACTAACATGAGTAAGTTTTGTGTACTGCTATTAGGTACATTTTATTTTCATGACTTGCTTGTTTAAGTTTAAACATCATGATAGCATTGTTTGCTTCTCTAGGGTGAAGCTAGTTTCACCACTAGAAAATGGTGATTTTTGCTCTAGTATTACCCTCTTGTTATTTTATAAGTATATATGTTGATATAGCATGTTTAGGAAGTTATTAATTCTGTTATCATGCCATGAATTATTTTAGTTTCATGTTCTATGGTTATAGGATATGATTATCTCTTATAGCATGCTGGTGTAGATTTTTCATACTAGTGTGTTATTTGTGCAGTCCTGAATTTTTATGCCTATGTAATAGGAGTTTTTATCTTGTGTGAAGATGGTATTTTAGAGTATCTTTATGATTAGATTCATTGGTTTTTAGCTACTGGTTGTTTTCTAATTGTTCATGATTGATGGATTCCAAAACCTCTAATAAACAATAACCTAGTGAATAAATAGTCTATTCATCTGTGGTGTTGTTTGCTTGCTTATTGGGTGTTGTAAATGTTTCACCTTAGCAGGAGTTTATACTTGTGTTATGTTTGTGCTTAAGAGTAGCTTATGAAACTAAAACATCCAACTAAAATCATGAACACTTTAAGTGATAGTTGCTTGTGGTGAGTAATAACCACTGCCAGGGGTATTGTTCTGTCTGTTTGTTGTTACCTTAGCAACCTAACCTTTGCACCCACAAGTTATATTTTTAGCTTCTTATATACCTCGTTATGAGAGTGTTACACCACCCCATATGTGGTATGTAATATGTGGGATATAGCTAAGAACTCATGTAATAATTGACGGTACGTTTCCAGGTAGTTCTGCACTAACCTTAATTTTTGTTCAAACTAGGAAACAAAAGTTTTGGACCTAACACAGTGCCGGTGTACTTTTTAAAGTGAAAAGAATTTGCTAATTTAGGGATGTACCCCTCCTCCCAAGAAAAGTCAAAGGGGGGAAGCACCTTCACTCCAACACTAACATTGTGTTTGTTGGCCCTCCCTTAGTCCTCGCTTGTGAATCTCGGGGACGAGATTCTTTTTAAGGGGGGAAGACCTGTCACATCCCAATTTTGGAATACCTGTTAACACAGTTGTTTTGCTAATTGCTTGATAATTAAACTTTGATTGTGACAATTAAACTTTGGTTGTATTTGTTTGAGAGCAACTAAACAAACAAATTATATAATCTTACATGGCTAAGAAATTGAAAACAAAATATTCAACATATTGTTCCAATGACCTTGGCAATATTTTCTAAAGTAAATATTGATCAAAGAGTTTTCCAAAACTATCTTATGAATCCAATACTTGTTGAATATAATTCCAAGGCCTAAATTAAGAAAGAGGAAACACTTAATAAATTTCACTAAAAGATTATCAGAAAAAGAGGCATTCTTAAATGCTTCACCAAAATTTATCAAATGTTTTTCCAACCTTGCAAGCTTAAAAACAAAGGTATTGGAGAGCATTTACTTGCTATCCCTGGTCACATAAATATTTTGGCAAAGCATTGCTAAAGAAAAGCCAAGTGCCTTATTAAATAGAAATTCCAATATTTCCAGAAACAGAAAACTAAAACAAGTTACTATTGGAAACTTTCTTAAAATGATTTGAAATTAATACCATTGCTTCCTTATATCAAATAAGGAACACACACAAGAGGAGACCAAAAATTGAATCCATTAAAGTCCTGAAAACATGGTTTTTCTCCACAGCAACATTTGGGATTTTGAACATGTTTGTTCTACAAACTTTTTCCAAATGCCATGAAATAAATACCACATGCTCTATATCATAAATAAGGATGAAAACCAAAAGGAAACAAGTTTTTGAATTGTTTAAGTTTCCAAAAACCCCTGTTTTCTTCACAGCACCTTTTTGAAATTTGAACAAGTTTGTTCTATGAAGTAACTCTAAATGACTTGAAATTTCTACCACATAAGTAACACATAAAATAAGGAATGTGTGCCAAAAATTATAATTTTTGGAAGCTCCTAAGTAGGTTAATAAATTCAATGTCCATTTATGTAAGAATTCAAATTTGAACAACTTTGAATTATCAAGTTTACTCAAATGAGCCAATTTTCACATATGTGGTGTATCTCAACTAATTAGAATTTTGGGCAAAAGGAAATTAATTTTTGACTTTGTTTGCTTGGTGAAAATCACATTTTCTAGAGAAGGAAAGGACCTAATTGTAAATTCCAAGGACCTAGATGTAATCCTAGTCACATGGTCTTCTTCTTCTTCCTGTAGATGACGCAGAAGAGGGCATGGGAGCCCATGCTTCTTTGCTTCGACTAGAAGGTTGCTAGGGAGATAAAAGACCTCAAGTGAATCTCTACCTGCCCCCTCTCTCCCCTCCCCTCGAAGTTCTCTCTCTTCTCAAGATATTTTGCAAACCCAAACCCTAGCCCGTACATGGCCGCCGTCGATTCGGCCGCTGCGGAGCTCGCCGCCGGCAGCCGAGTGGACCATCGTCTCCGCCTCGTCGAGTGTGACCTCCCTGCTGAAGGAATCAAGCTGGAACGTAGCGTGGAGGCCGCGACGTCCTTCCTCTTCCCCGACCCCGACGGCGCTCCGGCGAGACATTCCCGTCGCGTCAAGCCTCCTACGACCTAGCCGAGCCCTCCATCGCATTCAAGGTGAGCAGGGGAACCTCCCCGACCGTTTACCCCTCTCCCTCTCCCTCCGAAACGACGCAGGGCCGTGGTCACCGTCCGGCCGCCGCCGCGCGCTGTCGCCGCCGCTCTCCGGAGCCATCCCAGGAAACGAAACATACACTAGGTGAATCCCCTCGTCGAGTACTGCGAGTTGATGGTCTTTGATTGGAAAAACGTGGCCGGATTCGGCGATTAGAACCTCGCCGGAGACGTTTCCCGCCGGCGATTACGTCATGGTGACGTCGTGCTGACCTCATTCCCTTGACCGCGCGCGTGGCTAGTCAAACTGGCCCGTGGGCCTGGCGCTTGCCCGCGTGGCGCCCGCGTGGCTGGCTGGCCCGCGCGTCAGCGACCTGCGGGTAGATCTGCCGCGGTGAGATTAGATCCAGGCTGGCCCAACTGGTAGATCTGGCCCAACAACCTTGTTTTTCTAATTTTATTTCTACAGATTGTTGCATGTTTGCTTTAGGGCTTAAAAGGCAACCAAAAGGATGAGTTTGACCAAACAAAAATTCACAGATGTAAAGCAACAAAATCTAAACCACCTCCAATTGGTAGATCTACATTTGGATGGATATTTTTGCAATGAAAAATGATTTGGCAACAGGTACCAGAAACACCAAAATGAGCACCATTTTTATTTTACAACTCAGAATGAAGTGAGGCCAATTGCATTGGAAAGCCCTTGAAATTTCCTAACAGGAGCATTTAACCTCGTTTCCAAATTCATTGTATTTTTGAAATGGAATGCAATTTGGTAAAACACCAGAGAGCACTTTGGTGATTTTTATAAAATAATTAAAAATGATTTTTGATGCAAACTCAACTGGATGGTCTTGTATATGTTTAGGGCTATCCAAACCTATAAGGGTTTAATTTTTAGAGTATCCTAGAAAATTTTGTGGACAGATCCTTGTTTTGCATATTTCTGCCATTTTGGCATTTTAGCTAATTAATTGTTGTGATTATATTTTTGAGTTGCAATATTGTTTTCTAGCATGTATAAGTTGTGTGAACTTGTTTTCTAAGTGTTACTTAGCTATTTTAGCATGTTAGATTGTGTGGACTTGAGTTGAGAAGAAATAGAATTTATGTAAGTAGCATATGTTATTCTCTAGTTTATTACTTGTATAGAATTTTTGATTGATTGATTTGTGTGCAAGTGATTGAATTGTTGTGTTGAGATATTAGATTCAGTACCATGTTGGTACTTATATTTTGTTAGTATCACCTCTGCAAGATTGCATTTGAGTTGTTAGAAAAGCATTATTAGCTTTGTCATGACTATGAGGATGGTTATGGAAAAATTCCCTCATGTGTGGAATTTTGACATAATCATTTGTGGTTTTGTGACCACATATTTTGGTATTGTGTTCATAGGACCAGTAGCATTTTGATGATGTTATTATGAGTACTTTATCCCTAGAGTTTTCACTTGTGTGAAAACAATAGCATGGGTAGCATTACCTTGCTTATTTTTGTACCCTATTATTTTCTGCTAGTATGGTTATTGCACTAGAAGCTAGTTTAGCATTTTGTTAAATTTTGTCAAGTATGACCAGAGGATTTGTGACCTCTTAATGCTTTGATATGCTAGTGGAACACCCACTGGTGTCATTGCATTTTTGGTGGAAACATTATTTCCCCCACACTAGATGTGTTTCTTTTATATATGTTTTGAGTAGATCTTTAAAATGCTTTTAGGCTTATTGCTAGATTAATTCTCATGAAACCAGTACCATTTAGGTACTGTTATTTTGGTTATAGCACCTCTAGATACTTGGTGCTTGTGTTTGAAATAGAATTTAAATAGCAATGCTTAAAGGTCTAAATTTCATACTAGGATATTCATGTATGCTTTTTGTCTTGTTTTCCCTAGGGAAAAATATGAATCTTTGGTGTGGAAACCAGAGGATGGAATGTACTTGTGGCCTTATTATCTTAGGATTTTCACCTCTGATAGGTTTCCTCTTAAGTAGCATAAAAGCATGAGTAAACACTTGGATGACTAGGAATTAATCTCCTCACATGTGTAGCATTTTAAGCATAGTTTTTCCTTGTTTCCTAGCTATGCTTTTATGTTATTTGTGGGATCCAGTAGCATTTATGGTACTGGTTAGAGGAGTATTTTGCCTCTGCTAGCTTGCACACTTGTGCATAAAATTTAACTAGTGTAGCCTAAACTAGTCTAGTATTTTTCCTAAATTTTCTACTAGTATGAGTAGGAGTTTTTGGATGCTAGATTGTTTGTTTGGAGCACTTTTATAAAAGTGACCAGAGGCTTATTAACCTCTGGGTGAGCATTTTTGCTAGTGGAACACCCACTGGTACTTTTCATCATGTGGAAAATAGGCTTGACTTGTTGTCATGAGCCTTTTTCACCACTTGAGTATTTTAGCAAATTATATGTGCTAGCCATAGAGATTGTTGGGGAAGTTTTTAGACATAAAAATGTGTTTTATGTGACACCCTACTGTCTAGTAACATGTGCTCTACCCCACTGGTCCATGGTGTTCTTAACCTAAAAATCATTGAATTGGCCACACATAAACACTAGGAAAAAAGCAGACTTTTCAACTATAGTTTTATGCCAATTTTTCTTAAGGGAAAAATTGAGAACTTGGGTGGTACTTCTTGATTGCTTGCTGTATGTATTACTTGTAGCCTTGTTTGTCTTGTTTGGTTCTGAATGTGTGTCCTTTATTCTCTTTGTACGACGTTAGAAAAACGAAGAGGAAGGAAGTGTCGGGAAGCTCTGTTTCAAGTTCCAGTCACTCCAACAACCAGGGACACAAAGAGATACCAGGCAAGCATCCTGATTGCTTGCTGATACAATACTTATCATTATCTATCATGCATGTTTTACCTCTGAAGTTTTACAAAAAAACTTGATTATCAAAACTATTTTTGATGTGGCTATTACTACTATACTAGTATATAGGTTACTATTATGCCAGTAGTTAAACTTGGTAATACCAAGCCCATAGGCCACCATATGGTATCTATTACCATCAAATATACTAGTCCCTAAGTGGACACCCTAAAATTGTGATTCTACGAAACAAAGGCTTTACGGAAAAACCCGGAGAAAAGGCGGATCCTTGTTCTCCGGAGGAATGTGGAAGTGGTCATTTTGAGAAGGTGGTGTTTTTCAAAAATGACACATAACCTAGTCTTCGCCGGACAACCTTTACCGTACTGCCACCCTACCCCAACATGGGCACGGGGCTTAACTTGAAGTTTGTTCTTATTAGTGTGTGCTATCTCAATCGCTATAAGGGACATCGTACCCTCGAACCGAATGTCGTCAAAACTCCCAATGTTGAGACATAAAAAGTGTGGGATTAATTTTCCCTCCGGTTGCATCGGTTGAGTCTCCTGTCATGGCGATGTGCGACATGGTGCCGAGGAGATTAAACTCAACTGAAGAGATAGGCATATTCTAGCTTGAACATAGTGGATGGTTATGATCAGATACCTGATGTTTACATACTGTTGTTACAGTCCGTGGTTGTTTCACGGGAGTGTACTGGATCTGGTGGATGTGTACACCTCTGCAGAGTATAACTTTTTCGAAGAAGCCGCGTCCTCGGATATGGACAGTTGAATGGCCATGTAGCTAGCATTGTGTCAATGTTTTCAAAAAGAGTTTTTGAAAGGGAATCTTTGGAAAGGAAGTGTTGAACTTGTGAAGTTCGGAAAAGAATGGAAACTTATACCGTGGAGGTATCGTCGATGATGAAAAGCCAGATAATGTTATACAAAACAAAATGTTTTGCAAAGAAAACCTTTTCTACTCTAAGCAAGAATTCTGGAAGCTGAGTCCAAGAAGTTTTGCAAAGAGAAAATATTCTTTAACAAAACTTTACAAAACCTCTTGTACATGTGAGATCTACAAGAGAAATAAAACTATATATTATTTTTCTTCTGAAGTATCTTCTTCAACGAAGATACAGATAAACCTGACTGCAACTGTGGTGTCATCATATATGAACACCATTGATAGTGAACCATATTTATAGCCTACCTATTCCACCATATAAGCATACTTGCATGTTTAGTAAGTGACATGATGGATGTCTTGCTGAGTACATTCAAATGTACTCATTATGGTTTCGCCCCTGGTATCTACTTATCAGATTTGGAGAAGGAGCCTCCAAAGGATATCTATGAAGAGAAGTACGGGGCTGACGGCTTTGCGAACTAGGATCGTCTCCGGGTCAGCAGCCTGTAGGTTAAGGCGTGACTTGGGCTCAACTACGTTGTGTTTTATTTGTCTTCCGCTGTGTTTGATAAGTTGCCTGCCCCATGTGGCAGTTGCGTTAAACTTGATCATGTGATCTTTTATGTAATACCTTTATGTATTCGTGTAATGGATGATGTATTTCTGTGTGCCAACTGTGTATGTTGTTCACGACTGATCTTTCTGGGATCGTGAATGTATGCATACGTAGGGTTTCAGACTGCCGGTCTGGGGTCCTTACACACTGCCACAGATAAAACACGAGTGAGACGTCACTAGTGGAAAACGGGGCTTTTGCTCACTCGCGAGGACCCCTTTCGCCACGGCTCAACCACCATCCGGTGCAAAAGACTGCAGAGGTGGGGCCGGGGCGAGCAGGTCGCGTGGTGTGGTTTTTTTTGCCCCGGTTGGTGGGTCCAACCGGGGCTAAAGGCCCTCGACGAGCAGAGCCCGACGCGTGGTGTGGGGGGTCTTTTGCCCCGGTTGGAGACACCAACCGGGGCAAATGACCCTCCCCCCCACTATATATAAACCCTGTCAACCCTCTCTTCTCCTAATGCCACTCACTTTGGAGGACATATTTCTAGTTGTGTGGTGTGTGCTCACTTTTTTCCCTCCTATGCACAAGAGGTGTTTGATGAAATGCCCGGGAGAATAACGGCATCTCAGCTCGCAGAAAATAAGCAAGATTTAATTTGTCCGAGCCACACTTAATTAAATAAGCTTTCTCATCCTTCTTTCCTTCTCGGTCGAGGTACCAACTTTAACCTTTCATCTGTCGATATAACATTGGTCATTTCTCTATTCATGGTGTTCTGTAACAGTTCTTAATTAATAATCATATAATGCAGACGAACCGGCAATGGATGTACGCTGACCCACGCTCTGCCGCGTTCATGAAAGACGCGGGTTATTTTCTCCAGGTGGCCCAGGCAAACAAGCGGAATAACTTTATATGTTTTCCATGTGCTGTATGTCGGAGTCAGAAGGAACACTCTTCTCACAGAGTCATCCACTTCCACTTGTTTCAATCCGGTTTCATGCCCGGCTATAATTGTTGGACCAAGCACAGAGAAAGAGGGGTTATGATGGAAGACAACAAAGAAAAAGAAAATAATGAAAACTATCATGACATGTTCCCTGAATACGATGCCGGTACGGAAATGGAAAATAACAATGAAGTGGAATCAGAGTTGCAGGCACCAGATGAACCCATCGATGATCTTGGCCAGGCTATTACGGATGCAAAGACAGAAAGCGATATTGAAAAGGTGAGGGTGAAGTTCGACCAGATGTTAAAGGATCACAAAACATTGTTGTATCCAACTTGCGAAGACGGGCAGAAAAAGCTGGGCAGGACACTGGAATTGCTCCAATGGAAGGCCGAGAACGGTGTGACTGACAGCGGATTTACAAAGTTGCTGCAAATAGTGAAGAAGCAGCTTCCTAAAAAGAATAATTGCCCGATAGTACATACCCAGCAAAGAAGCTTGTATGCCCCCTAGGATTAGACGTGGAGAAGATACATGCCTGCATCCTCTACCGCGGTGAGAAGTACGATAATTTGGAACAATACTCGGTATGCACTGCATTGCGGTATAACATCAGACCAGACGACCCTAGCGATATTGTGGGTGAGTGACCCAGGAAGAGGGTTCCTGCAAATGTGAAGTGGTATGCTCCTATAATACCACGGTTGAAACGTTTGTTCAGAAACAAAGAGCATGCCAAACTTTTGCGATGGAACATGGAAGATCGTAAGAAAGATGAGATGTTGAGACACCCCGCTGATGGGTCGCAGTGGAGAAAAATCGAGAGAAAGTTCCCGCTCTTTGCAGGTGAGGCAAGGAACTTATGGTTTGGTCTAAGTACAGATGGATTTAATCCATTTAGTGAGCAGAGCTGCAACCATAACACCTAGCCTGTAACTCTCTGTATCTATAACCTTCCTCCTTGGTTGTGCATGAAGAGGAAGTTCATTATGATGCCAGTGCTGATCCAAGGCCCAAGACAACCGGACAACGACATTGATGTGTACCTAAGGCCATTAGTCGATGAACTTTTACAGTTGTGCCGTGAAGAAGGTGTACCTGTGTGGGACGAGCACGCACAAAAAGAATTTAACCTGCGAGCGCTATAGTTCGTAACCATCAACGATTGGCCTGCTCTTAGTAACATTTCTGGACATATAAACAAGGGATACAATGCATGCACACACTGTTTAGATGACACCGAAAGTGTATATCTGGATAAATGTAAGAAGGTTGTGTATCTCGGGTATCGTCGTTTTCTTTCGCGCAAGCACCCCTTAAGAAAAGCTGGCAAACATTTCAATGGTGAGGCAGATACCCGGAGACGCCTATCCTCCGATTTGGTGATGATGTATTTGATATGGTGAAGGATTTGAAAGTAATATTTGGAAAGGGTCCGGGCAGACAAGTTGTTCCGAATGACGCTGACGGACACGCACCCATGTGAAAGAAGAAATCTATATTTTGGGAACTACCCTATTGAAAAATGCTAGATGTCCGCTCTGGGATCGACGTGATGCACCTGACGAATAATCTCTGCGTGAATCTGCTAGGCTTCTTTGGCTTGTATGGGAACTCAAAAGATACATCTGAAGCACGGCAGGACCAGCAACACACGAAAGGACGAGACGGTAAGAATCATGGAGCCGTTTCAAGGTGGTCCTGCCAGCTACGCTCTTACCAAGGAAGAGAAGGAAATCTTTTTTGAAGCACTAAATAGTATGAAGGTCCCGTCTGACTTCTCGTCGAATATAAAGGGAATAATAAATGTGGCGGAGAAAAAATTCCAGAACCTGAAGTCTCATGACTGCCACGTGTTGATGACACAATTGCTTCCGATTGCGTTGAGGGGGATTCTACCAGAAAATGTTCGACTACCCATTGTGAAGTTATGCGCATTCCTCAATGCAATTTCTCAGAAGGTAATCAATCCATAAAGTCTATCAGTGTTACAGACAGATGTGGTCCAATGTCTTGTCAGCTTCGAGTTGGTGTACCCACCATCCTTCTTCAATATTATGACACACCTCCTAGTTCACCTAGTCAAAGAGATTACCATTGTCGGTCCTGTGTTTCTACACAATATGTTCCCCTTTGAGAGGTTCATGAGAGTCTTAAAAAAATATGTTCACAACCGTGCTAGGCCAGAAGGAAGCATCTCCAAGGGTTATGGAACAGAGGAGGTAATTGAGTTTTGTGTTGACTTTGTTCCAGACCTTAAGTCGATTGGTGTTCCCAAATCGTGGCATGAGGGAAGAATGAGTAGAAAAGGCACGCTAAGAAGGAAAGCAAATATATTTATGGACAGACATTCTTTCACTAAAGCACACTACACAGTTCTACAAATGTCCACCTTGGTGGCTCCTTATATCCAGGAACACAAGAATATTATACGGTCCAAAAACCCGGGGCTGTCTGAATCCTCGATTAATGATGAACACATTGATAGTTTCGGCATCTGGTTGCAGGCAGAACTCATTAATAACAACATTGTTGGAGATCAACACTACTTGTTGGCCAGGTCACCATCTTCGACTGTACTGACTTTCCAAGGGTACGAGATAAATGGGAATACATTTTACACGACCGCACAAGATAAAAAAAGCACCAACCAGAATAGTGGCGTCTGTTTCGATGCAACCGGATACAATGGGACAAAGTACACATATTATGGTTACATAGAGGATATATGGGAACTTGACTATGGACCTAATTTTAAGGTCCCTCTATTTCGGTGCCAATGGGTCAAGATGAGAGGAGTAAAGGTAGACCTGCAGTACGGAATGACAACAGTGGATCTGAACAATCTTGGGTACAGATTCGAACCATTCATCCTAGCCAAAGATGTGGCTCAAGTTTTCTATGTGAAATACATGTCTACCCTTCCGAGGAAAAGACAAAAAAATAAGAATTCTAATACATCATGCGGTGAGCCGAAGCGGCACATAGTTATTTCAGGGAAAATACACATTGTGGGAGTGGAGGATAGGATAGACATGTCAGAAGATTATAATAACTTTGAAGAAATTCCGCCCTTTAGAGTGAAAACTGACCCAAGCATCGCGTTAAATAAGGAAGATACTCCATGGCTACGACAGAGAAGTAAACAATGGCAGCACTAGTTGGTGATAACGTATTAAATCTTCATGGTTCATGTAATATTGATAGACTATTTTGTAATAATGTATCAAACATTGCAGATTAAACCATTCATAAACTAGTTTTTTTTTAATGTTTGAATTTTCAAACATTGTTACTAGTTTAAATAGTTATAATAATTATTTTATAAAACAGAAAATTTATTTGAAATGTTTACGCAATTTTAAACACTTTTCATATGCAAAGTTCTCCAAAGTCTAAACCATTCATAAAATAGGATTTTGTAAATGTTTGAAAATTCAAAAATTGTTACTATTTTAAATAGTTAGAATAATTATTTTATAAAACAGAAAATGTATTTGAAATGTTTACGCAATTTTAAACACTTTTCATATTGAAAGTTTCTTCAAAATCTAAACCATTTGAAACGTATTTGAAAACGTATTTTAAATAGTATTTGAAATGTTCGAAAGGAAAAAATTGGCGGCAGAAAAACAAAACTGAAATTTCAGGCCTTTTGCCCCGGTTCGTGTTACCAACCGGGACAAAAGGCTCTCGCCTATATAACCCCGGGCGGAGCAACCGCCCGGGGCTAATGTGCAGAATGACGAAGTCCCAGGCGACGAGAACCAGAACGACGCTGTTAGGCTGCCCGATTCTCGCCGCCGGGGATCCTCACGTCGCCGCTCCTCGACGCCGCCCTTCCTCGCGCCTCTACGCCGCGCGCCCGTCCTCGCGCCGCCCGTCCTCTACGCCGCCCGTCCCCGCCCCTCCCGTCCTCGCGCCGCCCGAGATCGCCGCCGGCCCTCCTCGCCCGCGCCGCCCTCCTCCTTGCCGCCGTGCCCTACTCCTGAGGTGAGATCTCCTCCTCGCCGTACCCTCATCCTCCTCACTGTATTAGTTAGTGTTAGATTAATTAGTATTAGTGTTAGATTAGTGTTATATTTAGTATTAGATTAGTGTTAGATTTAGTGTGGTAGATTTACTATTAGATTAGTGTTAGATTAGTGTTAGATTTAGTATTAGTGTTAGATTAGTATTAGTGTTATATTAGTGTTAGATTTAGTATTAGTGTTAGATTAGTATTAGGTATTAGGTATTGGAGACTTAGAAAAAAATTAGGTATTGGAAACTTAGAAAAAATATAGGTATTGGAGACTTAGAAAAAATTTAGATCTTGTACACTTAGAAAAAATTTAGATATTGGAGATTTAGAAAAAAATTAGGTTTTGGAGACTTAGAAAAAATTTAGGTTTTGGACTTACGTTTTTTTTTCTTAGTGAATATTTAGTTTAGAAGTGAATTAAGTTTTTCTTAGTACCATTAGATGAATTTTATAATATAGGAATTTTAGTTTAGAAATTTACTTAGTGAATGTTTATAATTAGTGGAATTTTTACTTACTGAATTTTTACTTAATTAGGAATATTTACTTAGTCCATATATCATGCATGTGTTTTTAGTTTATTTTCCTTGGCGACGATGTCTTTGTTGGACCCGCCGGGCGATGTCCGAGACTGGGCCCCGCCGGGCTGGCACTGGGAGGTCCTTAGAACCGGGGCACGCGGCTTGGTGAGAAATCCGGGTGACGTGGTCGACCTGGATATTCTTTGGTGGCCATCGCGTGAGCCACGGTCCGTCGCTAATGTACTTGCTCGATAGGGAGTATAGCATCGGTTGGTCAATTATTCGGAGGGTTCCTTACCATGTGAGTTATGACCCTATGAGGGTTCCTTATCTATGGATGCGTAGCACCCGCGACTCAGCACCCCGCGGCTTAGGACCCGGTCGGAGTTAATTAGTTTGAGAGATGTTTCATGAATATGTATAAGTGATATTATTACATCGTGATGTATTAGGGTTAAATAAAATGAACCCGAGCTATATAACTCTTGGTGTGTATTCATACGTTTAAATATTTCATCAATGTTGCATTTATAATTTAAATGAGGATTTGGAACATATAGTTACTCTTTTTTCTAACTTGTTTAGCTATTAGTACCATTAGCTATTATCTATAAGCAATTTTGATGAAATGGATGCTATTAGCTATATTTTTATTAGACTATATGCAATTGTTGCGAACTGATGAAATTGATGCTATTTGCTATTTTTTTTAGCCATGGCGAAACGGCCCCGTGGTTCGCGTGTAACCGGCGGTGGGCGCGGCGTCGTCCCCGTCGAAGAAACCCTTGTACGTGATGGACGTCGACCTGGACGTCCACGTGGATCGCGTACAAGTGGATCACGTGCATCGAATGCACGTGGTGGTGGCGCCATAGTCATTAAGGAGGAGAAAGCGACGCCTCCTGATGCAGCCCACCGTATTCAACCAAGCACAACATCGACACTTCACAAGGTGAACTCACTCCTATCTCCGTATGTTTCCGGTGTCTTGGTGAACGGTGCTCTACCTCATGAAACCCCCCTCTACATGCATAGGTGGGATCACCACACAGAGACCCAAGACGGTGCCCAAGAGGCTCAAGAACACATCCGAGAAGGGGCACACGAAGCTAGGGAAGACGTGGGCGAAGATGGCGTCAAGATCGGAGTCCCGAGGTGGAAGAACGGAGGAAAATTGGGGTCCCCCGGCCCCCCTCCCGGCCAGGCCGGCCTCCCCCCATACTCAGGCCGGCCCCCTGCCCGAACAGGCCGGCCTCCTCCTTCCCCACCCCGGCCTCGGGCTGGCCTCCCAGGCCGGCCCCCTGGCCGAGCGCCCCGGCCTCCAGGCCGGCCTGGCTCCCTCCACCCCGGCCCTAGGCCGGGCACCCAACAGAAGGGGTCGGCCTGCAGGCCGGCCTGCCTCCTTCCCACCCCGGCCCCAGGCCGGCCTCCCTTCCAGGCCAGCCTCTGCGCCCCACCCTGGCCCCAGGCCGGGGTGGCCCCGAAATGCACGGGAATTGACCGTTTTGGCACCGTTTCGACCCCTGTTTCGACCCCGACTATATAAAGGACTCCGGTGGCTAGATCTAGGGTTAGGAATAGTTTTGAGCATTGTTTTCGAGAGTTTCGGGCTTTGCCCTTGTATCCCTCTTTTGAGGTGACTCCTCTTATGAGGCTACTCCTATGTTGATGATGTTCATCTAGGATCGTATCAAGATCTCTCCAAGGAGCTACTCTCTCACATAGTGATTCTAGTAGCGCTTGCCAACCTTCCCCTTGCGGCTTCTGTTGGATCGGTGGACCGGCCGGTAAGAGAAACGGTTTCAATTAGCGTGTTGTTGACTTGGGTTTGCGATCCCTCGTAGGCTTCACGAGTTATCTTTCCCCCTTTTGCGTTTCCTTGCGTTTGCCCACGATTTCCCCTCGATCCCCCCTCTCATGTTCATCGTGTTCTTCGCGTTCTTGAGCGTTCTTCGTGTTCTTCGTCGATTCGTGAAGATCGGGCCAACAAAGAGGTCAACACCTACATCATCTGGTATCCAGAGCTAGATTGACACGAATCCGACACCCCACCCCCTCCCCTACCACCAATTTTTTTTCTATCCACCACAAATTCAAAAATTTGACCAAAAATAGCCGAAAGGGATTTCGACCGATCTCTCGATTTGTTGAGTTTTTCGTGGTTTTGTTTCATAGATTTGTTGCCAAAAACCATTCCCCACCTTTATATTCAGCCACTTTCCTCGAATTTGTCCAAAAAAATATCTTGATTTGTGAGGAATTTCGAAATTGAGCAAAATCACAGAAAATTCCTGCTTTTCTATTATTGGACAGATTTTGTATCTTGTTTTTCTTTGTCGTTGTTGCTCCGATTTGAGTGAGGCAAGTTCCTACGCGTCGCCATCGACATCGCCTACGCATCTACATCAACGGATCCACACGACATCGACATCCATCGGCCGCAAGTCCGAGATCATCCACCGCATAGGTATAACTTGCTTCAACTTGAACCACCCCACCCCATTGTGTTACTTACCTACTTGCACTAGTTATTTTACACCGCTTGGCATCGCATTGTGGCACCGAGAGTGCGAGTTTTGCACTTGTGAGAGGATAGCTTCGAGTAGGCATTGGCATTTGGGAATCATCATCCATCAAAAAGCGAAAAAAAAGAGAAAGGAGAAAGAGCAAGAAGCAAAAAGAGCCATGAGAACAAAATGATCGATGCCAATTGCTACCATTTGTAGGAACGCCTAGCTTCGAGTTGCAAGAGAGAAGAGAGTGACCGGTTGCCACATTGCGAATCTTGTTGCCTCTAATTAATTGCGGTTTGAGCTAGCGTCCTCTTTGCGTTGGTGTGGCATTGAGCTTAGTCTTCGATAGGTACATTTCGTCTCCGCTCGTCCATTGGCCACACTAACCCCATTTATCACTTGTGTGTGTGTGTTTTTAGTTTTCCACCATATCATTTTCCTCCACTAGGTTTGGTTTGCATGCTAACTTTTCTTTGATTCTTCTCCACGTTTTACAATATACTTTTCTTTGGATTTGTCGTTTTTCTCGCCACATTTCTAACCCATTGCCAACCACCCACAAGCCGCGTGTGTTTTGGAGCGTGTTTTTTGGATCTTTCGAACTCAAGTCACTTCATTCTTTTGCTATCGGTTTCTCTTGGCTTGGTCCACTAGTACCCAACATTTGCTAAAAGGTGAGGTTGAGCTCTTAGGTCCTCACACTCTATATATACACTTGCGCTTGTCACTAACCATGTATAGCGAGAGCGAAGACTTTGGAGGCCATGATGATCATGATGAGTCCATGATGGACCACTACGACTACAACGAGCAAGACATGGACCTCCACTCCTACGAGCACGACGTTGTGGACGACCACTTTTACGAGCATGACATGGTGGATCACCACCACTACTACGACCACGACGTCGAGCTCTACACCGACTACTCCTCCCCAACCATCATCGACATGGAGGAGCACCACAACAACCACGACGACTACGACTCCATGAGCTACAACGACATGAACCACGACTACAATGAGGACACCGCAAGCTTGGTTGATGAGATGGAGCCCTACTACAACGACAACACATCCTCGAGCATGGCAGAGTGCTACACCGACTATGACTCCGACATGGACGAGCTCACCTACAAGAACTTCCTCGCCAAGCTTCGGTTGACAAGAAACTCCGATGGTTCATGCTCACCACCACTGAACTTCAAGGAGAATGCCAAGGCCAAGACAAGACAACAACCTTCAACCTCAAGATGGCGCAACGACAAGAAATCCAACAAGTGGGCAACGTCAAGCGCGTCTTCGACATCAAGACTGCGCCACAAGAAGGACATCATCGAGGCCTCATCTAGCGAGAAGGCCAAGAAGCCAAGGCATCCAAATGAATTTCGGAGTCATCCCACACATGAGGTGCGGGAACGCCGCAAGCTCCATCGTCAACACCGTCGACATGATCATCCCCACGCTCATCATCACCAAGACCGTCGCCATGATCATCACCGCCATATGGAATAGAGTGGTACACCCACCTCACCGCATCTTCCACCACAAGTTCCGCGACGACATTGGTTTGAGCATCGCTCGCCATCACCACTACCTCGACCTCGACACCGACAAGGCCGTGGTGACCCTCTACGACCGGATATTCTTCATCACCCACCTTCTCCAAGCTCGACTCATGACATTGGTCTAAATGGATTCGTGGATGGTGCTTGCCCACATTCAAGGCTTCCAAGGCAAAATGTGTGTCACCACCACAATGACCACCAAGACCAAGGACATTATCAAGAAGGTGCCTTCGACATGGCTTCTAGTGAATGCCTCCCTCAACTCCACCGCAATGACCACCGGCGCCATCCTCTCCGTCATGACCGCCATCGCCAAACCAATGAGGATGACCCATATGAGCTTCCGCTACCCATCTATGATGAAGACCCAAATGAAAGACTTCCTCAACGCCAAGCAAGTGAGAATGCTCCATATGGCTTGTCTTTCCCCTTCTTTGAGGAAGACCCCTATGAGCACCACCCTCATCAACAACCAAGTGGGCATGCTACAAATGATCTCCCATTTCCTCTCTTTGATGAAGACCCCTATGAGCGCCCACTTCGACCACCACTAGGCACGGATGCTACTCATGATTTCTCATTTCCCTTGTTTCATGAGGAACCTCTTGAGCGACCACGTCAACACCAAGCAAGTGAAGATGCTCCAAGTGACTTCTCACTTCCTATTTTTGATGAGGACCCACATGAGCGACCTCGCCAACAACAATCAAATGGAGTTGCTATCCATGATTCTCCTCCGACCATATTGGATGAAGCACCGCATCCACTTGACCATGGAGTTCCATTGCATCATCACCAACATGAAGAATGGGAGCCTCCACCTCATCTTCATAAAGAATGTGCTTTCTCCTTGCACCCCTCCTTCGACAAGGATCAAGATCATGAGCTTCCCTTCTCGCCACAAGCGTAACAACAACATCAAGAGTGCGAAGCTATTCCTCCCATGACACAAGATCGACATCACCATGCGCATGAGGATACCGCTACACCACTCTATGATGAAGACGTTGATACATGTCTCATTGTGAAAGAGGCTCATCCCTTGCCATCATCTCTAAGGCATTCTTCTTCGTCTCCAATGACAAAAGTGCCAACTCCAACCATCAACAAGAGAGCTTCCAATGCTACCAATGAGATGACCATGGTTGCCAACCAAAATGGTGACCATGCCTACATGAGTCAAGGCCAATACTATTCCCTGCACCAACTAGCTCTCAATTCCTTGGACATGCCCACCAATGGTGACGAAAGCGTCTATTGCAATGAGGCCAAGAATTCATCGCGAGTGTTGACACGAGTTCTTCACGCCTATCCTCAAGAAGGAGGTAACGACAAATTGGGTGACACACTCCCCTTGACTTCAAAACATCTCATGCCAACCTCCACAAGGCCACGCTCAAGCCACCATTCTAGCCAAGGATATCTTCATCATCATCATCATCGACCATTTGAGGATGCTACAAGGCATGTCTTACACTACCACATCATGGAGACGATGGAACCTTCCTCGACACAAGCCATGACCCTACCTCCTCTTCCACACTTGGAGATCAACCCAAGAGATGAGATGATCAAGGCCTCCTCGCCACATGCTACGACACTACCGACTCCAAGCCATGCAATGACTTCGACAAACCCGCACACCTTTTGTGCCAAGACTTGGGAGCCTTCTAGTGTCCCCTCTCAAGCTTCTAGTGAGATGCGTGGTGAGAGAGAGATCCACATTCACGTGAGTGAGAGCCACAAGCCCATAATGAGTGGAAAAAGCATGAGTGTTCCTAGAGGCATTGCCATGATAGCCACCAATAGTGAGATGAGAGTTGAGAGCAAAATCCCATGTGTGCTTATCGACACTAACGGCTTACCAACTTTCTCTCCATCTTTGTTGTCTATTTTACAGAGATTTGGTGACCCTATCACGCATCCTCGACCTCATGGACTACTCCACATACAAGGCTCTCCATAACGCATGAACATCGACACCGACTTGAAGAGTTGGAAGGAGCACATTCCGCTCGTCATGATCCACATGGAGATTGACAAGAGCTTCTACGACAAGGACTTCTACATCCACACTCCTCAAGTCAAGATCTACACGGCGCGTCACAAGCACTTCGAATTCAACGGCTTCTACGCATACATCCCTCATGTCACGATGTGCATGGAGTTCGACAAGCGCGTCAACGACAATGACTACCATGTCTACATCCCCTTCGTCAAGATGCACTTGGAGTTCGACAAGCGCGTCAACGACAATGACCGCCACGACTACACTCTACCGCTTCCGCAAGTTCATCCCCATCCAACCATGGAGGATCATGTCAAGATCGTCATCACCTTTGGACTACACCCTCCACGAGCACACCTTGGCATGACCTTCGATAAGAGACTAAACTTCAACGACTACACCGCCTCGCAAGATCTTCACCGAGCTTCCAAGGCGGAACCTTTCATGATCTTCATCACCTTTGGACAACATCCCCTACGAGCCTACCGTCACATGATTTTTGACAAGCGGCTCAACTTCAACGACATCTTCGTCGTCAACTTTCCTTCTCCCACTCCAAAATGGATGGAACGAGAGTCAAGGACGACTCTTCTTCAAGGGGGGGGGGAGATGATGCAGCCCACCGTATTCAACCAAGCACAACATCGACACTTCACAAGGTGAACTCACTCCTATCTCCGTATGTTTCCGGTGTCTTGGTGAACGGTGCTCTACCTCATGAAATCCCCCTCTACATGCATAGGTGGGATCACCACACGGAGATCCAAGACGGTGCCCAAGAGGCTCAAGAACACATCCGAGAAGGGGCACACGATGCTAGGGAAGACGTGGGCGAAGACGGCGTCAAGATCGGAGTCCCGAGGTGGAAGAACGGAGGAAAATGGGGTCTCCCGGCCTCCCTCCCGGCCAGGCTGGCCTCCCCCCATACTCAGGCCGGCCCCCTGCCCGAACAGGCCGGCCTCCTCCTTCCCCACCCGGCCTCGGGCTGGCCTCCCAGGCCGGCCCCCTGGCCGAGCGCTCCGGCCTCCAGGCCGGCCTGGCTCCCTCCACCCCGGCCCCAGGCCGGGCACCCAACAGAAGGGGCCGGCCTGCAGGCCGGCCTGCCTCCCTTCCAGGCCAGCCTCTGCGCCCCACCCTTGCCCCAGGCCGGCCAGGCCGGCTCCCAGGCCGGGGTGGCCCCGAAATGCACGGGAATTGACCGTTTTGGCACCGTTTCGACCCCCGTTTCGACCCCGACTATATAAAGGACTCCGGTGGCTAGATCTAGGGTTAGGAATAGTTTTGAGCATTGTTTTCGAGAGTTTCGGGCTTTGCCCTTGTATCCCTCTTTTGAGGTGACTCCTCTTATGAGGCTACTCCTATGTTGATGATGTTCATCTAGGATCGTATCAAGATCTCTCCAAGGAGCTACTCTGTCATATAGTGATTCTAGTAGCGCTTGCCAACCTTCCCCTTGCGGCTTCTGTTGGATCGGTGGACCGGCCGGTAAGAGAAACGGTTTCAATTAGCGTGTTGTTGACTTAGGTTTGCGATCCCTCGTAGGCTTAATGAGTTATCTTTCCCCCTTTTGCGTTTCCTTGCGTTTGCCCACGATTTCCCCTCGACCCCCCCTCTCGTGTTCATCGTGTTCTTCGCGTTCTTGAGCGTTCTTCGTGTTCTTCGTCGATTTGTGAAGATCGGGCCAATAAAGAGGTCAACACCTACATCACCTCCTACTCGCGGACGCGGAGCACGGGGGCATCAAGCGCTGCAAGGGGGGGAAAGCGCGGTGCAAATGGGTCAACACGATGTAAACGGCGCGACACTGTTGCTGCAGAGGAGGAGGAGGAGGAGCCTGCGGCGGCGGAGGAGGAGGAGGACGGTCTCCGGCTACCGGAGTTCTACGTCCACCTGTTCCACCCACATGAGAACAAGCTCTGTCTTCCAGAGAAGATTTCGGCGATTCTCCTCGAGTGCAAGGGGCCCTATAGTTTCACCCTCCGGTTGGAGGGCTGTAACAACGGGCCCGTGCGCGTTGTCCTGCAGTGACGTGACGATGACCTCTACCTGCGCTATGGGTGGGGTCAGTTCGCGCGCATGTACAACCTAAATGCGGGCTACATGCTCACATTCAGATACTTCAAGGACGAGGAGGTGGCCGTGCTGGAGGTGAAAATCTTCGACGGCACCTTAGTCCGCCCCCTTTGCTGCTAGGATAGCTCGTCTGACAGCAGCTCCGCCTCCGAGTCTGACTCTGGCGAGTCTAACCCGGGCAAGGCTGCCTCCGACGTCGATGCGTATTATATATGTTTCTGTCGATCTATGCTTACGTACTTATGTCTCTCTATATTTATATGGCGTACTATGTCTATGTCGAACTATGTTTTATGTCGAACTATCTTTAATTATGTCATTGTGTCGAACAATATTTGTATTCGTGGCATACTATATATTTATGTTATTGCTCGTTTTCATCTATGTTTTTGTGCGATAATTTTTCATCTTTCTTACTATAAATGTTTAGTGCAGAGAATAAGAAAATAGAAAAGAAAATAGAATTTCTAATCTAGCGCAGAGAACACGAAAACAACTATAAAAAAACATTTTGCCCCGGTTGGTGTTATCAACCGAGGTAAAAGGGGGCCGGCCTGCTCGCTGTGCAGAGCCCACGTGGGGCACGCCTTTTACCCCGGTTGATACACCGGGCATAAGGGAGGCCTTTAGCTCGGGTTTGACAAACCCGGTTGGGAAGCCGGGGCATTAGGCCCTTCCCAACCGGGGCTAATGCCCTGTTCTGCACTAGTGCGTGGAAGTTGGCACACGAGCGGATGGGCCCTGGAAGTGGGACGCCACGCGCTAAATAGAAGCGATATCTGCTCGCGGTGGAGATTCAGCTGGGATTAATATAAGGTTAAGGATGAGATATCGTTGCCGAGGGGAGAGCGACAGGGCTAGAACGATGAGAGCGAGTAATTCGGAACGATGGCGATCAACTGCCTAACTCAGCGACGACTTTAGAGCAGGGTTAATAGAAGAGCCAGCTACCGGCTATATAGTGATGCCCGTGTCACCTGTAGTCTTCCTAGAAAAAATCTCATATTGTAATGATGGCTGTAAACGAGGTGCAACACTAGCCATAGTAATTAATGTTTCCAGGGAGAGGTAGCAGGGCCAGCTTTTGCAGCTTGCATGCGTTATTTTCTCTTTTGTACCACTGTGCTATAGCCGGGATGCAAATGAAGCGCATGCTGCCTTCTCTTTCTTCCCTTCTCTCTCCTACATAGTCGGGCTGCAAATGAAGCGTCGGTTGCCTTCTCGTTCTTCCCTTCTCTCTCCCCCATCTCAGATTGTGCTGACGTGGAATGGCTTATAGCCAGCTGATTAGGATCTTTTTTTTGAATATGCTGACTACGATCTATTATACTTGCTCTTACTTGGAACTTTAGCCCTGGGCCCGCCATTCAGTGCCTTAGATATTTGTTACGTCTTGGGAGGCTGACAACCCTACCGAACCATATGGCAATATTAAATTATTAATCTAGCTTGTATTTTGTTGTACCTACTAGAAAATCATATTTTAATACCATGTGTTGGTAGAGAGTTTATAGGACAAAAGTCATTAAGAGTGATGTTATACTGCAGAATTTTTTTTCAATATGGTGAGCATGCCACTAGTGGAAAATGGGCCAAAGGATTTTACATATAGTATCTATTCAGTTACAAACCGGTACAAATGGGTGTCTTGTACATGTTCGAACCGGGGAGGGCGACGGGCAAGACTAATACAGGTTTGCCACACCCCTTTGGTACCAGTTGGTGGCTAAAACCGGCACCAAAGGGGCGTGGCAACCGTTCGTATGGTCCAAACACCTTTGGTACCGGTTTTAGCCACCAACCGGTACCAAAGGGGTGTGACAAAGGGGTGTGGAAACCTTTCTCCTAGCGCGAGCACCTTTTGTACGGGTTGGTGGCTAAAACTGGTACCAAAGGGTCGAACCGTTTTGCCTCCCACGCGTATGAGTTCACGAACTGCTACAGTGCACGCCGACATTCCTCTTTGTTTCTCTGTTTCCTCCCTCCCCTCCTCTCTCTTCTCCCTCTCTTCTTCCCATAATCCTCCATGGATCAACCAAACACTTGCACGGAGACTGTTCGTGTACATGGCACGAGCGTGCTTACCATCGTCTACACCAACGAGAGCGCCAAGATACCGGGTTATCTTGCCACATTTGAAGGATGGGTTGATCTTGAGTACACGCCCAATGGGAAGGAGGTTGCGGTCATCCAATTTTGCTTCAGAAAGAATTTCTTGGTCTTCCAATGGGCAACACACGTTTTGGGGCTTGACCCATTCATAGGTTTATTATGATGAAAATTGCATAGGATAGCAACATGTACGATCCCCATTTTAATCATATATACGTGACATAGAATCATATATCCGATCCCCATTTGAATCATATTTGAATCCTGTATGCGCATAATATAAAGAAAATTTCATAGGTTTATTATGATGAAAATTGCATAGATTTATTATGATGAAAATTGCATTGGTTTATTATGATATATAGTTCATGCATGGTGGCTTGTTGCATATTGGCAAATCCGTGTAAGAACATAGAAGACATAGTTAATTCACGATATATTGGTAAATTGTTCTATGTGATAGAAATTGCATAGGATAGCAAATTGTTCTATGTGATACAAATTGCATAGGATTCCCATTTGAATTCTATGTGATAGATCATTTTGTATTTAAAATTTTGCTCGGTGCATATTGGCATATATATTTAATTAGTAGGTTATTTTTATGATTCCTAATTGACAACTTGTTCCATTCTAATTTATTATTGCAGTAGTAACAAGAAGTGTCCAGCTCTCGTGAACTTCCTTTGCCCCATCGACATTTTTTTTGTTGGCGTTGATATAAACAATGACAAGATAATTCTGAGGAAAGCTTCAATATTGAGATAACGGCTGCCTCCCACATTGATATCCAGGAGATATTCGGGCCTCGGCATGATAGGACTTCAATGATTCATATGGCAGTCGATTTGAACGACGACTACTACACTGATATGAAGACCAAGATCAAGAACCACAATGAGTGGGAGACGAACAACCTTCACGGCAAGAACATTGAGTATGCCGTCATAGATGCTTACGTTGCATACGATTTGTATCGTATTATTCGAGTGGTCAACCATGGGCAGTGATACGTCGAAAACGTATCTCCTTTTCCGAACACTTTTCTTATTGTTTTCCTCTAAACTTGTGAGTTTTGGATACCACTAACACGGACTAACACTGTTTTCTGCAGAATTACCTTGGTGTCTCGTTTTTTAGCAGAAAAATCAACTTTCGGGAAATTTCCCAAAAAATACCCTATTGGCGCTAAAACACCAGAAGTCCCCGGGAGCCAGAAGGAGACCCGGAGAGGGGCCAGGAGGTGGCCAAAGCACCCCCGGCGCCCCCTAGGCCGTGCCGCGCGCCTGGTGGTGTGGGCCACCCAGGCACCCCCTCGGACTCCCCTTTCAACTACATATTTCCTTCAACCCTAAATCGCGATGGGTTTCGTCGTATTCCACAGAAACACAACAGAGCGCCGCCGCCACCCCGAAACTCAATTCAGGGATCAGAAGTTCCTGTTCTGGCACCCTGTCGGGATGGGGATTCGAAGTATATCATCACTATCGACACCGCCACTCCTTCTCCATCAACCATCCATGTTTCCCTCGTCCATGAGTGAGTAGCCCCGCTGTAGGCTGAGAGGAATGGGAGGGATTGGATGAGATTGATAATGTAATAATGCCAAATTGTTAGAGCATTGTGTCTAGTATCCATTGTTAGTGTTTTCTACCGTTGTTGCAACTTGTTATGCTTAATGCTTGTCACTAGGGCCCAAGTGACAAGATTTCAGATCTGAACATGTTATTGTTTCACGATTATAATTATGTTTCTTGATCATACCTGCAAGTTGTTTACACACATTGTCGTCCGGAACCCGAGGCCCCAAAGTTACAGAAATTGGGACAACCAGAGGGGGTGGCTCTGATGTGAGTATCACATGTGTTCACGGAGTGTTAATACTTTCTTCCGGTGCTTTATTAAAAGGAGCACTTAATTACCAATAGTTTCCCTAGAGGCCCCGCTGCCACGGGCTGATAGGACAAAAGATGTTGTGCAAGTTTCTCATTGCGAGCACGTAAGACTATATTGGAACACATGCCTATGGTTTTCCTATATGTTTGATACTTTATTATTATTATCTGCAATGCCCATGTTATTATTATTACATGACCCTTTTTATCCATGCAACGCCCGTTCATCCATTCCCTCTATGCCTACGGTACTCCCATCCTGCTGTTTTCCGCGATTGCTACTACTGTTACTATTTTACTACTGATGTTATTTCAATACTGTTGCTGCTATAAAACGGTTAGCACTGATAAATTGTTGCGAGCAAGTCTACTTTCATGTGCAGCTGACTTGACAACTCAGTTGTTAAGGCATATAAATATTCTTTGGCTCCAATCAATAAATTTGGGTTTTACTTCCCTCGAATAGTGTTGCGATCTCCTATACTTGTGGGTCTTCAGGCATCGTCACCTCGTACCGGCAGCACCAGCCGTTGGTGATGATGATGATGATTCAGACGACTACTAGTGTGTTTATGTGGGAAAATCACTTTTTATATATCTCTATGATGTGTAATTCTTGGGGGTCGATCATGTGATATCTATTATGTATAGTACTGTATATATATATCTCTATATGATGTAGTAGTGCGAGTATTCTGTGATCTGGAGAGTACTTCTAAATGTATCTATATTTATGTTCATGTTTAAATATTATGTGAGAAAATTTTCATTGTGATCTATGTAATGGATGAGTTAGACAGTTTTCTACCCCATTTTGATGTCGTTACCGGCTTTATTCGTATATAAGCCTGGTTTTCTACAACGGGGCTAGGGTTTCATCGGAGAGGGACTCCGGCGTTGGGATCCCACCACAAGATAGGGGGTGCCATAACATGTGTGTACAAGTGTGCTATGGGTTTTGGATGAAAGACAATGCACTTCGGGGTGTGTCGACCTACTTCAGCGGCATACACTTCTCTCTATCGAGTTTCATGACTTATAGCCTGAATGTATTTGATTAGACAAACATGAGGGAAACATGTCAAGAATTGGGTCATACCTTTCTCTTCAGACTTTCTAGGGCCTAGCCTAACATTTCTACCCCATTTTGACGTCGTTCCGGATTTATTCGTATAAGCCTGATTTTTCTACAATCTGGCTAGGGTTTCATCGGAGAGGGACTCCGGTGTTGGGATCCCACTACAAGATAGGGGGTGCCATAACATGTGTGTACAAGTGTGCTATGGGTTTTGGATGACAAACAATGCACTTCACAATGTGACCTACTTCACTGGTATCAACTTCTCTCTAGCGAGTTTCATGACTTATAGCTTGAAAGTACTAGATCAGACAAACATGAGGGAACTTTATCAAGAATTGGGTTATGGATGTCTCATATTTGGATTTCTCTCATTTTTCTAATCGATTTAGACATATTATTTGTCAAATTTCAATTTACGGATTTGCATATATGAATATCCAATATTACTTGAAAAAGGCGAATAAGTTAATTATTATTTGCATTTAAGAATATTGTAATTTAAAATATTATTAAAGATTCAATTATTTTCATTTAAATAATAATTTTGATTCATAAAATAAATGTGTGTGACATCATAGTCCATGGGTTAATAGGATTGATAGGATACTATTGTCAGATAAGTATCTCTTGTTAGTAGGTAGATCATAGGGAAGGAACGAAGAAGTTAAGCGTGCTAGTGCTCGAGTAGTGTGAGGATGGGTGAGCTCTGCGAGAAGTGTTAGTAGAAGGGGGTAATTTGGATCAAATTAGGAATGCTTAGTGATAAATGTGAGTTTAACTGGTTAAACAATAGAAATAAATAAAATGGATTTTTTTTGGAAAAATCGAAAAAGAGCACAAAAAAACGATTCTTTAGTACCGGTTCTTGTTACGAACCGGTACCAAAGGTATCCAGCCCCATAGGCTCTTCCTGGGCCACGTGAAGGCCTTGTTAACACCATTCCGTAAGGAACCGGTACTAAAATTTGGTGGGCCTTTAGTGCCGATGAATTAGTACCGGTTGTCCAACCGGTACTAAACAATAGTAGGAAAACCCCTACCAGTGACAAACAAATATGGGCTACCGCTGGCGAAGCGCTATTCTTTTCCCCATTTACTCAACGCCACCCTTTCCGGTTTGAGTTCGTCGAGCTTGAATTGGGCCAAGTCTTCCTCGGAAATGGAGGGCCACATTTTATGCATCACATCGAAACCCTTACGCTTCGCAATCATCTCCCGCAAACTGGATGTCCAAGTCGTAAACGCCTTGGTGAACTTTCCCAGTGCTAACGAGTTGACCAGATTGCTCTTCAAGTCCTGGTTGTCGTAAGGAGCCGGGAACTTGTACCTCGTGTGCAGCTTCTCAATCAGCAGGGCGGCCATAGGCTTGTTTTCTTTATCTCTGAGCTGGCCCGTATTAACGTTGCCAAAGTCTCGAGCTATGCAGCCTATCTGGTTTCTATACCACTTGGCGTAAATCTCTGGCTCGATAGGAGCAGCGCTATTGGGGTCCACTTCCGTGAACTCTTGTCGGATGGTGGCGAGCATGTTGTGTCGTCTTTCTTTGCGCTTACGCGACGCCTCACTACAGGAGGTGGCATCCCGGTGTCACTACCGGTTTGACCTTCTCCGCCCGATGTATCGGTGCACGGCTCTAGCTCCTGACGAATGGTTTCGTCCATCTCTTCGTCTGCATCGCCCTGCGTCTCTAGCTCCGGTTGCAGATCTACGGGTCCTCCTCCGGTGCTGAGCATAGAAAGCCACGCATCGTCGTCCCCGCGTCCGATCCCAGAACCACCCGCCTCGTCGTTGTGAGCCATATCTAATTAAGGAGAGAAAACCCGAAATTAGTTCAACAAATCCTGCAATTTAAACTATGTATACCCCATATGAGTCCAAATTTCTCAGGCACTCTAATATGTGATATTTTTAGCAAAGATCATGCCAAAATTCACGGAAAATTTTGGCATGACCTTTGCTAAAATATCACAAATGGAGTACCCAAATTTGCCAGAACGGAAATTAATCAACATTACGGCAAATAGGGCGTCACGTGGGGATACCTGCACATAAAATCCCACCCCTCATATAATCCCACCCCTCATATTATCATCGTCATCCACACGAAGGTGAGCACATATCCACACGAACACACCATCTCCACCATCCATATCACCACGCCATCCATCACCACCATCCATCACCACCATCCATCACCACCATCCATCACACCAACCATCACCAACCACCAAAAACAGAACATATTTGTAAACATCCCAAAAATATCAGGCCAGGTTAATTAATCACAACTATCAAGTTATCCCAGCAGCAACTACCAAGTTAATAATCACGGTTATCAAATTATCCGAGCAGCAGCTACCAGATTAATAAACCACAGTTATCCGAGTAGTAGCTACCAACTTAGTTAGTCATAATTATCAGGTTATCACAGGAGCATCTATCAGATTAATCAGTCACAACTATTAGATTAAATGGCAAAGTATCACAGGAGAGAATAATGGCAAAAGGCAGTAAATTTATATACTGAAGCGATCAAATTAAATGGCAAAGTAGCCACATACTACAGTAACAGAGCTGCGGCTTTTCTGGAATTAGCTAGGTACAATGCTTTTCCCTCCTACAATTTTCTCTCCAGATTTCAACTTTGAATTATGATGTGCCTTGTACCTTCAGATTTACAATGATATAATCCTTCCTTGCAGGTTTTTCTGTGAGAAAATTAAACAGCATATGCCTCGAGAGAGAACACATGACAACCACTCCTTTCAGGTTTTCTGTGAGAAAATTTCTGGGCAATCGGAACCAATTGAGTAGGCAAAACAGAACTTATTTATGTGAGAAAATTCCTGATGCACCTAGCTAGCTATTTAGTGTGAACGGACAAGTTGAATTCATGTTGTTCTTATTATGAGGAGAGACACCAGTTCCCCAATTGGAACCAATTGAGTAGGCAAAACAGAACAAAAAAAATACTCACTCGTTGATGTTCTTAGCATAACACAACTAAGATCCACCAAAACCAGAACAAAAAAACTACCTGATATTCTTGTAGAACTTTCGTCGAGCAACTTCTGTGCGTGGCAGAAGAGGGGGCAGCAGCAGGGCAGCAGGGGCGGTGCCGCTGTACGACAGCCGCGGGGGAGGAGGAGGGAGTGATGAGAAGGGGTAGGGGAGTGGCCAGGGGTGGTGATCGCCGGTGAGGGAGGGGCAGTGGCCTGCGACTCGGGGCAGTGGTTGGTCCTCGCGTGCGGGGGCAGTGGGGAGAGGGAGGGGTGAGGAGAGGGAGGGGCGCGCGAGGAGAGGGAAGGGAGGGGCTAGGAGATGGAGGGAGGGGCGCGGTGGTGGCATTGGGCTCGCCGGAGTTAACAGAGAGAGAGGGCCGGCGCGCGGGGGGTTTCTTGAAAACGACTAAGTGTCGACACAGTGCGCAGTACTGCTATAGAGAGGGAGGGGTGGGAGGCCCGCGCGTAAGTGTCACAGCGCCAGAATAGCGCCGGCGAACAAGTCCCGCGGTTCGCCAGCGGTACCTTACCGCTGGCGAACATCTTTCTCTTGCCCAGCGGTAACATACTGCTGGCGAACTAGGATGGCTGTTTTCTAGCGGTATTTTTTTTTTGTTTTCTTTATTGTTTAAATTATTCAAAGACATTTCATTTATAATAATTAAACACATTACAAATTAATTTCAAACACATTACACATAATAATGGTTTTTTCCATTATATCCTTTATGTTTTCTATTATTTTATTTTGTTTTCCATTATTCCCTTTTTGTTTTCTATTATTTTATTTTGTTTTCCATTGTTTCCTTTTTGTTTTCTATTGTTTTATTTTTACTTTCCATTATTCCCTTTTTGTTTTCTATTATTTTATTTTGTTTTCGATTATTTACCTTTTGTTTACTATTGTTTTATTATGTTTTCCATTATTCCCTTTTTGTTTTCTATTATTTTATTTTGTTTTCCATTATTTCCTTTTTGTTCTCTATTGTTTTATTATGTTTTCCATTATTCCCTTTTTGTATTCTATGGTTTTATTTTGTTTTCCATTGTTTCCTCTACGTTTTCCATTGTTTCCTTTATGTTTTCCATTATTTCCTTTATGTTTTCCATTATTTCCTTTATGTTTTCCATTGTTTCCTTTATGTTTTCCATTATTTCCTTTTTGTTTTCTACTATTTTATTTTGTTTTCCATTAGTTCTTCTATTGTTTTTCGTTGTTTCCTTTATGTTTTCTATTGTTCTATTTTGTTTTCCATTTTTTCCTTTATGTTTGAAATAATAAGTCCACACATTTCAAATACAGAACAAGCTACATTAATTTTCGTCGCATAAAGGCAGACATATATATACATAGTTTCTCAGCGTTTGATCTTTTTGCCTTTTTTGCTCGCAGTTGCATAATTTAGCCCCACATCATGACTTCTTCTTTTGAATGGAAGACCATGCCTAGGTAGCGTTGTTCTGCTTCTTCTTGTTGTGTATGTTGCATGACTATCATCACCGTCTTCTTGATCACCGTCAATATTTGGGTCGACGAACGTGTCGAACTCGTCCTCGTCAATGACTCCATCCATTCCGTTGATATTTCTTTTCCCTCTCCTCACGACAACACGGCTAGGCCTTGCGGGGTCTGTTATGAAGAAGCATTGGGACACATGCTTAGCCAATACCCATAGCTCATTTAGCGTTGTGACATTCGCGCTTGATGAAGTTCAGGCTTCGGGAATAACCATGGTTGTAAAGTATTGGTCTTCTTTTCTGACGGTCGACATCCTAGCCCATCTGACCCGGATGATAGGCACCTTCTCTCCAGAGTAGTTAAGCTCCCATATCTCCTCGATCCTTCCGTAATATCTTAACTTTTTGTCACCGGTGTAGGATTCCATCGTTACCCCTGAGTTTTGATAATCGGAAGTTTTGTCTTTCTCCTCCGTGTAGAAAGTGAACCCGTTGATATCATATGCCTGAAACGTCCCTAGGTTGGGAGCAGGGCCATGTTCCAAGGCGTACAATAGTTTATTTTTCGCACAATCCCTTGGTGGTGGATTAGTGACGATCTCATCTTTAAACCGACGCAAGAAAGTGGAGTTATGCTCTCTGATTATTTCTCCTTCGGTCCTCCGATTGCCTTGTTCAGTGTACTTTTTCATAATCGAGCTCTTGTGTTTTTCCACCCAAGTATCAACCATGTCAATGTGTTGGAGAGCTACTAAGTTTGCCCTGTTAAAGTCGGTGCGTCGACAAGCCCGACCCACATGCACTTCTCTACGTCCATTTTTGCAACCTACTCCATCGAGCTTGCCAATGTGCTTGTTTCTGGGCAGACCAACAGGGTCCTCCATGTCAATATGATTCGTGCAGAAAGAGATGCACTCTTCGGTGAGAAAGCCCTGAACGATGCTTCCATCCGGACGGGCTCTGTTGCGAAGAAATCCTTTGATGACCCCATTCATCCTTTCAAACGACATCATGTTATGCAGGAACAACGACCCAAGATGGATGATATCGTCCACGATATGGACCAACAGATGAACACATATTTCAAAGAATGATGGTGGAAAGTACATCTCAAGCTCGCATAGTATCATGACAATCTCTCCCTGCAGCCTTGAGATTTGCTTCCCCGTGATCGACTTTCGAGATATCACGTCGAAGAAGTTACACAGGCCAAATAGGGTTTCCCGGACGTGCTTGTCCATTATTCCGCGGATCGCAACCGGAAGTATCTGCGTCATCATCACGTAACAGTCATGAGACTTCATCCCGCTAAACTTTTGTTTTTGCGCGTCCAGGAATCTCCTTATTAGCCCTGAGTAACCGCTAGGGACTTTGACTCCGAGAAGGGACATCATCTATTTTGTGATCTCGTCCGGACTAAGAGTGAAGCAGGAGGGGGGCAGTAATAGTCATTCCTCTTAACCCTTTTGGTCTAGCGACCCTCCGTCTCCTCATCACACGATTGATCGCCGTCGTCATCATCCGGACGTCCCCCCTGAAGATCTACCCTAATACCAATATATTTCAGGCCGTTTCTTGCTTTCACCCCGTCTTTGGTCCTCTCCAGCATGTTGAGCAGCGTGCCAAACAAACTTTCAAACACATTCTACGTGATATGCATCAGATCAAGGCAGTGAGGCGTATCGAGAATGGGCCAGTATGGCAAGTCCCAAAACACCGACCTCGTCTTCCATACATCCAGAAGCGGTTTTGGCGCTTTTTGCTTCTTTCCCGGCTCTAAGCATTTCTTCCAATCATTCAACAACTTGTAGATTTCTTTGCCGCACCTCTTACGTGGAGGTCCACGGAGCTCATCTTCACCGTTAAAAAGGTCTCCTCGCCTTGTCCACGGGTCTTTGTTGGGTAGCCACCTTCGATGGCCAACGAATACTATTTTCGAAGACCCAGGATCTTTCGGAAGTTGCATAAACGTGGGGTCATCCATGCACCTCACGCAACCGTTATGTCCGTGGCACACCTGGCCCGCCACATATCCGTAGCCGACTAGGTCGTGAACCGTACAGAGTAAGACAGCTCTCATGGGGAAATATTGTTCACCGAATGCGTCCCATCTGTTCACCCCTTCCTCGGCCCATAGCGTGTCCAGCTCATCTTTAAGCAGCTTCAGGTATAGATTGATGGCGTTGCCTCATTGTTTCGGCCCTTGAATAAGCATACTCATGTGAATATACTTCCTCTTCATGCACAACCAGGGGGATGTTGTACATCCATACAAACACGGGCCAGGTGCTATGGGTGCTTCTCTGGTTGCCAAACGGATTGAGTCCGTTGGTGCCCACACCCAACTTGATGTTCCTTGCCTCCGCCCCGAACGTTGCATATTCACAGTCAATTGCTTTCCATTGACTTGCATCTGAAGGATGTGTCCGATTTACTTTTTCACTCCGATTTGGATCTTTCAAAACTTTATTCCTCCTTTTCGCGTGCCAGCGCATGAGCTCTGCCTCCTTGCGGTCCGCGA
Source organism: Alopecurus myosuroides (assembly GCA_028641055.1). Lineage (NCBI taxonomy): Eukaryota > Viridiplantae > Streptophyta > Magnoliopsida > Poales > Poaceae > Alopecurus > Alopecurus myosuroides. The sequence continues at coordinate 43,388,454 of CM054058.1, forward strand.
AATACCGTTGCAGACGGGGAATGAGCGAAAAGTACCACACAACTTTTCGAGGAGCTTTCTTCTTCCCTTTCTTTTATCGAGCGGCGTTGCAAACTGGAAAAATGGTTTTGTTCGCGTCCTCTTTCCGACAAATGTAGCAATCGTTGATGCACACATGGTATTTTTCGTGAGGTAAATCAAAGGGGCACAGGACTTTCTTGGCCTCGTCGCAACTTTTAGGATAGGTGTTGCCCGCTGGAAGGATATCGTGCCAGTATTGCAGGCTTGCATCGATGCTTATGTCGCTCCATTTGTATCTCGCCTTCATCTGCAGAACATCGAGCGCCACTCTCAGGCGGGACTCTCCCGGACCGCAGCCTGCATACAACGGTGTCTTCGAGTCTATCTCTAGTTGCGCCAGCTTAGATTGCTCTCTAGCAGCAGATCTCGAGTTAGTCGTCTTTCTCAAAAGCAGTTCTTTCAGATGCGGGTCACACACAACTTCTGTTAGGTGTGTCCCTGTGTCCTCGTCTTCTTCCACGTCTTGTTCAGCATCTTCTCTTCGTGATCATGTGCGGGATCATGAGGCTGATCTTGGTCCTGTTGTAGTTCTTGTCGATCGTTGTTATTCTCCTGTTGCACATCATTTCCTACCACCGCCGCCCCATGGACTTCATCATCTTCATCATCACTTATAAACTGACTGTTATACCCATCCATGAAACCATACCTGAGGAGGTGACTGAGCAAGTCTCCGGTAAAGGGATTGAGCAAGCCCCCTATTTTTGCACTTTCGACATGGACATCGTATCTCCTTGCGTCCATTTTGTAACATGTCTTCTGTCGCGTGTCTCAAGTAACTATTCACGACACGTTCACTCTTAACGACCACCATTATTTGTCGCCTACACGAGAGCGCGCCAATATAATATTAGAACCAAACATAATATATATATATCGATATTCACGAAAAAAAATCGGCATGACCTTCCTACAAATTGGAGGTTAGAGGAGTGCCAAACTTTGCCGAGACGGAAATTAATCAACATTTCGGCAAAGTGGCAACTCATTTTCATATCCAAAATTTTACTTCATGTCGTATTCATGAAAAAATTCGGCATGACCTTCCTACAAATAGGAGGTTATTAGGGAGTGCCAAACTATGCCGAGACGGAAATGAATCAACATTCCGGCAATAGTTGGATACTCAATTTCATTCCACAACAAACTGCACACATTTAACGTCTCCATCACACGACCATATTTGAATCCGGTGAAATTTCGCACATATTGCATATCGCGTGTATCCGGACAAAATTCATATACAAACTCATTTAATTATATATTAGCATTTATCCCACCTCAAATGAATAGATGGCTAGACAAGATAATATCCAGAGAATTTTGGAGCTTTCGAGAGAGAGGGGGGTAATTCTAGATCTAGATGCCTAGGAAGGGAAAACTTTGGGTAGAAATGGTGTTAGGAGGGAGATAAACCTATATATACCAACTAAAATAATTTTAGTTGGTTCAAAGGAGAGTAGGAGGGTAGGAAAATTGGCATTAATTCGAGCTAGAGAGACAAGAGGGGACAAGGTGGAGAAGGGAGTGGAGGGGAAAGTGGGGGTGGTGGGTGGTACCACTTATGGAAGATCTGCCAGGTTACCGTTGGCGAACAGCTATGCCTGTTCGCCAACGCTAACATGCGCCCTAGGCCCACATGTTAGCGCTGGCGAACATGAAGAGCTGTTCGCCAGCGGTACTCCACTTAGCGCTGGCGAACACATGTTAGCAGGGGGTCCCACCCATAGCTCTGGCGAACGAGCTGGTCAGTTCGCCAGCAGTAGTAGATATAGCGCTGGCGAACTGATAATGGAGTTTGCCAGCGGTAATAGCGCTGGCAAAGCCAAAAACGTGTTCGCCAGCGCTAAGCTGGTGGCTATAAGCCTTTTCCCACTATTGAAATGTCCTCTGGAACCGATCTGATAGCTGTGAGACCCTATTTGGATGCCGGTACCAATTGTAGTCGTATAAGTGTGGTTTTTCTCTAGTGGGGTTAAGGTTTCACCGGCGAGGGGCTCCGGAGCGTTGGGATCCCACGACAAGCTAGAGGGTGCCTTACCATGTGTGTACAAGTGTGTTATGGGTTTTGGATGGCGCCGATTGCACTTCGGGGTGTGACCTGTGATGGTGCAGATCGTGCACTCGTTGGGAGACCCCAAGAGGAGCACACGGATTCTCCAACGCGGTAACTATCGAGACATCGTGGTAGATTTCATAGACGGGGGTGCCATGATACTACCGATAGAGAAGTGGGGGGGACGTGATTGTATGATGGAAAATGACACAGGGTTTTACCCAGGTTCGGTACGACGCAGTAATGCGACGTTCCTACTCCTGCAATCTCACTAGTCAGGACTAAAGCCTGGGAATACAGAGTACAATATGAGGTTCTATTAGCTACTCGTCAAGGATCCACCTCTCGGAGAGTTGGCCTTTAGCTTCTTGTCTATCTATCTTATCTCCCGTCCGGCTTTATATAATAGTCGGGTTAGGGCATACAGAGAGGGAAACCTAGAAGACTACGGTATGTGCTAACTTGGAAAGCAAGGAATCCGCCTTCTACTCCAAGCCGTATCACGTGGGCCTTGATCCGGGTTCTTCTAGAATCCGGCTTCCGTGCGTCAGCTTACCGGGCCGCCCAATGGACCGTAGCCCATTACCACTTAGGCCACCCAGGTAATCCGTCACTTTAGACTACCATCTGATATACCCCTAGTTGGTATATATCCGACAGGTGTGATGAGCACAGCGGTAGGAGTTTTCCCCTTAGTTAAGAACCAAGGTTATCAATCAAGTAGGAGAAATAGGACCTTCGGAAGGTTGATGCCACTGACGCTTGTGCTGGCGCTTCACCGGTGTCAGCAACAACGTGGAACCTGCACACAACACAAGCAAAATACTTTGCGCCAACGGTACAGTGAGGTTGTCAATCTCACCGGTCTTGATGAAAACAAAGATTAGACGTATAGTGTGGAAAATGATGTATGCTTGCAGTAAGTGAAGAGAGCAGGAAATTGTTGTGGTTTGTTTAACAGTGTGGAAAATGGACCGGGGTTCATTGGTTCACTAGTGATGTCTCTCCATAAAAATAACATGCTGGGTGAACAAATTACAAATAGTGATGTAATTGACAAATAAAGGTTTCACCGTGGTGCACATTATAACATGATGACTATTATGATATTTAGTGCGGGCATTACAAAAAAATACATAGACCAAAATCTACCTACATCTATGACTAATAATCCACCCTCAGGTTATCATCCAAACCCATGTAGGTATTAAGTTGCAAGCAATAGATAATTGCATTAAGAAATATGTGTAATGTAAACAATGATTATACGCGATGGCACTCTCACCGATGTTTTGTCCCTAATGGCAACAACACATCCTCCCCCTTCACGTTTCTGTCACTCGAGCAAGGCAATGAGGAGGCATGAACCCACTATCAAGCATAAATACTCCCTCTTGGAGTCACTAGCAACTACTTGGCCAGAGAAACCACTAGCAACGGAAAGCATGCAAGATCACAAATAACATATGCAATAAAGACTATAATCAACTTGGCATAAGGTCACTATTCATCGGATCCCAGCAAACACAACATATAGAATTACATAAGATCAATATCGATCATGATAGGCAGCTCACAAGATCTAAACATGGAGGCATATGAGGAGGAGACAACCATCTAGCTACTGATATGGACCCGTAGTCCAGTGATGAACTACTCACGCATCACTCCGGAGGTAGGAATGGTGATGTAGAAGCCTCCGGTGATGATTTCCTCTCCGGCAGGGTGCCGGAAAATAGCTCCAGAACCTTCCTGATCTAGGGTTGACGACGACGGCGGCTGCGAAACTTTTTCGATATTTTTGATGAGGTGCCTAGGGTTTTCCGTCCGGGGGGAATAAATAGGAGAAAGGGCAAAGGTGGTGGAGGCCAGGGGGACCCCACACCCATAGCTGGCGCGGCCAGGGGGACCCACACGAGCCTATGGTGTGCCCCCCTGGTGCCCGTCTTCGACTCCTCTTCGGTGTTCTGGATGCTTCCTGGGAAAATAGGCACTTCGGGCTTTGTGGGGTCCAATTCATAGAATGTTTCCATAACAACTTTTTTGTAACCAAAAACAGCAGAAAACAGGGAACTGGCACTTGGCATCTTGTTAATAGGTTAGTCCCGGAAAACGTATGAAAATGCTATAAATAAGGGAGAAAACATGTAGCAATTGGCATAATATGATCATAGAGTATTAGAAATTAGGGATACGTTTATGACGTATCAACCTGCTTCACCGACATCCATTTCTCTCTAGTGAGTTAGATGCACATATAGCCTAAAAGTCCTGAAGCGGACAAACCAGAGGGAAACTTTTCAATAGTTCGGTTATACCTTTGTCTTGTGACTTCCTAGGGCCTACCCTAACACAACGAAGCAACAAGTTCCACTTTGCTACCCTATTTGGGCCCCGGTACCGGCTTTAGTCATATAACCGTGATTTTTCTCCTGCGGGGCTAAGGTTTCACCGGAGAGGGTCTCCGGAGCGTCGGGATCCCAGCACAAGCTAGGGGGTGCCATAACATAGGAGTACAAGTGTGTTATGTGTGTTGGCTGGAAACATTGCACTCCGGGGTGTGACCACTTATCGTAGAAAAGTCTCAAAACGGACAAACCTGAGGGTAACATGTCAAGATTTGGGTTATAACTTTGTATTATGACTTCCTAGGGCCTACCCTAACACAAAAAATGGCACCCATCTAATTCTCACAATATTTTTTATACTTGGTGACCAAAAAGTTATTTTTGCCACTCAAAAAAAGGAAAATGATATTTTATAAAAATAATTTGAAAACTTCTTTCGGAACCATTGTTTCCCATACAATAATTCACCTATTTTTTGAATATGAGACTTTATATCAAACTATGCCGTGGTCATTGGCATAACTTGGTCATTTAGCTTGATACTTACAGATGTTTATACATGATAGGACTTTTTGTGAAGATTTTCTGAATAATTTGTCAAAAAAACAAGTTTATAATTTTTCATAGGAACTAGTACACATAAAATGACTCCATGTGAGAGGAAATTGTTTTTTGAGGGCTCTTTATTTGATTTCTTTTTCAAAAAACTATCACAATGGCCACCATGACTATTCATCAAAAGACATCAAACTTTCTAACATTATCGATGTTTCTATGATATGGAAATATTTGAATTCCTCTCATTTTTCTAATCGACTAAGACATTTTATTTGTTAAACTATGATTTACAGATTTAAAGATATGACTTATTCCATATTAAATAATTTATTAAAAAAATAAAGTAAGTTCTACCATTGTATTGTTGTTTATTAAAAAAAGAATTATATAATCATTGTTATTTATTCAAATAATTTATTAAAATTTAAACAATTTTGTTTAACATTGATGCCCCGCGGGTTAATATGATTGATATGATAATAATATCAGTAAGTTCTAACATCTCATCTGAAAGCTAGTTTGGAAGGAACTCAAAAGTTAAGCGTGATTGGGGTGAAGCAATTTAAGGATGGTGGCCGCATGAAAAGTTTGACTAAGGTAAATAAATTGTCCAGATTAATTGGAAAAAAAAGATGAACTTCCTTTGAAAATATTATGCTGACGGCTTTGCCGTCGGCGTAGTGAGAGCTAGGCTGACGGCTTTTAGTACACATACGGTAATTTGGCCTATGCCGACATCCCAATACGCCGACGCCGTATGCCGAAGGCAGCCGTCGCCATAGCCCTATGCCGAAGGCATTCTAGTCTATGGCGGCGGCTTTTGGCCGTCGGCTTATCGACGTGTTCTTGTAGTGTACTGTTTAGGTCTAGCAAACATGTAAAAAGTGTGAACAAAACCTAAGGAAAGAAACATGGGAAAACACTAGGAAGTAAATATAAAAGGCTCCCTAATGATGATGTTTGTCGCATCTGCTTAATCGACAAGCTGTGCAAAGACTTGAGCCACGGACCGGCCCACTGCAGCGCACGACCCTAGTTTGAGCCATGCACCTTGATCTCTTCTGCCGCTCTCTTGTATACATTATTTGATATTTTTTGGGGAGTTGTATACAATATTTGTATATTCACTGGTAGAAAAAAGGCCTTCCATACGCCCCCATCAGTCCCCAAACTTTCCACTGGTAGAAAAAAGGCCTTCCATACAGAAGGTCATGCGTCGTGGGTTGGGAAGCGCGTGGAGGCACGTGGAGGGCTTTAATTCCGGTTGGCCTGGCCACCCACGACTAATGATCTAGTCTGCTGGCCTCCCAGCCTTTAGTCCCGGATGGCGTGGCCACCCGGGACTAAAGGTACAAACTGCTCGCCTCCCGCGCGGCGGTTTTATTTCGCGAGCGAGAGGCAGAGAGCATTGCTACAGTGCGCGCACCGAGAGTCTCTGTTTCTTCTTCTCTCTTCTCTATTTCTTCTCCTCTCTTCGATCTTCCTCCACCAAGCACCCATGGCTGAAGTTTGGAACACTCTACGTGTGGCCACACCATGCCGCAAGAGTCTCGACGTGGCGTACACCAATATGTGCGAGAGGCTCCCCGATCATCTTACGCATTTCAGCAATCTCTATGAAGAAGCCGATGAACACCATAGGTTCTTCGGGCTTGATTTAGAGTATACGGCGGATCAACGGGATGTTGCCGTCATCCAAATTGCCTTCCACGAGATCGTGTTGGTCTTCCAATGGGCAAGGTAACGCACACGTACAATCGATCTCTCTTGTAGGATAGTGTTGCATTTTCGATTTGTTTGTTGCATTGGAAGAATACATGTGTTGCAACATATCTAACACGTTCTATTTTTGTTGTTGCAGTAGTTCAAAGGATTCTATGGCCCTTGTTGATTTTCTTGTCACCAAGGGGTACGACTTCTGAAGTGTTGACATCACTCAAGACCGGCAGAAGTTGATGCGATTGGGTATTGTGATACCTGAAGATCACTACATTGATCTTCAGGATCTTATCCATTTTGATGATTTGTGCGGTCACAAGACCGGGATGGCTCCGATGGCAACCGCCTTCATCCACGCCGATTACAAAACCATGAAGTCTGGTTTCCCCTCCAAGAATCACATGCGTTGGGGGAAGAACCCACTGGACCGGATCAACCTCAACTATGCAGCCATAGATGCATACGTTTCCTACGAGTTGTTTCGCATCTACTCGACGGAGCTCGAGTAGATGGTGTTTGTACCGCATCTTGCGTTCGATATATGCATGTAATGGATATATAAGTATGTAATGGATATATATTATTATGTAATGGATAGTATTTCTATATTAATTAGTAGCTATATTATTTCTATATTATGTCAAACACACATTTCAAAACAAACAAACAAAAACACATCAAGAAAAGAAATAATAACACATCAAGAAAACAAAACAGGAAAGCTACCGTTTCTAAATTAATCTAAGCCATAGATGCATACGTTTCCTACGAGAGTTGTTCCGCATCTACCCGACGGAGCTAGAGTAGATGGTGTTTGTGTACCGCATCTTGCGTTCGATATATGCATTTAATGGATATATTAGTATGTAATGCATATATATTATTATGTAATGGATATTATTTCTATATTAATTCGTAGCTATATTATTTCTATATTATGTCAAACAAAAATTTCAAAACAAACAAACAAAAACACATCAAGAAAACAAACAATAACACATCAAGAAAACAAAATAGAAAAACTACCGTTTCTAAATTAATCTAAGCCAGGAAAACATAGATCTAGTCAATACCAAACTCATCCAGTTGGATTTACTTCAAATACATTTTTGAACTCATTCTAAAAATAATAGAAGAGCCTACTGGTTTTTTGATATATTATTTTTATTTTTAAGATTTTAAAATGTATTAGTTTTATTTTTCTGAATATTTTGATATATTATTTGTATTTTTAAGATTTTAAAATATATTTGTTTTATTTTTCAGAATATTTTGATATATTAATAGTATTTTTAAGATTTTAAAATGAATTAGTTTAATTTTCTGAATATTTTGATATATTAATAGTATTTTTAAGATTTTAAAATGTATTAGTTTTATTTTTCTGAATATTTTGATATATTATTTGTATTTTTAAGATTTTAAAATGTATTAGTTTTATTTTTCTGAATATTTTGATATATTATTTGTATTTTTAAGGTTTTAAAATGTATTAGTTTTATTTTTCTGAATATTTTGATATATTAATAGTATTTTTAAGATTTTAAAATGAATTAGTTTTATTTTTCTGAATATTTTGATATATTAATAGTATTTTTAAGATTTTAAAATGAATTAGTTTTATTTTTCTCAATATTTTGATATATTAATTGTATTTTTAAGATTTTAAAATGAATTAGTTTAATTTTTCTGAATATTTTTAGAAATAATACAAATTAAAAAGTTAATGTTTATTTATTTATTCAAAATTATTAATTACACATTACTTTTGTTTATTAAAAGATTTATTTGAAATTCAGACAATAAAAAAATGTGGCATCGACCAACATGTTAATAGGATTGATATGATATTAGTATCACATACATGCGTGCGAAACACTTGGATGCGGGACGGGATGGAACTCGGAAGTTAAGCGTGCTAGTGCTAGAGTAGTGGGAGGATGGGTGACCGAGCTAAAAATTCTGAAAAAAAATTGGAGTGAAAAAATTGGAGTGAAAAAAAGGGAGTGAAAAAAAATTAGAAACCCCAAATGAATTAAAGAAATAACGAAAAAGCATGTAGTCCCGATTCGTGTGGCCAACCGGGACTAAAGGTCCCCTGACCCCGGCGAACGCCACTCGCCCACTTGGACGGGCCTTTAGCCGCGGTCCGTAAGTGGCGCGACTATAGTGGGAGTCTTTAGTCGCGCATATCTAGTCCCGGTTGCGCGGCCGGGACTAATGGCCTTTGCGAACCGGGACTGAAGACCTATTTTCTACCGGTGATTCGTGTGTGGTTTGCGTCCCCTTTGGCATTTGCATGCTGTGACCAATGGACGGGCCCATTTAATGACATTACAACGCGTATGAAAGAGCCCAACTTAGGCCCATTAGGTGACAGTAAAAATGTGCTCTAAGGGAAGAATATAAAAAGCTATTTAGATTGAAGGAATTTCATAATAATTTTGGAGGATTTCAATCCATATGATATTTTCATATGAAATGCCTTTGGATCATATTATGGAGCCCGCCAAATTCCTAAGCAATCAATTCCTATGCCCCCATACTTCATAGGAATCTCAACATGAGCTCAAACCTTATTTTATTTTTTATTTGCAAAGTCCTGTTTATGCAAAAGTTCATTTGTTTGTTTATGCCAAAAGCGTATTTGCAAATTCCTCAGCAATCAATTCCTATGCTCACACTCTATCTCTCTACTCTCTCTCTCCCCTTATTTATGCAAAGTTCATTTGTTTGTTTACTGTGCACTATCCAAAGTCCAAAGACATCTGTTACGCAATTCCATTGTTTTTTAAATCCTTTAATAACATTACAAAGCGTATGAAAGAGCCCACCTTAGGCCCATTAGGTGACAGTGAAAATGTGCTCTAAGGGAAGAATATAAAAAGCTATTTAGATTGAAGGAATTTCATAATAATTTTGGAGGATTTCAATCCATATGATATTTTCATATGAAATGCCTTTGGATCATATTATGGAGCCCACCAAATTCCTAAGCAATCAATTCCTATGCCCCCATACTTCATAGGAATCTCAACATGAGCTCAAACCTTATTTTATTTTTTATTTGCAAAGTCCTATTTATGCAAAAGTTCATTTGTTTGTTTATGCCAAAAGCGTATTTGCAAATTCCTCAGCAATCAATTCCTATGCTCACACTCTATCTCTCTACTCTCTCTCTCCTTATTTATGCAAAGTTCATTTGTTTGTTTACTGTGCACTATCCAAAGTCCAAAGACATCTGTTACGCAATTCCATTGTTTTTGAAATCCCATAGAAATTGATGTGCATGTTCAAATCTTTCTTTTTCCTATTCCTATGTTTCAAAAATCTTGCAATCCAAGAAGGACCGATCGAAACACTTGTGAAAAAAGAGAGCAATATAAATATTCCCTGTGTTTATAGATAAATGACGTGGTTTAAGTTCAATAACAGAGGGACTACCATACCGTTACAGAATAGTTGTTGTGGTACAAGGCATAGACAGCTGTCCAAAATAATAGTTAGCAAGGCGGCTGGAACAAGGGGCAATAGTATCCTACCTAAAGGAACGCGGTAATACCACGCGGTGAAAATGGGTTAGGTTTGAGAGATATCAAGAAAACATGAGAAAATCCTTATGGTACGAGTAAAGATGTGAATTTGTAATGGCTTACGAATGTATAGAAAAAACTGAGACACCTGTTTAACAATAGAAGGTCCAGAAAAGGCATTGTCGAAACGAAAAAATGTGACAAACGTCTCACTGACCGTCCAGATGGATGAGATCGACCTATGAACCAACACCGCATACACTGTAAACACTCAGCGACTCCTTGGTCTCAACATAGGAAAAGTTCCAGTCAATAGAAGACGGGAGGCGTGTGACTGATTCGCCTCGATCCATGTGTTTCTTTTGCATCACACCATCTTTGGATCTCATCTTGTGTCGATAAAAGACTTGACCCGAGCATCCAATTGTTAGGAAGTAGTCTCCGTAAATGAAATGTGGCACCACAATCTTCCGCCCCGCCGGCCACGCATGCAGCTTGTTCGCTTCCAATAAGAATCGGCGGATCCAGGTCTTGCCCTCCAAGACCCACACCGTCATCAAGAAGTCGTTACCGATGGCAAGAGCCAGACTACCATGCACCTTTGTCAGGCGGCAGGGCCTCGGTGTGGCCGGTACCGGCAGAGGCTCAATGTGCGTTACACGCTCGTGTGTGAGGTCGAACGACACGATCTTCCCAGCATCCTCCGTGAGCCAGTAGAGCATGCTGTCGACATCGGCTGTGCTCTCGCCGATGCTGCACATTGCATCGGGTTCCACGCGTGCGTGCCACCACAATGCCTCCCCCAGCGTGAACACGCTCAGTGTATTAGTCATCCAGGACACATGGTGGACGTGCACAACCTTGTACCGCCTCGTCCTTGGATGGTAGACGAAGTTGTACGCCCGGTGCCACGGCCAGCTACAGGTGTTGGGCTTCTGCTTCAGCGGCGGGAGACGTAGAACCTCACCGTTCGACGGATTGGCCAATGTGATAGCCCCGCCATACGTAAAGTCATCATAGAGGCAGACGAGGCCGTTGCAGGTTCCCACCATCCTGTCTGCCGTCGTCTGCTGCTGCCACAGACACTAGTAGAAAACAGGGCATTGAGCCAAGCACATTGGAACCGGATTGGATATAAACCGGTTCTAAAGGTTTTCCTCATTTTTTGCAGCAACTGCGGGGCCTGCTGTCAGACCCTTTAGCACCGGCTTGTAACACAAACCGGTCCTAAAACTCTCCCCTAAACCCTATATTCCACCCCGAGCTCAGCTCCATTTTTTCCAGCTCGAGCTCAACTCCATTTTTGCTCTCTCCTTCCTCTTGTGAGCTCTAATCCATCCCCATTTTTCTCCATCATTTGTCAAGATTGTTGGTACCCATCGGTTCTACGGTTAGCATCAACATTCCCTCTTCCGGCATTGCAAGTTTTGCTCGTTTTCTTGCTCATTTCATTTTTTTGTGCTAGCTAGGTGTTTGATGAAATGCCTAAGCTAGAGAGAGTTCATCATTTGTTATGTATACATATGCAATTTGATCTCAAATTTAATTATGATTTGTGGTTTTTTTTGTGTCGCGCGCCTTGTCCCCTTCCTCACCGCCGTCGATCGCCCCGTCACCGACACAACCTTGGTGAGCCTATTGTTTTTATTTACCAAAACAAATTTTGATTTGTATGATTTACATATTTACTTGTATATAATTTTCTTATTGTGTAAGTTCTTTTTATATATATAGCGCCATGGTTTTGATATCCGTCCCCGTTGGCCCTCGTCCAGTCTATGATTCGGATGTGGTATATTATCTTTTATAACTACATATTTTAATTTCCTGATTATATGACTATTAATTACGCCGATCAACTTGACATAGATATTTTTATCTAGGAGGTAGTGGAACCAGAAATGCCAATCGACCCTATTGTTGAGAAGTTACACTTAGTTAAACAAGAAAATGTTGGCTTTAAAGAAAGATTGAAAAAAACTGAAGAAAGGTTGGAAAAAACCGAAAGAGAGAAGATGACCTTGGAAAAGGTTCTTGCCGGTGTCGTCGATGGTCACAAGAGCGAGATGGACACAATGCTCCTGAAGATTAGAAAGATTAGAAAATATGCAATTAGTAAAGAGGCTTGGTATCATTATGCCGTCGGGTCAATTGTTACCTTTGTTGCGATTTTGATCGCATTTGTTGTTGTTTTTAAATGCATTAATTAGAGAGAGTTTTTATGGATGGTTTCAGTGTGTATTTTTATGAGAACTATATATGTATGGTCACTACGCTACTTTGGTTTTAACGTGTGATGAACTTTGTGTATTAATTAATTAATTTAGTCATGATGATTTAGCATAATGGTTGTTGATAAATTTATATAATGCAGATGAATCGACAATGGATGTATAGTGATCGACATCGTCCCGAATTCCTTAATGGCATGCATAGTTTTCTCAATGTGGCTGAGAAAAACAGGCAGAATGGATTTATTTTTTGTCGATGTAAAAAATGCCAGAATAAGAGGAATTTCCCTAACTCAAGAACCATACACAGCCACCTGTTGCAAGAAGGCTTCATGCCCAGTTATTTTTGTTGGACCAAGCACGGAGAAAGAGGGGTTGTAATGGAAGACAATGAAGAAGAAGAGGATAATGATAATTATCCTATGTTCGGTGAACACGGTGATACTGAAATGGGGGAAGACGAGCCTGAACTTGAGGACATTGCTGATGAGTCTGATGATGATATTCGTCAGGTCATTCGTGAAGAACAGATAAACTGCGCAAGTGAAAACGAGAGGTCGAAGTTGGAGCGCATGTTCGAAGACCACAAAAAACATTTGTACCCAAATTGCGAAGATGGCCAGAAAAAGATGGGCACCACCCTGGAAATTGCTGCAATGGAAGGCAGAGAATGGAGTATCTGACAAGTGATTTTAAAAGCTGCTGAAAATAATGAAGAAGATGCTTCCAAGAGATAACATGCTGCCCTACAGTACATACGAAGCAAAGAAGATTGTCTACCCTCTAGGATTGGAAGTGCATAAGATACATGCATGCATCAATGACTGCATCCTCTACCGCGGTCAGCACGAGAATTGAAATGCCTACCCGGTATGCGGTGCATTTCGGTATAAGATCAGGCGAGATGACCCTGGTGATGTTGAGGGTGACGATCGCCCCAGGAAGAGGGTTCCTGCCAAGGTGATGTGGCATGCTCCTATAATACCACAGTTGAAACGTTTGTTCCGAAACAAGGAGCATGCCAAGTTGCTGCGATGGCACAAAGAAGACCGTATGGAAGACGATATGCTAAGACACCCCGCTGATGGGTCGCAGTGGAGAAACATCGACGATAAGTACGAGGACTTTGCACGTGACGCAAGAAACTTAAGGTTTGGTCTAAGTACAGATGGCCTGAATCCATTTGGGGAGCAGAGTAGCAGTCATAGCACCTGGCCCGTGACTCTATGTATCTATAACCTTCCTCCTTGGTTATGCATGAAGCGTAAGTTCATTATGATGCTAGTGCTTATACCAGGCCCGTCGCAACCTGGCAACAACATTGATGTGTACCTGAGGCCACTGGTTGATGAACTTTTAGAGTTGTGGGCTGACGAAGGTGTACGTGTGTGGGACGAGTACAAACAAGAGGATTTTGACCTACGAGGGTTGCTGTTCGTAACCATCAATGATTTGTCCGCTCTTAGTAACATCTCAGGACAGTCAAACAAGGGATACAGCGCATGCACACACTGTTTAGGCGAGACTGAAAGTATACATATAGGCAAGAATGTGTACCCGGGTCATCGTCGATTTCTTCCAGACAGGCATCCCGTAAGAAAGAAAGGAAAGCATTTCAAAGGCAAGGAAGATACACGGAGGAAGCCAACCCTCCCTAAAGGTACTGATATATATGACATGGTCAAAGATATAAAAGTAATCTTTGGTAAGGGTCCTGGCGCACAATCTGTTCCGAATGACGCCGACAACCACGTAGCCATGTGGAAGAAGAAATCTATATTCTGGGAACTACCCTATTGGAAATTCCTAGAGGTTCGCTCTGCGATCGACGTGATGCACGTGACAAAAAATATTTGCGTGAACCTGCTAAACTTATTGGGCGTGCAGGGGAAGAAGTCGAGAGATACACCAAAACCACGGGTGCACCACCAACGTATGCACGAACGAGACGACCTGATGAATCCATAGAATTTCAAAGGTCCTGCCAGCTACGCTCTTACCAAGGAAGATAAGGAGATCTTTTTCCAAGTCCTGAGCAGTATCAAGGCCCCGTCTAGCTACTCGTCGAACATAAAAGGAAACTAAACCTGGAAGAGAAAAAGTTCCAAAACCTAAAGTCTCATGACTGCCACGTGATCATGACTCAGTTACTTCCGATTTCATTGAGGGGGCTTCTGCCAGAAAACGTGCGAGTACCCATTGTGAAGCTATGTGCATTCCTCAACGCAATTTCTCAGAAGGCAATCGATCCAGCAACTCTACCAAGTTTACAGAAGGACGTGGTCCAATATCTTGTCGGCTTCGAGTTGGTGTTCCCACCAACCTTCTTCAATATTATGACGCACCTCATAGTTCACCTAGTCCAAGAGATTTCCGTTCTCGGTCCTGTATTCTTACACAAAATGTTCCCCTTTGAGAGGTTCATGGGAGTCTTGAAGAATTATGTTAAAAACCGTGCTAGGACAGAAGGAAGCATGGTCAAGGGCTATGGAACAGAGGAGGTCATTGAGTTTTGTGTTGACTTTATTCCTGACCTGAACCCGATCGGTGTTCCTCAGTCGCGCCATGAGGGGAGACTGCATGGAAAAAGCACGCTAGGAAAGAAATCAACAACATGTATGGACGAGCAATCTTTCACTCAAGCACACTACACAGTTCTAGTTAATTCCAGCTTGGCGGCTCCATATATCCAGGAACACAAGGATATTTTACGCTCGGAATACCCGGAGCAACCTGAAGATTTCATTGCTAAAAAACACGCGAAGACTTTCGGCGGTTAGTTGCAAAGACGTCTCATTAATGACAACATTGTTGAAGATGAGCTATACTTGTTGGCCAAGCAACCATCTTCGACTGTATTGACCTTTAAAGGGTACGAGATAAATGGTAACATATTTTACACGGCAGACCAAGATAAAAAGAGCACCAACCAAAACAGTGGCTTCCGGTTTGATGCAAAAGATGACAACGGGCAAAGGGTCACATACTATGATTACATAGAGAAGATATGGGAACTTGACTATGGACCTTCCTTTAAGGTCCCTTTGTTCTGGTGCAAATGGTTCAACCTGTCAGGCGTGAAGGTAGACCCGAAGTACGGAATGACAACAATGGATCAGAAGAATCTTGGGTACGACAATGATCAATTCGTCCTAGCCAATGATGTGGCTCAGGTTTTTTATGTGAAGGACATGTCTAGCAGACCGAGAAAAAGAAAAGATAAGGAAGCGAATACATCAGAAGATGAGCCAAGGCGCCACATAGTTCTTTCAGGGAAAAGAAACATCGTGTGAGTCGAGGGCAAGACAGACATGTCAGAAGATTACAATAAATTTGATGAAATTCCTCCCTTCAAAGTCAAAGATGATCCAAGCATTCAGTTAAATGATGAAGATGTTCCATGGTTATGGCGCAATCAGAAGAAAGGCAAGAAGAAAAATAGAAACGGACCATCCCTTTAGTCCCGGTTGGGGACACCAACCGGGACTAAATGGGTTAGGGTTTCATTTGGACCAATCAGATAAAATCACACGGATCGTGTGTTTCTTTCAAGCGCTTGTGAGTCGTTGGATGCGGGGTGTGTTTCTTTCGAGCTGTTGTGAGCCGTTCGATCAGGGCTACGGTGTGTTTCTTTCGAGTTGTTGTGAGCCGTTGGATGAGGGTGTTTCTTAACCGTTGGATCAAAACCCTAGCTCAACACTTTGTGAGCCAGAGGACCCTATATATAGCCCACCTTCATACACCGGTCAGTTCATCGAGCAAATACAAAACATCCAGATTCGCCATCATACGTCCTGTCGTGCATTTGGTATGCATATATGCACCCAACAGACACGGTGGGGCTGTATGATGGCGATACCGTTTGTTTTGTTCTACACCCCCTTTAAGGTTTGATACATCATATATTCAGTTCATCGAGCAAATACAAAATATCCGGATTCGCCATCATACGTCATGCCGTGCATTTGGTATGCATATATGCACCCAGTAGCCACGGTAGGGTTGTACGATGGCGATACCGATTGTTTTGTTCTACACCCCCCTTTAAGGTTTGATACATCATATATTCAGTTCATCGAGGAAATACAAAACATCCGGATTCGCCATCATACGCCCTGCCGTGCATTTGGTATGCATATATGCACCCAGTAGCCACGGTAGGGCTATATGATGGCGACACCGATTGTTTTGTTCTACAGCCCCCCCTTTAAGGTTTGATACATCATATATTCAGTTCATCGAGCAAATACAAAACATCCGGATTCGCCATCATACGTCCTGCCGTGCATTTGGTATGCATATATGCACCCAGTAGCCACGGTAGGGCTGTATGATGGCGATACCGTTTGTTCTGTTCTACACCCCCCCCTTTAAGGTTTGCCCCAAAACACATCAGAGATAATATAATTCACATGATCCATTCAACAAAGTTTGGTACAATAAATTATTACAGATCAATTCTTCCCTTGTGTCCCCGCTTTCTTACGATTTGGCCGTATCCATGGAGCATCCTCATCATTTAACTTAACGCTTTATTGTTTTAAATGACATTTAGACAATTTGTACACAAAACATGAGAAAATATAAATATGTTGTTATAATATTTGATTTTACAATTTTTTAAGTCTACTTTGATTTTATAAATAAATGTAACAGAAAACAGAAAAGGGAAACAAAAAAGAAAAATAAAAGAAGAAAAATAAAAGAAGAAACAGGAAAAAAAAGGAAACAAAAAAATATCTTTATATTTTCAAATTAGTTTGATAAATATCTTATTTTTTTATTTTTTTATTGTTTTAAATGACATTTAGACAATTTTGACACAAAATATGAGAAAATATAAATATGTTGTTATAATATTTGATTTTACAATTTTTTGAGTCTACTTTGATTTTATAAATAAATGTAAAAGAAAACAGAAAAGGGAAAAAAAAAAGAAAAAAAAATGAAGAAACAGGAAAAAGAAAATTGAAACAAAAAAAATTCTTTATATTTTCAAATTAGTTTGATAAAACCTTGTTTTTTATTTATTTTTATTGTTTTAAAAGACATTTAGACAATTTTTACACAAAATATGAGAAAATATAAATATGTTTTTATAAATATTTGATTTTACAATTTTTTGAGTCTACTTTGATTTTATAAATAAATGTAAAAGAAAATAGAAAAGGGAAACAAAAAAGAAAAATAAAAGAAGAAACAGGAAAAAGAAAAAGGAAACAGAAAGAGAACAAAAAAGAAAAAGTGGCCCTTGTACAGGCCTTTAGTACCGGTTTGTGTTTATTTGATTTCTTTTTCACAAAACTATCACAATGGCCACCATGACTATTCATCAAAAGACATCAAACTTTCTAACATTATCGATGTTTCTATGATATGGAAATATTTGAATTCCTCTCATTTTTCTAATCGACTAAGACATTTTATTTGTTAAACTGTGATTTACAGATTTAAAGATATGACTTATTCCATATTAAATAATTTATTAAAAAAATAAAGTAAGTTCTACCATTGTACTGTTGTTTATTAAAAAAGAATTATATAATCATTGTTATTTATTCAAATAATTTATTAAAATTTAAACATTTTTTTAACATTGATGCCCCGCGGGTTAATATGATTGATATGATAATAATATCAGTAAGTTCTAACATCTCATCTGAAAGCTAGTTTGGAAGGAACTCAAAAGTTAAGCGTGATTGGGGTGAAGCAATTTAAGGATGGTGGCCGCATGAAAAGTTTGACTAAGGTAAATACATTGACCAGATTAATTGGAAAAAAAAGATGAACTTCCTCTGAAAATATTATGCTGACGGCATTGCCGTCGGCGTAGTGAGAGCTAGGCTGACGGCTTTTAGTACACATACGGTAATTTGGCCTATGCCGACGCCGTATGCCGAAGGCAGCCGTCGCCATAGCCCTATGCCGAAGGCATTCTAGTCTATGCCGGCGGCTTTTGGCCGTCGGCTTATCGACGTGTTCTTGTAGTGTACTGTTTAAGTCTAGCAATCATGTAAAACGTGTGAACAAAACCTAAGGAAAGAAACATGGGAAAACACTAGGAAGTAAATATAAAAGGCTCCCTAATGATGATGTTTGTCGCATCTTCTTAATCGACAAGCTGTGCAAAGACTTGAGCCACGAACCGGCCCACTGCAGCGCACGACCCTAGTTTGAGCCATGCACCCTGATCTCTTCTGCCGCTCTCTTGTATACATTATTTGAACTTTTTTGGGGAGTTGTATACAATATTTGTATATTCGTGTGTGGTTTGCGTCCCCTTTGGCATTTGCATGCTGTGACCAATGGACGGGCCCATTTAATAACATTACAAAGCATATGAAAGAGCCCAACTTAGGCCCATTAGGTGACAGTGAAAATGTGCTCTAAGGGAAGAATATAAAAAGCTATTTAGATTGAAGGAATTTCATAATAATTTTGGAGGATTTCAATCCATATGATATTTTCATATGAAATGCCTTTGGATCATATTATGGAGCCTGCCAAATTCCTAAGCAATCAATTCCTATGCCCCCATACTTCATAGGAATCTCAACATGAGCTCAAACCTTATTTTATTTTTTATTTGCAAAGTCCTGTTTATGCAAAAGTTCATTTGTTTGTTTATGCCAAAAGCGTATGTGCAAATTCCTCAGCAGTCAATTCCTATGCTCACACTCTATCTCTCTACTCTCTCTCTCCTTATTTATGCAAAGTTCATTTGTTTGTTTACTGTGCACTATCCAAAGTCCAAAGACATCTGTTACGCAATTCCATTGTTTTTGAAATCCCATAGAAACTGATGTGCATGTTCAAATCTTTCTTTTTTTCTATTCCTATGTTTCAAAAATCTTGCAATCCAAGAAGGACCGATCGAAACACTTGTGAAAAAAGAGAGCAATATAAATATTCCCTGTGTTTATAGATAATTGACGTGGTTTAAGTTCAATAACAGAGGGACTACCATACCGTTACAGAATAGTTGTTGTGGTACAAGGCATAGACAGCTGTCCAAAATAATAGTTAGCAAGGCGGCTGGAACAAGGAGGCAATGGTATCCTACCTAAAGGAACGCGGTAACACCACGCGGTGAAAATGGGTTAGGTTTGAGAGATATCAAGAAAACATGAGAAAATCCTTATGGCACGAGTAAAGATGTGAATTTGTAGTGGCTTACAAATGTATAGACAAAACTGAGACACCTGTTTAACAATAGAAGGTCCGGAAAAGGCATTGTCGAAACGAAAAAAATGTGACAAACGTCTCACTGACCGTCGAGATGGATGAGATCGACCTATGAACCAACACCGCATACATTGTAAACACTCAGCGACTCCTTGGTCTCAACATAGGAAAAGGTCCGGTCAATAGAAGACGGGAGGCGTGTGACTGACTCGCCTCGATCCATGTGTTTCTTTTGCATCACACCATCTTTGGATCTCATCTTGTGTCGATAAAAGACTTGACCCGACCATCCAATTGTTAGAAAGTAGTCTCCGTAAATGAAATGTGGCACCGCAACCTTCCGCCCGGCCGACCACGCACGCAGCTTGTTGGCTTCCAATAAGAATCGGCGGATCCAGCTCTTGCCCTCCAAGACCCACACCGTCATCCAGAAGTCGTCACCGATGGCAAGACCCAGACTACCATGCACCTTTGTCAGGCGGCAGGGCCTCGATGTGGCCGGTACCGGCAGAGGCTCAATGTGCGTTACGCGCTCGTGTGTGAGGTCGAAGGACACGATCTTCCGAGCATCCTCCGTGAGCCAGTAGAGCATGCCTTCGACATCGGCGAGGCTCTCGCCGATTCTGCACATTGCATCGGTTTCCACGCGCGCGTGCCGCCACAATGCCTCCCCCAGCGTGAACACGCTCAGTGTATTAGCCATCCAGGACACATGGTGGACGTGCACGACCTTGTACCGCCTCGTCCTTGGATGGTAGACGAAGCTGTACGCCCGGTGCCACGGCCACCAGCTACAGCTGTTGGGCTTCTGCTTCAGCGGCGGGAGACGTAGAACCTCACCGGTCGACGGATTGGCCACAGTGATAGCCCCGCCATACGTAAAGTTATCACAGAGGCAGACGAGGCCGTTGCAGGTTCCCACGATCCTGTCTGCCGTCTTCTGCTGCTGCCACAGATCTTTTGGGCTCCCCCAAGTAAGAAGGTCGACGACGTACGCCTGACCCTCGCTGGTGACGGTGATGATCTTGGTGCGTCTCTGCATGTCCGTCGCCGTGCGCTTGTCGATGAGTTTCCGCCAGCGTCGGCAAACGAGGCGGAGGCGGCGCCGAGCGTTGGGCGGAAGCCGCACCAGGATCTCGACGAGGGCGTCCGTGGATAAATTGAAGCTGCTGCCGTTGCTCGTGTCCATCGGTACGGTTAAAGGCGACGGCGTCGTGGGATGTCGATGGGCACGATGCGTAGCCGGCGAGCGGTGGATTGCCCAGGTTGAGTCTCGATGGGTATCGCCGCCGTTTTGTTATAAGTACGTTTGTACGTGCCCCGTCTAGAGTTTGGCTCCGCTTTGGATTTGCTGAGACTCAATTACTGGACGGGCCAATTTTAATCGCATAGCAACAGGCCCAACTTAGACCCGTTAGCTGAGCACGCTACCACGCAAAAAATGAGCGCCACCTAAGAGAAGATTATATTTCCCTCAAAAAAAAAAAACCTAAGAGAAGATTATATAATTCTCGAAACAAAAAAAACAGAAGATTATATATTTCCACACTACTTAATCTCGCCCCTGTGACGGAATGACGACGTGAACGCACCTCCCAGCTGTCTGATGCGACGCGATTGGTGACTCCACGTGGGCTTCAATATAGAGCTGTCGTCGCGTGGGCAGAGCTCCAAATGGCGTGCCGTGCTGTGTGTCGAGTGGAGGTGTCGGTCCGTTATAGGTCTACAAGAAATATGCTATCTTGCAACGCTCAATATTGATCACTAAAAATGTCGGGTTCTTTCTTCCCTGGCCTCATTGCGACCAAAGACTGTTGGTCAAAAGATAGGGGTCAAGTACTGCACAATGCGACCTTCTTTGGGCATTTGTCGTGGACTTCCGCGACCAAAATTAAAGGACGCGGATTTTGCAATCAGTTTATTTGGTCGCTCGCAACTTAGAAATACCATATCAGATTCGACGTGGCAAACCCGATGTGGCAAAATTGTGATCAAACTAAATGGTCGGTGGATTAGAATTGGCCCAATCCATTCAGCCATCTATATGGGCCTAGCCCAATAATTTAGCCCATTTATGTTTTCTGTTTTTCCTATCAATTTTGGACAGCTGCATGGGCCTAGCCCAATGATTTGGCCTTTTTTTATTTTATAGGATGTGGCATTTCACGGTCAATTTTTTGGGCCTTGGTTCCTTGACTGTCCAATTCATGTTTGGGCCTTAGGCTTTAAACAGTCGTTTGGAAATTTTAATCAGGGTCCAACTAAATTTGGGACGTGGCCCTTTCAAAGTCCAATAGAATTTGGGCCAATGCCTCTTTCAATAGTATCTTTACATTCAAATTTGAATTCACATTCAAAATCGTATTTAAATACAAATTCAAATTCAAACTCGAAATTAAGTCAGCACAAATTCATTTTTAACTTATTAACAGCACATTGTATAACGATTGCAAATCAGGTTTATGATTAGAAGGACGTGTCCGTTTATGCAACTAATCATAACTCCAAAGGGTAGGTCAACAAGCCAATCGCATCTCATGTGAGTCTCGTTCATCATTCGATGTATGTGCTCCGACCTCATGACTTTCATGCCTAAACGTCAACATAACCAACTATTGTATCTTCTTGCATGGTATTTGATCTTTGTATCCAAGTGATAAATCCATACCGGCCTCTAAGGTCCTAAGAACATGCTGATGCGTCATAAATGTATCCATATATTCTCATGTTCCATGTTATTTCTATACTGTATGCTACATGTTTCCTATACAATTTATGCCTTTTTTATCGATTTTCTGAGATTATGCTATTGACAAGATGCCACAAAGCCGGTTCATGTTTTCTGCTGTTTTTGATTTCAGAAAATTTGTTCTGAATAATTCTCGTATTTTGACAAAACAAAAGCCAAAAGTATAAGAAAATTGTGGCGCACACGGACTCCCGAGGGGACCGGAGGGGTCCTCAGGGGCCCAACACTATAGGGCACCCCCCCCTCTGGCCATGCCCAGGGGTGGTGCGGGACCCTGACCACCCATCGACTTTGTCCTCTCGCCTATTTATACCTCTTTACGGGTTAACCCTAGATACCCAAGCCTTGTCCACGAAAAACATCCGCAGCCGCTGTCATCGTCAACCCTAGTTCGGAAGGGTTCTACAGCTCTCCCCGGCACCCTGCCGGGAGGGGAATTTGTCACCGGAGGAATCTACACCACCATGCCGGCCTCGGGAATAATGTGTGAGTAGTTCATCCTTGGATTACGGGTCCAGAGCAGTAGTTAGATGGTTGTTCTCTCCTCTTTATGTCTCATGTTTAGATCTTGTGAGCTGTCTAACATGATCAAGATCATATTATTGTAATCCTACATGTTGTGTTTGCTGGGATCGGATGAATATTCAATGCTATGTCCAATGATTATCAATCTATGTTTTATTCATGTGTATGTTATTTATGATCTTGCATGCTCTCCTTTACTAGTAGATTGTCTTGCCAAGTAGATGCTTGTAACTCGAAGAGGGAGTATTGATACGTCGAAAACGTATCTTCTTTTCCGAACACTTTTCTTATTGTTTTCCTCTAAACTTGTGTGTTTTGGATACCACTAACACAGACTAACACTGTTTTCACCAGAATAACCTTGGTGTCTCGTTTTTATGCAAAAAAAATCAACTTTTGGGAAATTGCCCAGAAAAGACCCCATTGGCCCTAAAACACCAGAAGACCCTGGGATCTAGAAGGAGGCCCGGAGAGGGGCTAGGAAAGGGCCAAGCCACTCCCCGGCGCCCTCCTTAGGCCGCGCCACCTGGTGGTATGGGCCACCCAGACACCCATTCGGGCTCCCCTTTCGAGTACATATTGACTTCAACCCTAAAACGCGATGGGGTTCAACATATTCTGCAGAAACACAACAGAGCGCTGCCGCCACCCCGAAACTCAATTCTGGGATCAGAAGTTCCTGTTCTGGCACCCTGCCGGGACGGGGATTCGAAGGGGATCAACGCCATCGACACCGCCACTCCTTCTCCATCAACCATCCATGTTTCCCCCGTCCATGAGTAAGTAAACCCCGATGTATATTGAGAGGGATGGAAGGGATTGGATGAGATTGATCATGTAATAATGCCAGATTGATTAGAGCATAGTGCCTAGTATACATTGTTAGTGTTTTCTACCGTTGTTGCAACTTGTTATCCTTAATGCTTGTCACTAGGGCCCGAGTGCCATGATTCCAGATCTGAACATGTTATTGTTTCATGAGTATAATTATGTTTCTTGATCATACCTACAAGTTGTTTACACACATTGTTGTCCGGAACCCGAGGCCCCAAAGTGACAGAAATTGGGACAACCAGAGGTGATGGTTGTGATGTGAGGATCACATGTGTTCACGGAGTGTTAATGCTTTGCTCCGGTGCTTTATTAAAAGGAGCATCTTAATTACCTGTAGTTTCCCTAGAGGCCCCGCTGCCACGGGCTGGTAGGACAAAAGATGGTGTGCAAGTTTCTCATTGCGAGCACGTACGACTATATTGGAACACATGCCTATGGTTTGCCTACATGTTTGATACTTTATTATTATTATCTGCAATGCACACATTATTATTATTACATGACCCTTGTTATCCATGCAACGCCCGTTCATCTATTCCCTCTATGCCTACAGTACTCCCATCCTGCTGTTTTCCGCTATTGCTACCTTGTTACTATTTTACTACTGCTGTTATTTTATTTCTGCTGTTGCTATAAGACTGTCACTACTGATAAATTCTTGCGAGCAAGTCTACTTTCAGGCAGTTGTTAAGGCATATAAATATTCTTTGGCTCCCTTTGTGTCGAATCAATAAATTTGGGTTTCACTTCCCTCGGAGAATGTTGCGATCCCCTGTACTTGTGGGTCATCAAGACTATTTTCTCGCGCCGTGGCCGGGGAGCATAGTTTTATTTATTTGCTCACTTGATCGTGATATTGTTTGCTGCAAGCCATTCATCATGGGAAGGACTCCTGATGGAAAAGTTCCTATATTACCATCCATTACAAGGAGAGGTACAATTCTGAACACCTCTGTTGCTCTTGATTCACCGTCTGTTATGAGTAAGCTTCTTACTCCACTACATGCTACACACACTGTTACTTCTGCTGAGTCTGAGAATGCTTCTGATACTTTTGATGATGCTTCTATTGTGCTTGATGATACTGGTTCTCTAGGTACTTTCCTAGATGCTACTATTGCGAAATCTAAACAAATAAAAAATGCTTAAATTCCTGTTGAAATGATTGGTACACCTGTTAATTCAACTGAGTATATTGATGATCTTGATGAAACCTATATTGAACTTAATGATGATTTTATTGAAGAATCTCGTGCTACTACTGGTGCAAGTTCTCTTAAGAGTCTCCTTGCAAGACATATTGTGAAATATAAATCATCTCTTGATGTTAAGTTTTCCACCTCTTCTATACACATTATAGACAAGGATTATGATTTATCTTTAGATTTATCTTATATATCCATTGTTGAGAAAGAACCCTTTTGTGGACTTGAAAATATAAGTCCTATGGAACACATAAATGAGCTTTCATCTATGAGTAGTTTATTTTATGATGATACTAAGATGCGTACTTACTTTATTACCAAGATTTTTCCCTTTTCATTAAAAGATGAAGCTAAACTTGGTTTAACAATCTTCCACCTGGATCTATTACTTGTCCTAAGGGTTTGGTTAATGATTTCTTTCAAAAAATATTTCCCTGCTAGTTCTCAACATGCTGTTGTGCAAGAAATCTTTAACTTTGAGCAAGTTAAAGGAGAAATTTTACCTAAATCATGGAAAAGATTTTGTTCTTTGATAAGATCTTGCCCTGCTATGCACTACCTAAAAATGAGCTCCTTGATATATTTTATAATGGACTAACTGTTGAATCTAGGACATACCTGGATAGTTCTGTTGGTTGTGTTTTCAGGAAAAGAACTCCAGAAGAAGCTGAGGAATTAATGGCTAAAATAGCCAAAAATAACGATGATTGAAATATACATGAACCTACACCTACACCAGAACCGACACCAATGCCAACACCCAAGAAGAGAGGGATGATTGAATTAAATGATGAAGTGATGAAGGAAGCCAAGAAATATCTTAAAGAGAGTGGTATTAAATTTAAAGACGTGAAGAATTTACCTCCTATACAAGAATTATGTAAGCCTATTCTTCATCCATCAACTGTTGAGGTACACTCTCTCCAATACTTTGATAATAGAGATATTCCTTACTCTAAACCACCTGATCAATTCTTATGTTTTTAAGCAAGATAATTTTAATATAAGAGTGCAAAATCACACTATGGAAAACTCTAGAACTATTGATAATTTGCATGGTATTACTGAGAGAGCCTCTACTGATGTTAAAATACTTGTTAAACATTTTCAAATGGTTCAAACTCAAATTGATAAACTCACTAAAGTGCAAAAATACATGCTAGCTAATACTTCTAAAGATAAACATGTTTGTGAAATAATTACTAGAAGTGGTGTTTCTACTCAGGACCCCTTGTATCCTGAAGGACATCCTAAAATAATTGAACAAGATTCTCAACAACCTAAAAACATTAGTTCTCCTTCTAAGAAAAAGAAGAAGAGACATAATAATGTTGTAGAATTTTCTGAACCTGCTAAAGATCCTAATAGTGTATCTATTTCTGATGCTGAAACTGAAAGTGGTAATGATAAAAGTGATGCTTCTGATAAACAAGAAACTGTAGCTGAACCTGAAAAGCAAACTAAAACTGTGAAGTATACTAAGGAGGATTTCATTTCCAATAAACATGGTAATGAAAGAGAGCCTTGTGTACAAAAAGAAATGCCTTTTCCTACTAAGACCCACAAATCTAAGGAAGAAGAATATTATAATAAATTATGTGAGTGGATGAAACCTTTGTTCTTGCAAATTCCTTTGACTGATGCTATTAAGTTGCCTCCTTATTCTAAATATATGAAAAATATTGTCTCAAACAAAAGGAAAATTCCTAATGAGTAAATTTTAACTATGCTTGCTAATTACTCTTTTAATGGTAAGGTTCCAAAGAAGCTTGGAGACCCTGGTATTCCAACTATTTCTTGTTCATTTAAAAAAATTATGTTAGAACTGCTTTATGTGATCTGGGAAATGGAGTTTGTGTTATACCTTTTTCTCTTTATAAGAGACTCTCTCTTGAAAAAATTGATACACATTGATATATCTTTGGAAATGGCTGATAATCTACTGCTATTCCTTTTGGTATATGTGAGAATATCCCTGGGCAAGTTGCCTCTAATTTTTTGATATTAACTTACTTTGTTGTGTTGTAAATGTCTGAAGATGATAATATGTCTATTATTCTTGGACGACCTTTTCTTAACACTGCAGGGGCTGTTATTGATTGCAATCAAGGAAAAGTAACTTTTAATGATAATGATAAAGACCATACTGTTTATTTTCCCAAGAAGATTGATAGAAGATATGGTCTAAATTCAATTGAAAATATTAAGACCATCAAAATTGGAGAATTTTATTGTCCCATTCCCACACCACCAATACAATATGAAATTATTATTGTCGTGGTGGTATCACGGCAGATGCCATAGGATGGCTAATTGTTTGGGGTCGATGGACGCTGGAGGTGCTCGGGGAGGGATCACACGGCGAGTAGCCGCGTGTAGGATGAATCTAACACTGCAAACACCAAGATCTTACCCAGGTTCAGGGACCTCGTGTGGAGCTAACACCCCTACTCCTGCCTCTCTCTTTATATGTGTGTTACCGAGTAGCCACAATACAATTAGGCCTTCAGCCGTGTAGCCACTCTTCTCTCTAGCTCTCTCTGTGTGAAGCAAATGCTAAGTGTTGCGATGATGCGAGCCAAGTGAACCGACGAGTGAGTCGAACCTCTCACAGGAGGAAGCAGGGCACCTTATATACTGGTGCCCTGCCGAATAGAAAACAACTATAAGGTACGACTTGACGTGACAGGAGCACTGCAGAACAGAGCACGCCTCCGGCTTCTCGCTGAGGCGGGTGCGGGAAGTCGTCGTGCGCCGTTCTGGGATGGGACCTGTCCACCTTGTCAGTGAGATAGGGTAGGCCCCTAGCCCTGTCTTGTCCCCTCTGTCAGTGACAGGACTTGACAGGCGCCTACCGTACTGTAGCCACGCCGTAGCGCGGATAATCATGCGCTCCGTAAGTTGAACCGCACGCCGTACGGACGCAGGATACGCGGGATCCGTTGTCAGAACGGCTCCATTGACTTCTGGCCCGAGTAGGAATCCACTCCCTCTACTCGGACCACTTCCTCTACTGTGACGAACACAACTTCCTTGATTCTTCCTTCTGGCCATTGGTGTGTACGGTCGGATAGCAGTCAACCGGGTAGCAAGTATCGGGTAGCCAGCTACTCAGCCAAACCTCTCCTTTGACCTTGCCTTTAGCACTTGCCTTACCCTTACTCGGGGGTAACCCCCCGACATTAGTCCCCGAAGCTGGTAGAGTCCTGCGAACTTGTTCACTCGGCCCTGCCAGCTTAAAAACAAATCATGTCTTCGTACTGTAAGATGCCGAGTTGCACCTCCGAGTAGCTTTTAACTCTTGCTTGAATCTCTTCTCCTCCGAGTAGCACTGCCTTTCTTCTCTGATGCCGTGTAAAAAGACTTAGAGAAATCTCGAACTCACTCCCGCTGAATCAGACCAAATCCATCTCTTCTTGTCGCTACAGGGCACGTGTCACACCCCCGTACCCCCGATGCCTCGGTGCCTGGGATACAGCAGGCCACGCGCCCATAACTGCGACCAGGGCCCACTAGCCTGTTAAGTCACTTCAACTGCACTCAAGAGCCCACGATCTCGACGTGGGATTAATTGCGCCCGTTACGCGCGCGGTATGCGCTGTGTGCGTTTCTAACGGTTGCGCTACCCATGCCGCACGATCTCCGTGCACGATCAATCCGCGAATAACTCACCGGTAACTGCAATTCGAGGGAGCGGGATAAATACCCCCTCGCCGCTCCCTTCTTCTCTTTCCTGCTCTATTCCACCTCCTGCCCCTTCGTCTCTCCGCCGCCGCCGAGCGCTCCGCCACCGCAACCGCTTGCCGCGCCGCAGCTCCCCGCGCCACCGGAGAGACAAAGAGAGATCCAGATTCCGATTCGCCTCTTCCACCAGTGCCTCCGCTTCTCAGATTCGCATCTCCGCCGCCATGGCTGCACACGGAGATGACGATGCCGCCGCCCGCGCCGGCTGGGAAGGCTCCGAGGTCACGGCAGAAGACTGCCAGTGGCTGGTGAACACACGCCGCGTGCCTCCCGGCGTGGTGTGCCGCCATCCAGGTAACGAGGTCGTCCCTAAGCCCGAAAAGGATGAATATGTAGTTTTTCTTGCGCACTTCAAGTGCGGCTTCGGCCTTCTGATTTCCGAGTTCTTTCCCAAGTTCCTTGAGCATTTCGGCCTCCAGCCACATCACCTCCCACCAAATTCTCTCATCATGCTCTCCACCCACGAAGTGGTGTGTGAAGCTTTTCTTGGCGTGTACCCAACAATCCACACATGGGCACACTACTTCTTCCTCCGCAAACAAAGCATCCCCAATCCGGGTAAAACAGACAACGTCCGCACCATGACCCATACAGGCTGCGCCATGATGCTGCAGCGCTCCACTGGCAGCCACCCGAGAGCCAAGGGCCTCGAATCTGTGCGCAAGTGGCAGCGTAGCTTCCTCTATGTGAAGAACGTGGCCACAGAAGACGGGAAGCCAATCGAGGACCGGATAGGCCTTCCCAAGTTCAAGAACGCTCTGCCCACTCAGCAAAACTGGGGCTATCACCCGAGGAACACCATCGAGGACGTTGTCCAGGTTGAGAAACGTCTGGGCGAGTTGCGGGAGCAGGGATTCCGCCGAGATGATCCAATCGCGTGCTGGATCTCACGTCGAGTACTCCCCCTCCAGCGCCGCTCGCACAAGATGTGCTACATGGGAGGATCCCGTGACTGCACAAGGACCACCACCTTGGAGCTCACCAAGGAGGATGTGGCTATCTGGGCGAGGTCCATCATGCAGACTACGCTCTCCGACGACTGGCTGTATGGCTTCGAGCCGTACAGCCGCACCAAGCACATTGAACAGGTTAGCCCTCTGCACTGTGCTTTTGCACTTTGATACCGAGTAGAATGCCATGAACACCTAGTTTGGCTTTATATGCTTTGTGTCTGCATGCCATGCTGAGTAGAAATTCTTAGCCGAATATGCTTTGTGTTTGCATGTTATCCCGAGTAGAGTTCCTTAGCTCTATATGCTTTGTGTTTGCATGTCTATCTGAGTAGATCTCAATCACTGTGCTGTTTTGCTTGTCTTCTCAGCATATTGATCGGCAGAGAAGAGAAGATGCTGCGGTCTTCGAGAGCAACTGGCATGAAGACAGACAGTAGGACGACGAGAAGCCCTACGACACGCAGGACACCCTCTGCATCCCGCATGCCACACAGCCTGGTAAGCATCAATTTGACGCATCTATCCGGGACTGGTCCGAGGATGACGAAGGTGACTAAGTTCGCCTATCTGCTTACTCGCAACTCAGTCTAACTTCCTTCTCTGTTTCTAAATCTTCTCTTTCTTCTTCTACTCTGCAGAGGATCCCGAGCACGAGGACGACGAGGAGGCCTTGGAGGTCAACCCTCTGTCCGTGGCTGCTCACAGCACTCGGAAGAGGGCTGGCAGCGGTGCCCAAGAACCTGCTTCCAAGAAGCCCAAGAAAACGAAGAAGCTCACCACTGCTAGGAGACAACCTCCCACCGTTAAGGGGTAAGTTACTTCACCCGAGTACCAGTTTGCTGCTGCTTCTCGCTACGCTTTTCCCCTTCTCCTTTTCTGAACTCTTTTTCTCTTCCATCGATCCTCTAGATGCTGATGCGGTCGCGGCCCCTACTCGCACCAAGAGGAAATCCGTAGTGGACCTCGAGAAGCTCGTCGATCTCTCCGACGAGGATGATGAACCAGCACCGCAGGATAGGGCGCGTGCGCCCTCTCCTATGAAGCTAGAAGAAGAATACACGGGCGCTGGTGACCAAGATGCCGAGAATTTGGAGCAGCAGACCTACGCGTACCAGAGTGCGCAGGATGCTGCTCAGAATGAGACGCCTCCCCCTCCCCCAGCTACTTCAGATGGGGAGAATATTGAACAAGGATCCGAGAACCAAGACAGTGCCGCCCTTGAGCGGCAAGACGAGAACCCCGAGCAGCAGGAAGAACAAGCTGCAGCTCAAGATGACCCCGCGGCCAGGCCGCGGGTAGAAGAACCAGTGGATGCAAGATCTGATCCCGCTGCCGAGCAGCGGGTTGAGACGACCGTGGTGGAGCCTGTACTGCAGAGCCAAGCGCAGCCAGACGCTGCGCAGGGTAGCCGGCCCCTTGTGCCTCCTACCCAACAGGCTACTCCACCAACTGCACCAAGCCCTCCCCCGAAACAGAAGACAACCAAGACCGCATCTCAGCTGATGCCTCCTCCCGCTGCACGCCAAGTGCCTCCGCCCGCTTCTCGGGCAAACACCGGCAAGAAGACCGCCAAGCCCGAAGCTACAACTATTCGGAAGAATCCTCCGCGCAAGGTTACGCAGTACGAGGATCTGATGCCACCACCCAAGGCGCCAAAGAGCACGCAACTCACCATTGGTGCTGCTGCTGGATCTGCTGGCCCAGGCGAAGGGTAGAGTGCCGGAGGCGCTGCCCGCGCACAAGGCAGCTGTCCATCATACCTGCTGGAGTAGTCCCAGCAACACAACATCTCCTTGGCCAAGGGCGAGAAGCAGCTTTCCGCCTTGAAGGAAGGCCAGGCTAGGGCTGTGGACGCCAAGCTGAAAGCCAAGAAACCCCTTGAGTTCCACTCTCGCGTTGAAGGTGAGGACGAGATCGAATCAGAAGGGCTGACCGCTATCCTGGACCGGGTTGGCTTCGTGGACAAGATCTGGGAGAGCGATGCTCACGGCATCGAGAAGTGGAACGGCAGCACTCTAGCCGGCGCAGTGGACCACTACCGCGTTGATTGGAACAAGGCCGACATCGGCTATGTTCCAATGACCATCACCTCCGAAACCTGCACACTAGCCAGGAAGCTATTCTGCTTCCGCAAAGCCGCCGAGGACATTGAGCAAACATATGTTGTAAGTATCTGTTGCTCTTCTTGCTTTTCCGAGTTGCAGTTTTTCTTTTCTTCTTCTCTTCTTCTTGTTCTTGTTCCTTAGCCACTCCCCAGTCCCCGAGATTCGGGCCGAGTAGACGGGTACTCAACCGAGTTGCCGTCTTCTCGGGCCAAATCTTCAAAAAAATTCTAACTCCTTTTCTTCTCTTCCACAGAATAGCCTCCTGAAGAGAACTAATGTGTTCCGCCGGCTGCTCTGGAACCACAGCGTGGCCAAGAAGCGCATCGTGGCTCTTGAAGCCGAACGCAAAGATGCTGCTGCGATGGAGCATACGACACTGGACCGTGCTCTCCAAATCTCTGAAATTGAAAGTAAGCTTGTAGCTATTAGGTTTGTGCGTTTTGTGTTTACGCCCGTGTTTGCTTTTTGCTCTAACTCTGTTTATTCTGCAGGCAAATTCAATGAACTGAAGGAGCAACACGAGCACTGCCATGTCTTCACTGCCTCCGCCGAAAGCAAAATTAAGCAACTGGAAGGTGAGTTGCCATCTTCTTTGCTATTGTATCTTTTTCTTTACTTGGTTACTCTTCTAATAGTGATGTTCTTTTTCGCAGAAGAATACAAGAAATTCCGGGAGGAGCATCTCAACTGCTTGATGCCTGCCAAGGTGCAGCAGCAGCTGGCTACCCGAGACGCGGAGCTCCAGAAGGAACACGACACGGAGCGTGCCGAGTTTGAGCAGATGCAGGTCCAGCTCAAGTCTGCTCTCCAGGATGCCTTGGACCAAGTTGTCGCGAAGGAGGAAGTCAAGAAGACAGCTGCGTCCAGAGAAAAGACACTCGAGCAGGAGCTCAAGGTGGTGAAGAATCACAATGAGCAGCTCATGCTCCAGATCGCCAACGCGCGCAGCATCGAAGACAGGCACATTGCCGATGAGGAGGAATGGAAGATCAAGCTGGACGCGCTACTCGTTGACGTTCAAAGTGAGTCTACGCTTCTCCGCACTTGGCTGTTTCTCTTTTCTCTTCCGCTTGGCTTCCTTTCCTTCTCATCTTTTCTACATGGTTTCATCTCTTCTCTGCTTCCATTTCTAACTCTTGATGGTTTCTTTCTCAGATATCTTCCCTTATCTCCGTGCTGCTGGCGTGCCTGCACTGACCAAGGCAAGGGAACTCCGTGCTGCATCTGGTTTGCCCACTGACACCAAGTCTAGCATCGGTGACAATCTTGCAAACACCAAGTCGCAACTTCACCAACTCACAGGCTTGGGCACCACCATGGTGTCCACAGCCTACAAGCTGCATGACTTGTTCTGCCCTGATGAGGATGCGCCCAACACCTTCCGCGAGATCGCTGAGAAGCTGGACGGTGTGAAGGCCGAGTTGAAAAAATGGCGCGCTTCCGCAGCTCGGGCAGGTGTTGATGAGCTTCTCCACCTTATCTGCAGCTGGTATGAGAACCTTGACCTTGACAGGATCATCGAGATGCGCCAAGACTCCAAGTGGACCAAGGATCCTGACTGCACTGCTCGCCGGAAGGCAGCAGCAAACGAGGTAGCCTCCTACGCGGACACCGCCAACTACATCGAAGGCCTCCCTGAGCCATACACTGAGGTAGAAAGCGAGGATGACGAAGAAGATGAGGACACCGAGTCGGAGGACTTGAGTGTTTTCGAAGAAGATGCCGCCAAGGGAGGATCCGGAAGGGGAAGGGCAAGGTTGATGCAGGAACCGAGACGCCGGAAGCTAGCGCCCAGGAGGCCACCATCACCACCGAGATGGTGATCCAGCAGGCGGCTCCCGAGTTGGGATCGACTTCTGGTGCGGTTCCTGACGCCACGGTGCTACTCAGGACCCAGTCCACTTCATCCACCTCGGCCACCGACCCCATCTCGGTTGCCACTGCAACTTCTGAAGCTGCCAACGCCAACTCCGAGGCTGATGCTGCCAACGCCAGCTTGGACAACACCGCTACCTCCAACAGGTAAAATCCTGAAAAAACTTATTCTCTAGAACTTTTATCAGATCCCCGGGATGCCGGGTGCAGATGTATCAAACTATTAAGTCTTTGTTGCTACTCAGTTTTATCCCATTTGATGTTTGAAATTTCAGCAACTCTGGCTCAATGCCGGGTTGCGTTAATATGCAAGTCCCCGAGTTGCATTTTTTATCCGCTCTTCCTTTTTATCTCAGCTCTTACCTGCAACTTGTTGCTTTTTTGGTAGTCGAGTCACAAGAGTTCAAAGTTGGAGTTTCAAATACTTAGCCACTTAGAAAAATCATAGTAACGCTGCCCACCACTTAGCCGAAAAGAAAAAACAGTAAAAAACACTCTATTCGGTTGCCACACGCTTCCTTTCCTTTGCAATTTTTCATGTGTTCATTGACCCTTTGGCTTGTTCTCTGGCTTGCCATGAAGCCGGGTTGCGGACAGCAGCAGAGTCGCAGAGTGTCCAGTGAGTTTAAACACACTACTTTGTATGCTTTTGAAATTCTAAGTGGTTCAACCAAGAATAGAAGTTTAACTCGGATAAGAGAGTACATACACGGTTTTGCTCATGAATGAAAACGTCGGAGTAGAGCTACATTCCAGGGGCGCTTGGATTCCTCTCCAGCCCTATCCGGCCTGTTCTTCTGGGGTGGCTGTACGTGAACAAGATAGTACGTATCATTGTGCAAGGCCTTGCTCACGTTGAAAGGCCCTTCCCACGGAGGGGAAATCTTGTGCATCCCGGCCGTGCGTTGCACGAGCCTAAGCACCATGTCTCCTTCTCGGAAAACCCATGGGTTCACTTTCCGGCTATGATAACGCCTCAAGTTTTGCTGATACACAGCTGAACGTGACAGAGTTAGCTCTCTTGGTTCTTCTAGCAGGTCAACACCATTTTCTTGAGCTTCTCTAGCCTCTGCCTTAGTGTAGAGGGTTACTCGGGGCGAGTCATGCTCTAGGTCAGTGGGTAACGCGGCCTCAGCTCCATATACCAGGAAGAATGGCGTGTAGTCGGTTGACCGGTTAGGGGTAGTCCTTAGCCTCCACAACACCGCTGGCAACTCGTCTAGCCAACACCCAGGTGTTTTCAGCAGTGGCTAAATCAGCCTTGGCTTTATGCCGGATAGCACCATGCCATTTGCTCTTTCAACTTTCCCATTGGAAGGGGGATGCGCCATAGATGCAACATCTAGCCTGATCTGCTTCTCTCTGCAGAATCTCGCGAAAGCACCCTCAGCAAAATTTGTGCCATTGTCAGTGATGATGCTGTGCGGGTAGCCATATCTCAGGATTATATCCTTCAGGAAACTCACAGCTGTGGCTCCATCGCACTTCCGAATAGGCTTCACCTCAATCCACTTGGTGAACTTGTCAACCATGACCAGGATGTGAGTCATGTTGCCTCTAGCCGGCTTGAAAGGACCCACCATATCCAAGCACCAAACAACAAATGGCCAAGTAATGGGAATGGTCTTCAACTCGGAAGCTGGCATATGAATCTTACTTGCAAATCTCTCGCAGCCGTTGCACTTCCTCACGATATCTTCAGCTTGCTTCAAGGCAGTGAGCCAAAAGAATCCATGCCGAAAAGCCTTGTTGACCAGAGCCCGGGAAGAGGCGTGATGCCTCTATTCTCCTTGGTGTATCTCCACCAGAATTTCTTCTCCTTCTTCTGGCTCTACACAGCACTGCAGCACAACAGTAGGACTTCTTCTATGCAGCACATCTCTGAAGATTGTATAGCCCTTGGATATTCTCTGGATTTGCCTCGATGTAACCTCATCACTTGGCAAGGTGCCGTCCTTTAGAAAGGATAATATGGGCACAGCCCAACTCGGTGTCTCCCGGATGGGAAACACTGGTTCGTCCAGTTCCATTGGATCAGCCACCACCACTTCTTCTTCTGAGTTGGGGACGAGTCTCCGAGTCCCCGAGCGGCTGGCAAGGACCCCCTCAATGAATGCGACAGTCCCCGAGTTGGGAGGGGCAGTTCCCGAGTAAGAAGGGACAGTCCCCGGGTTGCAGGTGCCAGTCCCCGGGATGGCGACGACAATCCCTGGGTTCTCTTTTGCAGCCTCCCAGTCAATCTCCATTGGGACAGCTTCCTCACCAGGCAGAGAACGAACGAATATAGACTCCGAGTTGGGGGATGGCTTGATAGATGGCTTTCTTAAATGCTCAAGGCAATCCCAGCTGGGATGAACTGCCGAGAAGACCCCAACTTGGACAGCTCATCAGCTGCATCTTTCTCTGCTCGGTGTATGTGTTGGAACTTGCATCCTTCAAAGAAACCAGTCATGGTTTGCACAAGAAACCGATATGCTGCCATGTTGGCATCCAGAGCATCCCAAGTACCAGAAACTTGATGCACAACCAGATCCAAGTCGCCATAGCATATGATGCGTTGTACGCCAACCTCCTTGGCCACCTTCAAGCCGTGTACCACGGCCTCATACTCTGCTACATTGTTGGATGCCTAGAAGTGGATCTGCAGCACATACTTGAGTTGATCTCGCTTGGGTGAAGTGAGCACTACGCCAGCACCAAGGCCCTCCTTCACTTTGGAGCCATCAAAATGCATCTTCCAGTAATTGGTTGCTGGAGAAGGAGGCTCATACTGCACCTCAGCCCAATCCACCAGAAACTCCGCCAGAATTTGTGACTTGATGGCTTCTCTTCTCGCGTACGAGGGAGGGTATGCGGCCAGCTCAATTGCCCACTTGGATACTCTGCCACTTGCTTCTTTGTTGCCCATGATGTCCGACATGGGAGCAGAACTCACCACAGTGATGGGATGCTCTTGGAAATAGTGCTTCAGCTTCTTGGCGCCCAGGTACATGCCGTAAGTCATCTTCTGGTAATGCGGGTAGTTCTGCTTGGAGCTGGACAGCACCTCACTGAGATAATACACTGGCCGCTGCACAGTTTTGCATCCTCTTCTCTTTCCACCACAATCACAATGCTGACCACTCGGTTAGTCGCAGCAATGTACAGTAGCATTGGCTCTTTGGGTAGCGGGCTAGCCAAGATGGGAGCGCTACCCAGCATGGCCTTCAGCTCCTTGAATGCCACATCAGCTTGCGGTGTCCAGACAAACTTGTCACTCTTCTTCATCAATTGGTACAGAGGCAATGCCTTCTCACCCATTCTGCCCAGGAAACGGCTTAGAGAAGCCAAGCAACCAGTGAATTTCTGTACATCCGTCAGTGATCTCGGCAAATACATGCTCTCTATGGCTTTTATCTTTGAAGGATTGGCCTCAATGCCCCGACTGGATACCAAGAAGCCGAGTAGCTTGCCAGCCGGGACACCAAAGGTGCATTTAGTCGGGTTCAGCTTCATCTTGTACTTGTGCAAGTTGGAAAATGTTTCCTCAATGTCACTAAGCAGAGTATGTGTTTTACTCGTTTTGATGACAATGTCATCTACGTACACCTGCACATTCTTGCCAATTTGATCATGCAAGCATTTCTGCATGCATCTCTGGTAACTAGCCCCAGCATTCCGCAACCCAAAACACATGACACGATAGCAATAAGCCCCGTACGGGGTAATGAAAGCAGTCTTTATTTGATCAGCAGGGTTGAGAGCTATCTAATGAAAACCAAGTAGGCACTATGAAAGACAAAAATCTCACTACCTGACAGTGGAACCGATCACCTGATCTACGCTGGTTAGCAGAAAGGATACTTGGGAGGCAGGCCTTGTTGAGGCCGGTGTAGTCGACGCACATGCGCCATGCGGTTGTCGTCCTTAGGACCCTCCTTCTTCTTCTCAACCATTACCCGGTTGGCTAGCCAGTCCGGATGCAAAACCTCCATGATGAAGTGGCTTATCAGCAACTTGGTGATCTGATCACCGATCAGTTCCTGCTCTCAATCACCCGAAGCGGCGTATAGCCTGCTTCACTGGCTTGGCGTCATGCCGCACATGTAGCGAGTGCTCAACCAACTCCCTCGGGATACCTGGTAAATCCTCATTGTCCAGGCGAAGACGTCCCGATTCTCACGGAGGAAGTGGATGAGCTCACTTTCCTATTTCTCTCCCAGCCCGGCGCCAATGATGGCAACACGTTCCGGGAACTCGGGGTCAACCTGGACCTTCTTTGTCTCCTGGGACGCCTGGAACGCAGTCCCGTACTGGGAACTCGGCATCCCAGGCGCACCACCTTGCGCTGCTTGCTCCATAGCCACCACCTCATACATCTTCTTCTTCTCGGCAGCAATGACCATGGACTCCGCAACCTGGGAACCAGCGGAGGCACACTACAAAGACCTCTTGTAATAACCCGAGATGGTGATGACTCCATTGGGACCAGGGATCTTCATCTTCAAGTATGCAGCATGAGTTGAAGCCATGAACTTGCTGAGAGCAGGACTGCCGAGTAGGGCATGGTATGGGCTCTGGTGATCAACCACCTCGAATGACAGGCTCTCAGTGCGGCAGTTCCCCCTAGTACCGAATAGGACGTCTATCCAGACGCGGCCGATTGGAGAGCAAGACACTCCCGGCACAATGCCATGAAAAGTGGTCCTGCTGGGTAGCAGCATGTTCTCGGCCATCCCGAGCTTCTCGAGCGTGTCTCTGTACACAATGTTGATGTTGCTGCCGTTGTCAACCAGTACCTTGCTGAATCTCACATTCTTCCGAGCACCCAATAAGGTGGGATCCACCACCAAAGCATAGCTACCCTGGTTGGGCATCACCCTAGGATGATCAGATCTAGACCACGTGATCTCTTTGTTGCACCAGTGCAGGTAGTGGGGCACAGCAGGAATCACAGCATTGACCTCCATTGCATGCCAGCGCAGAGACTGCTTGTCGGTAGGCTCGGAGGTGAAGATCATGTAGCTCTCGTGGTGTTCCTGGTACTGGTTGTGGTCTCCACCACCATTGTTGCCGTTGTTGTTGTTACCT
Organism: Alopecurus myosuroides; assembly: GCA_028641055.1. Lineage (NCBI taxonomy): Eukaryota > Viridiplantae > Streptophyta > Magnoliopsida > Poales > Poaceae > Alopecurus > Alopecurus myosuroides. Next base: position 43,427,204 of record CM054058.1, read on the forward strand.
TGGTTGTTGTTGTTTTTGTTGTTGTTGTTGTTGTTGTTGTTGTTTCCTTTGTTGTTGTTGCGGGTGTAGAAGTTGCGGTTGCGGTCGTTGTTGTTGTTGTTGCGGTAGCCATCGTTGTTGAAGTAGCGGTTGGCTCCTAAAGCCACCTGGTTCACATTCTCTCTTCTCAGGAAGGATGTAGGCCTGGGAGCAGGTGCCCGAGCAGCCTGCACATTGGCATTCGCAGCTGGCAGGGGAGGAGGAGGGGGCAGGCCCTCATTCCTGATCTGTTCCCACCAGCTGCATTACCGAGTAGTGTGGTTGGCTGGCCTGGCTGGATGCCGAGTGTGGAAGCTGCATGGCCCATCCTTCATATCCGTAAAGATGAAGTTTGGGGCAGGACCCGAGTTGCCGCTACCCTGCTAGGGAGCATTGTATGGCTTCTTGATGCCTTGGCCCTGATTCTGGTTTTTCCTGTACTGGGCTCTAGCAGTTTTTTTACCTTTGGCTACTCCCAGCAGCCGTAGTCACAGCATTCACTTCCTCAGGATCGTACCGGGTATCAATCCGGTCACCTCTGCGCTTGTTGCGGAAATAATTGCGCTTGTTGTTGTTGTAGTTCCTTCTCGGCTCAGCAGAGTCCATCAGAGGCTGAGTTGGGTCGCCGAGTGCATACATATCCGCGATCTTGATTGTCTCAGCTAGAGTACTCGGCATCTCACGCTGCAGCTTCTGCCACAACATGCTGCCATGCTTGCAACCCTGAGCAAACCAAGTGATGGCCTGGGCCTCATTTACACCCTCGCAGGTGTTCCTCAAAGTGCTCCACCGAGTAAGATATTCGCAGTCAGTCTCCTCTTCCCGCTGCTTGCAAGCGGACAGCTGCTGTGGCCTATTCGGCCTCTGGTAGGTGCTGGTGAAGTTGCTGACGAAGGCTTCCGAGAAGTCTAGCCAGCAGTTGATGCTGTGCTTGGGCAGGTTGTTGAGCCAAGTTCTTGCAGGACCTTCTACCATCTGCGGCACATACCGCACAGCCCATCTCCGGTTGGCACCCGCAATGTGCACGGCCGTGACATAGTCGTTCAGCTAGTCTTCTGGCTTGGTGCTCCCATTGTAGCACTTGGTTCCCCTGGCCAGCTGAAAGTGGCTCACGGATGGCTCATCCATGATGCGATGACCAAAGCATTCGGGGCTAGGCGGTCCTCTGCTCTCGAGCTGTGCGGACATGTCGATCCGGTCCAACTTGTATCTTGCGTCACTGGGCTCCAGCACGCGTTCACCCATGCGATCAGCAATGATTCTTGGGTCTGCATAGCCGGCTAGTCCCATCGCCGAGTAGCCGTCATCATATCTCTTCTCCTGCACAACAACGGGTTGCACCACTGGGTTGGCTGCTGGCAAAGCCGCACGCGGCTGTGCTGTAGCTGGCTGCTGCGTCCTCTGTCGAGTAGGCTGAGCAGCAGGACGCCGAGAAGGGCCTGCATGATCTCCATCTTGCCTCTTGCTGTGAGATTTATGGGCTTGATAGCCTGCTCCTGCAGTAGTGTGTTTCTGACCAGACTATCGCGGCACAGCGTGCTGTTTCGCGGCGACAGTCGGGTCGTACACCTGCATCTGTCTATCTTTCCCAGAGTACACACTCCGGTCCCTCTCACGACTGGGATGCGGCGATGAGGCCTGATCATTACATCTGACCGCACGCGAGTGCAAAACCTGAGAAGCGCCAGCACCCGGATTGGCTTTCCGGAACTCCTCGTTCTGCCTAGCAGCTTCTAGCACTAACTCATTGAGCCTGTCCTGCTGCCTAATGCACGCGTCGCCAGCGAGATGCGGCAACTCGGCAGCTACGACCTCTATAGCTCTAAGGGTTTTGGCGGAGGTGCTGTATTTGGGCCTAGTAGCTGCGGTGTTTTGGCTAGAAGCCTGGCTAGCGGTCTCACGAACTACCGCCATCTCGGCGCCTAAGTTACGGCGAGTAGCACCTAGCTTGACAGACCTCCTAACCACAGGAGTAAAGCCATGGGCCCTGTTGTACTCGTTCTGGTCTAGGTTAAGCTCAAGCCTAACCTTTTCCAGCTCCAGCTCCTCCGTGAGCAGCGCTTGACGCTGCTGGTCGAGTTGCGCCTTCATGGTCATGAGCTCGAGCTCGGTGGGAGGCGGCATGCCCATCCGCACAGCAGATGGTGGTATCGTCGATGTCGTGGAAGGAGGAATGTAACCCAGGATGTTCCGGGGCAGCTCATAGGGCTTGTGGGTCCTCTGCGCACCACTTGGGCCAGCGGGTTCCTCGATGACTGCCGCGGTTGCGGCTGCTGCCTTCCCGGCATCGATAGCCGGGCCGGTCATCATCACCTCCATGCTGTCCGCAGAGCAGCCGGTTGGCCTTCCTCGGGCAGCGAGCACAGGAGGGGGATCATCCGCGATGAGCACCACCTCTGCGTACTCGCGGACGATGGTAGTGGCGACGTAGACGAGGTGCGAGCCGAACGAGAGCACCGAGCCGCCTGCCGGCATGGGCCTCCCGCCGAAATCTCCAGCGTTGTCGGTGACGAAGTCGAAGGAGCCGAATCTGTGGACAAGGCCACAGACCACGCGCTCCCAGTAGCAGAAATGAGTCCCGTCCGAACATGGACTCCAGCCAGCGCCGCTGTCTGCCCCACGGTGGGCGCAAACTGTCGTGGTGGTATCATGGCAGATGCCATAGGATGGCTAATTGTTTGGGGTCGATGGACGCTGGAGGTGCTCGGGGAAGGATCACACGGCGAGTAGCCGCGCGTAGGATGAATCTAACACTGCAAACACCAAAATCTTACCCAGGTTCAGGGCCCTCGTGTGGAGGTAATACCCCTACTCCTGCCTCTCTCTTTATATGCGTGTTACCGAGTAGCCACAGTACAATTAGGCCTTCAGCCGAGTAGCCACTCTTCTCTCTAGCTCTCTCTGTGTGAAGCAAATGCTAAGTGTTACGATGATGCGAGCCAAGTGAACCGACGAGTGATTCGAACCTCTCACAGGAGGAAGCAGGGCACCTTATATACTGGTGCAATGCCGAATAGAAAACAACTATAAGGTACGACTTGACGTGACAGGAGCACTGCAGAACAGAGCACGCCTCCGGCTTCTCGCTGAGGCGGGTGCGGGAAGTCGTCGTGCGCCATTCTGGGATGGGACCTGTCCACCTTGTCAGTGAGATAGGGTAGGCCCCTAGCCCTGTCATGTACCCTCTGTCTGTGACAGGACTTGACAGGCGCCTATCGTACTGTAGCCACGCCGTAGCGCGGATAATCATGCGCTCCGTAAGTTGAACCGCACGCCGTACGGACGCAGGATACGCGGGATCCATTGTCAGAACGGCTCCATTGACTTCTGGCCCCAGTAGGAATCCACTCCCTCTACTCGGACCACTTCCTCTACTCTGACAAACACAATTTCCTTGATTCTTCCTTCTGGCCATTGGTGTGTACGGTCGGATAGCAGTCGACCGGGTAGCAAGTACCAGGTAGCCAGGTACTCAGCCAAACCTCTCCTTTGACCTTGCCTTTAGCACTTGCCTTACCCCTACTCGGGGGTAACCCCCCGACAATTATGATTGGTACTATGTCTATCAAGGTTGAGGTAACATAATTATTTAGTGGTGAACAAATCTTTTCTTCATATGAAAATTATTCTGGTAACAAGACTTGATCACCCTTGTTTACAAAATGATTTTGAATGAAGAGGACAATGTTTTCACCTTCCCCATTATGTTTTCACCATGATTACTTATGTTATCACCTTGCTACTTTAGTACAACCATGTTTCCATCATCCATACCCTTGTTTTCAGCATCCATACTTTTGTTTTCATGGTGATTTCTCTTGTTTTCACCTTGTTATGTTTGTTTCACCAACCATAATTTTCTTTTCACCACTTCCATCTTTGTTTTCACTGGATATTTACACATTAGAATGTTTTGAATCCTCTGTAGTTCTGGTTTTGGTTTTTTTCCACCTTTTCATAATTGTTTTCCAGGTTTTTAATTAATTATTAAATTCGCAGAAAACCTCGAAAATAAAGTTTACTGAAAAATTCCAAAAAAATTATAATAATTTTTTACTTTCAAAATGAGGCAGAAAGCCACCTGGGAGACCCTAGGGGGACCCACTAGTTAGGCACACAACAGGGTGGCGCGGCCTACCCCCCATGGCGCCATCACATGGTGTGGGGCTCCCTAGCCCTCCACTTATTCTATCCACTGCCAAAGTCTTCTCTCTCACCCCCCAAACTGAAAACATTTCCTGGAACCCGTGTTCTTGTTGTTCTTCCTTGATATTGTTTTCAACGTCTTTGCTCAGCCCATCATTTATTCTGAAATTTATTTGCTCTCTGGTATGTGACTCCTCCGATTATCCAAGTAGAATTTTGTTTAGTGGAATATTACTTGAGTATTTTGGTACTGTAGGTGAAAGCCTATGTGAGTTTGCATGCTTGATTTGAGTAGAAATAGTGTAGTTTTGATGCATGTTTAGCTCTCCTATAAGTCTCTATAGTAGTTTCCACCTTATAGTGGCTTAAAATCAATTTTTGTGATGATTGTTGAAAAATTCCAGAGATGGATAGCCACAATTTTGGAGAGATATTTAGGAGTGATGCTCCTAGGAGAACAACGCCCTCACGTTCTTACGCCTTAGTGAAGCCAACATACAATGCAGACGTTATTGCACCGACTATTGACGATGCGGGAGGTGATGGTATCGTTAACCCATCTAGCTTTCCTTGGATTACAGTTCTAAGAAGTGCAGGTTTATTAGATGACTTCCGTATGATTATTTAAAGAATTGATATAACCAACTTTATGGGGGATGAAAGCCCTCAGTATGCCACTCTCACAAAAAAAATTGTGGAGAGCTTTAAATTTCAGAACACACAATTTGGTCCAACTGTTGCTTTCAAATTATATAGTAGGCATGTTTCTTTGTCCTTGGTAGATTTTTGTGCTATTGTAGGTATTAATGCTTTTGGGACAGCAAGCAGAATTTAGGATAATCCAGCAGATCTCTGGGGGCTCTAACGAGAAATCACCAATGATGATGGGCGTTCATCCCAGCGTGGAAAGATAAGGAACATCCAACTTCCTTCCCTTAGATATTTTACTTACTATCTTGCTACTAGTTTCATTGGTAGGAAGAACACTAGTAACATTTCTAGTTATCACCTTTCTTTCATTGATGCTACACTGAACCATAGCACGAAGTATAGCCTTGGTGCACTTGTTGCACGCCGCCTTCCTGCTAGTGGGCCTATTTTTGGGGGCATTATTGCTACACGTGTAGCATCTGCTTTAGATGTTTCTATTGCTCCTGATGATGAAATGATTGCTCCTTGTAGACTTAATCTCGCTGCCCTGAAGTCCCATCATTTTGTTACTGCCAGCTCTACTGCTAATCATTTAGTATATAGAGTTCTATTTATTGACGGAAATGAGCGGGAAGTTATTTTGCCGCAGCCTGTTTTGTTCAAGGTTGACAGGTCACCATGGTCACGCTCCAAGGAGGATATAGATGAGCACGTGAGCACGATGGAGTTTTACAGGCAGCAGGAGAGGCGAGATGCGCCCTCTGAGGACTACACCATGCAGTACGCCGGAGCGTCCTCGAGCACATATCAGGAGGAAGGTTCCTCCTCGGCATACTACGGGGGCGGTGCCCCATGGTCCCCTTGGTGATTGATCTCCACTTAGGCCAAAATCCTAAGCTTGGGGGAGGTATACCTACATCACACTCATTTATATATCATGTTTGGTCGGTTCTTTGTATATCCATATTTTCGTTTCTCTCGTTTGCTTTGGTTTTCTTTCGTTTCTTTTTGTTTTATCGTTTTGTTCTTGTTTTCCAAAACACAAAAAGACCAAAAATATTTTTGCTGTTTCTATTTGTTTGCTTATTTATTTTATTTTGTTGGTTTGTTTTGTTTTCTCGTTTCGGATAAGTATTCAAAAATCAAAAAATATTTTTCTTTGTTTGCTTGTTTCCTTCCGTTCTTGTTTTAATTCGAAAACCCAAAAATATTTGTTGTTCTTCTTTGGTTTTGTAAAGTTTTTTGCAGAGTTCACCGGATTTCCGTGTCTCCATTGGAGCTTGATTATCATTCTATACTATTTGATCCACACAAGTTAAGAGCAGTAATGATGATTTACGACAATCCATATTGTGGTGAGAGGCTGGTATGAACTCTATTTGTTTTATTTTTGTACATATACTCATCGTGTGAACATGCTTAGTCCATTCATGTAAGGTATATGTTATTTAATTATGCTTAGTAGTTCATGCTCTCACGTGTTAGTTCCAACTTATTAATATAAGATAGCTTGTCGTATAGATGTTTGTTTGCATTGTTTTATTCATAGAAAGGTATGACATTGTGGTTCTCGCTTTATTTGTTTCACTTGAATCAAATTGGCACATGCTCACGCATGCATAAGAGTGAAAACAAAAAGTCACTTAAGCATCTATGATTTATTTTTCCTTGGAGTATTTATATCACTTCTATGCCCTGTTATTTTGTTTTGTTGCAAGCATGCTTATAACAGCTATCTCTCTCTTGATTGTCGATCCCCGTCTATTGCTGGCCTTCACCTGTACTGAGTATGAAATACTACTCGTGCATCCAACTCCCTGAAACCAAAGTTTTTCCCATTGTGTCCACCATACCTACCTATATGTGGTATTTAACTGCTAGTCCAAGTAAATTGCTCATGTGCTACCTTTAAAACCTGCTAAAAATCATTCATGTTTTGTGCCCCTGTTTTAGCTCATGAGGACGTAAATAGAGAATCTTTATCTCACTTGTCGATTGAATTTCACACCCTGGACTAGTGGCTTCATCCGCTTATCCAACTGATAGAGAGCCGGCAGCGGGGTGCCCAGCCCCAAATTAATGGACGCAAATTCTCTTCACTATTTCCCCCCTGATTTATGAGTCAAAGCATAATTTGTAAACAAAAGAGAAAGAGGGATGACCTTCTACACCTGTTGCGTCCTTCACATGGGAGCTGCTCTTGTGAAATCTAGTTGGCTTGTGATGTACTGTATTTGTTGTTTACCATTCGTTGACAAAGGTATTTTATACCTCTGTTTAATAAAATAAAAGCTCTAGCACATGAGTGATCCATGCTTCCCTCTGCGAAGGGCATTTCTTTTACTTTTATGTTGATTCTTCACCTTTCCACTTTATGCACCTTCTTGAGAGCATGGCTGTTATTCTTAGTGTAATGTGCTTGTCCCAGAACACGGTTAATTGTGGTATAATTTTGATTCTTGTATCTTTGATATCTTTATTTCTAGTCTTCTTTTGAACTTCAGAGGTGCCCAGGCATTAATGTTTTGCTCCATTATTAAGGGCAACGAGTACACTTTATCATACCTTATTATGAGCACTTCTATATTGCAGATTGATATACTTCATGTTGTCTATTATTAGTTTGTTGGCATTTTTTCATGGTTTGCATAACTGTTGGGTAGCTTTTATTTTCCATACATCTTATTATGAATTGCCTCATGAATTGATCATATAGTGAGTATATTTACATCATATGAAATAAATGTGTTCGTAAAAGTCTTTTATCACACTCAGTTGTCATTGAATTGCTTGAGGACAAGCAATAAGCTAAGTTTGGGGGGAGTTGATATGTCAAAAACGCATCTCCTTTTCCGTACACTTTTCTTATTGTTTTCCTTTAAACTTGTGAGTTTTGGATACCACTAACACGGACTAACGCTGTTTTCAGCAGAATTACCTTGGTGTCTCGTTTTTGTGCAGAAAAATCAACTTTCGGGAAATTGCCCAGAAAAGACCCCATTGGCCCTAAAACACCACAAGACCCTGGGAGGCAGAAGGAGACCCGGAGAGGGGCCGTCAAAGAGTTGGTCAAACAAAGCAAGATACACTTTATTTTTCGGAATGGAGGTAGTAGCTGAAAAGAGAATAATGATGGCAATAGGAAAACAATAGTAAGAGTAGGAAAACAGTGATTACACACTAGTAGAAAACAGGGCATTGAGCCAAGCACATTGGAACCCGATGTGATACAAACCGGTTCTAAAGGGTCTGTCCCCTGGGCCCCCTCCCTACAACAAATGGCCGCAAGGCCTTTAGGACCGGTCTGTGATACAAACCGGTCCTAAAGGCCTTGCGGCCATTTGCTGCTGGGAGGGGTCCCAGGGGACAGACCCTTTAGAACCGGTTTGTGTCACAAACCGGTTCTAAAGGTTTTCTCATTTTTTTTGCAGCAACTGCGGGACCCGCTGTCAGACCCTTTAGAACCGGTTTGTAATACAAACCGGTCCTAAAGCCCTCCCCTAAACCCTACATTCCACCCCGAGCTCAGCTCAGCTCGAGCTCAAGTCCATTTTTGCTCTCTCCTTCCTCTTGTGAGCTCTAATCCATCCCCATTTTTCTCCACCATTTGTCAAGTGTAACACCTGGGGTGTTACCCTAATAGAGAGTTGTTTGTTTTCTTTTTTTTTTTGCTTGCATCATATGCATCACATTGCATTGCACCATGTTTGCATCACAACTGAAAAATTCAAAACAATTTAAACCTTCACACATGTCTAAAAATTTCAATTGAAAGTGCAACTCAAATTATTTTCAATAAGTTGAAGTTGAATTTATTTCAAATTGCCTGCTAAATAAAATTTTCCCTGTTATTAAAACCCTAATGGCAAATTCCAAAAATTCAAATCAAATCAATCTTATTTATCATATTTCAATATGGGTTTAAATATTAAAATTTTGCAAACCAATTAAATTCAATAATGTTTGTATAATTGATTGAACTTATTGAATACAATTTGTTTATTTCCCAAAACTCCAACCCAAACACTATTTGAGAATCACCTAACAATTTAATATCACCTTAATAATTCAAGTTGTGGAAAGTAATTTTAAACTACCTTTTTGTTGTTTTTTGGCAAATTAATAACATTTAATTATCAACTCAAAAACCCAAACTCTATTGGGACAATTCAACTACAAACTTTAAATCAAATTAAGTTTTCAAATTGTGAAATAATGTTAACTCTTGCTTTAGTTGCTGTTTTGGAAAATTATCACAAATAAGTCCTAAAAGAAAACCCTAACCCCTTTTCTATCTCTCTCCCTTTTATTCTTTACAAAAAAAAATCATCAAAAGGAAAAAAATCCCAAAGGAGAGGGAACCAGCCCAACCCCATCCTCTTATTTCTCCCCAGCCCACCAAATCTTCTAGCCCAATACCCCATCCTTTCTGTCGTCTTCCACCTCGACGTCAGCACCTGTACTTCTGCACCTCCACCGCTCGATCCTTCTGCCCCTTCTCCGATTGCCTGCCGTACCACCCTCCTCTTCCCCATAAAACATCCCCCTCCCCCCTCTGCTAAACCTAGCCACCCTAGTCCCATCCTCTAGCGCCGCCAGCTCCTCTTCCTCTTCCCCCCGAGTCCTTTCTGTTCTTCTGAACCATGATCACCACCACCGAGCACCATTGCCGCCACCATCCCCTCGCCTTGGTCACCTCGAGGAGCACCCGAGGGCGGGAATGGAAACGCGGGGGTCCCCGGAGGCTCCCCGTCCCCTCGCCGTCTGCTGGGAACCTCCGAGGTGGCCGCGCCATCGCCGGGAACTTCCCTCGCCGCTGCACCCCGACCGACTACGACGACGACCGCCCGAGGTGATCGCTTCAGTCCTCTCCCCTTCCCCCTCCTGTCCGCACCCGCACACGCCCTAGGCGCAGCACCGCACGCACGGCCCGCGCGGACAGCCACGGCGAGCAGCCGCTAGTCGCCGGCGTCGTGCCCTGTTCCGTCAGAGATTCAGAAGCGATGTCAAGTTTCAATCTTCAGTTAATAAACGCATCGCTATTCACCTCTTGTTCAGTCAACCATCCCTTCCATCACAACCAGCGCATCACCGCAGTGGTGTTGTTCCGTGCGCGCGAGCAACACATCCAGGGTTCGATCCCCGCAACGCCCACCCCCTTTTTGGGATTTTTCTTCCCGCGCCCAAGGCCCACCTGTAAGCCACAGTGGCCACGCGCATGCCACGCTGGCCAGTGGCCCACGTGCAGTGGCTGCGGGTAGGTTACCACGCGGTAACAAAACAATTCCTGCACGTTTCTTTTAATCCAAGCCCTTAAAAATTGCAGAATGGTCCCTAGATTTCAATTGCTTATAACTTTAGTTTTATAACTCCAATAAATGAAAATAAAATATGCACACTGGTCCAAATTTAATTCTCTATCTAATGGTACCAATTGTTTCCTGTGTTGAAATTTCCAAATGCAATTTAAATTTGAATTCAAATAATTCAATTGTAATTTGCAACAATTCATAAATAATTCATACTATTTCCAAATAAGGGAAATAAAATATGTTTTCCATACCATTTTGAATAACCTTTTCAAATATAAATTTTGTTTCATGGTTTGAATAATTTAAATTGCCTAAATAATTTAATACTTGTTTAATTCATTTAAATTTGATAAAATCATAACTTGCTCAAAATAAAATAATTTTGAACATGCAAAATATGTTTTCAAACCATCAAAGTGTGAACTTTTCAAATGTGAGTTTGAAATTATGTTTTGAACAAATAAAACTTCAACTAAATTCAAACTTGTTTCAAATCCATTTAAAACTTGTTTAATATTGTTTAAGTCATAATAAATTCATCCCAATTCCAATTTCAATATTTGAAACATGTAATCCAACTAAAATTTGATGTTCTTTTCAAATATAAATTTTGTTATTTGTTTTGAACACTTTAACTTGATGAAAACAACAATTGCTTGTGTGACATGTTTAAGTAACCAAACTTCCCACACTTAACCAATAATTTCCAAACTTGTTAAACCTTCTTTCAATTGGTTCTATTATTGTTATCTTGTTGTTTTCCTCATCCATGCATCATGCTAATCCACCTTCACCTGTTGATTAGTTGGAAAACAATTGTTTCAACCATAATTCATGGGCTTTTCATATGCAACTCAAATTGCATGTGGGTCCATTTAAATCTGTTTATCTTGTCAACTAGTTTACCTTGATGCATCTTTAAACCTGTCATGCATCCATATCTTGATCATGCTGGATCTTTTGCCGTAGTAGTAATTGTTGCATCCGGTGTTTGTTCGAGGTTCATTGCTTCTTCCCGGATAGGACGTTGAGATGATGTGAGCAACGACAAGTTCTGCTACCTTGCGGGATCTCAGGCAAGTATACTCACTTGCTGCCAAATGGCTGCCATTCATCACCTGTTACCGATTCTTTCCGTTGTTCTTTTCTGCTAGCCTTAGTAGTAGTTGTTCATGTTACGAACCTATCACATGAATCCTTTAACCCTGATATTGCCTCACCTCCACACCTATAACCATTGCTTGTGCCCGTGTCTTACTAGCATGCTTAGGTTGTTTTGCTCGAGTCTGTTACCCGTTACTTTCTGTTATTACTTCTTTATGTTCTGGGGGCTCGAGGTTAATCAATCAATCAATCCTGTTAATGCTAATGGTAATAATAATTTGATGATAAGGCACCGGCAGGAGGCCCAGGGTGGTTTTGAGGCCTGCTAGTGTCGACCCTAATAGGAAAAGGGTCTTGTCTACTGATCCATGATGAGCGCACTAACCGCATGTGGGAAGCGAGTATGGGCGCCCCCCTCAATTTGATTCGATTCGCATCTCGTCCAAATCGCCACACGTAGTTCGGGCTTTCCATTTGCTGCATGCATGATCTTGCGAGCCCAGGCCAGGGTGGAACTTTTGTAGTCGGCATTTAGGGCGGCGTGGTCTTCCAGTGCTATGAGGGTCCCCTTTTCTTCGTGGGGCTCGATTAGCCGCGCACGCACAACATGTGGTGCTTTGGGCTTGATGCGAAGAAGAGTCGAGTTGTGTAGAGTGCCTCGCTTGGTGGGTTTGATTCCCGTCTGGCGGGATATTCTTGCGTGTACGGCCAAATTGGTGCACCCCTGTTGGGATAAATCTTCTCGAGAAGCCGTGTTTTCCGCGGTTATGGATTACTTGGTGAAAGTACTGGCTAACAAGTACTCAGGACAACTTAAACATAATGATTAACAATCTTTCACCCAATGATTAACAACTTCACTAGTAATAAGCTTATTGACACAATAATCTGAACCATCATTAATCCAACTGTGTGAGTTATCCTCGGATTGCTTCTTTGGATAAGGGGAGAGATCCAGGATGGGTTTGTTTGGAGTTACTTTCAGTTGGTTACAATACTCGATCTTATCTTCTTTCTGTTAGCCGGAAGTGGTAGTATCTCTCTGTAGTTGGTTAGTGCAGCCTGCTGTCGCTTATTTGCAATAACCCCTTCCTTTCCGTTGATCCCAAAGTATTTGTACCTTGTGATGACTGGCTACGCCGGTATCTTGTGAGTATGGTTTATCCACTTGCCAGTACTTAACCGTACTGACCCACGAATCTCTTTCGTGGCTGCATATTCAACATTGCAGTCAACAGGTTTGAAGTCTGACGACGTTAGCTTGGGAATCCCTCTGGCTTGGCCTGGGCAGGGATTGGACGCTCTCGGTTATCTTCAGGACTCTTAGTCCAATTTGTATCTTGTCCGTAGACGGACGATATGTTGTTTCTTCCGCCGTTATTTGGATCTTTGTAATGTATCAGTTGTATCCCTGGCTCGTTCGAGTCATCTTGTATCTATCTGTTTCTGTTGTAATTGTGGAATATTCGCGAACTGTTGTAATGTTATCATAAGTGGCAACCTGGAATCGGTTATTATGCGGATTTGGCGGGAATGCTGAAATCTGCATAGTGCCCGATCTCGGGGCGTCACAAATGGTATCAGAGCCTTGGTTCCGATTCCCGAGATTGTTTCGATACGAATGGTTATCGAAGCAACGGGTCCGCAAAGCCTGTAGGTTAACCTAGCTAACGGTCGTTGTTTCTAGAATGTCAAAAACTATTTCTGCTAAACTATTTTGGAAAAACATCTCAATAGGATTCTTGTTTTCTCCTTATCCCTATTCTATTTCCCCTCCCATCTTGTTTGTTTTGGAGTCTCCCCCTTTGTCTATCTTTCAAAGTGTTAGGATCCTACGTGGGTGGACGTTTTCTGAGCCTTTAACCTAATAGGATTCAATCATCGGAAGATTCCTGGTGGAAGAACATCGTCGTCAGCCCGAGCAAGAATCCCTTGTTAGTGGTGTCGAGGAAATCAACTGGAAGCACGAAGAATCGATAGTCGAACTTCCTTCCCCTCCCGGGTTAGCAGGTGGATTGCGAGGGCGCAATCCCTTGTTAGTGGTGTCGTCTGTAACACCTGGGGTGTTACCCTAATAGAGAGTTGTTTGTTCTCTTTTTTTTTGCTTGCATCATATGCTTCACATTGCATTGCACCATGTTTGCATCACAACTGAAAAATTCAAAACAATTTAAACCTTCACACATGTCTAAAAATTTCAATTGAAAGTGCAACTCAAATTGTTTTCAATAAGTTGAAGTTGAATTTATTTCAAATTGCCTGCTAAATAAAATTTTCCCTGTTATTAAAACCCTAATGGCAAATTCCAAAAATTCAAATCAAATCAAACTTATTTATCATATTTCAATATGGGTTTAAATATTAAAATTTTGCAAACCAATTAAATTCAATAATGTTTGTATAATTGATTGAACTTATTAAATACAATTTGTTTATTTCCCAAAACTCCAACCCAAACACTATTTGAGAATCACCTAACAATTTAATATCACCTTAATAATTCAAGTTGTGGAAAGTAATTTTAAACTACCTTTTTGTTGTTTTTTTGCAAATTAATAACATTTAATTATCAACTCAAAAACCCAAACTCTATTGGGACAATTCAACTACAAACTTTAAATCAAATTAAGTTTTCAAATTGTGAAATAATGTTAACTCTTGCTTTAGTTGCTGTTTTGGAAAATTATCACAAATAAGTCCTAAAAGAAAACCCTAACCCCTTTTCTATCTCTCTCTCCCTTTTATTCTTTACAAAAAAAAAAATCATCAAAAGGAAAAAAATCCCAAAGGAGAGGGAACCAGCCCAACCCCATCCTCTTATTTCTCCCCAGCCCACCAAATCTTCTAGCCCAATACCCCATCCTTTCTGTCGTCTTCCACCTCGACGTCAGCACCTGTACTTCTGCACCTCCACCGCTCGATCCTTCTGCCCCTTCTCCGATTGCCTGCCGTACCACCCTCCTCTTCCCCATAAAACATCCCCCTCCCCCCTCTGCTAAACCTAGCCACCCTAGTCCCATCCTCTAGCGCCACCAGCTCCTCTTCCTCTTCCCCCCGAGTCCTTTCTGTTCTTCTGAACCACGATCACCACCACCGAGCACCATTGCCGCCACCATCCCCTCGCCTTGGTCACCTCGAGGAGCACCCGAGGGTGGGAATGGAAACGCGGGGGTCCCCGGAGGCTCCCCGTCCCCTCGCCGTCTGCTGGGAACCTCCGAGGTGGCCGCGCCATCGCCGGGAACTTCCCTCGCCGCTGCACCCCGACCGACTATGACGACGACCGCCCGAGGTGATCGCTTCAGTCCTCTCCCCTTCCCCCTCCTGTCCGCACCCGCACACGCCCTAGGCGCAGCACCGCACGCACGGCCCGCGCGGACAGCCACGGCAAGCAGCCGCTAGTCGCCGGCGTCGTGCCCTGTTCCGTCAGAGATTCAGAAGCGATGTCAAGTTTCAATCTTCAGTTAATAAACGCATCGCTATTCACCTCTTGTTCAGTCAACCATCCCTTCCATCACAACCAGCGCATCACCGTAGTGGTGCTGTTCCGTGCGCGCGAGCAACACATCCAGGGTTCGATCCCAGCGCCCACCCCCTTTTTGGGATTTTTCTTCCCGCGCCCAAGGCCCACCTGTAAGCCACAGTGGCCACGCGCACGCCACGCTGGCCAGTGGCCCACGTGCAGTGGCTGCGGGTAGTGTAACATCCCAATTTTTGCTACGAAAGGGTGTGTGGTGTTGTGTCATCTCATACATGCATAAAAACATTAGTTAAAATTTTTGCATTTGAAAATAACAAATGAAATGACCAAAAATCACTTAAAGTGATCACCCAAATTTTGTTCTAAAAATAATTTCAATTTTGGAAAGCAAACACATGGTGAGCTTGCAAATTTCATAAGGTTTTCAAAAAGTATTTTTGCCAATTTTTATCTTTACAAAAAGGCCCTCAAATCTCAGTTTTATGTTCTGTTCTTTTAGAGAAAAGGACCTACTTGCTAATTCTCTAAAGCTTAGGGGGTTTCTGCAAAAAAATTTTCTATCCCTTTCTTCTTCCTCCTCCGGACAGAAAGCAGCAGGCAGCTGCGTGTCGGGAGCCGCCGCGCCACGTCCTGGTTGGGCCCCCTGCTGGCAGAGAGAAGGCGCAAGGATGCCGTGACCCCTCCTCTCTCTCACTATGCCCTATCCTCCCCTTCCTCTCGCTCTTTGTCTCTGTACCCTGAGAGCAAACCCTAACCGGAGCTAACCGCGCCGGCCACCGCCCCTTGCCGCCGTTCCCGGCAAGTTCCGGCCGATTGGAAGAGACCAGGAGGAGCGCCTGGTCCTCCTCTACCTCCCCATTGAGCCTCGCTTGCCGGGAAGGATGGAATCACCGGAATTTCGTCGCCGTCTCCACCTCCGGCCACCATCGCCATGGCCGATTCCGGTCGACCCCGACCTCGTATAGCTTCCCCGAGACCACCATCATGCTCCCGGTGAGCCACAGATGCTCCTACACCCCTCCTCCCTCTCTATTGCATGCATCCTTGGCCGCGCGCCGTTGTACACCGTCGACCGCCGCCGTTGCTCGACGCCTGCGGCATTCCGGCGACTCTACAGCGGTGGCGCCACCACCAGTGCGCTCCCCTCGAGCTGCTCTTCGATGTGGTATAGTTTGATTTTGAAATCCCGCACCAATTCGGCCGAATTTCATCTCGGATGTGAGGTACCAGAGCAGGTGACATCACTGCTGCGTCACAGTGACGTCATATATCCCTGTGTTTAATATTTACAGAAAATGATAAATATTGAATAATTAATAACTATTCTTTTATACCTCAGAAAAATAAAAATGAGGTACCAATATGCTCAGAAAAATAAACTCTACAGGAATATGTTAGTTCCACACATTTTTGAGAAAGTTGAAAAATGACCTTTATTTAATATTGTTTATTCAATTAAAAATAGAAAAATAAGTTTTTATTCACTAAAACTAGAAAATTAAAAGTTATATACCAAATTGCTCAAAATGACAAGTACAATCTAATTATGATGTTTTCAACCTCATTTGAGCAATTAAAATGGTACTCACTTTCATAATCGTCCGAAACCCCCTCCTGGGCCTATTTCGGGCTAATTTCAGTAAAATTGCCTAATTGTCATACAAACCCTAGCAACCCATCGATCATGCTTAGGGCTTTATTTAAGTGCATTAACTTGCTCATGCATACATATTGCGCATTGCATCGATGCCATGTGTTTATTGTTATTTCTCCTTCGGTGTTGTTTCCCCCTCGGTAGAACGCGACTCCGAAGTGAAGGCCAACAACTCCATGGTGAATACTTGATCTTAACCGACAAGTCAAGCACTTATTCCAGAAGATCTTTATCTAGTTTTCTTATAACCAAGGCAAGCATAACCTCTTATCTGCTCATATACGTTTTCCAACAACATTTGATCTCGTACTTTGCATTCGATTCCAAAGTATTTGATGCTAGTAGACATAGTTCACCTATATATTGCATTGCCTCAATATCCTGATCCACTGCTCCTAGCCGCCATAGAATTACTTGTGCGCATCGCCAGAACCTCATATCTGCTTCGCTTAGTCATACATGTTTGTTTACCTCTGCTCCGTCCGGTTGATGAATCAGAGCTTCGATAACCTAGTATGACATGATGACGTGGTGAGATGAGAGTTGTGTGGTTAACCTGACTAAGGCGAGTACGGGAGGCCGCTGGGGAAGTGGTTCTTTGTCCTGTACTTGCCAACCCTAGGAGTAAGGTCTCGTCGCGGAAACCAAGACTGAGCGTGCAACCACACGCGCGAGCCAATGAACCTCGCTCGACTAACTAACTTGTTTGGCCACATCCATGAGTCACGTAGTTTGCTATTTCCATCTGCGTGTGAGTCCGAAAACGATTTGGAGAAAAACTAGGGCGTGACCGGGACAAGTGATGGACGTACACGGATCTTGTTCCCGACTCACAGAACAGGTGCCGTCAGGAGGTGGCCAACTCCCTGTTGACGGGGTGGCCCTGTTTGGGTTGACTCATGGATAGGGTCGAGCAAGGTAAAGGTCGGAGCCATCCACCCTCTGCCGCGCTCCATGGAAGAGCGTACATGTGGCACTAAGAGTCGGAGGGTACGTGTGGGTAAAGTGTACCACCCTGCAGGGATAAATCTTTCGGAAAGCCGTGTCCACGGTTATGGACGACTTGGTGAAAGTCACGAGGTCATAGATAACTTGAAAGTGGCGTAAAAGATGTTGGCAATGAATGAAGGGTGCCTCCCTGGAGATGCCGGGAGGGGTGATCCTTGTAGCATTTGAGATGCTGGGAAATGATGTTGGTGGTCTCAAAAGATGATGATTACAGTAGTGAGTTTCTCATCTGTTTTGAAAACCTTCTATGAAACGTGCTATTCTTCCTCGTTTTGGAAAACAAAGATTGCTTTACGCAAAACAGCCGTCATAAAACCTTTCTGAAAATAAGTAGATATATAATAGTTTAACTAAGTCTTGTTGAGTACCTCCCGTACTCAGGTTTGCTTAACTTTGGTTCAGGTGGAGTTCGTCACTTCAGTGGTGTTTCAACGTGGACATCGACGAGTAGTTTGGGGTTCCAAGGTAGCAGCCTGGAATCTATGGGCTGGGATGTCGCCTTATGTTGCAGCCTCTTAGGCCTTTTTGGTTCTTGTTGATTAGCAACATAATTTGCCTTCCGTTGTCTGATGTAATGTTGGGTCAGGTGACCTCTGCTTGTAAGCTATACTCTAGTAACATCTGTTTAATACAACTTCATGTTTAAAGTACTGCTTTGATCGGTTGTTGGTTTCGAGCTCATTGTTATACAGTTTTGGCTATGCCTGCATAGTTGTCGCAGTCGAGGGGTTGTGGAGCCGATGATCCATGTCCGAGCCCGCCTGTCGATGTGATCGGCCTGGGGCGAGGTAACCCCAGTAACCCTCGATTGTTGTTGCACTTTCTGGACACATAGCATCTCTGTATAGCTTAGGTCCCGTTTCCTTCGGTTTCATTCGATTCGTGGACGCTTTGATATGCATAGTTGGTTATGACTAGTATGGATACAAGGAGTAGTAGAGTGGGGATCCGGACTACGTGCCGATGAATCCAGTCTGTCTGCCGTTGTTTGTTGCGGCCGAGGTTGGTAACCCTGAAGCCCTTGTGAGTCCATGTCTAGGAGCACATAACATTATGTATATCTCTGGGTCCGGGGTCGTGACAGGTAGGTTACCACACGGTAACAAAACAATTCCTGCACGTTTCTTTTAATCCAAGCCCTTAAAAATTGCAGAATGGTCCCTAGATTTCAATTGCTTATAACTTTAGTTTTATAACTCCAATAAATGAAAATAAAATATGCACACTGATCCAAATTTAATTCTCTATCTAATGGTACCAATTGTTTCCTGTTTTGAAATTTCCAAATGCAATTTAAATTTGAATTCAAATAATTCAATTGTAATTTGCAACAATTCATAAATAATTCATACTATTTCCAAATAAGGCAAATAAAATATGTTTTCCATACCATTTTGAATAACCTTTTCAAATATAAATTTTGTTTCATGATTTGAATAATTTAAATTGCCTAAATAATTTAATACTTGTTTAATTCATTTAAATTTGATAAAATCATAACTTGCTCAAAATAAAATAATTTTGAACATGCAAAATATGTTTTCAAACCATCAAAGTGTGAACTTTTCAAATGTGAGTTTGAAATTATGTTTTGAACAAATAAAGCTTCAACTAAATTCAAACTTGTTTCAAATCCATTTAAAACTTGTTTAATATTGTTTAAGTCATAATAAATTCATCCCAATTCCAATTTCAATATTTGAAACATGTAATCCAACTAAAATTTGATGTTCTTTTCAAATATAAATTTTGTTATTTGTTTTGAACACTTTAACTTGATGAAAACAACAATTGCTTGTGTGACATGTTTAAGTAACCAAACTTTCCACACTTAACCAATAATTTCCAAACTTGTTAAACCTTCTTTCAATTGGTTCTATTATTGTTATCTTGTTGTTTTCCTCATCCATGCATCATGCTAATACACCTTCACCTGTTGATTAGTTGGAAAACAATTGTTTCAACCATAATTCATGGGCTTTTCATATGCAACTCAAATTGCATGTGGGTCCATTTAAATCTGTTTATCTTGTCAACTAGTTTACCTTGATGCATCTTTAAACCTGTCATGCATCCATATCTTGATCATGCTGGATCTTTTGCCGTAGTAGTAATTGTTGCATCCGGTGTTTGTTCGAGGTTCATTGCTTCTTCCCGGATAGGACGTTGAGATGATGTGAGCAACGACAAGTTCTGCTACCTTGCGGGATCTCAGGCAAGTATACTCACTTGCTGCCAAATGGCTGCCTTTCATCACCTGTTACCGATTCTTTCCGTTGTTCTTTTCTGCTAGCCTTAGTAGTAGTTGTTCCTGTTACGAACCTATCACATGAATCCTTTAACCCTGATATTGCCTCACCTCCACACCTATAACCATTGCTTGTGCCCGTGTCTTACTAGCATGCTTAGGTTGTTTTGCTCGAGTCTGTTACCCGTTACTTTCTGTTATTACTTCTTTATGTTCTGGGGGCTCGAGGTTAATCAATCAATCAATCCTGTTAATGCTAATGGTAATAATAATTTGATGATAAGGCACCGGCATGAGGCCCAGGGTGGTTTTGAGGCCTGCTAGTGTCGACCCTAATAGGAAAAGGGTCTTGTCTACTGATCCATGATGAGCGCACTAACCGCATGTGGGAAGCGAGTATGGGCGCCCCCCTCAATTTGATTCGATTCGCATCTCGTCCAAATCGCCACACGTAGTTCGGGCTTTCCATTTGCTGCATGCATGATCTTGCGAGCCCAGGCCAGGGTGGAACTTTTGTAGTCGGCATTTAGGGCGGCGTGGTCTTCCAGTGCTATGAGGGTCCCCTTTTCTTCGTGGGGCTCGATTAGCCGCGCACGCACAGCACGTGGTGCTTTGGGCTTGATGCGAAGAAGAGTCGAGTTGTGTAGAGTGCCTCGCTTGGTGGGTTTGATTCCCGTCTGGCGGGATATTCTTGCGTGTACGGCCAAATTGGTGCACCCCTGCAGGGATAAATCTTCTCGAGAAGCCGTGTTTTCCGCGGTTATGGATTACTTGGTGAAAGTACTGGCTAACAAGTACTCAGGACAACTTAAACATAATGATTAACAATCTTTCACCCAATGATTAACAACTTGACTAGTAATAGGCTTATTGACACAATAATCTGAACCATCATTAATCCAACTGTGTGAGTTATCCTCGGATTGCTTCTTTGGATAAGGGGCGAGATCCAGGATGGGTTTGTTTGGAGTTACTTTCAGTTGGTTACAATACTCGATCTTATCTTCTTTCTGTTAGCCGGAAGTGGTAGTATCTCTCTGTAGTTGGTTAGTGCAGCCTGCTGTCGCTTATTTGCAATAACCCCTTCCTTTCCGTTGATCCCAAAGTATTTGTACCTTGTGATGACTGGCTACGCCGGTATCTTGTGAGTATGGTTTATCCACTTGCCAGTACTTAACCGTACTGACCCACGAATCTCTTTCGTGGCTGCATATTCAACATTGCAGTCAACAGGTTTGAAGTCTGACGACGTTAGCTTGGAATCCCTCCGGCTTGGCCTGGGCAGGGATTGGACGCTCTCGGTTATCTTCAGGACTCTTAGTCCAATTTGTATCTTGTCCGTAGACGGACGATATGTTGTTTCTTCCGCTGTTATTTGGATCTTTGTAATGTATTAGTTGTATCCCTGGCTCGTTCGAGTCATCTTGTATCTATCTGTTTCTGTTGTAATTGTGGAATATTCGCGAACTGTTGTAATGTTATCATAAGTGGCAACCTGGAATCGGTTATTATGCGGATTTGGCGGGAATGCTGAAATCTGCATAGTGCCCGATCTCGGGGCGTCACATCAAGATTGTTGGTACCCATCGGTTCTACGGTTAGCATCAACATTCTCTCTTCCGGCATTGCAAGTTTTGCTCATTTCATTTTTGTTGTGCTACCTAGGTGTTTGATGAAATGGCTAAGCTAGAATTTGTTATTCATTTGTTATGTATACAATTTTATGCAATTTGAGCTCAAATTTAGTTATGATTTGTGGTTTTTTTTAGTGTCGCGTGCCTTGTCCCCTTCCTCACCGCCGTCGATCGCCCCGTCACCGACACAACCTTGGTGAGCCTATTGTTTTTATTTACGAAAACAAATTTTGATTTGTATGATTTACATATTTACTTGTATATAATTTTCTTATTGTGTAAGATTTTTTTTTATATATATAGCGCCATGGTTTTGATATCCGTCCCTGTTGCCCTCGTCCAGTCTATGATTCAGATGTGGTATATTATCTTTTATAACTACATATTTTCATTTCCTGATTATACGACAATTAATTACGCCGACCAACTTGACATAGATATTTTTATCTAGGAGGTAGTGGAACCGGAAATGCCAATCGACCCTATTGTTGAGAAGTTATACTTAGTTGAACAAGAAAATGTTGGCTTGAAAGAAAGATTGAAAAAAACTGAAGAAAGGTTGGAAAAAACTGAAAGAGAGAAGATGACCTTGGAAAAGGTTCTTGCCGGTGTCGTCGATGGTCACAAGAGCGAGATGGACGCAATGCGCCTGAAGATTAGAAAGATTAGAAAATATGCAATTAGTAAAGAGGCTTGGTATCATTATGCCAGCGGGTCAATTGTTACCTTTGTTGCGATTTTTATCGCATTTGTTGTTGTTTTTAAATGCATTAATTAGAGAGAGTTTTTATGGATGGTTTCAGTGTGTATTTTTATGAGAACTATATATGTATGGTCACTACGCTAGTTTGGTTTTAACGTGTGATGAACTTTTTGTATTAATTAATTAATTTAGTCATGATGATTTAGCATAATGGTTGTTGATAAATTTATATAATGCAGATGAACCGGCAATGGATGTATAGTGATCGACGTCGTCCCGAATTCCTTAATGGCATGCATAGTTTTCTCAATGTGGCTGAGAAAAACAGGCAGAATAGATTTATTTTTTGTCCCTGTAAAAAATGCCAGAATAAGAGGAATTTCCCTAGCTCAAGAACCATACACACCCACCTGTTGCAAGAGGGCTTCATGCCCAGTTATTTTTGTTGAACCAAGCACGGAGAAAGAGGGGTTGTAATGGAAGACAATGCAGAAGAAGAGGACAATGATAATTATCCTATGTTCGGTGAACACGGTGATACTGAAATGGGGGAAGACGAGCCTGAACTTGAGGACATTGTTGATGAGTCTGATGATGATCTTTGTCAGGTCATTCGTGAAGAACAGATAAATTGCGCAAGTGAAAACGAGAGGTTGAAGTTGGAGCGCATGTTAGAAGACCACAAAAAATTGTTGTACCCAAATTGCGAAGATGGCCATAAAAATCTGGGCACCACCCTGGAATTGCTGCAGTGGAAGGCAGAGAATGGATTATCTGACAAGGGATTTGAAAAGTTGCTGAAAATAATGAAGAAGATGCTTCCAAGAGATAACGTACTGCCCTGCAGTACATACGAAGCAAAGAAGGTTGTCTGCCCTCTAGGATTGGAAGTGCATAAGATACATGCATGCATCAATGACTGCATCCTCTACCGCGGCCAGCACGAGAATTTAAATGCCTGCCCGGTATGCGGTGCATTTCGGTATAAGATCAGGCGAGCTGACCCTGGTGATGTTGAGGGCGACGATCGCCCCAGGAAGAGGGTTCCTGCCAAGGTGATGTGGCATGCTCCATTAATACCACGGTTGAAACGTTTATTCCGAAACAAAGAGCATGCCAAGTTGCTGCGGTGGCACAAAGAAGACCGTAAGGAAGACAATATGCTGAGACACCCCGCTGATGGGTCGCAGTGGAGAAACATCAACGATGAGTATGAGGACTTTGCACGTGACGCAAGAAACTTAAGGTTTGGTCTGAGTACAGATGGCCTAAATCCGTTTGGGGAGCAGAGTAGCAGTCATAACACCTGGCCCGTGACTCTATGTATCTATAACCTTCCTCCTTGGTTATGCATGAAGCGTAAGTTCATTATGATGCCAGTGCTTATCCCAGGCCCGTCGCAACCCGGCAACAACATTGATGTGTACCTGAGGCCACTGGTTGATGAACTTTTAGAGTTGTGGGCTGACGAAGGTGTACGTGTGTGGCACGAGTACAAACAAGAGGAATTTGACCTACGAGGGTTGCTGTTTGTAACCATCAATGATTGGCCCGCTCTTAGTAACATCTCTGGACAGTCAAACAAGGGATACAACGCATGCACACACTGTTTAGGCGAGACTAAAAGTATACATATAGGCAAGAATGTGTACTCGGGGCATCGTCGATTTCTTGCAGATAGGCATACCGTAAGAAAGAAAGGAAAGCATTTCAAAGGCGAGGCAGATACACGAAGGAAGCCAACCCTCCCTAAATGTCGTGGTGGCGTCACGGCAGATGCCATAGGATGGCTAATGATGTGGGGACACTGCAAACAACACGATCTACCCAGGTTCAGGGCCCTCGTGAGGAGGTAAAACCCCTACTCCTGCCTTTCTCTTTGTATTCTGATGTCTCACCGAGTAGCCACAGTACAATGGTTCTTGCTACCGAGTAGCCACTCTTCTCTCTACGGGAGGAACTAGGTCAAGAATCTCTACGTAGTGATCACTCTAGGTCAGCATCCCTCGCGCAGGAGGGGGCATGGCACCTTATATACTCGGTGCCCAGCCGGATACTGCCAAATACAAACAGATGTCGACATTGTGTGCACACCGTCCTTCTTCCGAGCTCCCGCTGACAGCTTTGGCTTCTAAGCTTGTCCTGATGCGGAAAGTCGTTGGGCAAAACCAAGTGATCAGTCTGGTATCACTGCACCAAACACAGAGTAGGGCCCCCCTATCCTGCGACGCCCTGCTGACACACTGTCGCTGTCAGGCACGCCGTCCTCAGATGAACAGTGCTGTGAACAGTGCCAAGTACGGACCCGGGATACGCGGGATCCGGTGTCAGAACGGCTCCTTTCACTTCTGGTCCGAGTAGGTT
Source organism: Alopecurus myosuroides (assembly GCA_028641055.1). Classification (NCBI taxonomy): domain Eukaryota; kingdom Viridiplantae; phylum Streptophyta; class Magnoliopsida; order Poales; family Poaceae; genus Alopecurus; species Alopecurus myosuroides. Next base: position 43,451,524 of record CM054058.1, read on the forward strand.
CCCGCCAGTTTTACTCGGACCAGCTCTTCTACTCGAATAAACATAACTTCCTTGATTCATCCTTCTGATCATCTTTTGTGTAAGACCGAGTAGCAGTCGACCGGGTAGCGAGTACCGGGTAGGCGGCTACTCGACCAAACTTCTCTTCTGACCTTGCTTTTAGCACTTGCCTTTACCCTACTCGGGGGTAACCCCCCGACAGCAGTCCCCGAAGCTGGTAGAGTCCTGCGAACTCGTTCACTGGGCTCTGCCAGCTTTAAACCGACCATGGCAGCATCGCCCTTGACCCTCAAGATGCCGAGTAAAGCCTCCGAGTAGCACTCTGGAAAATACCTTGAGTTTCTTCTCCTCCGAATAGAGCTACTTCTCTTGTCTGTAACCGAGTAAAAAGACTTAGAGAATTTTCCAAACAGAATCTCAGCGACGCAGAGCACAATCCGGCTTTTCACATTGCAACTGGGCACGTGTCACGCATCCACGACCGCGACGCCTCGGTGCCCGGTAACTGACAGGCCACTCGCCCAGTTTTCACGGGGTGGGCCCACCAGCTCGTAACGTCCCATCACGCGCAGTAATCGCCCACGATCTCGTCGTGGGATCTAATGTGGCCGCTACGCGCGCGTTCTGCGCTGTGTGCGTTTCTAACCGGCCCACAGACCCCACGCCACACGATTACTGCCACGATCGATCCCACTTCCTCAACTCGTAACGGTAACTTGAGGAGCGGTATAAATACCCCCTCGGTAACTCCTTCTCCTTCTTCCGCTCACAAGTTCCCCTCTGCCTTCTCGTTTCTCCGCCGCCGCAGAGCTCTCTGCCGCCGTGCAACTCACTGCGCCGCCGCGAGTTCTTCCACTCCACCAAATCCCTCGAAACCTTTCCTCAATTTCATTCTCCCCACCATGGCTCGTGACGACAACGCTCGCGCCGGCTGGGCCGGCTCCAAGGTCACCGCCGAAGACTGCCACTGGCTCGTGAACACCCGGAGGGTTCCTCCCGGTGTTCGCTGCCGGCAGCCTGACGGCGAGCTCGTTCCGTCCCCGCAGGAGGGCGAGCATGTCGTCTTCCTCGCGCACTTTGCGCGAGGATTCGGGCTTCCTGCATCGAATTTCCTCCGCTCGTTTCTGGACCACTATGGCCTCCAGATGCACCAACTTCCTCCCAACGCTGTCGTCTTCCTCTCCTACCACGCTGTGGTGTGCGAAGCCTTCCTTGGCGTCCGCCCCACGACGGAGACGTGGTCCAGGTACTTCTTCTTTCACCAGCAGAGCAAAGGCAAGAAGGACGGGGCGGACACCAGCAGCCGGATAACCGAGACCGGCAGCGCCATGATGGTGCAGCGCTCTGGAACCAACCATCCTCGCATCAAGGGCCTGGATTCTGTCCGCAAGTGGCAGAAGACGTTCCTGTACGTGAAGAACATCCCCGCCACGAAGGGGGCCAAGGTGGAGGACCGCATCAATCTGCCCCCTTGGAGCAACCGAGTTCCCACTGGGCAGAACTGGAAGACCAAGCCGTCCAACGACAGGAACCAGACGCAGATGGAGGAGCGCCTTGCCCATCTGATCGGAGAGGGGCTCAAGAGCGACGATCCAGTCGCCTGCTGGATCTCCAAACGGGTGCTGCCACTCCAGCACCGCGTCCACCCCATGTGCTACATGGGCGGCCCCCGCGATTGTACTCGGACAACCACGTTCGAGCTCAGCAACGCGGACGTCGCCGCTCACGCGCGGTCCATCCTGACCACCGGCCTCAGAGACAATTGGCAGTATGGCTTCATCCCATACAGCCGTACGAAGCCGATTGAACGGGTATGTTCCTCTTACTCTGCTTCTTGCATACGCAATCCGAGTAGATAGCCTTCTCTCCTTGCTGCGACTAGCATTTGCACTCCGCGCCGAATAGGGCGCCTAGCGGAACTGCTCAGGCTTAGTGTGCTTGGTGTTTGCACGCTTTGTCGGGTAGCACACTTAGGAGAATTACTTAGGCTTAATGTGCTTGGTTCTTGCACGCCTTGCCGAGTAGGACACTTAGCAAGTTTCCCTAGGCTTTGTGTGCTTTGTGTTTGCACGCCTAGTCGGGTAGGGTGCCTTTATGCTACCCGACTAACTTGTGATGTCTCTCTATTCTTCAGGTCCTTGATCGTCAGCTCGCTGAGAGCATGGAGCGCTTTGAGGACAACTGGTCAGCCGACCGAGAAGAAGACGACGAGGTCTCCTTCGAGACCGCGGACAAGCTCAACCTCCCCCATGCCGCTCAGACGGAGAACCACCGCGTAGACGCGTTTGTCCGTGATTGGACTGAGGACGAAGACGAAGGTAATTGAGCTCATCCGGACTGGTCGCAAGTAGTACAAACCAATTGCCTCCTGCTTCTGAGTTGTTTTTTCTTTTTCCCAATTTCACAGATGATGCTGACGCTGAAGAGGAAGGCGACGACGAGGACGAGGAAGCCCTTGTCGTCAAGCCGCTCTCGGTCGCTGCTCCTCTTACCCGCAAACGGACGGGTAGCGGTGCTCAGGAGCCCCCCGCCAAGAAGAAGAAGGCGGCAGTCGGGAAGACAACCAAGAAGACTGCGACAAAAAAGGGACGGACGATCCCTACCCGTAAAGGGTAAGTACTTTCTCCTCAGTTATGCCTCGTTGTTTTCTTCTCGGTTTTCTCTGCCCTTTTCCCTTTTTTGAACATATTTCTTTCTCCAGAGCCCCCTTAGATGCTGACGCCGCTCTCGCGCCCACCAAGACTAGGAAGAAATCCGCCATCGACGTCGACAACCTCATCGACCTCGACGACGAGACCGAAGCCGCAGCGCAGGACAGAGCGCATGCGTCCTCTCCTACACGAGGAGAGGACTCCGACGAGGCTCGGTACATGGACACCGACGCCCACGACGTCGAGCAGGAGCAGCAGGCCCGCGCAGAGCAGGAAGCGCAGGATGCTACTCGCCATGAAAGGCCAGTTTCCCCTCCAGCCAACACGACCGAGGAGACTCTAGGGCAAGACCCCGAGATGCATGATGACGCCGCTCTTGAGCGGCAGGAAGAAGAACAAGAGCAGCCAGCAACAGGGGCTGCTGAACAAGAAGACCCCGCGGCCCAGACGCGGGTAGAAGTACTAGACGCCTCACAGCAGGATCCCGCTGCCGAGCAGCGGGTTGAGATAATTGATGAGACGGAGCAATACCCTCTGAGCGACGCGCACCCAGACACCGCACAGGGTAGCGCCCAGCCGGATGCCGCGCCGGGTAGCGCGCCCTTGGCGCCGCCTACTCAGCAGGGTACTTCCTCCACCGCGCCAAATTCACCATCAACGAAGAAGACCAAGACAACATCCAGCCCTCCGGCCCAGCAGCTTATGAAGAAGATCAAACAGGAAGCCGTTGACAAGAAGGCCGCCGAGAAGAAGGCTGCCAAGAAGCAGACCTCTGGGAACCAGGCCGCCGAGAAGCCAGCTGGCCAGTCAGATGGCGCTGTCCGCAGGAATCCTTCGCGTAGCAGTACGCGTGGTGCTGCCACGATGCCGCCGCCAAGACCAACTGCCAAGCCCGGCCAGCTCACCATCCGTGAACCTGATGCGGCCGCTGATACTGCCACAGGATCCAGCTTCCCGGATCCACCCACATTCCCACCTTATATGGTGAAGATGAGCCAGCAGCACAGCATTCCAATGACTCCCGCCGAGAAGAAGCTCGCTATCCGGAGGGGCAAACAGGCTACGCCGGTGGACTCCAAGCCTCCAGGCAGGAACAAGGACCGATCCGTCTCGATCCACTCGCGCGAGGTTGCGGAAGACGGGGTAACGTCCACAGGCCTCGAGCAGATAGTTGACCGGGTTGGATTTATTGACGCTGAGTGGGACAGCAGAGTCCTTGGCAACACGAACTGGCACGGCACGACCTTGGGCGATTTGGATCACATGCGTGTCGACTGGAACAAGGCGGACATGGGTTATAAACCCATGACTATTGTAACACCTGGGGTGTTACCCCTTAGTAGATTGGTTGTTTTTGCATTGCAATCACTTGCATCACATATGCATTTGCATCCTGTTTTCATTCAAACCCAATTTTAAGCTTTCACACCTGTCAAGTAAACCACTCTTTGGTTTTTCAAAAAACAAGTTTGAAGTTGATTTATTTGAATGGCCTGCTAAATAAAAAATTTCCCTCTTGTTGAAAACCCTAATGTTAACTTTCCAATTCAACTTAAATTTCAAATCTTTTCAATCATATTGGGCATGTTTCAAATGGTGGGTTTAAAAAAATCAAATTCTTGCAAACAAGTAATTCAATAAGGTCTCAAAAATGGTTTGGGGTTATTGAATAAGTTGTTTAAAAATCAATCCTTATGGAAAACTAATGGAAATTCAAATAACCATTTAAAACTCAAAAGTAACATTTCAAATTCTTGGACTTAATGTGCACAATTGTTTCTACTCACTGTTTTGCAAATTGCTAAAAAAGTTATTCATAAAAATAAAAACCCAAATCCTTCTTCCTTTCTCTCTCTCTTTATCTCTTAAAAAAAAGAAGAAGGAAAATAAATTAAAAAAAAAGGAAGAGGTGAGCTGAGGGAGAAAGCCCACCTCCCTCAGCCCACCTAAGCCCAGCAGCCCCCAACGAGGTCATCTTCCTCGTACGGACCAGGGGAAGAGGTCGCTGTCAACCACCCCCCCCCCCACCGAGCCCTCACCTGCTCCCTCCACTACAAATCCCCTCTCTTCCCCCTCCAAACCCTAGCCGCTCGCCCTATCCCTCTCCTTCCTCCTCCAGCCGCCGGCCCCCCCTTCCCCTCTTCCTCCACGGTAACTGCACCCTCTGCAACCTCTCTGACAACCGAGCATGGCACCGGAGTTCATCCTCCGCTTGGCGCCGCCTCCCTGGCCATCACCGGAGTGATCCGTGGCCGGGAATGGAACCGGGGGGGTCTACCCTTCCCCTTTGCTGAAGAAGGCCTGGCCGGAGGAGCACTAGGGACGGCGCCGTCCTTCCCCGACCACCGCCGTCTCCACCGCTCGAGGCCATCCTGCGCCCGCCCCAATCGGATCGACGCCATGCCTCTCGTCTCCCCCTCCGACCACCCCGAGGTGAGGCCTCCCTCCAAAGCCCTAGGGCACCTCCTCCCTCCTTGCTCTGTGGCCAGCCTTCGTGCTGGCCATTCCTCGCTCGGCCATCGTGGTTTCTCCGGTGATCGCTGTTCCCCCCGCTCGATCTCTGCTGTCTGTTCGTCAGTTAACAAAAAGAACGCGGTCAGCTCCCATCAAAAGCCCGTGTATTCCCTTGGTATCACAACTAGAACAGTAGCCTAGTTGGTAGAGCCCCTTGCGCACACCCCCTGGAGAGCTGGGTTCGAGTCCCCCAAACCCCACCTTTTATTTCCTGCCTTTTTTTTCTTTTCTGCCCGAAGTTTCAGAAACAGAGATCTGATCAAATAACTCTAAAATCCATATAAAATCAAATACTGCTCCAATTTGGATGATTCAAAATCCTGTGGCTTCATAATTCTGTGCTCTTTCTATTAATGCCAAGTTTGCAATATATTTCTGTAACAATTTTGGCACTAAATAATTAATTACTAAAAATTCAATAAAAATTGGAAACTTTGGAATTTCATAACTTTAGTTCTACTCATCCAAATTAAGCAAACTTGGTCTCTAAAAATTTGTCTTAACAAACTCTACACATTGGTATTTTATTTGGGCACAATTGAATTAATTTTGAACATGTTTTCTTCTGTTTACTAAAAAGGGCAGAATAAAACTATTTATGGAAAATTGCATAATAAATCCAATAATACCACAAAAATTATGTTTGGTAGCTCTAAATGTTCAATGAAACATTTGCTACATGTTTTCAATCTTTTCAATGCAATTTGTTTATTGTTTTCCCTAATTAAAAATGGTTCAATAATCCAATGCTTTAATTAAACCCTTTAAATTGCAAAATTCATAACTTGGGCAATTCAAATCCAATTCCAACATGTAAAATATGTTCTCCATCCCATTTTTCATGTACTTTCCAAATATAAATTTTGTTTGCTGTTTTGAATAATTTAAATTGCTGAAAACAACTGTTTCTTAATTATTGCAATTTAAATTGCCAAAATTCATAACTAATTCATTTTAATTCCAAATCAAACAAATAAAATATGTTTTCCAATCATTTTCATATCTTTAACATGTTCATGCCATCCATATCCCTGTTTGCATCATACCTTGTGCATTTTAGGTTTTGTTATGCATGTTCAACTATATGACAACATATGGAATGTGTGGGCTAATAATTTCCAACTGTTGCCCCATTCCATTTAAATTGCCTAACTCATCTACTTTATTGTTTTCCATGCTAAACAACATTTAACTTGATGGTTAGATAAACAACTTGAACCAATTCCTATCTCTCCGGACTCCGGTTCCGATTAAATTGCTTAAGTTGTTTCCCCTGTTGCATCTTGCCATGTCATGCATATAAAATAGGATCATGCTGGATCTTTTGCCGTAGAAGTAATTGTTGCATCCGGTGTTTGTCCGAGGTTCGTTGCTTCTTCCCGGATAGGACGTTGAGATGATGTGAGCAACGACAAGTTCTGCTACCTTGCGGGATCTCAGGCAAGTATACTCACTTGCTGCCATATGGCTGCCTTTCATCACTTGTTACCGGTCCTTTCCGTTGTTCTTATTCTAGCCTTGATTCGATGCTTGTGTCACGATCCTATTATATGTTACCTTGCAGCCATGATATAGCCTATTCCTTCCACTTCCTATTAACTGTTGCTTGTTTACCTTGTTGGCCCCCGTGTCGTAGTTGCATGCTTAGTGTTGTTTGCGCTCAAGTCTTGTTGCTCCTTTCTTATCACTTGTTTAGTTGATAGTTGGGTTTCATTTCAATCAACAACATGTTAATGTTTTGGGTATTAATAATTTGATGTTAAGGCACCGGCAGGAGGCCCGGGTTAGGGTTTTGGAGCCTGCTAGTGTCGAAACTAGGAAAAGAGTCTTGTCTACTGATCCATGATGAGCGTGCTCACCGCATCCGGGTGGTAGTATGGGACCCCCCTCGACTTAGACCTGATACGCAGCTTGTCCGAAGAGCCACACTTATGTTCGGTGTTCCATTTGCTCCTTGCATAATGGGTGGAGCCCCAGTGGTTGGTTACGGGTTAGAGATGATCATGCATAGGGCGAGGCCTGTAGTGCCGGGGTGTTGTGTCATGCGGGAGTGTTTGGCACACCAGCGCATGAGTATTCGGCTGCGTGGCTGGGACCTTATAGCTCCGTGCTCTTATGATGGGTTGTAGAGATGGTTTGGGTCGTGTCAAGCCAACCTGAGTTTTAGTTGGTGGCTTGAAGTGTGTACGGGTACTGGAGCACACCCTGCAGGGATAAATCTTCTCGAGAAGCCGTGTTTTCCCGCGTTGATGGATTACTTGGTGAAAGTACTGGCTAAGCAAGTACTCAGACAACTTACACCTAATGATAATAACTTGACTAGTAATAGTCTTATTGACACAATAAGTTGAAACATCATTAATCCAACAGTGTGAGTTATCCTTGGGTTGCTTCCTTAGTAGGGGGTGACATTGGATGGGTATTGTTTGGTGAGTAGTTGTAGTTGGTTACGATACGCTATCTTATCCTCCTCTTTTAGCCGGAAGTTGTAGTGTGTTTCTGTAGTTGGTTAGTGCAGCCCGTTGCCGCTTATTTGCAATAATCCCTTCCTTTCCGTTGATCCCAAAGTATTTTTATCTTGTGATGAATGGCTACGCCTGTATCTTGTGAGTATGGGTTTTATCCCCCTTGCCAGTACTTAACCGTACTGACCCACGAATCTCTTTCGTGGCTGCAAATTCCAACTTGCAGTCAACAGGTTTGAAGTCTGACGACGTTAGCTTGGGAATCCCTCCGGCTTGGCCTGGGCAGGGATTGGACGCTCTCGGTTATCTTCAGGACTCTTAGTCCAATTTGTATCTTGTCCGTAGTCGGAGGCTATGTTGTTTCTTCCGCTGTTATTTGGATCTTTGTATTGTATCAGTTGTATCCTTGACTCGTTTGAGTCCTCTTGTATTATATCTCATTCTGTTGTTGTTGCGGAATATTCGTGAACTGTTGTAATGTTATCACAAGTGGCAACCTGGAATCGGTTATTATGTGGATTTTGGCGGGAATGCTGAAATCTGCATAGTGCCCGATCTCGGGGCATCACAAATGGTATCAGAGCCTTGGTTCCGATTCCCGAGATTGTTTCGATACGAATGGTTATCGAAGCAACGGGTCCGCAAAGCCTGTAGGGTAACCTCGCTAACGGTCGATGTCTATAGAGTGTCAAAAACTATTTCTGCTAAACTATTTTGGAAAACATCTCAATAGGATTCTTGTTTTCTCCTTATCCCTATTCTATTTCCCCTCCCATCTTATTTGTTTTGGAGTCTACTCTCGTACTCAATCTTTCAAAGTGTTAGGATCCTACGTGGGTGGACGTTTTCTGAGCCTTTAACCTAATAGGTTCGATCATCGGAAGATTCCTGGTGGAAGAACATCGTCGTCACTCCGAGCAAGAATCCCTTGTTAGTGGTGTCGAGAAGCCCTTGTTAGTGGTGTCGAGGAGATCAGCTGGAAGCATGAAGAATCGATAGTCGAACTTCTTTCCCCTCCCGGGTTAGCAGGTGGATTGCGAGGGCGCAATCCCTTGTTAGTGGTGTCGTCTGTAACACCTGGGGTGTTACCCCTTAGTAGATTGGTTGTTTCTTTTTGCATTGCAATCACTTGCATCACATATGCATTTGCATCCTGTTTTCAGAACCACTGAAAAATTCAAACCCAATTTTAAGCTTTCGCACCTGTCAAGTAAACCACTCTTTGGTTTTTCAAAAAACAAGTTTGAAGTTGATTTATTTGAATGGCCTGCTAAATAAAAAATTTCCCTCTTGTTGAAAACCCTAATGTTAACTTTCCAATTCAACTTAAATTTCAAATCTTTTCAATCATATTGGGCATGTTTCAAATGGTGGGTTTAAAAAAATCAAATTCTTGCAAACAAGTAATTCAATAAGGTCTCAAAAATGGTTTGGGGTTATTGAATAAGTTGTTTAAAAATCAACCCTTATGGAAAACTAATGGAAATTCAAATAACCATTTAAAACTCAAAAGTAACATTTCAATTCTTGGACTTAATGTGCACAATTGTTTCTACTCACTGTTTTGCAAATTGCTAAAAAAGTTATTCATAAAAATAAAAACCCAAATCCTTCTTCCTTTCTCTCTCTCTTTATCTCTTAAAAAAAAGAAGAAGAAGGAAAATAAATTAAAAAAAAGGAAGAGGTGAGCTGAGGGAGAAAGCCCACCTCCCTCAGCCCACCTAAGCCCATCAGCCCCCAACGAGGTCATCTTCCTCGTACGGACCAGGGGGAGAGGTCGCTGTCAACCACCCCCCCCCTCCACCGAGCCCTCACCTGCTCCCTCCACTACAAATCCCCTCTCTTCCCCCTCCAAACCCTAGCCGCTCGCCCTATCCCTCTCCTTCCTCCTCCAGCCGCCGGCCCCCCTTCCCCTCTTCCTCCACGGTAACTGCACCCTCTGCAACCTCTCTGACAACCGAGCATGGCACCGGAGTTCATCCTCCGCTTGGCGCCGCCTCCCTGGCCATCACCGGAGTGATCCGTGGCCGGGAATGGAACCGGGGGGGTCTACCCTTCCCCTTTGCTGAAGAAGGCCTGGCCGGAGGAGCACTAGGGACGGCGCCGTCCTTCCCCGACCACCGCCGTCTCCACCGCTCGAGGCCATCCTGCGCCCGCCCCAATCGGATCGACGCCATGCCTCTCGTCTCCCCCTCCGACCACCCCGAGGTGAGGCCTCCCTCCAAAGCCCTAGGGCACCTCCTCCCTCCTTGCTCTGTGGCCAGCCTTCGTGCTGGCCATTCCTCGCTCGTCCATCGTGGTTTCTCCGGTGATCGCTGTTCCCCCCGCTCGATCTCTGCTGTCTGTTCAACAGTTAACAAAAAGAACGCGGTCAGCTCCCATCAAAAGCCCGTGTATTCCCTTGGTATCACAACTAGAACAGTAGCCTAGTTGGTAGAGCCCCTTGCGCGCACCCCCTGGAGAGCTGGGTTCGAGTCCCCCAAACCCCACCTTTTATTTCCTGCCTTTTTTTTCTTTTCTGCCCGATGTTTCAGAAACAGAGATCTGATCAAATAACTCTAAAATCCATATAAAATCAAATACTGCTCCAATTTGGATGATTCAAAATCCTGTGGCTTCATAATTCTGTGCTCTTTCTATTAATGCCAAGTTTGCAATATATTTCTGTAACAATTTTGGCACTAAATAATTAATTACTAAAAATTCAATAAAAATTGGAAACTTTGGAATTTCATAACTTTAGTTCTACTCATCCAAATTAAGCAAACTTGGTCTCTAAAAATTTGTCTTAACAAACTCTACACATTGGTATTTTATTTGGGCACAATTGAATTAATTTTGAACATGTTTTCCTCTGTTTACTAAAAAGGGCTGAATAAAACTATTTATGGAAAATTGCATAATAAATCCAATAATACCCCAAAAATTATGTTTGGTAGCTCTAAATGTTCAATGAAACATTTGCTACATGTTTTCAATCTTTTCAATGCAATTTGTTTATTGTTTTCCCTAATTAAAAATGGTTCAATAATCCAATGCTTTAATTAAACCCTTTAAATTGCAAAATTCATAACTTAGGCAATTCAAATCCAATTCCAACATGTAAAATATGTTCTCCATCCCATTTTTCATGTACCTTCCAAATATAAATTTTGTTTGCTGTTTTGAATAATTTAAATTGCTGAAAACAACTGTTTCTTAATTATTGCAATTTAAATTGCCAAAATTCATAACTAATTCATTTTAATTCCAAATCAAACAAATAAAATATGTTTTCCAATCATTTTCATATCTTTAACATGTTCATGCCATCCATATCCCTGTTTGCATCATACCTTGTGCATTTTAGGTTTTGTTATGCATGTTCAACTATATGACAACATATGGAATGTGTGGGCTAATAATTTCCAACTGTTGCCCCATTCCATTTAAATTGCCTAACTCATCTACTTTATTGTTTTCCATGCTAAACAACATTCAACTTGATGGTTAGATAAACAACTTGAACCAATTCCTATCTCTCCGGACTCCGGTTCCGATTAAATTGCTTAAGTTGTTTCCCCTGTTGCATCTTGCCATGTCATGCATATAAAATAGGATCATGCTGGATCTTTTGCCGTAGAAGTAATTGTTGCATCCGGTGTTTGTTCGAGGTTCGTTGCTTCTTCCCGGATAGGACGTTGAGATGATGTGAGCAACGACAAGTTCTGCTACCTTGCGGGATCTCAGGCAAGTATACTCACTTGCTGCCATATGGCTGCCTTTCATCACTTGTTACCGGTCCTTTCCGTTGTTCTTATTCTAGCCTTGATTCGATGCTTGTGTCACGATCCTATTATATGTTACCTTGCAGCCATGATATAGCCTATTCCTTCCACTTCCTATTAACTGTTGCTTGTTTACCTTGTTGGCCCCCGTGACGTAGTTGCATGCTTAGTGTTGTTTGCGCTCAAGTCTTGTTGCTCCTTTCTTATCACTTGTTTAGTTGATAGTTGGGTTTCATTTCAATCAACAACATGTTAATGTTTTGGGTATTAATAATTTGATGTTAAGGCACCGGCAGGAAGCCCGGGTTAGGGTTTTGGAGCCTGCTCGTGTCGAAACTAGGAAAAGAGTCTTGTCTACTGATCCATGATGAGCGTGCTCACCGCATCCGGGTGGTAGTATGGGACCCCCCTCGACTTAGACCTGATCTGCAGCTTGTCCGAAGAGCCACACTTAGTTCGGGTGTTCCATTTGCTCCTTGCATAATGGGAGGCGCCCCCATGGTTACTGGTTATGATGATGATGATGCATATAGGTCGAGGCATGTAGTGCCGGGGTGTTGTGTCCTGCGGGAGTTTTGCACACCTGCGCTGAGTATTCGGCTGCGTGGCTGGGACCTTATAGCTCCGTGGCTCCTAGGATGGGTTGTAGAGATGGTTTGGGTCGTGTCAAGCCAACCTGAGTTTTAGTTGGTGGCTTGAGTGTGTACGGGTACTGGAGCACACCCTGCAGGGATAAATCTTCTCGAGAAGCCGTGTTTTCCGCGGTTATGGATTACTTGGTGAAATTACTGGCTAACAAGTACTCAGACAACTTACACCTAATGATAATAACTTGACTAGTAATAGTCTTATTGACACAATAAGTTGAACATCATTAATCCAACAGTGTGAGTTATCCTTGGGTTGCTTCCTTAGTAGGGGGTGACATTGGATGGGTATTGTTTGGTGAGTAGTTGTAGTTGGTTACGATACGCTATCTTATCCTCCTCTTTTAGCCAGAAGTTGTAGTGTGTTTCTGTAGTTGGTTAGTGCAGCCCGTTGCCGCTTATTTGCAATAATCCCTTCCTTTCCGTTGATCCCAAAGTATTTGTATCTTGTGATGACTGGCTACGCCGGTATCTTGTGAGTATGGGTTTTATCCCCCTTGCCAGTACTTAACCGTACTGACCCACGAATCTCTTTCGTGGCTGCAAATTCCAACTTGCTGTCAACAGGTTTGAAGTCTGACGACGTTAGCTTGGGAATCCCTCCGGCTTGGCCTGGGCAGGGATTGGACGCTCTCGGTTATCTTCAGGACTCTTAGTCCACTTTGTATCTTGTCCGTAGTCGGACGCTATGTTGTTTCTTCCGCTGTTATTTGGATCTTTGTATTGTATCAGTTGTATCCTTGACTCGTTTGAGTCCTCTTGTATTATATCTCATTCTGTTGTTGTTGCGGAATATTCGTGAATTGTTGTAATGTTATCACAAGTGGCAACCTGGAATCGGTTATTATGTGGATTTTGGCGGGAATGCTGAAATCTGCATAGTGCCCGATCTCGGGGCATCACAACTATCTCGTCCAATACCAGCATGCTCGCTGCCAAGCTCCTCGTCCATCGCAAGGCCGCGGAGGATATTGAACAGACTTATGCGGTAATTAAGCTTTGCTCATCCGTCCCGAGTTGCATTTTCCTTCTCTTCTATTCTTCTGCTTCTTCTTATCCATCCCCCAGTCCCCGAGATTCTGGTCGAGTAGGCGGGTACTCAACGGAGTTGCCGCCTTCTCGGGTTGAATCTTCACGACTTTGTCTGATTCTTTTTCTTTCTTCCTCTCAGAATTGCCTTCTGAAAAGAACCAACCTGTACCGGCGGCTGCTATGGAACCACAGCATCGCTAGGAGGCGTCTCGAGGCCCTGGAATTGGAGCGCAAGTCCGATGAGGCGGCAGCGAAGGAGGTCATGGACAGTGCCCTCAAGCTTTCCGAGATCGAAAGTAAGCTTGTAGCTACGCGGTTCCCGCGTTTTATGTTTACGCCCGCTGTTGCTTTCTGCTCAGACCGACTCCTTTCTGCAGGCAAATTTAAGACCCTGGCCGTGGAGCATTCCAACTGCCGCGCCTTCGTTGAGAGCGGCCAAACCACCATCAAGAGGCTGGAAGGTGAGTTGATGTTTCCTCGGTTTGATTTCTTGCTTTCATCTTTGCTACTCTGCTGACCGTGCTTTGCTTCTCACAGAAGATCATAAGAAGTTCGTCGAGGAGCATCTCGACTGCCTCAAGCCTGCTGAGGTGCAGCAGCAGATTGCCAGTCTTGAGGTGGAGTTCAAGAACAGGCACCTCTCCGAAATGGAACCATTGCAGGTCCAGCTGCGAACTGCTCTCCAAAAAGCCATTGACCTAGCTGGCGAGAGAGATAGAGCAGTGGCCGAGAAGAAGAAGATCGAATCAGCAGCCAAGGCCAAGGAGAGAGCCCTCGAGCAGGAATGCGAGGTGCTGAAGAAGAGCAATGCTGATCTCTTTGCTCAACTGTCCGGGCTCCGCTTACTTGAAGAGAGGCACGTAGCTGACGAGGAGCTGTGGAAGGACAAGCTGCAGGGGCTACTCTATGATCTGAACAGTAAGTTCCCTCTTTTCTGCGTCTCTGCTATTCGGTTCATTTTCTACTCTGCTTCTGTCTCTGATCTTCTCAATAGCTCTCTCAGAAATCTTCCCCGATCTCTAGTCTTCTTGCAAACCCACCTTGGCAAAGGCCCGAGCAGCTCGCGCCGAGAAGGGCGAACCCACCGATACCAGGGCAGAAATCGAGGAGAGCCTTATAATCTTGCAGGGGCAGTTTCAGCGTTTGGCGGGCGTGGGCACCGAGCTGGTGCGCACCGCCTTCAAACTCCATGATCTGTTCTGGCCGCAGGACTCCGCGCCACCAACTATCCGCGGGCTCGCCTTGAAGCTAAACGGCGTGAAGGCCGAGCTGAAGAAGTGGCGGGCTTCCGGAGCTCGGGCAGGCGCCGACATGATGCTGCTATTCATCACCAGCTGGTATGAGAATCTCAACCTGCAAGTCGTCCGTGAGATGCGCGAGGACTCCAAGTGGGAGACGGATACCGACTGCGTGGCTCTCCGCCAGCTCGTTGCGCACGAGGTCCCCCAGTACGCAGACAGCGCGCACTTCATCGACGGCCTCACCGAGCCCGACACCGAGGTGGACGAAGGCGATGAGGAGGGCGAAGGCAAAGGAACGGATGAGGAGGAGCTGGATCTGAGCTGCTTCGAGACTCCAGACAGCGAGACCGGGAAGGGGAAGGCCGCGTTCGTCGCGGGCAGCGATGATGAGGCCGAGAGCGAAGGGATGACAATCGACACCGCCGCGCTCGAGTTCGGCACCTCGTCAGGAGCTGCCCTTGACGACACGGCTCGCCTCCGTGCCCAAGCGACTGCCTCCACCTCGGCGACGGGGCCCATCTCGGTGGCCACAGCCACTTCAGATCAGGCTGCTACTGAGCCAGATGCGGAAGCCCGCGAAGGCCGACGCCGCCAACTCGGAAGTTTATGCTGCTAAGGCCCACGTTGAAGCTGAAGCCGCCAAGGCCAGCGCTGACGCTGAAGCCACCAATGCCAGCGCCGAGAACACTGCCGCTTCTACCTGATCCTATCCTGCACTTTATTCTTCAGACACTTATCAGATCCCCGGGATGCCGGGTGCAAATGTATCAACATATTTATGCTGTTTTGCTACTCAGTTTTATTCTCGTTTAATATTTAACTTAGTCAATTTGAGCAGCTTTGGCCCGAATGCCGGGTTGCGTTATCATGCGAGTCCCCGAGTTGCATTTCTTATTCGCTCTTCCTTTTTATCTCAGCTCTTACCCGCAACTTGTTGCTTTTTTGGTATTCGAGTCACAAGAATGCAAAGTTGGAGTTGCAAATACTTAGCCACTTAGAAACACTCATAGTAACGCAGCCCACCACTTAGCCGAGAAGGAGTCAAAGAGTAATAAATGGCTCTCTACTCGGTTCCTGCACTCTTTCTTTCCTTAGTAATTTTTCTTTTGCTCATTGACCTTTTGCTTGTTCTCTTGCTTGCCATGAAGCCGGGTTTCGGACAGCAGCAGAGTCGAAGAGTTGCCATGTAGGTTTAAACACAATACTCAATGTACTTATGAAATCTGAAGTAGAGCAACCGAATAGACAAAGAGCGAAGCCGAGCAGAAACACTTAGAGCAATTTTGGACGAGGGCAGTCCCCGAGTTCAATTTCAGATTGCAGGGTAGCATTTTAACTCGGATAAGAGAATACATACACATCTTTGCTCACGAATGAAAGCGACGAAGTAGGGCTACATTCCAGGGGCGTTTGGATTCCTCGCTAGCTTTATCCGCCCTGTTCTCCTGTGATGGACGCACATCTACAAGATAGTATGCATCGTTGTGCAGCGCTTTGCTCACAATGAAGGGCCCTTCCCATGGAGGAGACAGCTTGTGCATCCCGGCTGTGCGCTGCACAAGCCTAAAGACCATGTCTCCTTCTCGGAAAACACTTGGGTTCACCTTTCGGCTATGATAACGCCCCAGGTTTTGCTGGTAGGTAGCCGAACGTGACAGAGTAAGCTCTCTTGCTTCTTCAAGCAGGTCAACGTCGTCTTCTCGAGCTTCTCTCGCCTCCACCTCAGTGTAGAGGGTTACTCGGGGGGAGTCATGCTCTAGGTCTATTGGCAACACGGCCTCAGCCCCGTATACCAAGAAGAATGGCGTGTAGCCGGTTGACCGGTTAGGGGTAGTCCTTAGACTCCACAACACCGCTGGCAACTCGTCTAGCCAACACCCAGGTGTTTTCAGCAGCGGCTCAATCAGCCTTGGCTTTATGCCTGCTAGCACCATACCGTTTGCTCTTTCCACTTGCCCATTGGAGGCGGGATGCGCAACAGATGCAACATCTAGTCGGATGTGCTTATCTCTGCAGAACCGCACCATTGCCCCTTCTGCGAAGTTTGTGCCATTGTCGGTGATGATGCTGTGCGGGTAGCCATATCTCAGGATCACATCCTTTAGGAATTTCACAGCAGTAGCTCCATCGCACTTCCGAATAGGCTTCACTTCAATCCACTTGGTAAACTTGTCCACCATGACCAAGATGTGCGTCATGTTGCCTCTAGCCGGCTTGAAGGGTCCGACCAAGTCCAAACACCAAACAGCAAACGGCCAAGTAATAGGAATAGTTTTCAACTCGGAAGCAGGCATGTGGATCTTACTCGCAAACATCTGGCAGCCATTGCACTTCCTCACGATGTCTTCAGCTTGCTGCAGAGCTGTGAGCCAGTAGAAGCCATGCCGAAAAGCTTTCTTGACCAACGCCCGAGAAGAGGCGTGGTGTCCGCATTCTCCTTGGTGTATCTCCAACCGAATTTCTCCTCCTTCTTCTGGGTCCAC
Organism: Alopecurus myosuroides; assembly: GCA_028641055.1. Taxonomy (NCBI): domain Eukaryota; kingdom Viridiplantae; phylum Streptophyta; class Magnoliopsida; order Poales; family Poaceae; genus Alopecurus; species Alopecurus myosuroides. Next base: position 43,468,324 of record CM054058.1, read on the forward strand.
ATAGCGTTGCAGCACGCCAGTGGCACTTCTTTTGTGCAACACATCTCTGAGTATGGTGTAGCCCTTGGATCTTCTCTGAATTTGCCTTGCAGTCACCTCATCTTCTGGCAGAGTACCGTCCTTCAGAAAGGATAATATGGGCATGGCCCAACTCTGTGTCTCCCGTGTAGGAAACACTGGTTCGTCCACTTCCATCGGGACGGGCGCCTCTGGTTGCTCCTTAGGGTTGGGATCACTTCTCTGAAGCCTTGAGCGATTGGCAAGAACTTCCTCGATGAACGCGACAGTCTCCGGGTTGAGGACAACAGTCCCCGGGTAAGGAATGGCAGTCCCCGGGTAAGGAATGGCAGTCCCCGGGTAAGGAATGGCAGTCCCCGAGTTGAGGACAACAGTCCCCGAGTAGAGAACGGCAGTCCCCGAGTTGGGAGCGGCAGTCCCCGGGTGTCCTGTAGCATTCTCCCAGTCAATCTCCATGGGAACGGATTCCTCGGTTGGCAGAGAAGGGACAAATATGGATTCCGAGTTGGGAGACGGCTTGATGGATGGCTTTCTCAAATGCTCCAAGGCAATCCCTGTCGGGATGGACTGCCGAGAAGATCCCAACTTGGATAGCTCGTCTGCTGCTTCATTCTCTGCTAGGTGAATGTGCTGAAACTCGCAGCCCTCAAAGAATCCGGTCATAGACTGTACCAGGAATCGGTATGATGCCATGTTGGCATCCAGAGCATCCCAAGTGCCAGAGACTTGCTGCACCACCAGATCTGAATCGCCATAGCATATAATGCGTTGTACGCCAACTTCCTTGGCTACTCGCAGGCCGTGGACCACAGCCTCGTACTCTGCAACATTGTTGGACGCCTTGAAATGGATCTGCAGCACATACTTGAGTTGATATCGCTTGGGCGACGTAAGCACTACGCCAGCGCCAAGGCCTTCCTTCACCTTTGAGCCATCAAAGTGCATCTTCCAATAATTGGAAACTGGAGCAGGGGGTTCGTACTGCACCTCAGCCCAATCCACCAGGAACTCTGCCAGGATTTGAGACTTGATGGCTTCTCTTCTCGCATACGCGGGAGCGTACGCGGCCAGCTCGATCGCCCACTTGGCTACTCTGCCACTCGCCTCCTTGTTTCCCATGATATCCGAGATGGGGGCGGAGCTCACCACAGTGATAGGATGCTCCTGGAAATAATGCTTCAGCTTCTTGGCGCCTAGGTACACACCATAGGTCATCTTTTTGTAGTGCGGGTAGTTCTGCTTGGAGCTAGATAGCACCTCACTGAGATAGTATACTGGGCGATGCACACTTTTGCCTTCTTCTTCTCGTTCCACCACAATCACCACGCTGACTACTCGGTTGGTCGTAGCAATGTACAGCAGCATTGGCTCCTTGGGTAGCGGACTAGCCAAGATGGGAGCGCTACCCAGCATTGCCTTTAGCTCATTGAATGCCACATCCGCTTGCGGAGTCCAGACAAACTTGTCACTTTTCTTCATCAACTGGTAGAGAGGCAGGGCCTTCTCGCCCATTCGGCCCAGGAATCGGCTCAGTGACGCCAAGCAACCAGTGAACTTCTGCACATCCTTCAGGGATCTCGGCAAAGACATGCTCTCAATAGATTTTATCTTTGGAGGATTGGCCTCAATGCCCCGACTAGATACCAAGAAGCCGAGTAGCTTGCCAGCCGGGACGCCGAATGTGCATTTACTCGGGTTCAGCTTCATTTTATACTTGCGTAGGTTAGCAAAGGTTTCCTCAAGGTCGGCAAGCAGAGTATGTGTTTTATTCGTTTTGATGACAATGTCATCTACGTACACCTGCACGTTCTTGCCGAGCTGATCATGCAAGCATTTCTGCATGCATCTCTGATAGGTTGCACCCGCATTCCTCAAGCCAAAACACATGACACGATAGCAATAAGCCTCGTACGGGGTAATGAAAGCAGTCTTTATTTGATCAGCAGGATTGAGAGCTATCTGGTGGAAACCAGAGTAGGCATCTATGAAAGACAGCAGTTCACAACCAGCAGTGGAATCGATCACCTGATCGATGCGAGGTAGCGGGAAAGGATCCTTGGGGCATGCTTTGTTCAAGTCGGTGTAGTCGACGCACATGCGCCACGCGGTAGCAGCCTTGGGATCCTCCTTCTTCTTCTCGACCATGACCGGGTTGGCTAGCCAATCCGGATGCAGCACCTCCATGATGAAATTGCTTATCAGCAGCTTGGTGATCTGGTCACCGATGGCCTTCCTTCTCTCATCCCCGAAACGGCGCATAGCCTGCTTCACGGGTTTGGCGTCAGGACGCACATGTAATGAGTGCTCAACCAACTCCCTCGGGACTCCTGGCAAATCTTCATTGAACCAGGCGAACACGTCCCGATTCTCACGGAGGAAGTGGATGAGCTCGCTTTCCTATTTCTCCGCCAACCCGGAGCCAATGATGGCTACGCGGTCGGGGAACTCCGGGTCGACCTGAACCTTCTTGGTCTCTTGAGATGCCTGGAACGCGGTCCCGTGTTGGGTACTCGGCACACCCTGCGCGCCAGCTTGCGCGGATTGCGCCATGGCCACCACTTCATACATCTTCTTCTTCTCGGCAGCAATCACCATTGACTCCGCCAACTGGGAACCAGCAGGGGCACACTCCATGGACTTCCTGTAATCACCAGCGATGGTAATCACGCCATTGGGACCAGGGATCTTCATCTTCAGATACGCAGTGTGGGTAGAAGCCATGAACTTGCTCAGAGCAGGCCTGCTGAGTAGAGCATGATAAGGGCTCTTGTGATCAACCACCTCGAACTGCAGGCTCTCTGTGCGGCAGTTCTCCCTGGTGCCGAATAGCACATCTATCCATACTCGGCCAATCGGATTGCAAGAGACCCCGGGCACAATGCCATGGAAAGTGGTCTTGCTGGGTAGCAGCACGTTCTCAGCCAGGCCAAGCTTCTCGAGTGTGTCTTTGTACACGATGTTGATGCTGCTGCCGTTGTCGATTAGCACCTTGCTGAACCTCACATTCTTCTCGGGACCCAGGAAAGTAGGATCCAACACCAAGGCGTAGCTACCCGGGTTGGGCATCACCTTGGGATGATCTACTCGGGACCACCTGATCTCTTGGTCACACCAATACATGTAGTGAGGGACAGCAGGAATCACTGCATTGACCTCCATGGCGCGCCTGTGCTGTGATTGCTTGTCGACAGGCTCAGAAGTAAAGATCATGTAGCTCTCGTGGTGCTCTTGGTACTGGTTGCGGCCTCCACCCTCATTGCTGCCGTTGTTGTTGTTGCCTTGGTAGTTGTTGTTGCTTCTGTTGTTGTTGCGGTTGTAGTTGTTGTTGTTGTTGCGATAGCCCTCATTGTTGAAGTGACAGTTGGCTCCTAAAGCCACTTGGTTCACATTTTCTCTTCTCGGGAACACTGGAGGCCGAGCTGCGGGTGCGCGAGCAGGCTGCACATTGGCATTCGCAGCTGGCAGAGGAGGAGGAGGAGGCAAGCCTTCATTCCGGATCAGATCCCACCACTCACACTGCCGAGTAGTATGATTTGCAGGCCTTGATGGATGCTGAGTGTGGAAACTGCATGGGCCATCCTTCATATCGTCGAAGACGAACTTCCTAGTCTGTTCCGAGTTGCCGCTACCCGACTGAGGAGCACGGAATGGTTTCTTGTTGCCTTGGCCCTGGTTCTGGTTCTGCCCGTAGGCTCCAGCAGGTTTCTGCCTTTGGCTACCCCCAGCTCCAATAGCCACTGCATTCACCTCCTCAGGGTCGTACCGAGTATCTATTTGGTCACCCCTGCGCTTGTTGCGGAACTCGTTGCGCTTGTTGCTGTTGAAGTTTCTTCTCGGCTCAGAGGAATCCATCAGTGGCTGGGTAGGATCACCGAGTGCGTACTGATCCGCAATCTTGATGGTCTCCGCCAGAGTGTTTGTCATCTCCCTCTGCAACCTTTGCCACAGCATACTGCCATGTCGGCAACCCTGCGCGAACCAAGTGATGGCTTGGGCTTCATTCACAACTTCACAGGTGTTCCGCAATGTGCTCCACCGAGTAAGGTACTCGCGGTCCGTCTCGTCCTCCCGCTGCCTGCAAGCGGACAGCTGTTGTGGCCTATTCGGCCTCTTGTAGGTGCTGGTGAAGTTGCTGATGAAGGCCTCCGAGAAGTCCAGCCAGCAATTGATGTTGTTCTTGGGCAGGTTGTTGAGCCAAGTGCGAGCTGGACCCTCTAGCATCTGTGGGACGTACCGCCCCGCCCATCTCCGGTTGCCATTCGCGATATGAACCGCGGTGACATAGTCATTGAGCCAATCCTCCGGCTTGGTGCTACCATTGTAGCTCTTGGTGCCCCTTGCCAGCTGGAAGTTCTTCACGGACGGCTCGTTCATGATGCGCGGGCCAAAGCACTCGGGGCCAGGAGGACCCGTGTTCTCAAGCCGCGCCGACAAGCTGATCCGGTCCAGCTGGTGCCTTGCATCTCCAGGCGCCAACACGCGCTCGCCCACACGATCCAGAATGTCATAGCCAGCCATCTCCATGGCCGAGTAGCCGTCATCATATTTATCCACTTGCACAGCTGCAGGCTGCTCCACCGGGTTGGCGACTGGCGCCACTGCGCGCGGCTGCTGCCTCTGCCGTGTAGGCTGAGCGACGGGATGCTGAGAAGGACCTGGGCGCTCCCCTTATCGGGCCTGGCTTTGAGCTTTATGGGCTTGGAAGCCTGCTCCTGCAGCGTTGTGTTTCTGGCCGGACTTTTGCGGCACAGCGAGCTGTTTCGCGGCGACAGCCGGGTCGTACACCTGCATTTGCCTGTCTCTGCCAGAACGCCCGCTGCGGCTCTTCTCGCGGCTGGGATGCGGAGATGAGGCCTGATCATTAGATCTAGCCGCGTGCGAGTGCACCACCTGAGAAGCTCCAGCACCCGGGTTGGCTTTTCGGAACTCCTCATTCTGCCTAGCGGCCTCTAGCACCAACTCGTTCAGCCTCTCCTGTTGCCTAATGCGCGCATCGCCAACTAGATGCGGCAACTCGGCGGCTACAGCCTCAGCAGCTCTAAGTGTTTTGGCGGGCGTGCTGTATCTGGGTCTAGTGGAGGTGTTTGCGGTGGCGGACTGTGTGGGAACCTCTACAACCGTTGCCATCTCGGCACCTAGGTTGCGACGCGTAGCACCTACTTTGCTAGCTCTCCTAACAACTGGTGTGAAGCCGTGAGCCTTGTTGTACTCAAGCTGATCTAAGCTTAGCTCTAGCCTGATCTTATCCAACTCCGCCTGCTCCGCGAGCAGCTCCTGGCGCTGCCGTTCGAGCTGCTCCTTCATGGTCAAGAGCTCGAGATCGGTGGGAGGCGGCATACCCGTCCGCGCAGCAGACGCAGGGATTGTCGGAGTAGTGGAGAGCGGAAGGTTGCACTCCTTCTCGTAAGGCTTGTGCGTCTTCCCGCCAGCACTCGGGCCAGCGAGATCCTCGACGACGACCGCAGCTCCAGCTGCGCCCTTGCCGGCGTCTGCAGCCAGGCCAGCCACCATCACCTCCACGCTGTCCGCAGAACGGCCCACCGGCCTTCCGCGTGCAGCGATGACGGAAGGAGGATCCTCCGCGACATGCACCACCTCAGGGTACTCGCGATCGATGACGGTGGCGACGTAGACGAGGTGCGCGCCGAAGGAAATCACCGAGCCGCCCTCCGGCATGGCCCTGCCGCCGAAATCGCCGGCGTTGTCGGTGACGAAGTCGAAGGAGCCGAATCTGTGGACGAGGCCACAGACCACGCGCTCTCCAGTAGCAGAAATCGATCCCATCCGAACGGAAACTCCAGCCAGCGCCGCTGGTTGCCCCACGGTGGGCGCCAACTATCGTGGTGGTGTCACGGCAGATGCCATAGGATGGCTAATGATGTGGGGACGAAGGACGCTGGAGGCGCTCGGGGAGGGATCACGCGACGAGTAGACGCGTGAAGGATGAAACAAGCACTGCAAACAACACGATCTACCCAGGTTCAGGGCCCTCGTGAGCAGGTAAAACCCCTACTCCTGCCTTTCTCTCTGTATTCTGATGTCTCACCGAGTAGCCACAGTACAATGGTTCTTGCTACCGAGTAGCCACTCTTCTCTCTACGGGAGGAACTAGGTCAAGAATCTCTACGTAGTGATCACTCTAGGTCAGCATCCCTCGCGCAGGAGGGGGCATGGCACCTTATATACTCGGTGCCCAGCCGGATACAGCCAAATACAAACAGATGTCGACATTGTGTGCACACCGTCCTTCTTCCGAGCTCCCGCTGACAGCTTTGGCTTCTACGCTTGTCCTGGTGCGGAAAGTCGTTGGGCAAAACCAAGTGATCAGTCTGGTATCACTGCACCAAACACAGAGTAGGGCCCCCCTATCCTGCGACGCCCTGCTGACACACTGTCGCTGTCAGGCACGCCGTCCTCAGATGAACAGTGCTGTGAACAGTGCCAAGTACGGACCCGGGATACGCGGGATCCGGTGTCAGAACGGCTCCTTTGACTTCTGGTCCGAGTAGGTTCCCGCCAGTTTTACTCGGACCAGCTCTTCTACTCGAATAAACATAACTTCCTTGATTCATCCTTCTGATCATCTTTTGTGTAAGACCGAGTAGCAGTCGACCGGGTAGCGAGTACCGGGTAGGCGGCTACTCGACCAAACTTCTCTTCTGACCTTGCTTTTAGCACTTGCCTTTACCCTACTCGGGGGTAACCCCCCGACACTAAAGGTACTGATATATATGACATGGTCAAAGATATAAAAGTAATCTTTGGTAAGGGTCCTGGCGCACAATCTGTTCCAAATGACGCCGACAACCACGTAGCCATGTGGAAGAAGAAATCTATATTCTGGGAACTACCCTATTGGAAATTCCTAGAGGTTCGCTCTGCGATCGACGTGATGCACGTGACGAAAAATATTTGCGTGAACCTGCTAAACTTATTGGGCGTGCATGGGAAGAAGTCAAGAGATACACCAAAAGCACGGTTGCACCACCAACGTATGCACGAACGAGACGACCTGATGAATCCAGAGAATTTCAAAGGTTCTGCCAGCTACACTCTTACGAAGGAAGAGAAGGAGATCTTTTTCCAAGTCCTGAGTAGTATCAAGGTCCTGTCTGGCTACTCGTCGAACATAAAAGGAATACTAAACCTGGAAGAGAAAAAGTTCCAAAACCTTAAGTCTCATGATTGCCACGTGATCATGACCCAGTTACTTCCAATTGCATTGAGGGGGCTTCTGCCAGAAAACGTGCGAGTACCCATTGTGAAGCTATGTGCATTCCTCAACGCAATTTCTCAGAAGTCAATCGATCCAGCAACTCTACCAAGTTTACACAAGGACGTGGTCCAATGTCTTGTCAGCTTCGAGTTGGTGTTCCCACCAACCTTTTTCAATATTATGACGCACCTCATAGTTCACCTAGTCCAAGAGATTTCTGTTCTCGGTCCTGTATTCTTACACAATATGTTCCCCTTTGAGAGGTTCATGGGAGTCTTGAAGAATTATGTTAAAAACCGTGCTAGGCCAGAAGGAAGCATGGTCAAGGGATATGGAACAGAGGAGGTCATTGAGTTTTGTGTTGACTTTATTCCTGACCTGAACCCGATCGGTGTTCCTCAGTCGCGCCATGAGGGGAGACTGCGTGGAAAAGGCATGCTAGGAAAGAAATCAACAACATGTATGGACGAGCAATCTTTCACTCAAGCACACTACACAGTTCTAGTTAATTCCAGCTTGGCGGCTCCATATATCCAGGAACACAAGGATATTTTACGCTCGGAATACCCGGAGCAACCTGAAGATTTCATTGCTAAAGAACACGCGAAGACTTTCGGCGGTTCGTTGCAAAGACGTCTCATTAATGACAACATTGTTGAAGATGAGCTATACTTGTTGGCCAAGCAACCATCTTCGACTGTATTGACCTTTAAAGGGTACGAGATAAATGGTAACATATTTTACACGGCAGACCAAGATAAAAAGAGAACCAACCAAAACAGTGACGTCCGGTTTGATGCAAAAGACGACAACGGGCAAAGGGTCACATACTATGATTACATAGAGCAGATATGGGAACTTGACTATGGAGCTTCCTTTAAGGTCCCTTTGTTCTGGTGCAAATGGTTCAACCTGTCAGGCGTGAATGTAGACCCGAAGTACGGAATGACAACAGTGGATCAGAAGAATCTTGGGTACGGCAATGAGAGGAAGAACAGAACAGAGAAGAAGAAACAGAGAGACTCTCGATCGGGTGCGCACTGTAGCAATAAAACCACCGCGCGGGAGGCAAGCAGTTTGTACCTAGACTCTTTCGCACCGGTTGTTAACACAAACCGGTGTTAAAGGTCTGTACAGGGGCGCGCAGTCTGAAAGTGGCCCCAGTACAGACCCTTTAGAACCGGTTTGTGTTAACAACCGGTGCGAAAGGTCTGTACAGGGGCGCGTAGTCTGAAAGTGGACCCAGTACAGACCCTTTAGAACCGGTTTGTGTTAACAACCGGTGCGAAAGGGTCTTTAGCACCGGTTGTTAACACAAACCGGTGCTAAAGGTCTGTACAGGGGAAGTTATCAAACACTTAGCGAAATTTTCACTTCATTTTCATTCGCGCGCGTCCTCTCTTCTTCTACGGCGAAGCCCTACTCCGGCCGCGCGTCGCCGTCCGCCTCGCTGTCATCTGCTCGTTGCCGTCCGCCTCGCCGCCCAGGGCGCGCCCCGACGTCGCGCCGCTTCCCTCTGCCTCCCACCACCGACCCGAGGCCGCGCGCGCGCCTCCCCACCGCGGCCCCGCCTCCGTCCCCGTCGCCGTCCGCCTCCGCCGCCCCGCCTCCACCCCGTCGCCGCCCATACGCGGCCCCGACGCCGCCGCGGCCTCTGCCTCCCCACCGCGCGTCGCGCCGTCGCCCCTGTGGACCCTCGCCGTCGCCTCTTGCCCCTCGCCGTCGCCCCGTCGCCCTCTGTAGGTAAGGAAAACAGAGAACGGTTTTTTTTAGTGCTTTAATTTGTTTTTACAATTTTGTTTAGTGTTAGAAATTTAATGTTATAATTTTGTGTTAGAATTTTTGTGTTAGAATTTAGTGTTAGAAATTTTTAGAGTTATAATTTAGTGTAAGAAATTTTTTAGTGTTAGAATTTAGTGTTAGAAGTTAGGAATTTTTAGAAAAAAAAATAGTGTTAGGAATTTCTACTTAGGAATTTTTAGTGTTAGGAATTTCTACTTAGGAATTTTTACTTAAGAATTTTACTTAGTAATATCAACTTAGGAATTTCACTAAAGAATTTTTAGAAAATTTCACGAAGTTAGTGTTAGAAAAGTTCACTAAGTTAGACAAATTTCACTAAGTTAGTGTTAGAAAATTTCACTAAGTTAGACAAATTTCTCAATTTACTATTTTTTACTAAGTTAGAAACACTAAGGTATTTTACTTAATTACGGAATATTTACATAGTCCGGGCTTGTTTTTAGTTCATGTCTATGTTGGACCCGCCGGGCGATGTCCGGGACTAGGCCCCGCCAGGCTGGCACTGGGAGCTCCTTAGTACCGGGGCACGCGGCTTGGTGAGAAATCCGAGTGACGTGGTCGACCCGGATATTCTTTGGTAGCCATCGCGTGGGCCACGCTCGGTGCGGAGAGAGCCGGCCCCTGAGGAGGCGGTACAACAGCGTATCAGGGAGGAGGACGAGCACGTCCGTCGCTACATGTACTTGCTCGATAGGCAGTATAGCAGCAGTTGGTCGATTATTCGGAGGCTTCCTTACCACGTGAGCTATGACCCTATGAGGGTTCCTTATCTATGGATGCGTAGCACCCGTGACTCAGCACCCCGCGGCTTAGAACCCGGTCGGAGTTAATTATTTTGATAAATGTCACGAGACTATGTATAAGTGATATTATTCGATCGTGATGTATTAGGGTTAAAAAAATTAACCCGAGCTATGTAACTCCTGGTGTGTATTATCATACGTTTAAATATTTCATTAATATGTCCAGAACTATTATTATTAGAATTATTATTTGTAGTTAGAATTATTATTAGAATTACATTTAGAATTAGAATTAGAATTAGAATTAGAATTAGATTTAGAATTAGAATTAGCTAGAAGTAGAATTTTTAAAATTACAATGATATTTGGACATATAAATTTAAAATATATTAGCTAGAATTAGAATTTTTAGTAATTATAATTAGCTAGAATTGGAGAATTTTTTCTGTTTATATTTTGCTAAGTGTCCGATGAAATAATTTGGCTAAGTGTCCGATGAAATAATTTCGCTAAGTGTCCAATGAAATAATTTCGCTAAGTGTTCTTCATTTTATAAATTTTACTAGCAGGTGTTGAGCTATGGATCCCCAAGAACCTGCACATGATCCGCACACCGATCAGCTCGCGGGAATGGGTGAGGCGGAGAAGGAAAGAATAATGTGCCAGATGATTTTTGATGATGCAACGGCCATATATCATGATCACGACGGTGGACAGGCGTTAAGCAATCAATTTTTGAACGACTCCGGTGACGGAGCTGAGAATATAGAAGATGTAGTAGATGATGTCGACGACACCGTCAAGGATGCAGAAGTGCCCTCCAGAATAAACTCTGCCAATGTATATCTCAAGTCACTATTGACGCAACAATTAATTTGTATTGCACTTACTAACAAATCATTATTTTCCCGTTTAGGCGCCCTCCGGAACAGCTAGCGCAAGTACAGAGACAAAGTCGAAACGAGGCCCGGCCGCAAGGTTGAAAGATACCGCAAGGTTCTCGATCGATACAGTTGCTGCTGATGGCAAACCACTGGAGACCCCAGAAACTTATCGCAAATTCGTAAATCAGTGCGGAGTTGTTGTAAGAGACCTGGTCCCGATGAACTTAATAGAATGGAATAAGCCGAAGACTGGCGCCAACGTTGGAGCTACTTATGTCGATGACAGATTGAAAAAACTGCTTTGCAACACGGTATGGCTAAATTTCAGCATAGCGGAAGATAAGAAGACGAAAGTCGAGGAGTGGGCTTTGAAGAAGATGGCCACACAATTCTAGAGGTGGAAGAAAGACCTGTGGAAGAAATATAAGGACGAAGATCCAGTTTTCACTGGGCAACTAGTGAAGATAAGAGACGCTTGGGATGATTTTAAGGCGTACAAGAAATCAGGTGTCTTTACATCCCGACCAACCACAAAAACGGAGAATGCGAAGAAGAAGAAATATCACCATATTTTGGGGTCAGGTGGCTACATGACTGCCCTGCCTAGGTGGTGACGCTATGAAGATGCACTTCTGAAAAGAGGTATCATTCCACAGACACATGACTGGCCCGATAGGTCCAAGTTCTGGTTGTTCGCGCATGGGGCAACGTTGCACGCTGAGACTGGGAGGATTGTTGCGGAGGGACCATGGTCGGCAAAAATAACAAAAGTCGTATCAGATTTAGAGCAGGCAATAGAAGATGTTTGAAAAGGAACTTTTGTTCCCGATAGAGAGAACGATGAGCTGACGAAGGCACTCGGGAACCCCGAAAAGTGGGGACGAAGACGAGGCTTTGGAGCCACTACCCCGTGGAGCCAAGGGTTTGCAGCGGACATTGGCACTTACAGAAGCCGTGATAGAAGCAAGAAAAGGGCGATGGAACGGATATCGACATTATAAGAAAAGGTGGAGTTTCTCTTGAAGAAAGGGGGACACCATGTACGTAATGAAGAGGAGGTAGAACATCCTGCACCTGATCAGCTGCAAATAGGAGACGATCCTGTAGCAGATGTTGTCCCATCTCAGCATAGAAGCAGCGTGGGTTCCACGCAGCTGCAGGTAGAAGACGGTCGTGCAGTCGAACCTTCGGCGCCTCACTACCCCGTGGATGATATCACGGAGAAGACAAACTGTGAGATACATATGCCAATGGGGAACATATCCTTCAGGGTGGCGTCAGGCTATGCTTTACCGAATCAACCTGGAGCAACCTACCATGGTGGTCAGATTCCAGCATCCCATGCTCGTGTCGGGTTGTCAACAATTACGCCGGGATGCCATTCAATTGAGCTCCATATTCCTAGAGGTGAAGGCGAGAAGACACTAGGAGAAATTGAGCTTGGTATCATCTTGTGGAGTAAGAAACACATCGTGTTTCTTAATGCGGCCCCAAGAACACCGACTCCTCCAGGTACAAATGCACCACCTCCATCAATTACTGAATGTTGCACCACATGTAAGCCTATTTTTAATAGTTTTTTCACTTTCGTACAGAGAATGCACGACCTCCAAGTCCAGCCCCCAACGCACCTCCAAGTCCACCCCACAATGAAGATTGGGAGCCCGAGGCCGAGGTTCCATCGCCCGTGCACTCCCGTGAGCCGACGGATGCGCCCACTACGGGTACGGCAAAGCGGAAGCTGCAGTTCAGAATAAACGGGGCTCCTCCCAAGAAGAGACCAAGGAAACCCAAGAAAGTCGAGACTCCCCCGAAGTTACCAGGCCTGATGAATCCGGAGGAACTAGCCGCGGCCGTGAAAGCCAAAAACAAAGCATGGTTCGCTCGGTTTCCCTTGAAGCCCCCTCCAGACGTCTGGAAGGAAACTCTGAAGGACATCCCAAAGTGGAAAATTGAGCGCACCATCGACAACTTATATTATCCTGCACCGCCGCCACCGCCGCCCCTTTCAGACTATGAACGGTACATTGATAAGATGCACACCGCACAGATGAAGCAGGCGGAGCAGATGAAGCAGGCGGACCAGACAAAATGCGGGAAACAAGTTCCCCAGCTCGGACAACAAGAAGCGCGGTCAGTTGCCCCGCTCAAGGTGTTATCTGACCAGGCTTTAGTGTCCGGTCCATGCATGGGAGACGTAGGTTACACTATTGCTGATGTGGTATATCAATACAAGCCCGAGCATCCTCTGGTCGAAAATCCTACTGCTCTAACAACCCAACTACGGAATTTATATGATTGGTACTTGGAGGCCGCAAGGCAAAAGAGAGACTGTATCATGGCGGCAGTTAAGGATCAACACTACTTCGGAGAGTACGATGTCTAGCTTGGGTTCGATGAATTCTTCCAGATGTACAATCAACGTGCCCTCGACAAGTCTATCCTCAGCTGCTACTGTTTGTAAGTGATTTATTTGTGTAATTTAATTATTTAGTTAAGCTCGCGTTCATTGCCCGTATAATTATCACTCACGACATTCTTTTTGTACGCTACTACGCAGAATGAAGATTCGTGAATGCAGGCTGGCAGGAATCTGGGACTTTGGGTTCATTGACCCGTATTCGTATCATTAAGACACAATAGAAAAGTTCAACAAGGATACACCGGATGATTTGCTAAGGTTTTTGAAGCGACAAAGTACCAAAAAAGAAATACTTTGGCCCTACGGATTCAAGTGAGTGTTACTGTCTTGTAGACATTCCATTTTGCTTACCTGATGTTAAGTGTAATTGATGAGTATGCATGACTGCGTGTGTACATGTGCGCAGGTCCCACTTCATATTGTTCATCATTAGAATCGATCAAGGACAAGTTGAAGTCTGGGACTCGTTAAACTGGGACGCTGACACATGGAAGAGCATGCGTCAGATGCTTCAAAGGTATATATATATCGGCCTCTTTCGTTCATCGGCCTCTTTTTCGTTCATTTCCTGATATCAAGTAAGTAATAATTGACTCTTGTATTCATTTTTTTTATCGGCCAGGGTTTGGCAAATGTTCATCAAGGAAGAACCCGGTACATGGGCAGACAAGCTCCTCTTTCAGATTAACAAAGTAAGTAGTACTACGTACCCTGATTTCAATACCATTACCATTCTCTTGATTATTATTAATTTGACTGAATTATGTTCTCGTATATAGAAAGTACCGCAACAACCACAGGGCACTGATTATTGTGGATACTACGTTTGCGAGTTCATTCACAGGATTATCAATGAGAAATCCCGTACTTCCAGAAATCTAGAGGTACGTAACCGGATCTTCACAACTTTATTTATGTTGCCATCAATTATGTTTAGTTTTGTTCATAACTAAATTGTTTTCATCTACTTCTTTTAAAGATGCAACGAAAGCGGGCGATGCTCAAACCAATCGAACGTTGCAAGGCAGTTGCAGAGGAATTGGCAGGATTTCTCCTCACGCAAGTCATATATGAAGGCGGAGAATTTTTCCATCCTATGAACCAATAGGAAACTCCCTTCTCTATGCAAGTATACAGCTATTGGAAACGAACTTCAGATTATGTAATGCTCGGTCGAGTACTTCGTGTTACATGTATATATATATGTACTTTTATTTGGTGCATCAACATTTAACCGCAAACACGGAATCGGAAACACTTAACCGCAAACACGGAATCGGTGTTTCCGGATACGTATTTCGTGTTTCCGATTCCGTGTTCGTAAAAAACGAAACACGGACACACGGAATCGGAAAGACTTAAACGGAAACACGTAAACGGAAACCCTGAAAATACGGAACAAGCCCTAAACCCTAAACCCTAAATACGGAATCGGAAAACCTGAAAAGAAAAAGGGGAAAAAAAATCATTAGGACCGGTTGGTGTTACCAACCGATTCTAAAGGTCCTCCGCCTGCGCGCACTCCTCGGCGCCCACGTGGAGGCCTTTAGCACCGGTTTGTGACAGACCGGTTCTAAAGGGGAGGGGGGCCTTTAGTCCCGGATACGTAGCACCGGATTTGTATCCGGGCCCATAGGCCCTTACAAACCGGTGCGAATACCCCTGTTTCCACCAGTGACAGTGGTTGTATTATCACTGTAAGAAAATAAATCGGGGTCCACAGTTCCCTAGTGGTGTCTCTCCAAAACAGAAAGATATCATGTTGGGTAAGCAAATTACAGCCGGGCAATTGACAGATATAAAGGCTGCACTGTAGTGCATATGCATGACATGATGATTACTATGTGATTCATGCGGGCATTACAACAAGAATCATAGGCCATTAACCAACTGCATCTATGACTAATAATCCACCCTTGGTTATTAAGTTGCAAGTAACAGATAATCGCATTAAGCAAAGTGTGTAATGTAAACATCGTTGTTTTCTCCCTGATGGCAACAACACATCCCCCACCTGTTACATTTTTGTCACTTGAGCATGAGTAAAAGGGTGGCATGAACCACTATCAAGCATAAATACTTGATGACCCACAAGTCTAGGGGATTGCAACAGTCTTCGAGGGAAGTAAAACCCAAATTTATCTATTCGACACAAGGGGAGCCAAAGAATGTTTATATGCCTTAACAACTTAGTTATCAATTCAGATGCACCTGAAAGTTTACCTGCTCGCAACAATTTATCAGTGGTAACGGTTTTATAGCAACAACAGAAATAAAATAACAATAGTAGTAAAATAGTAACAACAGTAGCAATAGCGGAAAACAGCAGGATGGGAGTACCGTAGGCATAGAGGGAATAGATGAATGGGCATTGCATGGAGAACAAGGGTCATGTAATAATACTAACGTGGGCATTGCAGATAATAATAATAAAGTATCAAGCATGTAGGCAAACATAGGCATGTGTTCCAATATAGTCGTACGTGCTCGCAATGAGAAACTTGCACAACATCTTTTGTCCTACCAGCCGTGGCAGCGAGGCCTCTAGGGAAACTACTGGTAATTAAGGTGCTCCTTTTAATAAAGCCCCGGAGCAAAGCATTAACACTCCGTGAACACATGTGATCCTCACATCACAACCATCCCCTCCGATTGTCCCAATTTCTGTCACTTTGGGGCCTCGGGTTCCGGACAACAATGTGTGTAAACAACTTGCAGGTATGATCAAGAAACATATTTATACTCATGAAACAATAACATGTTCAGATTTGAAATCATGGCACTCGGGCCCTAGTGACAAGAATTAAGCATAACAAGTTGCAAACATGGTAGAAACCACTAATAATGGATACTAGGCACTATGCCCTAATCAATCTGGCATTATTACATGATCAATCTCATCCAATCCCTTTCATCCCTCTCAGCCTACATCGGGGTTTACTCACTCATGGACGGGGGAAACATGGATGGTGATGGAGAAGAAGTGGCGGTGTCGATGGCGATGATCTCCTTCGAATCCCCGTCCTGGCAGGGTGCCAGAACATGCACTTATGATCCCCGAACTGAGTATCGGGGTGGTGGCGACGCTCTGTTGTGTTTCTGTGGAATATGATGACCCCCCTCGCGTTTTAGGGTTGAATGCAATATGTAGTCGTAAGGGGAGCCCGAGGGGGTGTCTGGGTGGCCCACACCACCAGGTGGCGCGGCCTAGGGGGGCGCCGGGGGGTGGTTTGGGCACCTCCTAAGGATTACGTATTTAGTATGCAACATACATGATAGAACTCATTATCATAGTGAAGTACTTTTGAAAAGGAATACAATGATATTCATTATATGTCAAAAAAAAAGTTATCTCTACTATATAAAAAGTCTTAACGACTGGTACGTCGTACGTCTCTGCTTGCGCTCGTACGTCCCCGCTTCCACGATCGATCCTCGCTTGCGCTGGTATGTCCCCGCTTCCACGATCAATGACACAAGAGGCCCATCATAGCCCAAACGGAGGTGGCCCATTATGCCAGATTTTCCTCAACGTCATATAAACAACAGTCAGAATACAACTCTGAAATGGACACACCAGCAAGTTAATCTGCGCCCGGGGACTCAAAAAAGGACTTTCAGTCAGAATACAACTCTGAAATGGACACACCAGCAAGTTAATCTACGCTCGGAGACTCAAAAAAGGACTTTCTCCACCGAATATACAACTCTGAAACGGACACGGAGAAACAGCAGCAAATTAATCCAGCACACAGGGACTCATAAAAAGGATTTTATCCCCCGAAACACCAGGAAAATAATCCAAAGAATACAGCCTCGTCGCACCACAGTTCTGCTCTGTCTACCCGTTCCGCCGAATTCGCCAGAACTCCGTTGCCGCCTTTTGGCAGTTCTGCCGAATTTGCCGTACGCCTGTGCTCCACCAAAGGTACTACATATAACCCAAAAAACCATAGTTATTTCACGATTTAGAACTGTACAAAAACACAATGCTGATGTTATAGAGTGGTAATAATACACAGAAACGGTACAAGGTACAAGAAATCTCTCTATTTATTCGGTCTACCATGAAATAATTTGGCCCTTAAGAAGTCCTGCCGTACATGCTACCCTTGGCTGCAGAACCTTTGTTAAGCAAAATAATCATTACACGCAAGTTGGATGCTATCTATATCACACATCCAAGAAACATTCACATACCTTCTATCGGTTAACTTTAATCGGTTAACTTCTATTTTTGCACCATGCTAACTTAAGTCAAAACAACACACAAAGCTACATGAAACAAACTATCCTTGCTACACGAAACAAACTATCCTTCTAATCCTGAAGCTGCAAAAAAAAAATCCATACCTTACATGTGATTTTATTTCCTCATGGATGTGAACTTTATTGCAGAAAAGTCCTAGAAGATAACACAGCAAAGACTACGATCAGGGAAATCTGCTCTGGTCTTCAGCTACGCCTATGGAAGATCAAAATAAACTAGCTGCAAACATTTCAGAAGATAAAAATCGGGCAAGACGTGAACGTGACAGAGCTCGACGAAATAGTATGACGACCGAGCAAAGGGAGGAGATTAATGCGCATAGAAGAGCTGGATCAGGCAGGGATAATCTATCAAGACGTGAACGTGACAGAGCTCGAAAAAATAGTTTTACGACCGACCAAAGGGAGGAGATCAATGCACGTAGAAGGGCAGCCCCGCGAACATCTACACGTACCATAACTGAAGAGCAGAGGGTGGCACTACAGGCGCGACGAAGGACAAACGCTGCGGCTAGAAGGAACACCCCATGCGCTGAATCCATCGCGATCCCGTGCCCAAAATCATCAACTTTGCCAACAGTAAACCTGACAACAAGCATCCTAGGATCACCCGTCAGGACAAACGGTAAAACATCAATCTTAATCCCTTTATTTATGTCATGGCGCATAAAAGTATCATACTTATCAGATGGAGATCGAGAATGTTGCAGGCGACATGGAGGACTACATCAGCAATATCATGGACGAGAATAACATACCCAACAACCTCACGGACGATTAGTGCTACACGTATGGTATGTATGCCAGCCTTTCCATCGAGCCTATCTCGTATGGAACATATTCATGTGTTCCTATCTCTTACTGAACATATTGATGTGCCATCCTATGCATGTAGGTTTCGACACTGATGACATGAACCTCGATACATCGGTAGACTCATCCGACAAGGGCTTTATTGATCCATTTGATTTTGTGTACTCAAACCTCCTAGGAAGCACACACATCCTGGAGCAAGTCCCCAACTGCGAACAATTCCATGCCAAGAGGTTTGAGCATGAGACACCTGGTTTCTGTTGTTGAAACGGACAGATCGAGCTGGCGGAACCAGTGCCTATCCCAGAGCTGACACGGCTATGGTCTAGCATGGATGCAGAGTGCCGACACTTTCGGGAGAGCATACGATTCTTCAATGGCCACTTCTCCTTCACAACCCTTGGCGTTAGTCTCGACAATGATTGCACAAATATGAGGTCTGGGGTCTATACATTTCGAGCACAAGGCTCCTTGTACCAGAACGTGCATTATTTCGGGCCAGGCTCTCGCCCGGAACATCTACAACTCTACTTCTACGATGATGATCCTAGCTTGATCCATCGCAAGGAAGCCACCAAGGAACTAGACCAGGAGGTTGTCCGTAAGGTTGTGGATATAATGAGCGTAAACCCCTACTCCAAGCAGTTTAGGAGTTTGGGTGCCCATAAGGATAACCTCGAATACTACCGTATAGAACTTAACACCGACAAGAAGTTAGATCAACGGAGATACAACACACCGGTCTCAACTGAGGTGGCTGCAATCTGGGTGGAGGGCAGCAACCCCGAAAGCAGGTTCAAGCGCAGCATTACCCTCTACGGTAACAACAACGAGAGAAAAAGTATGCTATGACCCGCTTTTGTATCCACTTTTCTTCCCGAATGGAGAGCTTGGTTGGCATCCGAATATACCTAAACGTAATAAGTCTTGGAACCTTGCGCAGCTACCAAGAGCAGAGTGTGACAACGATCTAGGTTCGCCTATCTAGGATACTTCTGCATTTATTTGTCCATCCTTCTCTTATGTTGCATAACCTTCTTCTTTTTTGTCACAGAGGGGGGTGGCAATTTATGTGTCTCCGTCAGAGACTACTACTGTTACCATCTACAGACACGCCCTGCTATATTCAACCCTATACTACATGGAGGGCGACTCTTACAACAATGGGCGGTGGACATGTACATAAAGATCGAGGGATGTAGGTTGAATTGGTTCCGAAAGCACCAGCCAAAGATACGTGCTGATCTATATAAAGGCATTGTCGATAGCATTAAAGCCGGAGAGACTCGAGCAAATGTTGTTGGCACAAGGATCGTTCTCCCCTGGAATTTCCAGGGGTGCTTCCGAGACATGAAGCGGAGGCATATGGACGCGATGGCATTGGTGCAGACATACGGCAAGCCTGACATCTTCCTGACGATGACATGCAATCCAAACTGGCAAGAGATACAAGATGCCCTTCTTCCGGGCCAAACCCCGCAGGATCGACCAGATATTGTGGCCTGGGTGTTTAGGGCCAAGCTAGAGAAGATGAAGGCGATGCTCATCAAGAAGAACATCATGGGCATTGTGAAGGCGTACGTCTACGTGGTCGAGTTCCAGAAAAGGGATCTCCCGCATGCCCATTTCCTATTGATCATGGATTCCAAATATAAGCTCGTTGTGCCCGAGCAGTATGACCACCTCATATCCGCCGAGCTCCCGAACAAGGATAAATATCCAGAGCTATACGCCATGGTCGTGAAGCATATGATGCACGGCCCATGCGGTGTCCTAAAGCGAGACAACGTGTGCATGAAAGATGGTTCATGCAAGTGTAGGTACCCACGGGCGTTCAATGAGACCACCATTCAGGGGAAGGACTCATACCCCATTTATTGAAGACGGAAGGACGGCCGTTCGGCGAAGGTCCGTGGTGCGACGCTCGACAATAGATGGGTTGTTCCTTACAACCCCTACATTTTGCAGATGTTCAACTGCCACATCAACGTGGAGGGGTGCTCAAGCATAAAGGCTGTCAAGTACCTATATAAGTACATATACAAGGGCCACGATCAGACTTCATTCAACATCAAAAAACCCGACGCCGATGGTATCATAGACGAGATCAAGAGATACATTGACACAAGGTGGATTACTCCACCTGAAGCCATGTGGAGGATATTCGGCTTCAAACTATGTGAGTGTCACCCGTCTGTACTACAGCTGCCGCTTCATCTCCCAAATATGCAACGAGTCATGTTCAAAGAGGGAGACAACTTGAAAGATGTCGCTGCTCAGGAGCACAAATCCATGCTAACAGAGTATTTCGTGGCTAACCAAAAGCATGAGTGGGCTCGAGATATTCTCTACATGGATTTCCAGGAAGGTTCACATGGCAACCATCGAAGTACTGGAAGAAAAGAACAAGGGATCACCAAGTAGGCCGAATCGTGACAGCCAATCCTGCCGAGGGGGAGCGGTACTTTCTTAGGGTGCTTCTAAACCACGTACCGGGCTCGACGTCCTTTGAAGACCTGAAAACCGTTGATGGTGTGCTATGTGATACCTTTCGTGAGGCCGCAGAGAGGAAGGGTCTAATCGAGGCTGACAACACGCTTGACGAGTGTCTTACTGAGTCGGAGCAGTTCGCTATGCCAGCCTCACTCAGGAGGCTCTTCGCAACGATCTTGGTATTCTGTGAGCCTGGCCGATGTGCGCGGTCTTTGGGATCGACACCTTGAGGCGATGTCTGACGACTACCGGCGGAACAACACGTGTCAAAAAGCAGTAGAGCAAATGGTGTTGCTTGATATTAGGGGCATGCTACAATCTATGGGCAAAGACATAAAATCATTCCCTCTTCCACACATTGACGAGACGTATGACAAGACTAGAGGAGAGTTTAGAGAGGTAATTGAGGAAACAAACATCAAGGTTGACGAGGAAGATGCTTGTCTTGCGGACTTACTAAACCCCGAGCAGAGGCTTGCTTACAATGAGATCCTTGAGGCTGTTGATGGCGAAAAAGGGGGTGTATTCTTCGTTGATGGTCCAGGAGGCACTGGGAAGAACTATCTTTACAGGACACTGCTCGCTAGAGTTCGTGGACAGGGGAATATCGCGGTGGCGACAGCTACATCCGGTGTCTCCGCTTCAATCATGCCTGGAGGCAGGACAGCCCACTCGAGGTTTAAGATCCCACTTACTCTTAGAGAAGGGCCATCATGTAACTTCACTAAGCAGAGTGGAACTGCCAAGCTCCTGGAGAAGGCAAAACTCATACTATGGGACGAGGCCACCATGACGAAACGACAGGCGATTGAGGCGTTGGACAGAAGCATGCGCGACATCATGAAAAAACTGGACCGACCTTTTGGGGGCAAGACCATCGTGTTTGGTGGGGACTTCAGGCAGGTGCTTCCAGTAGTGAGGAAAGGGTCACGGGGTCAGATAATCGATGCAAGTCTGCGGAGTTCGAATCTATGGAAGGGCATGTGACAACTAAGGCTCGTAAAGAACATGAGGGCGCAAAACGACCAGTGGTTCGCGGATTACCTGTTGAGGATTCGTAATGGCACCGAGGAAACTGATGAGGAAGGAAACATCCAGCTCCCGGAAGATATTTGTGTGCCGTCTACGGGCGACGCGGCTGACATAGAGAAGCTAATCAACCATGTGTTTCCTGCCCTAGACCAAAACATGGAAAATCCATATTACATGACTTCTCGAGCAATCCTCTCCACGAAGAACGACAACGTCGATGGAATAAAAATGCGCATGATTGAGCGTTTCCAGCGCGACGAGATGATCTACCATAGCTTCGATAGTGCACAGGACGATCCACATGGCTACTATACTCAAGAGTTTCTTAACTCGTTGGCTCCTACCGGGATGCCCCCGCACGCGCTCAAACTTACGATAAACTGCCCCGTTATGTTGTTGAGGAACATTGACCCAGCTAATGGGTTGTGTAATGGCACAAGGCTTGTGATTCTTGGGTTCCAGAGGAACGTTATCGATGCAGAGATCGTGGTGGGACAGCACGCTGGGCAGAGGGTGTTTCTTCCTAGGATACCACTATGTCCGTCCGACAATGACATGTTCCCTTTCAGATTCGAGAGGAAACAGTTTCCGATCAGGCTTAGCTTTGGCATGACGATCAACAAGGCGCAAGGACAGACCATACCAATTGTAGGCGTGTACCTGCCGGAGCCGGTATTCTCTCACGGACAGTTGTATGTCGCATTGTCCAGAGCCACCGCGAAAAGGAACATCAAGATCCTCGCTATCAAGGTCAATGGAAAGGACAAGACCAAGAATTCAAAGAAGAGAAAAAGAACTGAGTCCTTGGTAATGACCACGATGAACATAGTGTACAAGGAAGTTCTTAGCACTTGAACTCGCTGTACCATATTTGACCATATTTCTTGATGATTATTATCTCTTTCAAAATGTAATGGATGCAAACATATTTTAAATTTTATTATATGTAGCATTAGTGACGTCTTTGAAGAAGTAATGCTTGCAGATAGATTTAACATTTTAAATATTTGCGTGCATTTTATGTTAACACATGAGACACTGTGTAATGACAAAAAAAAAAGACGGCTGTAAACACATTTAGCAGATTCATGGGAACACGGTAAACTTAAGTCAGACAAGTTCTCTTCTCCAACCTAAATTAGTTTAGGTTTAGTACAATACCTAAGAAACTAAAGTAGACACTGTCCCTATCAGATTAAGAGATAATAGCTCAAAGGAACAAGACCCATATACTGTTGAGGAAATATTAGCCGAGGAAAATGATCATGGATCTTAGGATACCTTCAAAATATATGTCAAAAAGTAGTCATTATGGTGCTTAGTTGACTTGGATTCACTAGCATGAATTGTGTAAAAATCCTCATCGGTATAGAATTCAAAGGATGCAGCGGATATGCTATTTCCATCATTGTCAACTGCATGTGTTTTGTGTGTGTACTCCATGAGGATTGAACTGTCACATATACAAGTTAAGCTAATATTACTATAAACCTCAAACAATAGCAGTAAAATATAAGCAAATGAGCATACAAACCATCGAGTGGTCTCATTCAATCGCATGTGTTGAGCAAGTTTGACAATGGTTATCACTGAAGAAGGAACTGTTGATGCTTCACTTCATTAAAAAATAAATTCAACTGAAGATGATATGCATCCTGTTACAATAAGAAATGTAATATTATCAATTCTATAATTCATTGTCCTTGAGAAGAAAAAATAAAGTTGTTCTGTTTTGAATCATGATACCCGTGCCCAACTAGAAAATGGTTTCCTTTCCCAGGCTCCAGATGAAAGCCGAGATTAGTCATGCAAGTGTCCAGCAAATGCCATGCAGACTGAAGCCTGCAGTAGTTCAGGTTCAGCACAATTAACATCCAGGGCTAAATACAGAAGAAGAGGAAAAAATTTGAGCTGATATTATCCACTGCCAGGACCACATTGCAGACAGGATAGCAATACGCCAAACAGTGCAGCATCAGGTACATATCATGTCTTAATTAAGATGACAAACAATAAATCCAGCACACAGGTTATAGCCTAGACTCAACCTGCTTCTTGCCCAGAACAAGCCCATGCATGTCTGCATGACCAAAAGAAGAAAACAAACGCCAATGCATACCATAGGATGAATCATCCAATTTAGAATGAAAACTGAAGCATTAATACTTAAAATGGTTAGCGGGACTTTTTTTTATAAGAGATAGATCCATCCAATGCAATGTAAAAACGGTTTCAGGTTGCAGTACCATCATTTTGTACATGAATTCTGCAACTCTTTGGAACGACACAAATTTAACCATGTCCAATTCTAATTGCCAACATAGAAAACATCATGAATTGTTTTATATCTTGCGTGTGCTAACATAAAAAAAATTCATGAATATTTTACATCTTGCGTGCTCAATACCTGGAGTTTAGGCTGCGCCGGTCGGTGTCGATTTCCAGGGTCACACTCTACCCTGCGTCGAGCTCGCTCTGCATCCATCTCTGGCAGCATCCTCTCCAATCCACGTAGCGGAAAAAACCTAGGCATGAAGACAGCACAGATCATTCTCAAATGGAAAAATAAAATTTTCAGTGCAATATCCCGCACAGTCCGCGTTTCCCCATTTCCCGGATCGTGAAAATCTCAGCACTCACCATCCCGCCCTAGACGCGCACGTCCTCGACAAGGAACCTGACGGCGGCGGCTCCGTCGGAGGCGGAGATGGCCCCAGTGTCGACCGACCGCCGCCCTGCGGGTGGAAGATGGTGAAATCCAGCTCCACCGCCCGCAAAATAACTGTAATAATAAGAGAGGAGGCAAAGTAGTGGATCAATCTTGAGTCACGGTGGCTACCTGGGATGGAGGCCGGCGACGGAGATAGGAGTGGGCGGACCAAGGCCGTGGTAGCGGGAGATCACCCGCGCGGCAGCAGAGGAACGAGGAGAGGTGGCTGTGGGAGTGCGGGGGAGCCGCGCGAGCTGCTGATGAGCGCGGGGGTGGATGCCGAGCGGCGCGAGCTCGGCTCGTCGTCCATGCTTTTATCGATACGGGAGGTAGGTAGAAGGTAGCTAGGCAGCTGGGGAGTGAAGAAGCCCGTGCAGAAGAGTGAGCAGAAAGGAGATCGAGAAGAATGGAGAGACAAGGAAAGGACACATGATTTTCTTTTCTCTTACCACACTGTGTCAACCGTGCTTGGTTGTACCCACTGGTCCAGGGAGTCCAGCTTTGGCGTTTAGGTTGTTTTATCTTGCTGGTTTCTAAAATAAAAAATATATATTGTTAAGCTAGCCCAATTCCTTTACAAAAATGGTAACCCAATTTCTATACATATATAAAGTTTTTGATTTTCTGCCGAGGATAGTAGGCTGCGGATGTGGATCGACCCGAAAGAAACCAACTAAATAGACCATCTTGCATGATGTTGCTCGAGAAAAAAGGGAAAATGTGACAACACATAATTCCGATCTCGTCGGAGAAAAGCCCGACATCTTCTTCCTTGCCATCCCCGTAGCAACACACGGGCATTCAAAAATCAATGGAAAAAGCGATGGAGTGGGATAAATACAACTAGAATGACATTGTCATGGTCTCCCGTAGCAACGCACGGGCATTCAACTAGTATATATAAATAGACTAATTATTGGTCAAAGCAAACAATATACGCCTTCTTTTGCGGAACGGAGGTAGTACTGCAAACACGTAATGTTTTCTACACCATACGTTTAACCCTTTGTTTTCAGCATAAACAATGAGATTGACAACCTCACTACTTCATTGGGGAAAAGTTATTTGATTGTGTTGTGTAGGTTCCAGGTTAATGCTGAACCGGTAGTGCGTCCTACCAACATCAGCTGACAACAACCTTCGGAAGTGATTTCTTTCTCATACTGGTCGATTCAATCTTGGTTTCTTTCCGAGGGAAAACTTGCTACTGTGTTCTTCATACCTTACACTTGATGTTTCCCAACGAGTGCAATCCCTGTACCATCAAGCTTTTCTGGTGCCGTTACCGAGCAGAAAGAGGATTTCTGCAAGGGAAGTCTATCACTTACAATCTCTTTACTTTGTTTTAGTTTTGCTTAGTTTATTTTATTTTGTCTTGTTTATGTCTCTATATCAAAAACAGAAAAATAGTTCTTATTCTAGTTGTTATTTTTATCCTGTTTTAATCTTGCTAAAATGAGTACGACTGAGAACACTAAGTTCTGTGACCTTACTAGCACCAACAACAATGATTTTATTAGTACACCTATTTCTCCACCTGCTCCGACTACTGATTTTTATGAAATTAAGAGTACCTTGTTGAATATTGTTATGAGAGAGCAACTTTCTGGTATTAGTACTGATGATGCTGCTGTCCATCTTAATAATTTTGTTGAACTATGTGAGATGCAAAAATATAAAGATGTAGATGGATAGATTATTAAACTGAAATGGTTTCCCTTCCTTTTGAGAGGAAGAGCTAAATAATGGTTGCTATCTTTGCCTAAAAATAGTATTTATTCTTGGACTAAATGTAAAAATGCTTTCATTGGAAAATATTATCCTCCTGCTAAGATTATATCTTTAAGAAGTAACATTATGAATTTTAAGCAACTTGATAATGATCATGTTGCTAAAGCATGCGAAAGAATGAAATCTTTAGTAAACAATTACCCCTCTCATGGATTAACTACTTGGATGATCATCAAAAAAATTTATGCATGACTGAATTTTTCTTCAAGAAACTTTCTGAATTCAGCTGCTAGTGGAACCTTTATGTCCATGAGTTTGGTTGCAGCAACAAAGCTTCTTGATGATATGATGGTAAATTATTCTGAATGGCACACTAAGAGAGATCCACCAAGTAAGAAGGTAAATTATGTTGAAGAAGCCTCTTCTTTGAGTGATAGTCTTGATGCTAATATGTCTATGCTTGTTAATGGACATGCTCCTATTGATCCAAACAATGTTCCTTTAGCCTCTTTGGTTGCTCAAGAAGAGCATGTCGATGTGATCTTCATTAAAAATAATAATTTCAACAATAATGCTTATAGGAATAATTTTGGTAGCAACAACTATAGGCCATATCCTCCTAATAATAATAACGGTTATGTCAATTCTTATGGTAATTCCTACAACAACAATAAAAGTGTACCCTCTGATCTTGAAAACATGCTTAAGAATTTTATTAGCACACAAACTCTTTTTAATAAATCTGTTGAGGAGAAGTGTGGCAAAATGATGTTTTTGCTTCTAAAGTTGATAGCCTTGTGATATGTCATAAACGTGTCCTTAATTTTTGATGTTCCATGTTGTTTTCATGTTGTTTCCCACATGTTTTCCTTACACTTTAGGTCATTTTTAATCGATTTCCCGGGACTAACCTATTGACAGGATGCCACAGAGCCAGTTCCTGTTTTTTGCTGTTTTTAGTTTCAGAAAGGTTCTTCTCGAAACATTCTCAGAATTGGACGATTCGAAAGACAGAAGTCTTAGAAGTCCCGGAAGCATCCAGAAGTTCCGAAGAGCCCCGGAGGGGGGCCACGGCGTGGCCACACCATAGGGTAGTGCCACCACCCCCTGGTCGCGCCACCTAGGGGTATGGGCCCCCTGGCCACCCCCCGGCCTCGCCCTTTCGTATATTTATACTCCACCGAGGAAAAACCCTAAATATATAGACCTTTTCCACAAAATACATCTATAGATACGTCGCCGCCACCGACAAGTTTCGGGGGGCATATCTCTGTTCTAGCACCCTGTCGGGACTGGGAAGTGCCCCCGGAACCATCTCCATTGACTCCACCACCATCTCCATCGTTGTTTCTGTCTCCTATGACGAGGAGGGAGTAGTTCTCCCCCAAGGCCAAGGACTCTACCGGTATCTATGTGGTTCATCTCTCTCTCCCATGGTGTGATCTTTATGTGATCATGAGTTTTGTAGTCTATTTAAATTTGTAGATGTTACTCTTCATCTTTTCCTACTCAGGTGATTTATTAATCTAAACTTTGGAGTCACCTTGTATCGCGGTGTGAAGGTGACACTGTGCACAACATGGGTGTCTCCTCTATGAATTGTGGTGGTTGTTTAGTACTAATTTAGGGCGCTCATAGTGACAGTGTGGGGTGCCCTAGAGAGGTAATATCGACTTTAAGGAATGCTTTTTGCATCCCTACGCAATGATTAGTGTTCATTATTTTTTATGAGATCTCCGTAAACGCTTTGATCATGGTGTAAAGGTGACAGTGTCTGCACCGTGTGGTTTAGCATTATATTTATATTTTGTGTTGGATAACCCTATGAAATTGTGGTGTTTGCATGGAACCATCTGGGTCCCATGGTGATAGCATGGGGATTACCTAGTTGGGAAAGTGCTTACTCTGAGGAGTGTTGTTAAAGCCCTACGCATGGATTGGTGTTGTTATTCGACCGAAGAGTGTTTTGGAGTATCATAGTGGAGAGAAGATATCTAGTTATTCAATGATGTGATCATTGTTGAGAGTGTCCTCTAGTGAAAGTAGGAGCCCTAGGCTTTATTTCCAAGCATTGAAACACCGTTTTCCGGCTGTTCTGCTACATGTTTGGTTGCTGCCATATTTATTTCAGATTACTATTATCATTTATTATCATCCATATTACTTGCATTTTACTCTCTTCTTGCCGAACTAGTGCACCTATACAACTGACAATTGTATTAGGCGTGTTGGGGACACAAGAGACTTCTTCTATCTTGATTGCAGGGTTGCTTGAGAGGGATATCATTGACCTCTACCTCCCTGAGTTCGATAAACCTTGGGTATTCCACTTAAGGGAAACTTGTTGCTGTTCTACAAACCTCTACACTTGGAGGCCCAACACTGTCTATAAGAATAAACGCATGCGTAGACATGACCTTGCTCTTGATGTTGATTTTCTTAAAATAAAGGTTATGCGTCATGATGTTAAAGAAAGCAAAACTTTGAATTCCATTCAAATTCGAATTGATGATAATGTTAGAATGTTAGCTGAATTGCATGCTAGATGGGAAAGAGAAGATGAAATTGCTAGAAAGAATAATATACCTAATATTTGCACTATTACCACCACCAGTAAAACTGAAGCTTATTATGCTACTAAACCTTCTACTATTAATTGTAAAGTAATTGGTGTTGGCAATGTCTCCACTTCTTTCGCAAAATGTTTAAAATTGCCTAAAACCACTAAAATTGTTCCTGATAAAAGTGCTAAATTTTTTCTAGATATGAGAGACAATGGTCCCATTAATTTTGATAAGAATGATCTTGACTTTCATAATTTCAATATCTCTCAAGTAATTATGTTCCTACAAAATCTTCCTAGTAGTCCCAATGTTAATACTAGGAATATGGCTTTTACAAAACATATTACACATGCTCTCATGCAAATTAGAGAAGAAGAATTAAAATGTGAAGCCTCTATTCCTAGAAAACTAGGAAATGGTTGGGATACCATCATTAAAATGAAGGTGAATGATTTTTATTGTAATCCTCTATGTGATCTTGGAGCTAGTATCTCTGTAATGCCTAAGAAACTTTATGATATGCTTTATTTACCACCATTGCAACACTATTATTTGGATATTCATCTTGCTGATAATGCTAGAAAGAAACCTTTGGGGAGAGTTTATGATTTTCTTATTATGGTTAATAATTACCTTGTCCCCGTTGATTTTTTTCTTATGAATATTGAATACAGTGCTTCTTGTCCTATTTTTTTGGGAAGACCTTTTCTTAGAACCGATGGTGCTTTTATTGATATGAAAGAGGGGAATATTAAATACCAATTCCCACCATAAAAAGGCATGGAACACTTTCCTAGGAAGACAATGAAGTTTCCTTTTGATTCTATTATTCGAACAAGTTACAATTTGTATGCTTCTTCACTTGAAAACACTTGATTTTCTCTTTCTATGCCTAGCTGAAAGGCGTAAAAGAAAAGCACTTCTTCGTAGATAACACCTGTTTTTATTTTCACATTGTTTTTTGTTTTGTTTGAGTCAAGGTGTTGTTTACTTATTTATAAACTCCTTTGTATCTTTATTTTCGTCTATTAGTTGTGGCACGTAAATTCTCTAGAGAAAGTTGGTGTTAGATTTGGATTTCTACGCAGGAAACAGATTTCTTCTGTCCACCATTAATTCCGTGTAAAATCACAGAAAGATCAAAATGATTTGCAAATTTTTGCGCTTATTCCTAGGCTAATTCCAAAAATTCCTCTAGCTTTACGTTTTTCAATTTGAGCATTGTAAGTGCCCTGAAAAAATTCGTATTTACAAACTGATCTGGTTTTGATAGATTCTGCCTTTTTAGTTGCATTCTCTCTTTTACTATGTCGAGTGGATTTCTTTGCTCCACAAAACATCAGTAGCTATAGAAAATGTTTAAAAAGTATTAATAACTCTTGTGTCCGTGCAGAAAATTTGAAGTTTTGATTGTGCACTAACCCTCTAATGCAAATTACTTTGAGTTTGGTGTGAAGGAAGTTTTCAAGGGTCAAGAGAAGAGGGTGATATAATGTGATAAAAAGAGTGAAAACCCAAAGCTCGGGGATACCCCCATGGTTCATCCCAGAAAATTCTTAAAAGTCTCAAGCATCTATTCTTCGGGATGCCCAAGGCATTCCCTTCTTCATCAACAATTTATCATGTCACTTCTAGTTAAACTACGGTCTCATCATATGCATTTTACTTGGAGCGTCTGTTTGTTTTTATTTTGTTTTCTTTTGTGTTCCTTGCTGCAACAAATATAATTTGAACCCATAATTCTTGTGTGGGAGAAAGCGATGCTCCGCTTTTTCATATGAATACTTGTTATGCTCGTATTCTTAGTTTTTCTTCTAGCTGCTGCAATCCTTTTAGCTCCTGTTTTTCATGCATCTCTTATTCAGAGTTGTTAGTTCTAGTAGAGTAGTATTATTACTCTATTGTTTTATTGCTATATTATTTAAAGAGTTTGTGTTAAAATATATGTTGAATGGTGCTTGATGGAAATAGAAAATGCTACATGTGGTAGATGGTATAACGGAAAAACTTGCATATTCTTGTAGATCACTAAAAAGTTTCACTTGATTATTTGCTGTTGTTTTTTAGATACTAATATGCTAAATGGTAAACTTGCTGGTTTAGTAAAGTAAAAATAATTAATGCTTGGTCTAAAAGCACTACACCACGGGCCAAATTTGGGGGCAAAGAATAGCCGGCAAAAATCGATTTTAGAGGGCAATTTAACTGCCGGGAGAAATAAACTGCCGGCAAAAAGTGGGGACGGCAGATAATCAGCCAGCAAAAATATTTTTGTCCCGGCTATGAACTGCCACCTATAGTATCAATATACGGAGGCAGGTAGACTGCCGGTGGAAGTCTTTCCCGGCAGATGGAACTGCCGGCACATCTACACACTAGGTAGCGAAATTTTTTGGCGCGGGTTGCGGACATAACGCGCGGGCAGAGCAAAAATATTAGAGTACTAGGGCGAGTGGCGCTAGCACTGTGAGTCTGTGAGCAGCATACAGAATCCAAAGCCCTAGAAGAAAAATCCCCAATTTTTCCCACTCTTCCGGCGCCGCCGCCTGCCCTCCGGCCACTCTCCGCGGGTGTGAACCTCCGCCTCCGCCTCTGTACCGCGCCCCCGACCACCACCCTCCGTCCTCCACCCGCTCTCCGCGCCATCTTGCTGCGCCGTCGCCGGCCCTCCACCCACTCCCAGCCTCCTTACCGCGTCGCCGCCCTCCGCCTCCTTACCGCGCCGTCGACCAACGCCCTCCGCCCTCCGCCTCGTATAACTGTGCCGCCCACCACCGCCCTCCGCCCTCAGCGACCCCGGGATTCTTCCTGCACCGGCGCCCTCCGCCTCCACGCCACCGGAGCAATCGTCGCCGGCCACCGCCTGCGGATCTTCTACGCCACAGCCACCGGAGCAAGTCGGGCCTTCAATATCCACTTGACCCTCCCCTCGGTGAGCATGGACGCCGGCGCATCGGCTCCCTAAGATTTGCACTGCGATTTGCACCTCGGTGAGCATTTCTTGACTTGATTTGCACTGCCATTTGCAGGAATCCAGCAGAAGCTTCCCAGAATCAAGCATGCTCCATTAGTACCCCTGAGACAAGGAAGATCAACACCTAAAAAATCTATGCTTTGAGGTATGTCAAATGCCAGAATCGCTACCGTTTGCTCTGCTCTGTAGCATACTTTGCTATGTTCCCTGTATTAGTAGCTTTTATTATTTCTCCCTTTGTTTTTCCTTGCTCTGTTTAGCGTAGATGTTTGCCAAAAAATACGTATACGAATGCATTAGTGATTAGTGGCTCAGCAGTTAAATCCCAGTCCATTGATACCAGCACAAGCAGCTAGCTTCAACGATTCTTACACAGTCCAAACATTAAGAGAAAAATGCACACACAAGGACATGGACTGAGCTTGAGTACTGGGCTTCAGAAGTTGCGCTCTTAATTCAGTAGTATAGTTATTTTTAGCAAAATCCATGGCAGGCCATTTCCCAGTTATGCCCCAACTAGCTCCCCCAGTGCATAAGAGAGTTTTATTTAGCAAACAAATAATCCCTACAGGTTCAGTTATAAACCAGCTAGTGTTCTGGAGCAGAGTGTGATGCTGCCCATGGTCAACAGCAGGCCAACGCCAAACCTCTTAATTGCCAAGAAAAATCAAGAAAGGGGACACCATATAATTTTTGTGTGCTCGGCTTGAAGAATTAATGATACATGTGTTGTTGCAATACAGATTTGTCTATGTAGAATAAATCTCCGGTTAACTCCTATTGCTATGCAAATTTGTGTTGTTGACTCGAAACCTGATTATGTTTCTAAGAATAACTTGAGGATCTCAACTGTATTTTTGTTTGAACTCATATACTATTTACATATTTGTCAGATTTTTGTATTCATGAAATTTGGTTAGATCTTTCGAACCTGGCATAATAGTAGTCTGGAGCTCTCATTAACTTGTTTTTTTTTTCTTTAACAGGTTGAATGGTACAGGATAGGAAGAGGAAGAAAGGCGGCTTGAGAGAAAAATTCTAACCCAAGCTCACTGATATAGTGGTGCAGAACAGGGTAAGGGAGAGAGACTACCACACTAGAGGCCAGATCACTTGCTTCCGTGTAACTGCAAAGAATGTTTTGCAAATGTCTCAATAAACTAATCTTCTAGGTGAGAACTGCCTCTCTGTAGCTTGTAACTCAGTTTGCTTGTATCATAGGATACTTTCTTGTATAATGTGTTGAACTTGTTGAGATCTTTGGTCAATGGTGTGACTTGTGAAGTAGAGGCTTGTCACTCAATTATTGATCATAATGTTCCACTTGCTGCGACTATACTATTATGGCTAGTTTATAACCTGAGAGGTGTTTTTTGTTATTGGGTTGTCTACAAAAATCATTATGTAGGGAATACAACAACATATTACATATCTCTTCATTATATTTGTCCTTGCATGAGAAAGTAGTACAAAATTTGACATAAGATTTATACAGGTGATATATAAATGTCATAATATTTCTTTCTTTGAGTATATAAAGAATTTGACATGCTAATTGATTATACTCCATAGGTTATTTGTTGAACATCGAGGGCACACGGTTGGGTGGGGATAGAGGTGGACTGACACCGCTGGCCCGAGCTTCTAGTGACACAAGTAAGTCATCTGTGATGCTCCTTGGCTGTATGTACTTCAATTTGATCATGTGCAAATTGTTTTGTTTTATGGCCATTGTACTAGCTTGGTTGCATGCACTTCTATGCACTTGAGTATTTCTGATTGATGTTGAATGTATAGTTAAATTAATTATTGTTTTTTAATTTATCTTAGGGTTATTTTAGTAACTGTTACAAAAATGGATAAGAGCTGGATGGATGAGGATAGGCACACCGAAACATTCATTAATGGGGTTAAAGGATTTATTCAGTTTGCTTTTACCAATTCAGCTAGAGGGAACACTATATTATGCCCTTGCAGAAAGTGTGTCAATTGTTCTTGGCTTGAAGCTAGTGAGGTCCAGGTGCACCTAGTATGTGATGGGTTTGCGACTGACTATACAAGATGGGAATATCACGGGGAGACAGCATACCCCTATCCGCCAAATAGGGATGTCGATGTTGAATATGATGAGGTTGAGGAGGTGGATGAGTTAGAAGAGTTAGATGACATGGGTGAACTGATTAGGGACATGAGACACGAGTTTGGCGATTTGAGTGATAGCGATAATGAGGCCGATCCTTGTGACCACGAGAATCCAAATAATCCTTTTAAGCAATTATTAGGTGATGCAGCTGAAGAGCTCCATCCAGGCTGCACCTCTTTCTCAAAGTTGCGGTTTGTTGTTAGGATGCTCCACAACAAAGCTCTTGGAGGGTGGACTGATAAGAGTTTTGATATGCAGATAGGGTTGTTAAAAGAGGCCTTCCCTGAAGCCAAATTACCTAAAAACTTTCATGAAGCTAAGAAAATGATAAAATGTCTCAGCCTTAATTATGTTCGCATCCATGCATGTTACAATGACTGCATTTTATATTGGAAGCAGTATGAAAATGCCGATAGTTGCCCAAAATGCAAAACTTCACGTTGGAAATCTGAAAAGAAGAATCCTGATGGAAGACATGAACACAAAGTCCCTAGAAAAGTTCTTCGTTATTTTCCCATAGCAAAGAGGCTACAACGGCTGTTCATATCACCAAAGAGTGCAGCAGATTGCAAGTGGCATGATGAAGGGCGTACAAAAGATGGCCTTCTAAGGCATCCTGCAGATTCATCGGCTTGGAAGCATTTCGATAATAGACATACCGGATTTTCTGCAGATTCTCGCAACATAAGGTTGATTATAGCCACAGATGGCTTTAATCCTTTTAGATCAATGAGTAGTGCCTATAGCAATTGGCCTGTAATTGCTATTCCATTGAATTTGCCTCCTTGGTTGTGCATGAAGCAACCAAACTTCATCTTCTCATTATTAATTCCTGGCCCGAAGTCACCCGGGAGAGATATAGATGTTTTTCTTGAGCCACTTATTGACGATCTTCATTCACTTTTTGAGGAGGGAATTAGAACTTATGATGCCTTGAAATCTGATTACTTCCAATTGCGTGCTGCAGTCCATTCAACTATTAGTGATCTCCCAGGTTTAGCTATGATAGGTGGCTGTGCCACCTCGGGTGAATATGGTTGTCCAAAGTGCCATTCTCTCACCTGCTCCATTTGGTTGAATAAAGGCAAGAAAACCTGTTAGATGAGTCATCGTAGGTTTCTTGATGAAAATCACAGATTTAGAACAGTAGATAAGGACTTCTTTGATGGAAAAGTGGAAACCAGAACTGCTCCTGTACCACTAACTGGAGAAGAAGTGGATGCCCTTACTGAAAATATGGAGACCGTCTTTGGAAAGGACCCTTCTGGAAAGCCCCCTAGCAACAAACGAAAGCGTGGTGATCCACCACAAATTTTCAAAAGGAGATCCATATGGTTTAGGTTGAGATACTGGAAAGACTTGCTGCAACCTCATAATCTTGATGCCATGCACATTGAGAAGAACGTTTGTGATAACATCGTTAACACACTTCTAGGCATTGACCGAAAAACCAAAGATAATATAAACTCTCGTCGAGACCTTGAGGAACTTAACATAAGAGGTGCTCTCCACCCCGTTCCGGTAGGAAAGGAAACTGTCCATCTGCTGGCTGCCCCATACTCATTGAGTCCTGAGCTGAAGAGACTATTTTGCCAAATTCTCAAAAACATCAAGTTCCCTGATGGTCTTGCATCCGATATACGTAAAAATGTCCAAGTTAAGGAGAAAAGGATTATTGGGCTTAAAAGCCATGACTGTCACATTCTATTGCAACAATTGCTTCCTCTAGCTGTTAGAAGAACCTTGCCGGAAGGAGTCAGTGCTGCATTGATCCGTGTGAGTGAGTTTTTCAAGAAAATCTATTCTCCCGTCATTTGCATAAGTGATATGGAGAAGCTAGAGAAAGAAATAGCTGAGACGTTGAGCATTCTTGAGGTCATATTTCTGCCATCATTTTTTGATATGATGGTTCACTTGATGGTCCATCTTCCACTCCAAGTGAGGCTTGGTGGGCCAGTGAAGTACAACAACATGTACCCCATAGAAAGGTAGCTTCTAAATCTGAAATATATGTCTTATAATAATTTCATAACAAATAGATTGATACATTTTTAGCACATCTTGTATAGGTATTTGAGCACCGTAAAGGGATATGTTCGCACCATGAGCCATCCCGAGGGGTCAATTGCGGAGGGCTACATTTTTTATGAGTGTCTTACTTTCTGCTCTCGGTATTTAGAAGGATGTGAAACCAAATTTAAAAGAAAAGGCAGAAATGATGTTGTTCAACCCGAGTGTAGCAGTATGCCTTTCTTCAATAACAAGGGTCGGTTTTTGGCTGGAAAGCGTGTTGTGACATTAGATCACAAGGCATGGCTTCAAGCACATAGATACATATTGTTTAATTATGATCACATATCCCCATACTTGAGGTATGCTATTCCAAGCATTTCATTGTTGAGTCTAGCTGCTAGTATGCATGCATTGTTGTTGAATGATAACCTTTATCTTCTTATTAAATTCTCCAGAATGCATAAAGAGTATTTGTCCTCAAGTGGTAATCGAAGTGCCATACAAATTGACAAACTTCATCATGACACTTTCCATGAGTGGTTTAAGTTGTTTGTGGCACAACTTATTGAAAGTGGTGAAGATGTTTCGGAAGAGATCCAAACTTTAGCCGAGGGACCCTTATTGGTGGCGAGGTCATTTGGTAGTTATACTATTAATGGCTACAATTTCCATACACATGCATATGATGCGGGTAGGCCTACCCAAAGTAGCGGGGTGGCTTTAGTTTCAGAAGTACCCGGAAATGAAAAAAGAATATTCTATGGTGTGATAAATCAAATTTTAGAGTTGGATTACAATCACAAAGGAAATATGGTGCTATTTAAATGTGATTGGTTTGACAACCATGTGGAAGACAAGTGGGTTAAAGTTGATAAATTTGGTATCACAGATGTGAACCACAAGCATTTAATCCAAACAGGGGATAAGTTGAGTGATGAACCATTTATTTTGGCCTCCCAAGCAAAACAAGTATACTACGTTGAAGACCCTGTTGCTACAGATTGGTGGGCTGTTAGACAACCACCTAACCAACGGGATCTATATGATATGTTTGGTGTGGCAAATGTAAATGATGAGCAAGGAGATGAATCTACAATGCATAATCTTGGTGCTGATGTATGCCTCAACATTAACTTGAGAGATATACCCCAAACTAGGAATGATGTAGATGGAATACTTGTTTCTGCAAAGGAGAAGCCAAAGTGTGTGATTTTTAGTTTAAGTTTTTCTTTAGCTGCTTCAAATTGAATAAAATTGTACTAATCTTCTTGTCTTGTTCTTTTTCAGGAAAAACAATGGAAAAAGATCTAGACGCTAGGGCTGCTTTGATAGATGGTGCACGTGCACTAGAAATAACAAAAAACAGTGAGAAAATGAAGAGCCTTGGGGTTTCTCCCCTTGTTGTTGTTGAGGTGACAGAACCGCGTAAGACTAAGTCGGTAGAAAAACAAAGAAAGAAGGTGATGTAGAAATTAATTCTTAGTTGCTCATATCGTTGGTTAATTTTTTTTGATAGGGAGTACTTTTAATTCTTGACTTAGTTGCTTATAAATATGGTTGTCATTTGCAGAGATCCCTAGATGAAACTATTCCAGAATCAGACCGAGTGCTAAGAATTCGCTCAAATGCTAGACACGAGTCAGATGGTGAAGGAGATGGTGAAAATATGGTTGTTGACCAAGAGGGTGAAGGTATGTTCACAACACTTAAGTTTCATCAACTAATATGGTAGTACTGTATGTAGCAATGCAAATAGGATCAGCAAGCTGCAAACATTAACCTCTATATTTCTTTGTTAGGCCATGGTTTGGATGATCAACAAAAGAAACGAAATGGACGGAAGCGCACCCAAATGCACATTGTATATGATAGAAAAGGACAGCCACCGGTACCTGTTTCATTTAATGAAAAAGGACAGCCAAATGGCAAGAATGCCTCGGAATTCAACAACTTCATAGCCACACATGTAAAAAGTCATATCCCACTTGCACATGCGGATTGGAGACAAGTTGATGCTGAAAAGAAGAATGAGCTAATGACAACCTTAAGGGTACGATGTAGTTGTTGTACTATTTAAATCTTGTCTCCTCATTATAATTGCTTCTTCTAAAGTAGCATACTAATACAAACACATGCTTCTATACTAGAAATACTATGTTGTGGATGACAAACTAAAGGACTTTGTCATGGGAAGTGCTCACAAGAAATGGAAAGATTTCAAGGCAGATTTGAGACAGAAGATTTACAAAGAAGAAAGAACCGATGAGGAACTCTATGCTCTTTTCAAAAAGGATAATAGAGTAACTCCTACTGATTGTGAATGGCTTATGAAATTTTGGAGAAGTGAAGAAGCCAAGGTACTATTCTAATTCAGCATTCACTTATTGCAGTTCTGTTCATGTGTAGAAACTAGGCACACAAAGTTTACTTGTAAATTTTTGCTCATAGAAACGAAGTGAACAAGGAAAGAAAAACCGAGAAAAGCAGAAGGTGTTTCATACATCAGGAAGCAAGAGCCATGCCCGCGTTACAGATGAAATGGTATATAATTTCGTACATTTTGAGCATACTTTACCATAGTATGCATAGCAAGGATGACTAACTTTCTACTATACTTGATGAAGCATAAGGAGAATGGATTTGCTCCACGTAGAGACGAAGTATTTATAAGAACACACCAAAGCAAGAAAGGAAAACCTCAAACTCAGGAAACAATCGACATACTTGTAAGTTCTTCTACAACACAAGACTTATTTTCTGCTTGAAAGTTCATGTGTTAAAATGTATTAACATTTTTTGATTATTGGAACTCTTATTGTAGGAAAAAATAGAACAAACAATGGAAGATCATCCCGAACTTTTGGAAAAAACCATTCAACAAGGTGATATCTTGGCACATGTACTAGGTAAAGAGAAGAATGGCTATGTTCGTTGCGTAGGCCTAGGAACAAGTCCTGCTGCTCTAGGCATGCCTGGAGCGCAAAGACTGAAATCCACAAGGCTGCAGATGGCTGAGCTAGAGACTGAAAAAGCCAGGAGGGATAATGAGCAGCTAAGGGAGGAGGTAGATGAAATAAAAAATGACACAAAAGTCATGATTGATGCACTAAAGGAAGAAGTAAGCCAACTTAGGATGATGGTGTCACAGTCCAATGGTGGGAACAACAATATTGTGTTCGATAGTGTTGGAGAATCTATTGCTTGCGATGAAGAAGATTTACTTTGTGATGCGGAGGAAGAGCGCTTGGAGCGAGAGGTGAGGGAATCAGCGGCCCAATATGAAAGTATGAAGAAAGCAAAAGCAGCACTATTGCGTAGGAAGAAGGAAGCAACACAGATCCAAAACAGAGAAGCAGCCCAACATCAACAAATCCTTGAGAAGAAGTGGAAGGAAGCAGAGCTGCAGAAAGAGGCTGAAGAACGGCAGAAGGAGAAGGAGGTTGAAGAAAGAAAGAAGAAGGAAGCGGAGCAACTACAAAAGAAAAAGGAACAAGGCATCATACAAAAGAAGAAGGAACAAGTCGAGCTACAAAAGAAGCCAGGAGCACCAATTACACAAAAGAATCATCAGGTCTTGTTTTATTTAGTACAGTTTCTGTTTTTTTTGTATGACTGCAAATTCCTAGTGCTTATTTCTTATACTCCTGCCTTGTTTCACACTTTATTTTAGCAAGGAAGCGAAGTGGTACTATATAACGTTTTCAGAGGCCATAGTACCCCTGTTGCAAAAGGTACGATTTTGTCAACTGATCGGAAGAAGGTAGTAGGAGGTCGGGAGCTTGGTAATGAATGTTGTGAAGTTGTCATCGACTATATAATGAAAAGAGACGCCATCTTGCCTCGTCCTATTGGCAATGTTGCCACTATTGGACAATCTCAAGGAAGAACAATTGCCTGGCCGTATAAGCATGTAGGATTTTATTTACTTAGTTCATTTTTTTGTTGCAACGGTTAAGTGAAGTTTCTTGACAATGTTTACTTTGTATATATGCAGCTGGAGGTGCATAAATCCATGACAAAGCAAGTCTCACCTCCGCAGACAGAATGATAGAGGTAAGAAATCTTCTATTCTCAAGACTTGCTAGTTTTTTGTTGCAATGGACGTTTGGCCTTAATACAAAGTCAAGTAGCAGGGTATAATGCATTTCTGTGTGTTGTATGCACTTATTGACTTATACATATAAATCTGAGAATGGTTTTAAATGGTATGGAGTTTGGTTCAGGTTTAAACATGTTCAGTTGGTATGGAGTTTGGTTCAGTTTGGGATGTTCAGTTGACTTATGCAGCAAGCTCCACTAGGGATGCTTCTGTAGCTCTGTATTTGCGTGGAGAAGAAAACGACCAGGGATGCTATGAATCACACTTACTTTTTAAATACCTGAATCTTATGCAAACATATCTGGAATACGTCTACTGCTCGGAACCTTCGCTACCCTTCATGGAACCTTGGCTACCATGTCCACGTTACACCAAATGTACTGTTGTATAATGAAAGTAATGTGGGCCTGAAGCAAGATTAGTTAAGTATACCCATCATATAATCCTTAATATTGACCTTGACATTAGCGAGTACTAGGTGGTACTGAACTACTGATACATGTTACTTCAATTGCTAAATTGGGTTCTAAATAGTTCTAGCATTTCTTGCTTCAATCAATTGTATTGTATGAAATGGCGAAGCACTAACAGCTGTGCATGTCTTACCTAGCGTCCTGACATGCAGTATATTGGGGTCTTGTGTAATATGTTTGGGAGTAAAAATTTCTAGTTTACAAATGCACGCAATCTGTCTTATGCATGGCCTATTATGATCGACCTTAATGCAATCAAACCTTGTTCTAATGTTCTCGCCTTGTGCTTGGTGTGATGCAGGGGAGTGCTGACAGTGGAGGATGACTCCGCTATGCGCTTGCGGCTGCTTGAGTCTGCTTGGTGTGATGCAGGGGAGTGCAGCAGTCGAGGACGACTCCGTTATGTGCCCACGGCTGCTTGAGTTTCTAGTGACTCCGCTATGCGCTTGCGGGGTTCTTGAATAGGAGTTGATCTTTGTTTCGTTGATATGAACTATGCATCCTGTGTCCCATTTTGAATATGACTTGATCAATTGTTGATGGAGAGTGGTCTGACTCGATCCTTGTACGGTTGATATGAACCATGTATTTTGTGTGAATGATCACTTGTGGAAGAGCTGA
The DNA here is from genome assembly GCA_028641055.1 of Alopecurus myosuroides. Classification (NCBI taxonomy): domain Eukaryota; kingdom Viridiplantae; phylum Streptophyta; class Magnoliopsida; order Poales; family Poaceae; genus Alopecurus; species Alopecurus myosuroides. Next base: position 43,509,345 of record CM054058.1, read on the forward strand.
ATGAATCATGTGTTGAGTGTTCACCTATGAAAGATATCTTGTGCTAGTTTGTATGTATTTGATGAGCTGTAACTATAAATAAGCATGCATGTGCAGTACAATGCTGCCAAATCGTGAGCCCAATTTAAGGGCTATTCCAGTGCCGGCAATAGTACAATAAAGTGTCGGCAAAGCTATCTAACAGTGGGGGCAATTCATCAGCCGGCAATAAGATTAGAAATAGCCGGCATACCCAATTGCATGTTAGGGCAGCTAAACAGCCGGTAAAACATCGACCTGCCGGCATAAGTCATTCCCGGCTGGCAAATCCACCTGCCGGGAAAAGTGTGGACTGCCGGGAAAAATGACTGTATGAGGGCACGCAAACAGCCGGCAAAAAGAAACAGCCGGGAAAACTCTTTCCCGACAGGGTTATAGCGGGCAGATTAATCAGCCGGGAAAAAACCTTTCCCGGCAGTCATACTGCCCCGTAAAGCGACCTTTCCCGGCAGAAAATTTGCCCCCAAATCTGCTTCGTGGTGTAGTGAAGCTTGAAACTGTGCCACACTCAAATAACCAGTTGATAGGATAATGGTATATGACTTTCTTTGCTGATAACAATCGTAATGGCTTTTTGTTACGCGATGCGGTCGGGGTAGCTAACAATGACTTGTCACTGCCACAGACCAGCTTGGAATGATTTCCATTATGCCTTGTAAGATCATAATTCTAGTTGTAATATTTTAACTTGTGGGTTCTAAGTTGCGGTTTTCTGGCACTTCCACCATTCATATTTGTTAGCCTCTTCGGTATTGTGCATTGCTCATTCTCACACTAAGAGTTGGTGCAAACTTCGCCTGTGCATCCAAATCCTGTGGGATAATTTTGTTCTTCTACACATAAGCCAAAAATTATCTTCCTCAAAACAGCCACCATACCTACCTACCATGGCATTTCCATAGCCATTCTGAAATATATTGTCATGCTTCATTGTTATTTTGCATACTGCTACACTGGCAGGAGCATTTCAATTTATATACATCAGAGATATTTCAGTTTGATTTATGAGTACTAAAAGTGTGATTATTCATTGTAAAATAGAGTGTTGCCCGCACCAGTGAGGTTATATATTAAAAAAATAAAAATAAAGAGAAAAGGCCCAAAAAAAGTAAAACAAAGGGACAAAGAGAGATAATAAAGAGAGAGGGGCAACACTACTATCATATATTCTACACTTGTGCTTATTTAGCACCAATACTTCACTTTGGAGAGAGTTTTCATATTATGACTTGCATAACTATGTGGGGAACTTTACGTTATAGATTTTGGCTTGTATATTCCAATGATGAGCCTCCTCAAAAGTGATATAGGTCTTCGTGAGCAAGAAAGTTGGATGCACCCCCACTAGTTCCATTGAAGAGCTTTCATACACTTATAGCTCTATGTGCATCCATTGTGTGGGTATCACTACTCCTTGCATAACTTCGATTACAAGACTTCCTCTTGTCTAATGATCACTTTATGTTGTGTGAGACTTTCTTCCATTGACCTTCCAAACCCCTTATAATGTTCTTTTAGACATAACATCATCCTTGTGTCAGGGACCAATACATAACGCTTACTTGTTTTGAGTGCACAAATAGATTAATGGTTTCCCTACATGCATATTGTTGTCACTTGAATTGATCCTAACAGGAGTTGTTGTGAGAGTTTGATTCCTTGGATGATTATATTGTTGTTCTTGAAGCTTAAATCATCTTTAATAAACCTTGCACGGTTGATTTTATTTTAGTATTGATTCATTGAATTTTTTTACTTTGGTCTTCTTAATGGTTTGTACATTATTCTATTTGATATCAACTATAAACTACAACCCTTATTCATTTGATCCTAGTTTACATGCTTTACATTACTATGATGATCAAGTTTATGTTGGCAGCATGTCACCTCAGAAATTATTTGTTTTTATCGTTTAACTATTCGAGGACGAGTAGGAACTAAGCTTGGGGATGTTGATACGTCATAAACGTATCCATAATTTCTGATGTTCCATGTTGTTTTCATACTATATGCTACATATTTTCTATTCACTTTATGCCATTTTTATCTATTTTCTGGGACTAACCTATTAACAAGATGCCACATAGTCAGTTCTTGGTTTCTGTTGTTTTTTGTTTCAGAAAAGTTGTTCTGGAAATATTCTCATAATTGGACGAAACAAAATCCAAAATTCTTAGAAATATCTCACGCACATGGAGTCTGAAGGGGACCCGAAGGTGGGCCTTAGGGCCCCCACACCATAGGGCGTCGCGGCCCCCCTTTGCCACGCCCAGGGGTGGTGTGGGCCACCTGGCCACCCACCAAAGTTTCCCTAACGCCTATTTATACCTCTTCACGAGTTAACCCTCCTTTCCACAAAAAACATCCGCATCTTCTGTCATCGTTAACCCTAATTCGGGAGGGTTCTAGAACTCTCCCCGGCACCCTTCTTGGAGGGGAATTCATCACCGGAAGGCTCTACACCACCATGCCCGCCTCTGGAATGATGCGTGAGTAGTTCATCCTTGGACTAGAGGTCCATAGAAGTATCTAGATGGTTGTTCTCTCCTATTTATAACTCATGTTTAGATCTTGTGATCTGCCCAACATGATAAAAAATTGTTGGGGCGCGTAGAGATAAACGAAAACTTTTCCTACGCAATGCTCCCAAGATCTAGCCGAGGTAGAAGGCCACGATGATTACCACTAGACGCGCGGTTGCGGATTATCGATGAAGCGCGTCGGGGCAGTGCAGTCCCACGATCCGGTCCGGCCGATCCAATCCCTCGAACGTCGAAGTGCTGAACGTACAGCACCTCTGCCGGTATCCACACGTACGAGGAGGAGCTCCGACGGCGGACTGCTAGGTCCGGTGCGGCGGCTGGACTGAGTGGGCTAGGGTTCCCAACGCATGGGAGAGTGGACTAACGTACCCGTTGGGCAACCTGCGCCCCTCTTTATATAGCGTATGGTAATGGGCTGCACAACACTTGTGGCCCATTCCCTCTGTGAGTCCGACTCACTAACTCAGTCCATTTCCGGTTCGGGTCCAACCCAACCAATACTTGCTCCCGCTCTTAAGTGTGCGACCCTTCAGGCTCATGGCGACTTGGACACGATTGGAGTCCTACTCCCAATCGATCAATCGGTAGCGGCTCCTAGCAGAACGTGCCGACTCCCAAGTCCCATTGAGTCATGACGACATACCTTTCAATGCGATATTCATCTTAGTCCTTTTTGCCTCACGATATACCTTGTCGAACTATAGGCGATTCATCGTCATCCCTTTAATAGTTCAACTCTCTTCTCGATCCGTGATATGTGATTCACCTGACTAACTTTTAGTCAACAGACACAGTTAACACCTAACTGAGTTGCGCATGGCCATGCTTCCTGAATCATATCACTCGAGAGGGCCCAGAGAATATCTCTCCATTCGGAGGGGCAAAATCCCATCTTGATTATCCACATCACGCAGCTTGCTTCTCATTCGACCCGAACTCTGCCTTTATAGTTTCCTTGTCACAGAACAACGTTTGACAGAACCTAAGTCGGTGATCCACAACTCGGATTGTGCGACAACCTCAGGTCTAAGGATTACATTGATTGAGACATGCAAATGACGACTTGATCGTTGCATCTCAATGTGGGTCAGTCCGACTTGCTAAACTCTTTAGCCAAGTCCGTGAACGTTGGAATGGCATCACCATGCCCATGACAAGTGGAACCGTGTCATCAGCCAACACTCACATTAGTCTAGGATGTGTGTCCAGCACAACCTTAACGACCAAGGACAATTAGTATGAACAACATGAATATATAGTTCCACAATCGAATCACATATTCAATGACATATATCAGATGTTCAAAACAAGGACAACTTAATAACTTTATGAATACAGTGGGAATAACATCATACATGATTGCCTCTAGGGCATATTCCCAACAGTCTCCCACTTGCACTAGAGTCAATCATCCTGGCATCATATGCCTAGGCATCTAATGCCCATGCCTCTCGTGTGCGCCTCATGCTTAGGCTGTGGTAGCGCCTTTGTCAACGGATCTGCAATGTTTGCATCCGTGTGTACTTTGCATAACTTGATATCACCTTGTTCGACAAACTGGCGAATGAGGTGGTACCGCATGAGTATATGTTTGTTCTTCTGGTGTTGTCTAGGTTCCTTGGCCTGTGCGATAGCACCATTGTTGTCACAATATACGTCCAAAGGATTGGACGCGCCCTGAACCACACCAAGATCAATCAGGAGGTTCCTGATCCAAACAGCTTCCTTTGCCGCCTCTGAGGCAGCAATATACTCAGCCTCTGTTGTAGATGCAGACACCGTATCTTGCTTGGAACTCTTCCAGCTCACAGCTCCTCCGTTCATTACGAACACGTATCCCGATTGCGAACGAGAATCATCCGAGTCGGTGAGATAACTCGCATCCGTGTAACCCTTTACACTGAATTCCTCATCACCTTCATAAACTAGAAACATTTCCTTAGTATTTCTCAAATACTTAAGGATATTTTTAACCGCTGCCCAGTGGGCTTCGCCAGGGTCAGCCTGGTATCTGCTCATAACACTTAGAGCATAGGAAACATCTGGCCTAGTACAAATCATGGCATACATGATGGATCCTATTGCCGAAGCATACGGAATCACACTCATCCGACTTCGCTCATCAGTCGTCGAAGGACACTTAGTCTTGCTAAGTTCTATGCCATGGGACATCGGCAAGAATCCCTTCTTGGACTCTTGCATTTTGAATTTCTTCAAAACCTTGTCCAGATAAGTACTCTGACTCAATCCAATGAGCCGCCTTGATCTATCTCTATAGATCCTGATTCCTAATATGTAAGTTGCCTCACCCAAATCCTTCATTGAGAAACTCCTTTCCAATGACTCTTTGGTTTCTTGCAACATCATGACATCATTTCCAATCAGCAATATGTCATCCACATATAAGATTAGAAAGTTTACTTTGCTCCCACTAAACTTCTTGTATAAACAAGAATCATGATCGCTCTTGATGAAGCCAAACGATTTGACTACCTCATCAAAACGAATGTTCCAACTCCGAGATGCTTGCTTCAACCCATAAATGGATTTCTGAAGTTTGCATACCTTGTCAGCATTAGCTGGATCGACAAAACCTTCGGGCTGTATCATATACACGTCCTCAGTTAAATTTCCATTCAGGAAAGCCGTCTTGACATCCATCTGCCATATCTCATAGTCGAAATAGGCTGCTATGGCTAACATGATCCGAATTGATTTAAGCATCGCTACGGGCGAGAAAGTCTCGTCGTAGTCAACTCCTTGAACCTGTCGGAACCCCTTCGCGACAAGTCGTGCTTTATAGACGGAAATATTTCCATCCATATCAATTTTCTTCTTAAAGACCCATTTGCACTCGACGGGTCTTGCACCGTCAGGCAGATCAACCAAATTCCACACTTGGTTTTCATCCATGGACTTTAACTCGGATCTCATGGCTCCAAGCCATGACTCGGAATCAGATCCCACCATCGCTTCCGAATAAGTTGCCGGCTCGTTACTGTCTAACAGTAAAACATCTCGAGCATTCTGTAATCTGGCAGATCTCCGTGGTTCAGGTGCTATAACCGGTGTAGGTACCACGACCGGCTCAGCCTCCAAGGCACTCGCCGACTCGCCCCTAACCGGTTCCTCTCGAATTTCTTCGAGTTGCACGGTGCTCCCACTGACTTCCCGACTGAGAAACTCTTTCTCAAGGAAGACACCATTCCGAGCGACAAACACTTTGCCCTCTTCCCGGTTGTAGAAGTAGTACCCCAAGGTTTCCCTCGGATACCCCACGAAAATACACTTATCCGACTTGGGCATGAGCTTGTCCGACTGAAGTCGCTTGACAAATGCTTCACAACCCCAAATCTTAAGAAAAGACAAACTTGGCTTTTTGCCCGTCCACATCTCATGTGGTGTCTTCTCTACTGACTTTGATGGTACTCTGTTTAGTGTGAAAGCTGCAGTTTCTAGACAATAACCCCAAAATGATAAAGGTAGATCTGTCCGACTCATCATTGATCGTACCATGTCCAACAAGGTCCGATTTCTCCGTTCCGATACACCGTTTCTCTGCGGTGTTCCCGGCGGAGTGAGTTGAGGAACTATTCCACAACTCTTTAGATGGTCATCAAACTCATGGCTCATGTACTCGCCTCCACGGTCCGACCGTAGAAACTTTATTTTCTTGCCGAGCTGATTTTGTACCTCACTCTGGAATTCCTTGAACTTTTCAAAGGCTTCCGACTTGTGTTTCATTAAATAGATATATCCATACCTACTCAAATCATCAGTGAAGGTAATGAAGTACTCATAACCACCTCTGGCTGTCGTGCTCATTGGACCACATACATCACTATGTATTAGTTCCAACAAGTCGGACGCCCTTTCACAACTCCTTGCAAAAGGTGTCTTGGTCATCTTGCCTAGTAGGCATGATTCGTATGTCTCGAATGACTCTAAGTCAAACGAAGTTAGAAGTCCATCATCATGGAGCTTCTTCATGCGCTTCCAACTTATATGACCAAGCCGACAGTGCCAAAAGTAAGTCATATTCAGATCATTTGGTTTCAACCTTTTAACATTTATGTTATAGACCGATTCACTATCAAGATTTAAGATAAATAACCCGTTCTGAACGGGTGCAAAGCCATGAAACATATCTTTCAAATATAAAGAACAACCATTATTCTTAATATTCGACTCATAACCTTGTCTCATCAAACATGAGGCGGAAATAATGTTTCGACTAAGCGCTGGAACATAATAACAATTATTTAGTTCCAAAATAAATCCTGAAGGTAAATGAAGTTGCATCGTGCCGACTTCCAACGCAGCGACTCTCGCCTTGTTGCCGACCCGAATATCAACCTCTCCTCTTGCCACGCTCCTAGTTCTTACCAGCCCCTGCAACGAGTTGCAAATGTGAATGACTGATCCGGTATCATATACCCAAGAACTATTAGGTGCATCAGCAAGATAAATGTCTATAACATTGCACACAAGTGTACCTGAGTCGGAAGTCATACCTCCACTCTTGGCCTTGTCAGCCAAATACTTGGTGCAGTTCCTCTTCCAGTGGCCATCCTGCTTGCAATAGAAGCAATTGGCTCCGGCTGTAGGAGAAGGCTTAGTCTTTGAGGGAGCACTCTGGACAGGACCATGGGTGCTACCTCCTGACTTATCCTTCTTCTTCTTAGTCCAAGAACTCTTCTTGAACTTAGCCTTATTCTGCACCATCAACACTTGACTGGTGCCTTTCTTGATATCAGCCTCTGTCGTTTTGAGCATCCCATGTAATTCAGTGATACTCTTATCCATACCATGCATATGGTAGTTCGATATGAACGGACCATACGCACTAGGAAGAGAGTTCAGAATTATATCAGTAGCGAACTCTTCGTTAATTGGGAAGCCCAGCCGATCCAGAGACTGTATGTAACCAATCATCTTGATTACATGCAGACTCAGTGGATCACCGTCTTTCAGCTTACAGCCAAGCAAAGCTTGAGAGACTTGATACCTCTCAGTCTTTGCTTGAGCCTGGAATATACTTTTGAGGCTTTCGATCATATCGTAGGCCTCAACATTCTCGAACTGCTGCTGCAAGTCCGGTTCCATGTGTGCAAGCATAAGACAGCTAATTTCCGTAGACTCATCTCTAGTCTTACGGTAGGCATTGGTGACAGCGACAGTCGCATCATCATCAGGCTCTTCTGGAAGTGGAGTTTCTAGAACATGTTCTTTCTTGTCATGCTTGAGGACTATCCTCAGATTACGATACCAGTTGGTGAAATTAGTTCCATTTAGCTTATCTTTCTCTAAGATTGACCTCAACGCAAACGCGGACAACTGAGGAAGGTTGCTAGGTGCCATTGATCTACAACAGAAAATACGCAAAAACACTTAAGACATGTATTCATAAAAGAGCAGGCATATTAAACACTTTAATACTTATGCTCCCACTAGAACCAACATCCCTCCGATGGTTACTAAGTGATTCAGGACCCTAAATAAGCAAGCCGACTAGTGAGTTTTAGCATCACCGCTAGCCGTCAAGTGATCTAGATAGGCAACACCTTGCCAATCGTATCTCTATACGACTCCTGTTAGTTGGGTGACATCACATGCCCCGGCTCCCAACCTACCTCGCCCCGAGCCCCACAACCGTTGTGATGGACTCGTCTAGATTACCAAGTGCTTCTGCGTGTAAGAGTACGACTCAAACCCACCTAACCGGAAAGAATTGGTAGCACCTCAATTTTATGAGCCCACTACCAAGAATGTCCGACTTGTGATGGTGCAGCACTGGCGGGACGACCGACTAGACCTTCTTTGAGGGATTAAAGAATCTACCAACTATCTAAATAGAGGTAAACAGAGACATAACAATAACACAAATAAAACAATTATAATGTGAAATGGTATGGCTCTCTTCATGGTGATCTCCATCTCCACAAAGCTTGTAAGTCGACTCGTGCCAACTCTTGTCACGTGTCATCTTACTCCATGTAGCCGACTTGTACATCGACTTGCATGCCACCGGGTTCTCCAACAAGCTACACTAGCTAGTAAATCAAAATTTACATAGAGAATCCGACACGCAGGCCGGTATACAATAAAATGACAGCACCTAGGCTCCAGCCGGCTGACAAAAAACATGATACGCAGATCATGTATGGATTACACACATCACATGCACATAATCCATACCATTCACAACATCCTGCAAAAACAAGTTATGCATAGATACGATATCTACCGGCGTTGTGAACTCGCAACGACATCTAAGGCGCTACGACAGGGATCTCATCTGATAAAACGATTTTACCCGAATCTGATCCGTATTCCGATTCGACCAAACTCTTTGATCTTCGATCACCGCAACTGGATTTATGTGTCACGGTATACACCGATGGCGGAAACCGACCGGTAGGGGTAAGTTGTTTCACGACCTTAGCAGTATGATCACGGAAACCAGATCATCCATTAACCCCGAGTACGATTGATCCAATCAACCTTGTACAAAACCGATCTATCTCATAGACCGACCACCAAAACAGCAATTAGATCACATCTAACGCTAACTACATATCACATATGTACGGATCTCGGGCCTAATATCAGAAGCTACCGCTCTGATACCACTGTTGGGGCGCGTAGAGATAAACGAAAACTTTTCCTACGCAATGCTCCCAAGATCTAGCCGAGGTAGAATGCCACGATGATTACCACTAGACGCGCGGTTGCGGATTATCGATGAAGCGCGTCGGGGCAGTGCAGTCCCACGATCCGGTCCGGCCGATCCAATCCCTCGAACGTCGAAGTGCTGAACGTACAGCACCTCTGCCGGTATCCACACGTACGAGGAGGAGCTCCGACGGCGGACTGCTAGGTCCGGTGCGGCGGCTGGACTGAGTGGGCTAGGGTTCCCAATGCATGGGAGAGTGGACTAACGTACCCGTTGGGCAACCTGCGCCCCTCTTTATATAGCGTATGGTAATGGGCTGCACAACACTTGTGGCCCATTCCCTCTGTGAGTCCGACTCACTAACTCAGTCCATTTCCGGTTCGGGTCCAACCCAACCAATACTTGCTCCCGCTCTTAAGTGTGCGACCCTGCAAGCTCATGGCGACTTGGACACGATTGGAGTCCTACTCCCAATCGATCAATCGGTAGCGGCTCCTAGCAGAACGTGCCGACTCCCAAGTCCCATTGAGTCATGACGACATACCTTTCAATGCGATATTCATCTTAGTCCTTTTTGCCTCACGATATACCTTGTCGAACTATAGGCGATTCATCATCATCCCTTTAATAGTTCAACTCTCTTCTCGATCCGTGATATGTGATTCACCTGACTACCTTTTAGTCAACAGACACAGTTAACACTTAACTGAGTTGCGCATGGCCATGCTTCCTGAATCATATCACTCGAGAGGGCCCAGAGAATATCTCTCCATTCGGAGGGGAAAAATCCCATCTTGATTATCCACATCACGCAGCTTGCTTCTCATTCGACCCGAACTCTGCCTTTATAGTTGCCTTGTCACAGAACAACGTTTGACAGAACCTAAGTCGGTGATCCACAACTCGGATTGTGCGACAACCTCAGGTCTAAGGATTACATTGATTGAGACATGCAAATGACGACTTGATCGTTGCATCTCAATGTGGGTCAGTCCGACTTGCTAAACTCTTTAGCCAAGTCCGTGAACGTTGGAATGGCATCACCATGCCCATGACAAGTGGAACCGTGTCATCAGCCAACACTCACATTAGTCTAGGATGTGTGTCCAGCACAACCTTAACGACCAAGGACAATTAGTATGAACAACATGAATATATAGTTCCACAATCGAATCACATATTCAATGACATATATCAGATGTTCAAAACAAGGACAACTTAATAACTTTATGAATACAGTGGGAATAACATCATACATGATTGCATCTAGGGCATATTCCCAACAAAAATATCTTATTGTAATGCAACATGTTGTGTTTGCTGGGATCCGATGAATATGGAATGCTATGTCCAATGATTATCCATCTACCATGTTTTATTCATGTGTATCTTATTTATGATCTTGCATGCTCTCTATTACTAGTAGATGATCTAGCCAAGTAGATGCTTGTAACTGCAAGAGGGAGTATTTATGCTTGATAGTGGGTTCATGCCTTCATTTTACTCACGCTCGAGTGACATAAACGTAACGGGTGGGGGATGTGTTGTTGCCACTAGGGAGAAAACAATGATGTTTACATTGTTTACATTACACACTTTCCTTATGCGGTTATCTATTGCTTGCAACTTAATACCCAAAGTTTGATCGGATGACACTCCGAGGGAGGATTATTATTCATAGATGAAGTTGGATAACGGTGTATGAATCTTGTTGTAATGCCCGCCTGAATCACATAGTAATCATCATGTCATGCAGATGCACTACGGTGCAGCCTTTCTATCTGTCAATTGCCCAACTTTAATTTGTTTACCCAACATGCCATGTATCTGTTTTGAGAGACACCACTTGTGAACTCTAGACCCCGGTCCATTTTCTTACACTAATAATACAACCACTGCAATCACTATTTTCCTACTGTTACTGCTGTTTTCCTACTGTCATCACTGTTCTCATTTCATCTACTACAAACAAGTACTGTTTTCCACACCATACGTTTAACCCTTTGTTTTCAGCAAAACCGGTGAGATTGAGAACATTACTGCTTCGTTGGGAAAAAGTGATTTGATTGTGTTGTGTAAGTTCCACGTTGTTGATGAATTGGTAGTGCGCCCTGCCAACATCAGCTAACAGCAACCTTCGAAAGTGATTTCTTTCTCCTATTGGTCGATTCAACATTGGTTTCTTTTTGAGGGAAAACTTGTTGTTTTGCTCTTCATACCTTACACTTGATATTTCCCAACGAGTGCAAGCCCCACCATCACACGCTGATCTATGTATCCAGGTGATGAATGTGAACCCGAACCAGTTTGACAGTGCTCAGTTTGGAAGACCACGGTCACCATGATATTTTCAAGTCAGGAATCACCCTAATAATCACAACTAATGCGCAATCAAAAGGGTACATAAAAGGATTAGCCATCACCAATAGTTTATATAAGTGATGTACTATATTCCTCTTCTCCTTCAGAGCCCAGAATTCGTGCTTTGCTCCATGGATCATTTATTTATCGCCACCTACATGCTCTTCTCCTATCTCCAAGATACTACAGTGAAGCGTGGGACTCACAAGACAAAATGTAGTAATCGTATGGTCTCCAACCATCATTCTTTAAATTGGCTTGCAGGTTAAGAGAAATATAGTAGATAACATCTCATACAACACTTGAATGTACTATACCACATCACACCATATCTCTGGAAAAACAAGTTAGACTGATCTAAAGCTTGTGTTTGCATATTTTAGATGGTTGTAGGTTCTATGTTGTAAATCATTTACTACCTACAAAAAAATCAGGCATGATTGTTCATGATGCTAGATTGACATTGCATGGTGATTGTAACACTGCCACATGTTTCCCCTCCAGCTCTTATTTGAACTTTGTCTTTGTTCTGGGTAAAAAATTATCCCAGTGGATTTTCAGCCCTTTTCAGGAATATTTCTTTAAGAACTTTTCTTAAATAGAAAAACAACACAAAATGAAACTAGCCCGAGGCATGTTGTTAATAAGTTAGTGTACGAAAACATCCGGAAAGCGAAGGATAATATGTCGAAAACATAAAGGAATTGGATAGAAAACTAGCATGGAGAATAAAAAATTATAAATATGTTTGCAACGTATCAGACATCAGCAGCGATGGCGACCCATTGTCACGCGAGGTACTCATCGGACCAAAGTTGGAGCCCCTTCGTCAAATTGAGATCCCACTTTCGTGGTGAGTGCCCGATCTATGGGCGATGGTGATCGATTTCGTCGCCGACGGCAAGAGAGTGTGAGATATTGTGGGGACGAAGATGTCGATTGTCTGTCGGGCCGGGCCGAGAAGTGGCGTGGCAAATGGACCTTGGGGGATTTATCTCTCTATCTCTGCTTAATTAGTCACTCGAGGTGGATGTTAAGTCCCACCTCGCTAGTTTATAGTGGGTACGACCAACTTATAAACCCGAAAGGGCAGTGATTACCAACTCCCCAGGTGTAAGGCGATAGATTAGCAACCTGCTCTACGCGCAAGGTAGTTTTTTGTTTTTTTTTTATAAATTCAATGATTGTTTATATACGCTTAAATAAGTTCAAAAATACAAGCAACTGTTCTCGCTCATAAAAGAGAATATAGGGAAGTGTTCAGGCTTAATTAAGCCCATACGAATAAAATCAAAGTCTAAGGTGACCTGGTCGTGAGAAAAAACAGCTGGCATGATGGAGGAATAAATCATGGTCTAAGTTTTCTCTCACTGCTTAATTATTCGGGCGACATAATTATTCACAAGGGGTGGTATTTTTTGTCCCGCCCCGCTAATTTACAGTCGGTATAACCAACTAATAAACCCGAAAGGAAAACAAGGTTTAACTTCTTGAGGCTTAACTCGTGATCCTAATAAAATCAATCAAGATAGCGAGTATAAGCCACGATATTTTTTCATTTTCTAATATATTTGATGATTACAATGAGAAAATGGGCCTTGTTATAAAGTAGATATTAGGTCGTGGCATGACGGGCCGCGCTGCTTAATTTACAGTAGGATGTTTAGTTCCATTTTGCTAGTTTAGAGTGGGTACGTCCAAGTTATCAACTCGAAAATGAAACAAGCATTAATGTTCTAGCCTCAACTCACCATCTTTATCAAATCAAGATGGCGAGTCTAAGCCCGATACTTTATTTTATTTTTTAAGTAAATTGTTATGGCCAAGTCAATAGAAAATAAGGGTGTTTCGTCCAATATCGATTGTTCATCGTGGGTACGACCAACTTATAAACCCGAGAGTGAAACTAACAAAAAACTAGTAACAATAATATATTCACTGACAACAAGTTCTTCCCTGTCCTATGTCACTCACTCGGGCTAAGTACACAACCGATAGAGGCCAGGAAAGAAGTCTTCGTTGGGGAATAAATCGTTGTTAGCAATTTTTCTTGTTAGTTTTAGTGTAGAAATAAATTAGATGATTCAATTTATAAATGACTTTGGATTTTTTTTATTAAATGAATAAAGAAGTTTGGCACCCGCGATTACCCGCAACTTCGTGAGACGTGTGTGCTAGTCAAATAAAGATATGAAAAGAATGCATAGAGACTATGTAAGATCAAAATATCAATATAATAATAAAGTACCATGAATCATTACATTCAGGAGCATATATAGCGATCGATAATTATATATATATATATATATATATATATATATATATATATATATATATATAGTTGCCTAAGTAGATATGGGCAACGACCGATCATGACCTATATAGAGATAGCCCTACGGAAACTACTACTCCACCTACTCCTCTGGCACGGTGTCGCAGACGGAGTGCAAGGCATTCACAGCGGGGAATATGTGGTCAAAGTTGGGGAAGATGTTGAAGCCCGTAAATGCGATAAACTTGCACCCACAGTAGAAGCCTAGCCGAGGAGGTGGTAGGCTTTGAAGGGGTTGGTGAAGGGGGCAACAAAGCCAATCACCAAACCTCCACTGCCCTGACAAACTCCTCGATCCGGAACATGACCTGCGAGCCACGGGACAAATGGGTGAAGCCGGCCCCAAGGAAGATCGTCACCAACTCCCTAGGATCCCTCCACCTTGAGATGGCCCACAATTAGAGTTGTTTATCAACACGCACCCCGGTGGGTATTGCCACTTGGGTACGGTTTCCACAATGCCGGTTCCTGTTTTCTGCTGTTTTTGGTTTCAGAAAAGTTGTTCTGTAAATATTCTCTGAATTGGACGAAACGAAAGCCCAAGGTCCTTTTTTCCCGACACGTCAATGAAGTCCAAAGAAGAGATGGAGGAGGGCACCAAGGTGGACACACCACCTGGTGGCGCGTCCTTGTCCGTACCACCACATGGTGTGGCCCCCAGGAGCCCACCGACATCGCCGTTCGCCTATTTATTCCCCCAACGCAAAAAACCTAAATCAATCAGCCTCCATCCACGAAAGTTCTGTAGCTCCACCGCCATCTAAGACAAGTTTTGGGGGACATATTTCTCTGTTCCGGCACCATGCCGGGACGAGAATTGCCCCCTAACTCATCTGCATCGAATCCATCGCCATGTTCATCGCTATTGCTGACTGCCATGATGAGGAGGGAGTAGTTCTCACCCGATGCCGAGAGCTCTACCGGTAGCGATGTGTTTCATCTCTCTCTCCCATGGTGTGATCTTTACGTGATCATGAGCTTTTTAATGTAGTTGAATAACTAGATGTTACTCTTCATCTATTATGCTACTTAAGTGTTTTTATTAATGAGATCTCCGCAGACGCCTTGTCCTATTGTGTGAAGGTGACAGTGTGCACACTGTGAGTGGCTTATTATGAGTTATGTTTTGTGTTGAAGTCTATATGCAATTGTGGTGTTTGTCTGGAACCATCTAGGGCTCAAGGTGACAGTGTGGGGTTACCTAGTGGGTAATGCGACTTTAAGGTGTGCTTTTGCAGCCCTACACAGTGAATTGGTGTTCGTTATCCAACCGGAGAGTGGTTCGGAGTAGCATAGGGAAGAGAGGATATTTATGTATTCAATTATGATATCATTGTTGAGAGTGTCCACTAGTGCATGTATGATCCCTAGGCCTTGTTTCCAAGTATTGAAACACCGTTTACAGCAAGTTCTTCTAGATGTTTGCATGCTGCCATTTTTATTTCATATTGCAATTACCACTTATAATCATCCATATTACTTGTATTTCACTATATCTTCGCCAAACTAGTGCACCTATACGACTGACAATTGTATTAGGTGTGTTGGGGACACAAGAGAGTTCTTGTGTCTTAATTTTAGGGTTGCTTGAGAGGGCTATCTTTGACCTCTACCTCCCTGACTTCGATAAACCTTGGCTGATCCACTTAAGGGAAACTTGTTGTTGTTCTACAAACCTCTGCACTTGGAGGGCCAACATTGTCTATAAGAATAGAAGTGTGCGTCGACATCAGTTGGCCCATTGAATTGCATCGCGTCTAGCTCTGTGTGGGGTTGCGATGGGGATTTGATGGAGTGTTTGAGCAATGTGAGGGGAGGAGGTACACGGGAGAGGAGCTCCCCTTAAATACATGTGGTGCACACTAATGGTAGTAATGGACCATTATTTGCATCAAAGGGTCGTGAGTATTTATCGAGGGGCCATGAGAATGCACATAGTTCGACCCTGTTTTAATCGTCATTGTTCATATGATATTCCATGCGCGTTGACTCCTTCCATACACGAAGACGGTCACCATCCAATCAGGTTATAGAACTATCGAGTACGCGGGTCGGTCTTACAAGACACGATCCAAACCGTTTACGCAAAACGATCGAACAACACGGAATGAGACAAGGTCTCTTCAGATGGTCCAGCTTTTTTTGGAACTCCACGTGGAAATCAATGTACCTCTCACAATATATAAAAAATTTAAAACCTGGCAGAAATCATTTTTTTTCTTGTCTTGGCATCTTAATTCGGGTGCATAAGCTTAAATAAATCGTATAAGCCAAGGAACAAGATAAATATGGTAGGTCATTCACACATAACGCTATGTAGCATGAAGTCTCTAGATTATAGGGGAAAACCTTTTACTCCGGAGTAAACCAAACCAAGTTTTATAATGTAATTAGGTCATTTCCAGGTGATATTTTGGACATCCATTGTATGGTCATCGGTATTGAAAATGTGAATAATTTTTTCCCCATTAACAACATTATTCTAATTTTTTACTAACTGATAATTGAATACTATATGAGAAAAAAAATATTTTCTCTAAATAAACTCATACTTTGATTGGACCCTTTATTCGAAGAGTACATGTCAAGAGTTTTTTTTTGGATCATTTAAACGAGGTCGAAAACAAACTTTCTTTGAAATGGGATTGTTTAACCTATCTTTCGAGCTCTTTTACACCACATTTTTCACGACCATAAATTTAACATCAGAACACGGCTCAGATTGATAACATAACGTGCATAATAGTAGAGAAGTCATTATAAAGGTAGAGACCAAACAGATTGGAAAACACAGTGTGTACCAATACGCATCATACTAAAGAACATTACATCATACGAGTTTTACGATTCAAATAAAAAATAGCATTTACATCACACAAGTTTTTACTTCTTCTTAATACTCCATTTCTTCCTTTGTGTCCTACCATTGCTTATTTTAGAATCTACACCGTAAATTTCATTCATGCTCTTTGTTGTCTTCGCGTCATTATCTCTAAGCCGCCCCACAGCAAGTCCTAAAGCTTCAATTTGCACCTCAACAGTTGTAATATGTTCAGGTGGCATCTCAACAGCAAGAATATCTTTAATTTGTTCTCGACATCTGGAATAGGATTAGGTTGCATATCAAAAGCGTAATTAACTTCAATTTGCACTTCAGCAGCTCGGAGGACAGGTGTAATACATGGAACTTGACATTTGTGGTTACCCCTTTGGTATAAAAGGAGGGACATGTACCATGGTTGAGAGGTTGGCTTTTTGGTGAGTTGGTTTTTCGATTAGTAGTTTCAGAGAGGGAGAGAGAGAACCAGAAAGTGTACAGGAAGCCTCCCAGGAACAAATCATCTCCATGCCGCATAAGAGATTCATCCTTGTAACATAGATCTACACCCAATAATACCAGCTCAAATAAGCATGGGGTAGGGTTTAAATCTTCGGATTTCAGATGCCTACAAGTGCACATGTTCGTTAAAACAAAATTTGGTGGAAGTATGATCTCACGATTTATATCGTTCCCGCGGATATCACTATTGATTGACACTACCAATCCCGCAACTAAGGTGTCAAACGCAGTCACGTTCGCACCCAAATGTATCTGGATGTAGCCTATTCTATAAGTTGCAATGGAAAACAGTCTAATAAAGAGGCTTTTGCAAACATTAGAACTAGAACACACATAAACAAGTAAAGAGCGAAAGTAAACTAAAACTGCAAGTAAAATGATAAGAACTCAGCAAGGGCCTCTACTGGGGAGCCTGAAATCACCACTAGTACTCCTATTAAAGATTGAAAAATATGTTTTTCTTTATCTTATATTGTGTACGTGGGGACTTCCGTAAATTAATGTGCCCCGAATGACTCGGTCAACACACTACGCACAACCACCACGTAGCCCAGATGATAAATGATATGCCTACTGGAACTAGTGATTAAGGGTATCCCCGTGGATGCGGTCTCATAGATCCTTTTCCGGGTGTGACTGGCTACACCGGCATTATGACTTTCTGTACATATAGCTCGAAGCTCTCACTTCGGCCGAACTAGAGGGAATCTTGTGAAGACTTGGGATAGACATTGGTTTTGGATGTTCCTAGATCCTAGCCTAACACAACCAAGTAAAAAGGTCCACCTATATAACTTTTTTCGGCCCCTATCATCGATGTAGGCGAAAATTTTGAATTTTCTCCACCAAGGTTTCCCCGGCGCGGAGCTCCGGAGTGTCGGAATCCTACCAAAACTCAGTTGACGCCATACTATATGTGTACAAGTATGTTCGGGGTGGTAGTTGGCTAAGATCAAGCGGTCATCCATGTTGGATAACAATATCGCTTGACACTCCCTCTAGACGTGCAAACGACTGTAAAATGGTCTTGATATTTCAATGTTTTAATGTGAACCACGAACGGAGAGTAGCTGTGCACCAGTAGAGTACCTGCAAACAAGAATACTTTTTATCGTTAAATATCATGTCATTTCTACAAAGTCATAGCGAACATATAACGGCTCCCACCCTAATAATATTTCTTAACTTGTGATCTATCCCATGTAACCGATTATCAAAAACATTTGGAACGGATCTTGGGGATACAAGTTACAAGCTATATGGATGGTTGACCAAATAGAAGGTGTAGATTTGCTCAAAATGTTATAATTGTTTTATCCACTAAATGATTTTATTTGCAAGACATTTGCATTTATTTAAAAAATAGTTGTACTTATATTCGGGTCCTAGAGCTCATTTTTTTCATTTTGGTGGGGAGCTCGACTGATGGGCCTACGTTGGGCCTTTTGGTACGCAATTCAATGCTAAATGGGCCCGTCCAGTTATGCGTCTTAGCAAATCCGAGCGGACGCAAATCCCAGAGACCCAGACGAACACGCACAACACAAACGGGTTCTTATACTTCTGGACTAGGGTTGGAGTCTCGAACTAGGGCGATCCACGGCGAGCTGACGGCGCATCTTACAGACGGCGAGGCTGCCCGTTGGACGCCGTTACATTTAACCGATGGAGAAGAGCAACAGCAGCCGGGACTTGTCAACGGACGCGCTCGTCCAGATCCTGGTGCGGCTTCCACCCAACGATCGGCGCCGGCTCCGCCTCGTCTGCCGGCGCTGGCGGAAACTCGTCGACCAGCGCACGGCGACAGACATGCGGAGACGCACAGAGATCATCGCGGTCACTGAAAAGGGTGAAGCCTGCGTCGTCGACCTTCTTACCCCGGGGAGCAATAGAAGTCTGTGGCAGCAGCAGCAGCCGCCAGCAGGCAGCATCGTGGGAACCTGCAACGGCCTCGTCTGCCTGTGCGGTGAATTTGCGGCAGGCGGGGAAATTACTGTGGCCAATCCGTCGACGGGCGAGGTTCTGCGTCTCCCCCCGCTGCCGCTGCCGATGCCGATGTCCACTCTCTTCTTGGACCTACACACCGGCAATAGTAGCTGCTGGTGGTTGCACAAGACGTATAGCTTTGCGTACCACCCAACAACGGGGAGGTACAAGATTGTTCATGTCCCGCCCTGCATCTTCAACCTCCCCTGGAAGCCTGATATAGTGCATGTGTTCACGCTCGGGGAGGGATCATGGCGAGACGTGCACGTGGGAACCGATGCAAGGTGCAGCGTCGACAGCAGCATTGTCGATGTCGAAGGCGTGGTCTACTGGATCACAGAGGACGCTAAGAAGGTCCTGTCGATCGATCTGAAACACGACCATGTCACCCACACCGAGCCTCTCCCGGTACCGGCCACCACACCGAGCACCTACCGCCTGACCAAGGTGCACGGAAGGCTGGGCCTTGCCGTCGGCGACGACTCTTCGGTGACGCTCTGGATCCTAGAGGGCGAGAGCTGGATTCGCCGATACTTCTTGGAAGCAAACAGGCGGCAGCCTAAGGCGTGGATGAAGCGGGATCTTGCGGTGCCGCACTTTGTTCACGGAGACTATTTTCTAACACTTGGGTGCTCAGGTGAACTCTTGCGCCGGCACAAGATGAATGAAGCCGCGAGGTCGAAAGATGGTGTCATGCAAAAGAAACACAGGGATCGTGGTGAGGCAGTCACACGACTCACATGCCCTATCAACCAGATGTTTGCCTACGTCGAGACCAAGGAGCCGTTGAGCGTTTATAATGTACTCCCTACGTATAAAAAATTAAAATGCTTTTTTCTATGGAGAAAACGTTTTTTTTTAAATGGGAACATAGCCCCAGCCTCTGCATCGCGTGGATGCACACAGATGATGATTTTATATTAAAAAGATAAAAGGTATAATCCAAAAGCTTACAACTCACGCATCATCCAAGTTTGACAACAAAATCAACCACAAAAATTGTATCAAAATCTTAAAAAAAAACTCATTGGATCCTTCTAGTGTGCAGCCAACCACCCTGGCTGTAGATAGCCTGAACGACCGTCATCAAGCGAGTACATCCAGAATCCATAAGACCCCGTTGCTCCAACGGCAGAAGGAAGGACCACATGTGAATCCAGTACGTGGCCTGGTGAGTAACCTGCAAAAAATGAGCACCCCTTGATTTGTCAAAAACAACATCGTTACTACAATTCCAAAGCGCCCACACAAAAGCACAGGTTCCAATTT
Organism: Alopecurus myosuroides; assembly: GCA_028641055.1. Lineage (NCBI taxonomy): Eukaryota > Viridiplantae > Streptophyta > Magnoliopsida > Poales > Poaceae > Alopecurus > Alopecurus myosuroides. The sequence continues at coordinate 43,529,891 of CM054058.1, forward strand.
GAATTCGTGCTTTAGTTTTTTTTATCGATTCCATTAAGCCAATCTCCAAACATATGATCAATGCTAACTGGTTGGGCTATGCTAAAGGTAAAATGAAGCAACCTCCAAATGTGTTTAACAAAAGTACAATGTATAAACAAGTGATCCACTGATTCATCACTATCACAAAATATACATTTTTTAGACCCAACCCATTTTCTCTTAATCAAATTATCCTTAGTTAAAATAACTTTGCGTTGCCAGAACCACATAAACACCTTGATTTTTAATGGAACCTTCAACTTCCACAATTCTTTATGTAAATAAGGTGTATTACCATGCATATAATCCAGATACATGAATTTAACCGTGAATGAACCAGACACGGAAAGACCCCAAACAAATTCATCATGATCATCGTTTAGAGTAATTCCCATCACACCACGCACTAAGCTTAACCACGTTTCCCACCTCTCTCCAACCAAGTTTCTACGGAATTAAATATTTAGAGGACTATTTGATAACACATCTGATACCAACACATTCTTATTCCTCACAATATTATAAAGCCCCGGGTATTGATCTGCCAAAGGAGTATTCCCTAACCAAGTATCTTCCCAAAATCGAGTTGATAGGCCATTGCCTATCCTAAAAAAACCTCTTTTGAAAAAAATCCTTTTTTACTGACATAATCCCTTTCCAAAAGGGAGAGTCCGTAGGTTTAAGTTCCACCTGAGACAAAGACTTGTCAAACAAATATTTTCTACATAGTAACTCCTGCCATACCCCTTTCTCATGAAGTAATTTAAAAAGCCATTTAGACAATAGGCTTTTGTTCTTAACTTCAAGTACCTCAATTCCTAAACCTCCCTGGTCCTTAGGCCTACACACAATATTCCACTTGGATAAGCGATATTTCCTCTTATGTGAGTCACTCTGCCAGAAAAATCTACTACGGAAAAAATCTAATCGTTTCCGGACCCCAACAGGTATCGAAAAGAACGATAATAAAAACATAGGTAGGCTAGTAAGGACAGAGTTAATTAACACCAGTATATCCCCATAAGAAAGAATCTTTCCAGCCCAAGACCCTAACTTATTCTCAAAACGGTCTTCCACCGGTTTCCACTCCTTATTGAGAAGCTTACGGTAGTGAATCGGTATACCAAGGTATTGAAACGGTAGAGACCCAATCTCACAGCCGAATAATGACCTATATTCATCCTCCCTCGCAGCAGCTCTCCCAAAACAATAAAGTTCACTCATATGAAAATTAATTTTTAGCCCCGACAATTGTTCAAAGAGGGCTTGAATTAATTTCATATTAACTGCCTTATCTAAATCATCTTCTAGAAATAGAATTGTGTCATCCGCATATTGCAAAATAGAAATCCCCCCATCCACCAAATGAGGTATCAAATATCCTATTTGCCCATCATCTCTAGCTCTAGCTATAAGGATGGCCAAAATGTCAGCCACGATATTATATAAGATAGGCGATAGCGGGTCCCCTTGTCTAAGTCCCTTAAGTGTCTGAAAATAATGACCAATGTCATCATTCACTCAAACCCCCACACTCCCACCTTGAACAAAATTGTGAACCCACTCACACCATTTCGGATCAAACCCCTTCATCCTAAGAGCCTGTTGCAGAAAATCCCATTTCACTTTGTCATAGGCTTTTTCAAAATCAATTTTGAAAATAACACCAACTAACTTCTTAGTTTTGAGCTCATGAATAGTTTCATGAAGAATAACTACCCCTTCTAGAATATTTCGGCCCGGAATCAACGCAGATTGGGATGGTCTAATGACATTGTGAGCAATAGACGAAACACGATTCGCCCCCACTTTGGTAAATATCTTAAAGCTCACATTAAGTAAACAAATGGTCCTGTATTGTTTAATTCTACCCGCGTCCTCTTTCTTAGGTAACAGGGTAATGACCCCAAAGTTTAACTTAAATAGGGGTAACTCACCCTGTTGTAGTTGCGAGAACATAGCCATCAAGTCAATCTTGATGACCTCCCAGAAAGTCTGATAGAACTCCGCAGGGAAACCATCAGGGCCTGGGGCCTTATTATGTTCCATCTCGACAATCGCTTCTGACACCTCCTTTTCAGTAAATTTCGATGTCAGGGCTGCATTTTCTTGCATTGAAACTTGGGGCATATCCCCGTTGAAAGTTTCAACCATACTAAACGTATTTGATTCAGGTAGACCAAATAATTTTTACAGTACTCAGAGATGAATACTTTCAAATTATTCTCCCCTACGATCGTTCCCTCATCCTGTTCGAGCTGAAAAATCCTCTTTTTCCTATGCTTACCATTAGCGATCAAATGAAAATACTTCATGTTATTCCCCCCTTCCTGAACGAATTTAACTTTAGCCCGTTGCGCCCACTTAGATTCTTCCTCTCGTCGTAGCTTAGTGAGATACTCATCAGCATCCCTCTTAGCTTTTCTCTCCTCAGGAGATAAAACAGCAGATTCTGCTTTAATATCTAGCTCCTCAATCAATAACACCAGTTTCTCTTTTAACATTTTATATTCCCCACTAATATTCTTCGCCCACCCTCTCAGAAATTGTCTCAAATAACGAATTTTAAATTGCCACCTTTCAATAGGTGATGCCCCCCCCCACAGTGTTATTCCATTCTTTAGTAACCATATCCACGAACCCTTCTCTTTTCAACCAAGCAAATTCAAATGAAAATCTAGCCACATTACCAACATGTGCACTCTCTCCTGAATCAATGACAAGAGGAGTATGATCAGACCCTACACGAGACAGAGCATGTACAGAAACTAGAGGAAATTTTTGTTCCCAATCGACACTCGCCAGGAAACGATTTAACTTGTCAAGAGTTGGAATCGTTCTCCTCCCCCCCCCCCCCACGTGAATTGCCTACCGGATAGCTCTAACTCTTTAAGATCAAGGCTCTCAATAATAGCGTTAAAGATAAAGGGCCAACGAGCGTTAAAGTTGTCATTATTTTTTTCCTCTTGTCTACGAATTATATTGAAATCACCTCCCACCAACAGGGGGTATCCACCTTCTCGCACGCACAAACTAATTCAGCCAAAAAGGAAGGTTTCATGGCATCTCGAGCAGCCCCATATGCAACTACAAATGAAACCATCCCTACGCAACTTTAGTCTAAACTTGATGCAGAAGTCTCCACAAACGAGATCCTGTACCAAGATTTTTTTACCATTGAAACCAACCAAAATCCCCCCCGATCTTCCTTGAGGAGGTAGACAATACCAATGAAAATCAAGCCCACTTGCTAGATGAGCTAAAAAGTGAGATGCAAAATCAGAGCGTCCCGTCTTAATAATAGCCACGAAGTATAATTTCTTTTCTAGAATAGTTTCTTTAACAAAAAGATGTTTCGCAGGATCCCCAAACCCATCACTATTCCAAATCATACCTATCATTTCAAATTACTTTTTAATTTTTCTAGTCTGGCACTTTTTCGTTTCACCGATAAGCCAACGCTCTTATTTCTCTTCCCTTTGGGTTTAGTGTCAAGGAGATGAGGCACCTAGATCATATCATCCGGGATAACAATATCCTCATTTTCCTCGACCAGATCCTCCGACAAATTAGACGCTGTGTTGATAATGTCCTTACAGTGATCATCCCTCTCTGACTCAAACAGAGTTTTTTGCAAAAAAAGTAATGTTTCTATTCTTCTCAATATTTTTAATAAGCGAAACAGACCTAGCCTCGTCAACACAAGACGTACCTAAAGAGACTCCTAACCGTGCTACCCTCTCTAAAAGAATGTCATCTTTCAAACCAACAAAAGAATTCGAAAGACATTTAGAAGTACCTGTAGCCTGGTCGTCATCACGGCGTTGTGCCATCATCATAGCACGATCCATTGCCGGTAGATCCGCCAAGGGCTGAGCTCGGATTCGATCACTCGACCGAATGCCCGCAGACAAAGGTGACGCAATGCCACCAAAATCAATAACCTCTTTGTCCTGCACGTTAACCTCATCAAAAACCTTCATCGGATGTTTAAAAGGAGTCAACTCCCTTGGTGAAGAAATAGCATCAAGTTCATACATGGAGATGTAGTGATCACTAGTACAGGGACTCGGATAATGTACCTCAAAAGAATCAGAGAGAGACCCATCTGCTGAAACTCGGGTTGGAATCACAACCTCACTGTTGTGATCACCCGTGGGCTGCTATAACCTCGTCACCACCGCTGGAACAACCTCCCCATGTGGCTCGGGTTCAGACACATGATCCACACCAGGCGGCATCACATCTGGGGCGGAACCAGCAGGAAACGTGCTGCCGCGCTCGAAAAACACTGCCGCGGCAGAAACAGCGACTGCTGGTAGCGGAACAGCGGGTGCAGCAGCAGGAAGAGCTCTGTCGCGCGGCGAAAACTCTGCCGCGGCTGCCACGACAGGGACAACCGCAGCTGGTGCGAGAGGAAGTACAGAAACATCTTAAGGAAAGGGAGGTTCACTCCTCGGCAATGACAGTGCTACCTTGCCAATCTCAGTGGATATCCCCACGCCAAGCTGCGGCACAAAAGCATTACACTTTGCTTTAGTCGCTAGATCAACAGTATCCAAACCCAAAAGAGGATGACGTGATCCCTGCAAGTACAAATTCCGCAAGTCAGACCTCACCCATGTTTTATCAAGTAAACTGGTTGAGATAAATAGCAAACCCACAGAGGGTATTAGGACATCAATACAAGTATAATTTACCTCTGTGTTCGCATCAGAAACATGCGCAGGTACCACCTTCGTGTTGTCCAGACTAGTTACATTAGGCAAAAAATTGTCCGCACCCGAGACCTTAGAACACTCATTAGTGTCTGACATTTTGTGTCTCGAAGTGAATAAAGAACCAGCAGTAGTATAGTTTGCAGCCATATGGAAAATTCTCCTCTCCTCTCTCAGAATTCTATCCACACTTCTAAGCTAAGAATCGATGCCCTTCCTTGTATCATTCGACCCCAAAACAGAAGAAGAACCATATAACTTGCGAAAGGAATCCAACAGTTGTGGAGAAAACACAACTCCAACTGTTTTAGTGCCAGTGGTAGTGGTATTCTTTGCTTCACGGGTATCACTGTCATGTTTACTCGTTGCACTCGGTTTTGCCACCGGTCCTTCCGAGGTTTTACCCTCTCCATCCTTCTTGTAACACCTGGGGTGTTACCCTATTAGAGAGTGTTTGTTTTCTTTTTGCTTGCATCATATGCATCCCATGAGCATTGCATTCTGTTTTTCAAAACAAATCAAAATCCAAAACAATTTAAACTTTCACCCCTGCCCAAAAATTTCCAATTTCAAAATTTCAAACTAAACCACTCAATGGTTTTTCACTGGTTGAATTTGTTTTAATCAACTTGCCTGTTACTAAAATTTTCCCTGTTATCAAAACCCTAATGGCAAATTAAATTTCAAATCTTTTTCAATCATAATGGGCATGATCCAATTATGGTTCAAACCCTAAAATTTTGCAAACAATTAAAATTCAATACTTGTTTTCTTAAGTGTTGAGTTCATTGAATAAAAATTGATTGAAAATCAACTCCTTATGATTACTAATGGAAATTCAAATCCCAATTCAAAAAGTCCCATTAATACTTCAAAGTTTGAACAACAATGCTAACATTTGCTTTTAATTATTGTTTGCAACTTAATAAAATCAATTATCAAATAAATACCCCAAACTCTATGGGAAAAATTCACTTAACAAACTTTAAATCAAATTAAATTTTCAAATTGTGAAATAATGTTAACTTTGCTCTAATTGCTGTTTTGGAAAATTATCACAAATAAGTCCTAAAATAAAACCCTAACCCATCTCTATCTCTCTCTTTTCTTCTTTACAAAAAAAAATCAACTAATAGAAAAAATAAAAATAAAAGCAAAGGAGAGGGGCAGCCCATCCCCTTTTCCCTTTACTTCCTCTCAGCCCAACCCCATCCTCTTTTCTCCCCAGCCCACCAAATCTTTCTAGCCCATCCCACTTCTTGTCGCTTTCTTCAACCTGTCGTCATCTCTGTACGACCATCTTCAGAGCCACCCGATCCCCTCTCCCCCTCCACGATCACTGTCGTACTAGGCTAGGATCCTCCATAAGTATCCCTCTGCCCCTTCCCCTCTGCAACCCTACCCCTCTCCTCTCCCCTAGCGCCGCCGTCTCGCCTCTCTCTTCCCCCCCGAGCTCCCTTACACTCTGAACCCTGCAACCGCACCTCACCACCACTGCCATCCCCTAGCTCCAACCGCCTTGGTCACCTCGAGGAGCAACCGACGAGGGGAATGGAAACCCCGCCTCGTTCTCATCGGGTTTGGCGAAGGAAGGGAGGCGGGAGAGTGCCCGAGTTGGCCGCGCCATCGCCGGGAAGCCTCCTGCTGCGCCACCGTCGCTTTCCTCGACCATCTTCATCACCACCGACAGAGCCTCCTCGACCTGAACCCGGTGAGTCGCCCTCCTTGCCCTCGTCTCCTCCTCTCTGCTCCCAACCCGCGCCAACACCACGCACGCCCAGCGCAAGCACCAGCCGGAGGCCACCGTCCTCCACTGTCCGGCGAGCGACAGTATCAGGCCCTATCGTTCAGTTTTCGTCAGGCAGTTAACTGACGGGAAAACCCACCTCAACTTGTCACCTGCCCTGAACCACTCACAAAACGTTCACAGCCCAGTTGGTTCAGATCCCGTGCGCGCGTGAGCCAGGTCCTGGGCTCGATCCCCAGGATGCGCACCCATTTTTCTTCTTTTTCCCCTCGCGCGCATCCGGCCCCACGGGTCAGTGACCCCCTCTGCCCAGTCACCTTCCACCCGCGCCACGCTGGCCCCAGGCCCACGCGGCAGTGGCTAGGGTTAGCCCACCGCGCGGTAACAAAAGTTTTTCCAACATTTCTGTTTTATTATCTAATCTTTTAAATTGCAGAAATAAACACTAAACCTAAAACTTTAATAACGTTTAATCTGTAACTCCAATTAATAAACTCAAAACATGTTTGTTGTTCCAAATTTAATCATCTATCCAAATAATCCAATTGTGTACTGTTTTGAAATTTCCAAATGCAATTTAAATTTGAATTCAAATAATTCAATTGTAATTTGCAACAAATCATAAATATTTCATACTAATTCCAAATAATGCAAATAAAATATGTTTTCCATACCATTTTGAATAACCTTTTCAACTATAAATTTTGTTTCATGGTTTGAATAATTTAAATTGCCTAAATAATTAAATACTTGTTTAATTCATTTAAATTTGATAAAATCATAACTTGCTCAAAATAAAATATTTTTGAACATGCAAATTATGTTTTCAAACCATCAAAGTGTGAACTTTTCAAATGTGAGTTTGAAATTATGTTTTGAACAAATAAAACTTCAATTAAATTCAAACTTGTTTTAAATTCAATTAAAACTTGTTTGATATTGTTTAATTCATAATTAAATTATCCTAATTCCAATTTCAATATTTGAAACATGTAATCCAACTAAAATTTGATGTTCTTTTCAAATATAAAATTTTGTTATTGTTTTGAACACTTTAACTTGATGAAAACAACAATTGCTTGTGTGACATGTTTAACTAACCAACCTTTCCCCACTTAACCAATAATTTCCAAACTTGTTAAACCTTATTTCCAACTGGTTCTATTATTGTTATTTTGCTGTTTTCCTCATCCCTGCATCATGCTAATCAACTTTCACATGATGATTAGTTGTAGAACAATTGTTTCAACCATAATTCATGGGCTTTTCATATGCAACTCAATTGCATATGGGTCCATTTAAATCTGTTTATCTTGTCAACTAGTTTACCTTGATGCATCTTTAAACTTGTCATGCATCCATATCTAGATCATGCTGGATCTTTTGCCATAGTAGTAATTGTTGCATCCGGTGTTTGTTCGAGGTTCATTGCTTCTTCCCGGATAGGACGTTGAGATGATGTGAGCAACGACAAGTTCTGCTACCTTGCGGGATCTCAGGCAAGTATACTCACTTGCTGCCAAATGGCTGCCTTTCATCACTTGTTACCGATTCTTTCCGTTGATTCTTTTCTGCTATCCTTAGTAGTAGTTGTTTCTGTTACGAACCCATCACATGAATCCCTTAACCTTGATATTGCCTCACCTCCATACCTATAACCATTGCTTGTTGCCCGTGTCTCACTAGCATGCTTAGGGTTGTTTTGCTCGAGTCTGTTACCCGTTACTTCCTGTTACTACTCTATTATGTTCTGGGGCTCGATGTTTAATCAATCAATCAATCATGCTACTGTTATTGTTAAATAATAATTTGATGATAAGGCACCGGCAGGAGGCCCTTTGTGGTTTTGAGGCCTGCTAGTGTCGACCCTAATAGGAAAAGTGTCTTGTCTACTGATCCATGATGAGCGCACTACCCGCATGTGGGAAGCGAGTATGGGCGCCCCCCTCAATTTGACTCGATTCGCATCTCGTCCAAATCGCCTCATTTAGTTCGGGCTTTCCATTTGCTGCATGCATGATCTTGCGAGCCCTTGGATCCCGGGTGGAACTTTCGTAGTCGGCATATAGGGGGACACGGTCTTAGAGTGCTATGAGGGTCCCTTTTCTTCGGGGCTCGATTAGCCGTGCGCCCAAGGTTCTTTGGGCTTGATGCGAAGAAGAGTTGAGTTGTGTAGAGTACCCCGCTTGGTGGGAGGCATCCCATCTGGCGGGTTATTCTTGCGTGTACGGCCAAATTGGTGCAACCCTGCAGGGATAATCTTCTCGAGAAGCCGTGTTTTCCGCGGTTATGGATTACTTGGTGAAAGTACTGGCTAACAAGTACTCAGGACAACTTAAACCTAATGGTTAACAATCTTACACCCAATGATTAACAACTTGACTAGTAATAGGCTTATTGACACAATAATCTGAACCATCATTAATCCAACCGTGTGAGTTATCCTCGGATTGCTTCTTCGGATAAGGGGCGAGATCCAGGATGGGTTTGTTTGAAGTTATCTTTCAGTTGGTTACAACACTCGATCTTATCTTCTTTCTGTTAGCCGGAAGTTGTAGTTGTTTCTGTAGTTGGTTAGTGCAGCCCGCTGTCGCTTATTTGCAATAACCCCTTCCTTTCCGTTGATCCTAAAGTATTTGTATCTTGTGATGACTGGCTACGCCGGTATTCTTGTGAGTATGGGTTTTATCCCCCTTGCCAGTACTTAACCGTACTGACCCACGAATCTTTTTCGTGGCTACATATTCAACATTGCAGTCAACAGGTTTGAAGTCTGACGACGTTAGCTTGGGAATCCCTCCGGCTTGGCCTGGGCAGGGATTGGACGCTCTCGGTTATCTTCAGGACTCTTAGTCCAATTTGTATCTTGTCCGTAGACGGACGATATGTTGTTTCTTCCGCTGTCATTTGGATCTTTGTATTGTATCAGTTGTATCCCTGGCTCGTTTGAGTCATCTTGTATCTATCTGTTTCTGTTGTAATTGTGGATTATTCGTGAACTGTTGTAATGTTATCATAAGTGGCAACCTGGAATCGGTTATTATGCGGATTTGGCGGGAATGCTGAAATCTGCATAGTGCCCGATCTCGGGGCGTCACAAAATGGTATCAGAGCCTTGGTTCCGATTCCCGATATTGTTTCGATACGAATGGTTATCGAAGCAACGGGTCCGCAAAGCCTGTAGGGTAACCTCGCTAACGGTCGTTGTTTCTAGAGTGTCAAAAACTATTTCTGCTAAACTATTTTGGAAAAACATCTCGATAGGATTCTTGTTTTCTCCTTATCCATATTCTATTTCCCCTCCCATCTTATTTGTTTTGGAGTCTTCCCCTTGTCTATCTTTCAAAGTGTTAGGATCCTACGTGGGTGGACGTTTTCTGAGCCCTTAACCTAATAGGTTCGATCATCGAAAGATTCCTGGTGGAAGAACATCGTCGTCAGCCCGAGCAAGAATCTCTTGTTAGTGGTGTCGAGAAGCCCTTGTTAGTGGTGTCGAGGAGATCAACCGGAAGCACGAAGAATCGATAGTCGAACTTCTTTCCCCTCCCGGGTTAGCAGGTGGATTGCGAGGGCGCAATCCCTTGTTAGTGGTGTCGTCTGTAACACCTGGGGTGTTACCCTATTAGAGAGTGTTTGTTTTCTTTTTGCTTGCATCATATGCATCCCATGAGCATTGCATTCTGTTTTTCAAAACAAATCAAAATCCAAAACAATTTAAACTTTCACCCCTGCCCAAAAATTTCCAATTTCAAAATTTCAAACTAAACCACTCAATGGTTTTTCACTGGTTGAATTTGTTTTAATCAACTTGCCTGTTACTAAAATTTTCCCTGTTATCAAAACCCTAATGGCAAATTAAATTTCAAATCTTTTTCAATCATAATGGGCATGATCCAATTATGGTTCAAACCCTAAAATTTTGCAAACAATTAAAATTCAATACTTGTTTTCTTAAGTGTTGAGTTCATTGAATAAAAATTGATTGAAAATCAACTCCTTATGATTACTAATGGAAATTCAAATCCCAATTCAAAAAGTCCCATTAATACTTCAAAGTTTGAACAACAATGCTAACATTTGCTTTTAATTATTGTTTGCAACATAATAAAATCAATTATCAAATAAATACCCCAAACTCTATGGGAAAAATTCACTTAACAAACTTTAAATCAAATTAAATTTTCAAATTGTGAAATAATGTTAACTTTGCTCTAATTGCTGTTTTGGAAAATTATCACAAATAAGTCCTAAAATAAAACCCTAACCCTTCTCTATCTCTCTCTTTTCTTCTTTACAAAAAAAAATCAACTAATAGAAAAAATAAAAATAAAAGCAAAGGAGAGGGGCAGCCCATCCCCTTTTCCCTTTACTTCCTCTCAGCCCAACCCCATCCTCTTTTCTCCCCAGCCCACCAAATCTTTCTGGCCCACCCCACTTCCTGTCGCTTTCTTCAACCTGTCGTCATCTCTGTACGACCATCTTCAGAGCCACCCGATCCCCTCTCCCCCTCCACGATCACTGCCGTACTAGGCTAGGATCCTCCATAAGTATCCCTCTGCCCCTTCCCCTCTGCAACCCTACCCCTCTCCTCTCCCCTAGCGCCGCCGTCTCGCCTCTCTCTTCCCCCCCGAGCTCCCTTACACTCTGAACCCTGCAACCGCACCTCACCACCACTGCCATCCCCTAGCTCCAACCGCCTTGGTCACCTCGAGGAGCAACCGACGAGGGGAATGGAAACCCCACCACGTTCTCGTCGAGTTTGGCGAAGGAAGGGAGGCGGGAGAGTGCCCGAGTTGGCCGCGCCATCGCCGGGAAGCCACCTGCTGCGCCACCGTCGCTTTCCTCGACCATCTTCATCACCACCGACACAGCCTCCTCGACCTGAACCCGGTGAGTCGCCCTCCTTGCCCTCGTCTCCTCCTCTCTGCTCCCGACCCGCGCCAACACCACGCACGCCCAGCGCAAGCACCAGCCGGAGGCCACCGTCCTCCACTGTCCGGCGAGCGACAGTATCAGGCCCTGTCGTTCAGTTTTCGTCAGGCAGTTAACTGACGGGAAAACCCACCTCAACTTGTCACCTGCCCTGAACCACTCACAAAACGTTCACAACCCAGTTGGTTCAGATCCCGTGCGCGCGTGAGCCAGGTCCTGGGCTCGATCCCCAGGATGCGCACCCATTTTTCTTCTTTTTCCCCTCGCGCGCATCCGGCCCCACGGGTCAGTGACCCCCTCTGCCCAGTCACCTTCCACCCGCGCCACGCTGGCCCCAGACCCACGCGGCAGTGGCTAGGGTTAGCCCACCGCGCGGTAACAAAAGTTTTTCCAACATTTCTGTTTTATTATCTAATCTTTTAAATTGCAGAAATAAACACTAAACCTAAAACTTTAATAACTTTTAATCTGTAACTCCAATTAATAAACTCAAAACATGTTTGTTGTTCCAAATTTAATCATCTATCCAAATAATCCAATTGTGTACTGTTTTAAAATTTCCAAATGCAATTTAAATTTGAATTCAAATAATTCAATTGTAATTTGCAACAAATCATAAATATTTCATACTAATTCCGAATAATGCAAATAAAATATGTTTTCCATACCATTTTGAATAACCTTTTCAACTATAAATTTTGTTTCATGGTTTGAATAATTTAAATTGCCTAAATAATTAAATACTTGTTTAATTCATTTAAATTTGATAAAATCATAACTTGCTCAAAATAAAATATTTTTGAACATGCAAATTATGTTTTCAAACCATCAAAGTGTGAACTTTTCAAATGTGAGTTTGAAATTATGTTTTGAACAAATAAAACTTCAATTAAATTCAAACTTGTTTTAAATTCAATTAAAACTTGTTTGATATTGTTTAATTCATAATTAAATTATCCTAATTCCAATTTCAATATTTGAAACATGTAATCCAACTAAAATTTGATGTTCTTTTCAAATATAAAATTTTGTTATTGTTTTGAACACTTTTACTTGATGAAAACAACAATTGCTTGTGTGACATGTTTAAGTAACCAACCTTTCCCCACTTAACCAATAATTTCCAAACTTGTTAAACCTTATTTCCAACTGGTTCTATTATTGTTATTTTGCTGTTTTCCTCATCCCTGCATCATGCTAATCAACTTTCACATGATGATTAGTTGTAGAACAATTGTTTCAACCATAATTCATGGGCTTTTCATATGCAACTCAATTGCATATGGGTCCATTTAAATCTGTTTATCTTGTCAACTAGTTTACCTTGATGCATCTTTAAACTTGTCATGCATCCATATCTAGATCATGCTGGATCTTTTGCCGTAGTAGTAATTGTTGCATCCGGTGTTTGTTCGAGGTTCATTGCTTCTTCCCAGATAGGACGTTGAGATGATGTGAGCAACGACAAGTTCTGCTACCTTGCGGGATCTCAGGCAAGTATACTCACTTGCTGCCAAATGGCTGCCTTTCATCACTTGTTACCGATTCTTTCCGTTGATTCTTTTCTGCTATCCTTAGTAGTAGTTGTTTCTGTTACGAACCCATCACATGAATCCCTTAACCTTGATATTGCCTCACCTCCATACCTATAACCATTGCTTGTTGCCCGTGTCTCACTAGCATGCTTAGGGTTGTTTTGCTCGAGTCTGTTACCCGTTACTTCCTGTTACTACTCTATTATGTTCTGGGGCTCGATGTTTAATCAATCAATCAATCATGCTACTGTTATTGTTAAATAATAATTTGATGATAAGGCACCGGCAGGAGGCCCTTTGTGGTTTTGAGGCCTGCTAGTGTCGACCCTAATAGGAAAAGGGTCTTGTCTACTGATCCATGATGAGCGCACTACCCGCATGTGGGAAGCGAGTATGGGCGCCCCCCTCAATTTGACTCGATTCGCATCTCGTCCAAATCGCCTCATTTAGTTCGGGCTTTCCATTTGCTGCATGCATGATCTTGCGAGCCCTTGGATCCCGGGTGGAACTTTCGTAGTCGGCATATAGGGGGACACGGTCTTAGAGTGCTATGAGGGTCCCTTTTCTTCGGGGCTCTATTAGCCGTGCGCCCAAGGTTCTTTGGGCTTGATGCGAAGAAGAGTTGAGTTGTGTAGAGTACCCCGCTTGGTGGGAGGCATCCCATCTGGCGGGTTATTCTTGCGTGTACGGCCAAATTGGTGCAACCCTGCAGGGATAATCTTCTCGAGAAGCCGTGTTTTCCGCGGTTATGGATTACTTGGTGAAAGTACTGGCTAACAAGTACTCAGGACAACTTAAACCTAATGATTAACAATCTTACACCCAATGATTAACAACTTGACTAGTAATAGGCTTATTGACACAATAATCTGAACCATCATTAATCCAACCGTGTGAGTTATCCTCGGATTGCTTCTTCGGATAAGGGGCGAGATCCAGGATGGGTTTGTTTGAAGTTATCTTTCAGTTGGTTACAACACTCGATCTTATCTTTTTTCTGTTAGCCGGAAGTTGTAGTTGTTTCTGTAGTTGGTTAGTGCAGCCCGCTGTCGCTTATTTGCAATAACCCCTTCCTTTCCGTTGATCCTAAAGTATTTGTATCTTGTGATGACTGGCTACGCCGGTATTCTTGTGAATATGGGTTTTATCCCCCTTGCCAGTACTTAACCGTACTGACCCACGAATCTTTTTCGTGGCTGCATATTCAACATTGCAGTCAACAGGTTTGAAGTCTGACGATGTTAGCTTGGGAATCCCTCCGGCTTGGCCTGGGCAGGGATTGGACGCTCTCGGTTATCTTCAGGACTCTTAGTCCAATTTGTATCTTGTCCGTAGACGGACGATATGTTGTTTCTTCCGCTGTCATTTGGATCTTTGTATTGTATCAGTTGTATCCCTGGCTCGTTTGAGTCATCTTGTATCTATCTGTTTCTGTTGTAATTGTGGATTATTCGTGAACTGTTGTAATGTTATCATAAGTGGCAACCTGGAATCGGTTATTATGCGGATTTGGCGGGAATGCTGAAATCTGCATAGTGCCCGATCTCGGGGCGTCACAAAATGGTATCAGAGCCTTGGTTCCGATTCCCGATATTGTTTCGATACGAATGGTTATCGAAGCAACGGGTCCGCAAAGCCTGTAGGGTAACCTCGCTAACGGTCGTTGTTTCTAGAGTGTCAAAAACTATTTCTGCTAAACTATTTTGGAAAAACATCTCGATAGGATTCTTGTTTTCTCCTTATCCATATTCTATTTCCCCTCCCATCTTATTTGTTTTGGAGTCTTCCCCTTGTCTATCTTTCAAAGTGTTAGGATCCTACGTGGGTGGACGTTTTCTGAGCCCTTAACCTAATAGGTTCGATCATCGAAAGATTCCTGGTGGAAGAACATCGTCGTCAGCCCGAGCAAGAATCTCTTGTTAGTGGTGTCGAGAAGCCCTTGTTAGTGGTGTCGAGGAGATCAACCGGAAGCACGAAGAATCGATAGTCGAACTTCTTTCCCCTCCCGGGTTAGCAGGTGGATTGCGAGGGCGCAATCCCTTGTTAGTGGTGTCGTCTGTAACACCTGGGGTGTTACCCTATTAGAGAGTGTTTGTTTTCTTTTTGCTTGCATCATATGCATCCCATGAGCATTGCATTCTGTTTTTCAAAACAAATCAAAATCCAAAACAATTTAAACTTTCACCCCTGCCCAAAAATTTCCAATTTCAAAATTTCAAACTAAACCACTCAATGGTTTTTCACTGGTTGAATTTGTTTTAATCAACTTGCCTGTTACTAAAATTTTCCCTGTTATCAAAACCCTAATGGCAAATTAAATTTCAAATCTTTTTCAATCATAATGGGCATGATTGTAACATCCCAAGTCTGAAAAATAGCCATTAGAATGTTTGCTCTCTGTTATTTTATGTTTTGCATCATGGCATCATGTTGATTGCAATTGTTTTGCTTGTTTTCCTTTTGTTTTCCTCTGTTTTCATTTGTTTTCCTTTGTTTTCTATTTGAATTGCAAACCAAAATTCAACCCTTTTGTTTCATCCTTGTGATGTTACAATTTCTAAAAAGATATTTCAAAATAAAACAATTGTTTGTTTCCATTAAAGTGTGATTTCAAAACTGTTGTTTTGTTCTATCAAAAATTCATTTAATATCAAACCCTTCTCAAATTCAATTATGTTTTCCTTCCAAAACAACAACCCTTTTGAAAGCTATGAAAATTGCAAAACAAATCAATGATTTGTTTCCATTAAATCCATAAGGTTCAACTATTTAAAAATTGTGGTTTTAATAATTCACTAAATCCAAATGTTATTCAATTCCAATAAAGTCCCAAACAGCAAACCAGTTTTGAAATTATGAAACTTATAAAAAACCAAACAACCATTTGGTATCAAATAAACATGAACTTTAAACAAGCTTTTGAATTTCTTAAGTTTCAACTAATCATTTAATTCAATTATTCCATTAAATTCATTTATTTTATCAAACAGCAAATAACTTGAAATAATTTTTTTTGGAAAACAAAGTCTTTGCAATGTTGCTGTTGCTATAAACAACTCATCCAAAAATTTTCTACTAATTCTCTACTCTTAAAAACCTCCCTTTCTCTCTTGTTCCAATCTGCAAAAAAAAATAAACAGAAACAAATAATAAAACAAACAGCACACACATGAGAGAGAGAGGGGCAGCAGGCCCAATTTTCCCTCCTAGCCCATCTATTTTCCCTTTGGCCTTTTCTCCTCAGGCCCATACCCCCTTGTCGTCTTCCACCTCCTGTACGAACACCATCCATGGTGTACACGTACATCAGAGCAGCAGGGAACGGCTGTGCCTCCTTCCCCCCTCCTTAAAACCCTACCCAGTGCCCTAGGGTTTCCCCTAGCTCCCTCCTTCCTCTTCCCCCGCCGTCCTCTCCCTCCTCCCTCTCTTTTCTCTCCACTCCATCTTCTCTGTAACCTGCACCCGAAAGAAAAAAAAAACAGCTCCTCCAACTCCGGTGGTCGCTGGAGCTCCGGACCCTCTCCGGCCGCGGTGGGGGCGGGAATGGAACCGCCCCACCGCGGGCTACCGTCTCCCCCCCTCGGCTCGAGCCGGGAGGGCCCCCATCGCCGGCGCCAACTCCTCCAACACCGGCCAATGCCCTCTGCTCGTCCTCTGTACCTGCGTCCGCCCCGACCCCCTTCCTGCTCGAGCGCCACGGTGAGGCTCTCCCCTCCTCTCGCCCTCGCCCCTTCCTCTCCTCTAGGGCCGCCTCCCTTTTCCCCTTGGCCGCCCCCCTCTCCGGCGAGCAGCCGCTGGAGATCCCCATCGATCTGGTTCTGTCCGCCCCCATGTTCAGTACGTGCAGGTTTTGGGTTCAGTTAAAAAGTCCCGCAGCAGAAGCACTTACCCCCCTTGAGGCCCCTCCCTAACACAAAGAAGCCATCAGCCCCACTAGTTGTGTTCCCCTTGGCGCATCAGAAGGTGCAGGGATCAAATCCCACCCCCTGCACCATTAACAAAATTTTTGTTTTTCAATTGTTTGGTCACAAAACTTTCTGGTTATCCCACCTAGGCCCTTGTAAATTATTTCTAGACCCCTGAAAAATATTTTCCAAGTCCCTAATAAGTTAAAAATGGCAGATTTGCACCCAATTTTGGAAATTGCATAAATAAATCATCCTAACTCCAAATCCAACATTTTTTATATGTTTTCAATACCAAATTAAATGATCTATACAAATATAAAAAAATTTTACTGTTTTGAACATTTTAAATTGGTGCAAAATTTGAAAACTTGTCAAATTCCCTTAAAATTGCAAAATTCATAACTTGAGCATAAAAATTCCAAATTTCACAAAACAAATATGTTTTCCAACCAATTTTTCATGTACTTTCCAAATATAAATTTTGTTTGCTGTTTTGAATAATTTAAATTGCTGAAAACAACTGTTTCTTATTTATTGCATTTAAAATTACCAAATCAATAACTTGCTCATTTTAAATCCAATTTCAACAAATGAAATATGTTTTCCATGCAAAATTAAACCCTCTTTCCAAATATAAACTTTGTTTTCTGTTTTGAACAATTAAACTTGATGAAAACAACAAATGCGTGTGTGACACCTTTAAGAAACCACAATTTCTTAACTTGATAAATGAATTTCTAAACTTGGCAAACCTTATTTCTATTTGGTTCTATTGTTGTTATTTTTCTGTTTTCCTCATCCATGCATCATGCTAATTCACCTACACATGATGTTTAGTTGTAAAACAATTAATTCAACCATAACTCATGGGCTTTTCATATGCAATCCAATTGCATATGGGTCCATTTAAACCTGTTTCTATCTTGTCAACCAGTTTATGTTGTTGCATCAATTAAATTGACATGCATCATCCCATGTTTGTGCACCTATACCATGATATTGATTGTTTATATTTCTGCCTTGTTTGTTTGCTTCTTCTCGGATACACGACGATGTTGAGACCGACGATACTTACGGCACCCCGTCTAAGGAGTTAGCTCAGTACCAGGCTACTGGGTTTTGCAGGCAAGTTATCACTCACATGAACCACTGTGTTCCTTTCAACCTTGGTTACCGATACTTTCCGTTGTCTATTTCTGCTAGCCTTAGTAGTAGATGTTTCTGTTACGAACCTATCACATGTATCCTTTAACCCTGATATTGCCTCACCTCCATACCTATAACCTTTTGTTTGAGCCCGTGTCTTACTAGCATGCTTAGGTTGTTTTGCTCGAGTCTGTTACCCGTTACCTTCAGTTACTATTGTTACTATGTTCTGGGGGCTCGATGTTAATCAATCAACCTGTTATTAATAATATGCTGATAAGGCACCGGCAGGAGGCCCTTTGTGGTTTTGAGGCCTGCTAGTGTCGACCCTAATAGGAAAAGGGTCTTGTCTACTGATCCATGATGAGCGTGCTCACCGCATCCGGGTGGTAGTATGGGACCCCCCTCGACTTAGACCTGATCTGCAGCTTGTCCGAAGAGCCACGCTTAGTTCGGGTGTTCCATTTGCTCCTTTGCATAATGGGTGGCGCCCCCATGGTTACTGGTTATGATGATGATGCATATAGGGCGAGGCCTGTAGTGCCGGGGTGTTGTGTCCTGCGGGAGTTTTGCACACCTGCGCTGAGTATTCGGCTGCGTGGCTGGGACCTTATAGCTCCGTGGCTCCTAGGATGGGTTGTAGAGATGGTTTGGGTCGTGTCAAGCCAACCTGAGTTTTAGTTGGTGGCTTGAGTGTGTACGGGTACTGGAGCACACCCCTGCAGGGATAAATCTTCTCGAGAAGCCGTGTTGTCCGCGGTTATGTGACGACTTGGTGAAAGTACTGGCTAACAAGTACTCAGACAACTTACACCTAATGATAATAAATTGACTAGTAATAGTCTTATTGACACAACAACCTGATCCATTACTCATTAATACAACTGTGTGAGTTATCCTCGGATTGCTTCTTTGGATAAGGGGCGAGATCCAGGATGGGTTTGTTTGAAGTTATCTTTCAGTTGGTTACAATCCTCGATCTTATCTCCTTTCTGTTAGCCGAAAGTGGTAGAATCTCTGTAGTTGGTTAGCGCAGCCAGTTGCAGCATCTTTTATATCCCCTTTCCTTCCGTTGAACCCAAAGCATCTGTGCTTGGTGTTGACGGGTTACACTTTGGTGAACTGTGAGTCTTGCTTGCCAGTACGTTTATGTACTGACCCCTTTGGGGCTGTGGTTTACGCAGACGACGTTTCCGAGGATCTACATGGTGGCTACTACATGGAGTATGACGAGACTGCTGACGAGTAGATAGCGGACCCGGGCAGGATCCGAGACTTCGTGGATGGGCTCCGTCTGTTTGTTTCTGGCCTCTTAGGCCTATTTGGTTCTTGTCTGTACTCAGACATGTTGAATGCTTCCGCTGTATTGTAATGATGTATTGCTGGGGCAGGTGCCCTCTGAATGATTGTATTTGCTATCTCTGCTCTAATGAGAGCCATTTGCAACTTATTTCAATCTTTTGTGTCGTAGAGATCTGTTGTGATATCACTTGTTAAACGCCGTTGACGTACCATGTGTGTATGGTTTGAAGTACGTCGACGGAAGTGCCTTTGATCTCTAGTGGATAGTTTACATCGACGATGGAATAGCAGGGCTTGTGTTGTCGCGCATAAGCGCAGGCCTACCAGGAAGCTGGGACGTGGGAGCAGTTATGCCCCATAATCCAAGCATCTGCTATCCAGTTCGTACGGTGAGTATCCCCTAGAAATCAGGGTGCGACAATGATCCAATTATGGTTCAAACCCTAAAATTTTGCAAACAATTAAAATTTAATACTTGTTTTCTTAAGTGTTGAGTTCATTGAATAAAAATTGATTGAAAATCAACTCCTTATGATTACTAATGGAAATTCAAATCCCAATTCAAAAAGTCCCATTAATACTTCAAAGTTTGAACAACAATGCTAACATTTGCTTTTAATTATTGTTTGCAACTTAATAAAATCAATTATCAAATAAATACCCCAAACTCTATGGGAAAAATTCACTTAACAAACTTTAAATCAAATTAAATTTTCAAATTGTGAAATAATGTTAACTTTGCTCTAATTGCTGTTTTGGAAAATTATCACAAATAAGTCCTAAAATAAAACCCTAACCCTTCTCTATCTCTCTCTTTTCTTCTTTACAAAAAAAAATCAACTAATAGAAAAAAATAAAAATAAAAGCAAAGGAGAGGGGCAGCCCATCCCCTTTTCCCTTTACTTCCTCTCAGCCCAACCCCATCCTCTTTTCTCCCCAGCCCACCAAATCTTTCTGGCCCACCCCACTTCCTGTCGCTTTCTTCAACCTGTCGTCATCTCTGTACGACCATCTTCAGAGCCACCCGATCCCCTCTCCCCCTCCACGATCACTGCCGTACTAGGCTAGGATCCTCCATAAGTATCCCTCTGCCCCTTCCCCTCTGCAACCTTACCCCTCTCCTCTCCCCTAGCGCCGCCGTCTCGCCTCTCTCTTCCCCCCCGAGCTCCCTTACACTCTGAACCCTGCAACCGCACCTCACCACCACTGCCATCCCCTAGCTCCAACCGCCTTGGTCACCTCGAGGAGCAACCGACAAGGGGAATGGAAACCCCACCTCGTTCTCGTCGAGTTTGGCGAAGGAAGGGAGGCGGGAGAGTGCCCGAGTTGGCCGCGCCATCGCCGGGAAGCCTCCTGCTGCGCCACCGTCGCTTTCCTCGACCATCTTCATCACCACCGACAGAGCCTCCTCGACCTGAACCCGGTGAGTGGCCCTCCTTGCCCTCGTCTCCTCCTCTCTGCTCCCGACCCGCGCCAACAGCACGCACGCCCAGCGCAAGCACCAGCCGGAGGCCACCGTCCTCCACTGTCCGGCGAGCGACAGTATCAGGCCCTGTCGTTCAGTTTTCGTCAGGCAGTTAACTGACGGGAAAACCCACCTCAACTTGTCACCTGCCCTGAACCACTCACAAAACATTCACAGCCCAGTTGGTTCAGATCCCGTGCGCGCGTGAGCCAGGTCCTGGGCTCGATCCCCAGGATGCGCACCCATTTTTCTTCTTTTTCCCCTCGCGCGCATCCGACCCCACGGGTCAGTGACCCCCTCTGCCCAGTCACCTTCCACCCGCGCCACGCTGGCCCCAGGCCCACGCGGCAGTGGCTAGGGTTAGCCCACCGCGCGGTAACAAAAGTTTTTCCAACATTTCTGTTTTATTATCTAATCTTTTAAATTGCAGAAATAAACACTAAACCTAAAACTTTAATAACTTTTAATCTGTAACTCCAATTAATAAACTCAAAACATGTTTGTTGTTCAAAATTTAATCATCTATCCAAATAATCCAATTGTGTACTGTTTTGAAATTTCCAAATGCAATTTAAATTTGAATTCAAATAATTCAATTGTAATTTGCAACAAATCATAAATATTTCATACTAATTCCAAATAATGCAAATAAAATATGTTTTCCATACCATTTTGAATAACCTTTTCAACTATAAATTTTTTTTCATGGTTTAAATAATTTAAATTGCCTAAATAATTAAATACTTGTTTAATTCATTTAAATTTGATAAAATCTTAACTTGCTCAAAATAAAATATTTTTGAACATGCAAATTATGTTTTCAAACCATCAAAGTGTGAACTTTTCAAATGTGAGTTTGAAATTATGTTTTGAACAAATTAAATTTCAATTAAATTCAAACTTGTTTTAAATTCAATTAAAACTTGTTTGATATTGTTTAATTCATAATTAAATTATCCTAATTCCAATTTCAATATTTGAACCATGTAATCCAACTAAAATTTGATGTTCTTTTCAAATATAAAATTTTGTTATTGTTTTGAACACTTTAACTTGATGAAAACAACAATTGCTTGTGTGACATGTTTAAGTAACCAACCTTTCCCCACTTAACCAATAATTTCCAAACTTGTTAAACCTTATTTCCAACTGGTTCTATTATTGTTATTTTGCTGTTTTCCTCATCCCTGCATCATGCTAATAAACTTTCACATGATGATTAGTTGTAGAACAATTGTTTCAACCATAATTCATGGGCTTTTCATATGCAACTCAATTGCATATGGGTCCATTTAAATCTGTTTATCTTGTCAACTAGTTTACCTTGATGCATCTTTAAACTTGTCATGCATCCATATCTAGATCATGCTGGATCTTTTGCCGTAGTAGTAATTGTTGCATCCGGTGTTTGTTCGAGGTTCATTGCTTCTTCCCGGATAGGACGTTGAGATGATGTGAGCAACGACAAGTTCTGCTACCTTGCGGGATCTCAGGCAAGTATACTCACTTGCTGCCAAATGGCTGCCTTTCATCACTTGTTACCGATTCTTTCCGTTGATTCTTTTCTGCTATCCTTAGTAGTAGTTGTTTCTGTTACGAACCCATCACATGAATCCCTTAACCTTGATATTGCCTCACCTCCATACCTATAACCATTGCTTGTTGCCCGTGTCTCACTAGCATGCTTAGGGTTGTTTTGCTCGAGTCTGTTACCCATTACTTCCTGTTACTACTCTATTATGTTCTGGGGCTCGATGTTTAATCAATCAATCAATCATGCTACTGTTATTGTTAAATAATAATTTGATGATAAGGCACCGGCAGGAGGCCCTTTGTGGTTTTGAGGCCTGCTAGTGTCGACCCTAATAGGAAAAGGGTCTTGTCTACTGATCCATGATGAGCGCACTACCCGCATGTGGGAAGCGAGTATGGGCGCCCCCCTCAATTTGACTCGATTCGCATCTCGTCCAAATCGCCTCATTTAGTTCGGGCTTTCCATTTTCTGCATGCATGATCTTGCGAGCCCTTGGATCCCGGGTGGAACTTTCGTAGTCGGCATATAGGGGGACACGGTCTTAGAGTGCTATGAGGGTCCCTTTTCTTCGGGGCTCGATTAGCCGTGCGCCCAAGGTTCGTTGGGCTTGATGCGAAGAAGAGTTGAGTTGTGTAGAGTACCCCGCTTGGTGGGAGGCATCCCATCTGGCGGGTTATTCTTGCGTGTACGGCCAAATTGGTGCAACCCTGCAGGGATAATCTTCTCGAGAAGCCGTGTTTTCCGCGGTTATGGATTACTTGGTGAAAGTACTGGCTAACAAGTACTCAGGACAACTTAAACCTAATGATTAACAATCTTACACCCAATGATTAACAACTTGACTAGTAATAGGCTTATTGACACAATAATCTGAACCATCATTAATCCAACCGTGTGAGTTATCCTCGGATTGCTTCTTCGGATAAGGGGCGAGATCCAGGATGGGTTTGTTTGAAGTTATCTTTCAGTTGGTTACAACACTCGATCTTATCTTCTTTCTGTTAGCCGGAAGTTGTAGTTGTTTCTGTAGTTGGTTAGTGCAGCCCGCTGTCGCTTATTTGCAATAACCCCTTCCTTTCCGTTGATCCTATAGTATTTGTATCTTGTGATGACTGGCTACGCCGGTATTCTTGTGAGTATGGGTTTTATCCCCCTTGCCAGTACTTAACCGTACTGACCCACGAATCTTTTTCGTGGCTGCATATTCAACATTGCAGTCAACAGGTTTGAAGTCTGACGACGTTAGCTTGGGAATCCCTCCGGCTTGGCCTGGGCAGGGATTGGACGCTCTCGGTTATCTTCAGGACTCTTAGTCCAATTTGTATCTTGTCCGTAGACGGACGATATGTTGTTTCTTCCGCTGTCATTTGGATCTTTGTATTGTATCAGTTGTATCCCTGGCTCGTTTGAGTCATCTTGTATCTATCTGTTTCTGTTGTAATTGTGGATTATTCGTGAACTGTTGTAATGTTATCATAAGTGGCAACCTGGAATCGGTTATTATGCGGATTTGGCGGGAATGCTGAAATCTGCATAGTGCCCGATCTCGGAGCGTCACACTTCTCCTTATGAAACTCATCATTTTCATCATGTTTGTCCTCATCACGGTCATTACTCGAGTCCACATCCATCTCCCCCTCATCCTCCACAATGGTAGGCTCTACCACAAATTTGATTTGGTAAAACCCATCCTTGATCCAAAGTGGCAAGTCCTTTGGAATCTTAGTGTGGTCAACACACCCAATAAGAATACGCAACACCTTATGCTTCCTTGTATATGCCATGTCAACTTTACCCGTTTTCCCAAATAAAGTACCAAGCCCCCAAAGAGCAAGAAAATCACACGTGTGACACTCAGGTATCCCCTCCATACGTACCCACACATGTGGTAACATCGACATTGGTTCGGTACGACCATACCAATCATCCACCTTCAACTCGCAAACACTATTGGGAACTCTAAAACCACCAAATAATTTCAACCTGTCTAATTCATCTTTAGAAGGGAACATGACCTTGTAAACATTGTGGACAACCTGCAACACATCCCAATTGTAATCCTCAACAGGGACTACCCTCTGCAAATTTCTCGCAATCTGAGGTATAGACAAGTTACCTCCAGTGACTGTTACCATAGCAAGTCTGGTATTTTCAGTTTTTGGCCTATACGAATCAGTCAAGATCATGCCAAAAAAGGTTAAATCATCGTGGTAGTGGCCATAGATCATAACCCTGGGTTTTGGAGCATCAAGCAATGGACACTCCTCAGCCAAATGTCCCACTTTTTCACAGCAATCACACAGAGGTACATCGCAATCCGCAAGAACATGACCGGTGAAACCACAGCGGTAGCACTTGGTTTCTTGCTTCTTCATCTTTTTCCCATCATCAGCACTCTCAACAGAGCCAGATGATTTATCCCTAGCAATCAAATTCTGAGCCACCGGAATCAGTGCCTCCGCAGCTTTGGTTACCCCCTCATCTGCTGACAATTGCTGTGAAGCCAAAGAAATCGCAACCGTGGCTGGACCAACAAAGTTTCTACCCGGTCCTCTCCCACGCCCTCTGCCAATCCCACCCTTGCTGTTAAACCGAGCCGGTGGTCTACCACTGAACCTATTTCCGTCATTGTGGAACCCCGAACCAGCGTTAAAGCCTCCATGAGGGGGATCAAAATTTCGGCCAGCGCCTCCATTTAAACCCCCAAGATTGTTTTGATTACTGCCACTCGCAAACCCATTACGGCCTTCCTGCATCTGCCCAGCACCCGAGTTGAAGGCAACCTGGCCATTGCCACCATTACCTCCATAGCCTCCATAATTCCTAGCACCCCGATTGTTATTGAAACCCCCTTGTCCATTGCCTCCGTCACCACTGTTGTAACCAGCCCCCCGATTGTCATTGAACCCACCGTGTCCATTACCTCCATTGAAACCAGCCCGGTTGGCATTCGGACCGAATGCATTAGGGCGCTGAAAGCCACCAGGTCCCTGCTGATCATCCCTGCCAGCATTGCCGCCCGATCCTCCAGCATTGAAGCCATTGAAGTTACCACGGCCGCCACCGCGGCCCGTGCCTCCACGCTCACCGCCGCCATAACCGCCCCGGTCACCTCCAGCATAACCTCCTCCACGGCCTGCCATGGATCCCACAAGAGTAGGAAACCAAGCAAACCCTAGGCAGCGGCGTCTGCCAGATAATCGAGCCCCCAATGCGAGGCACGCAGAGATATGAGGAATAACTGAATCATGAATCGGACTCACCTTGTCAAGCATAGGTTTACACGTCCTCGGGTGGCCCATCGGCGCCTTTCCTCTCGACAGATATGGAAAAATCAATTTTTCCAATTGACACCGTGATTTCCGCGCGATCCCATCGGATCCGATAGCGACAATTCACGTTTTCGAATTTTTTTCTGTCGGCGTCCAACAACCACCGTCCAACCTTCCTCCTCGATCTCCAACGACGCCGATCCGTGTGTGTTTACGTCTATCAAGAGCCGCATCACCCCACGCTGATTCTGCCGTCGAGCACAAGCCAAAAGTGGAGAACTCACCTTGCCCGAAACCTCGGGATCATCTTCATGCAGCAGAAATGCCGCCTCACGCTGACGCCGCCGTTTCGCTTCCCGGCGGCGACTCTTCTTGTCGTCCAGATCACGAGATGGTGAAGGCAATGGTGTTTGACACCATGCCCGCAAACAAGGCGATCCAGAACGCACACCTACCTCGCCGCCTCGCTCCTCATCGCATCCCAACTCCGAGTCTTCGTCCCCCGAGATCCCCGATGCGAGAGCCCAGAAGCGCCCTCCTGTCGGAGTAGCTCTAGCCTCCTCGCACGATCGGCCACCCTCAGCACGGTAGATGCCACACGCCGGAGTAGCATGTGGCGGTGCAGGTGGTTCGCCGGTAGGGTCAGGAGCGGTCATCCCAGCTGCGTGCATTCGCTGGAGGCTCTATAGAGAAAACGTATCTAGACATGTTTTAGTGTCTAGATTCATACTTATCTTGCACTAAAACATGTTTATGTATGTTTTGTTTTAACATCTTAAATTTCGATACGGAGGGAGTATGCAGTTTTGGTGATGTCGAATTGTCGATCTTGAGGGTCGCGAGACGTTTGTCTTTTATACATGCCTTTTTTGGGTCACGGAGATGTTAATTAGTGCCATTGTGGACAATCTTTCAATCTATATTAGTACTAAATCATATTTTTTGTGTTCTTTATGTACTTTCGATTTGCAAATCCATTACGTATTCCATATCTTTACTCGTGGAGAAAAGCTACCTAGTTCATACGTGGTAGTAACCCGAGTTCCTTTATCAAAAAAAAAAAAAAAAGTAACCCGAGTTCACTTAGGACCCGATTCAGTCCAGATTCGTCGAGCCCATAAGGTTCGTTCCGAGTGCGAAACTAAAGTCACCTATATATAGTTTGGAACATCCGGACACAAAACTAAAGTCATGTAGCTCGTGGGTGTGGAAAATATTGAACCCTAATTTTTTCTGTTGATTTGGCCCTCATATGGAGTTATATAAAGAAGGTATAAGGGGGAGAGAGACTTGGACTACAAGTTATCTAGTAGTCCCAGTCTATTCCTACTCGTATCCGTATCTGTATCTAACATCCCCCTCAGTCGTAGCGGGAGTGAAGCGAACGCTTGCGACTGGATTTGAAGTCTTGCGCGTTCGTCGTCTTCTCCCCTCCACATCATCGACTGCGTCTCTTATGCGCTCTCCTCTCTTCACTACTAGAGAATAGACTTTTAGTCACCAAGGTAATTGGTTACTAGAGATCAACTATTGGTTGCTAATTATTTATTGTCACCAACATTCTCGATTTCTTCGTGGTTGCTAAAATCTGGTTGCTGAATGTATTTAAAAACCAACATTACAATTGTTGGTTACTAAATAACAATATTTAGTTACCAGCCCTTGGTGACTAAAGGTTCAGTGGAGCAATAGTAACCAAACTATTAGATTATTGGTGACAAATGGTACACATATAGCCACCAAACTGCTTGGTGGCAATTGCTTGGTGACTAAATGTCATCTTTCTTGTAGTGCTTTCCTCCCGCAGTCACAGCAGGAGTGGCGTGGACGCAAGTGACGACGCAGACGCTGCTGGCTGGAGAGCGCATAAGAGACGCAGTCGATGATGTGGAGGGGAGAAGACGATGATACCACACCGGCCTGCGTGTGGTGGATGTCGCTTCTTTTAGATGCGCTCGACAAAGATTTTGTCTCGTAGCCTGGCGTGGTCGTACAGCTTGTCGATGTGCTCGGCTCGGTGTAGTTTAGGTCGGCGCGGTGCAGATCGGGCGGCGGCTGACATTTGACCGGACGTGCTGGTGCTCGTGGTCTGAACATGGAAGATCTGCTGGATGTCATGGACGTGACGTGTACGGTCGTCACAGGCTACTGTCCCTGGAGGCGAGCGTCCGGTGTGAGGCCATGCATGCGTATAAGTGCTTAATGCCTTCGCACGTACCAGATCGGATCATGCTCGATGAAACCCAAATCGATTTGTGTCTTCTCTGCCTAAATAAAAATCCTTCCGTGACGCCTGATCAGCCTCGTGTCAGGCGAACAATGGAGACCTTTGTTGACCTTGGCGACTCGTTGTAGGCGGCCGAAATTGCACTTGGTTGGCTGCTGCTGCATGCCGCGTGCGTGGAGACCCGCATGCAGTCATCTGTCTTCGAGTGCATGGCCTGCACATGTGGCTGAGGAAGGTGTACGCGGTGTTGCTGCTCGATCGAAGCATGCTGCCGTACCTGGTGCTTGCTGGTTCCGCGTCGCCCTTGCCAATCGATCTGCATCAATTTTCGTCATGGATGGATTCGAAGATTTAGGGATTATTTGTGTGGCTAAACTAGATCTAATCTACAAACTGAAAAATTGAATATAGAGAACCGATCCGATCATTGATCGAAACCGGGTGCCGCGCCTACATATACGCACGGATCGCATGTAGAAACGAAACCGGCACATATACACGGCTGAAAAGGATCGCCGATGCCATACGATCACATCAGCGACCTCAGCGACGATCTCCTACTCCATGTCCTTGGCTTCCTACCCGATGCGCGGGACGTGATCTGCACCTCCGTGCTGTCCACGCGGTGGTGCAGCCTCTGGACACGCGCCCCCGTGCTCCGCATCGGGAACTGGAACCGCAATGGCCGCCGCGCCAATCTGGACGACCCGCGGTTCAACGACTTCGTGCACAACGTGCTCGTGCGGCGCGCCGACGGCGGTGCCGAAGCTGACATCGACACGCTCGTGCTGCGTGCCTATCTCTGGCCAGGAAAGGTGCACGCGGAGGTGTGGTTCCGTCTGGCCATGCAGCTGGCGGTCACGTCGTTGGCGTTCGAGGTCTCGAATCCGCGGTTGACGATGCATAAGGATCGGGCGCCCCGGCATAGCCTACCTAGCAGCACGCGGGTGACAACGTTGTCCCTGCGGCTGGACACCGCCACCCTCCTTCTTCCGCCCGCTGTCGAGTTCCACGCACTCACCGACCTGACTCTCGCCAACATATCCTTCTCCGACGATGGCCTCGGCCACCTGCTATCGTCCCCGTCATGCTGCCCAAGGCTGCGCAAGCTGTCGCTCTCTAACCTGTCCGGACTGGACGACCTGCGGCTCAACGGTGAAGCGCTGGAGACCCTGTACCTAGACCGACTCGTTGTGAGGCGGCTGGACGTGGACACCCCGCGGCTCTCGACGCTCACCGTCGAGAGCTACTTCATGCCTTGGGAGAGCAGCATCACCGTCAGGGCCCCCGCCCTCGAGACACTGGATGCCACTCTTGCCTAGGTTGCTTCCAGCTGGAACTCCAGCGTCAAACGATCCAACTGCTGCAGCAATGCCGCCCCATCCATGCCCACCTCTTACGCCTACAGGTTCCACAAGTATGTATACTACACTATCTCGTGCATTTACTTTAAGTTGCAAGTCTTGAAAAAAAAACATTAATTAGGAGTATATTAGTAGTAGCTCGTGTCTAGGAGTAAGTATATTAATTGTCGTAATCTATATAATAATTATGACCTTGAATTTCCTAAAAATAATACTCTTCAATTGTACAAACGCTCATGAAGGAGGATACATATGTGGTGACGATAGATGAACCCCAACTCTTTGGTGTCAAGAATTTGAAGCTAGAGTTTTGCTCAAATAATACCCACTGTTTGGGAGCAATTGTGAGCAGCCTTCTGTCACGATGCAGTAACCTCGAATGCTTTCACCTAGACTACATAAACAGTTTTAACCCGGTGAGTAAATTTCACAAACATATACTATACATGTTTGTTCTTTTTGTTAAGATGGTCGATTCAATGGTCTAATTTGTACTATGTGTGTAACGTTTGAATTTGAATTGATTACCATCAAATGTAGTATCTCCCTCGGTGTGAGGAAGGTTTTATTGACTGCGACCTCCGCGGGAGCTGGAAAGACGACAAGTTCTCATTGGAGCACCTCCGTGAGGTGAAGTTACGGGGCTTCTCTGGGCAAGAGTATTGCTTCCTCGACATGGTGCAACTGCTGCTCATAAGCGCGCCAGTGTTGGAGAGGATGATTGTGGAACCCAATTCCTCTATTGAAAGAAGGCGGGGCCTAATAGTTGTGCTTGCGGAATCCCTAGACTTGAGCCTTCCGTGTGGAAGGGGGAGGTGGACAGCCCACCGTGCTACTGATAATGCAGCAATCACATTGAAGTACGAGTGGGCGCCGAAAAGCTCGCCGCAAACGGAGCATGATGGAGTTTACAATATTAGAGCAACTAAAACTTGAAAATTCATTAGGGTGTCAGTATGCATGTACATCCCTTGATTTTACATGAGATTTTGTGAAAGAGCATATGCAATATTTTCCTTCGATATGGTGCAATATATTTTTTATAATGCCATTCAAACATGTATTGAATAAATTCGTTATACTCATTGGAGGTGATAGCTTAAAAGTCACATGCAAAATTCAGCAAACAATTTTGGCAAAAAAAAAGTATAAGAAATAAAAAGTTGTCGGGTTGATTTCGTTGTTATCGGAAAAACATTTCATATTTTCCAACCAGTCTCTTATATATTACTAAACGCAATGTCTATTCCGTGGTTGACAATGTGAGTAATATATGGTGATAACATACACATTTTTTTTATACTATATTACTACTTTCACAATGGGTAGTAACATACAAATAGTGTCATGCAAAGTTACTTTTATTAACTTATAGAATCATATTGCATTGGAAAGTGTGATGTGTTATGGTAACTAGCTATGTTATCACAACCCTCTCTCACCTCATTAAATACTTGCTATGTCATTTTTTTTTTCTACGTGTCACCTATGTTAAAATACTTAATACTCAAGTTACTCACGCCATGACCAGTCTTGAGGACACCTCAGCCTCGACATAGGAAAACGTCTGGCAGACAGCATGGGAGACCTGCCACTGCCAAGCCTCGATGCTTGCTTTTCTTTTGCATCACACCATCACGCGACCTCACCACTTTGCTTATCTTGTGCCGACACAAAATTTCACCTGAGCATCCAAGTGCTAGGAAGTAGTCTCCGTAAATGAAATGTGGCACCGCAACCTCCAGCTAAACCTACGGGCTGCCAGGCTACGGCAAGGGTTACGGACGGTCTAGTGGCAATTAGTTTGCACCCTCCACACAGCCCCACCTGAATTTCACCTGGGCTCACTTCCTGATTTAATCCATGTAATACATAAAATGTGTCTGTGGACGTATCATTACTCCGCCATAAGCTCACGCATCCATTTCGCTTCCAGAAAGTACCGACGGATCCAGCTCTCGCCCTCATGAAATTTGCTAAAATGTACTGTCAATACTGAATACCGATAAAGTACACAAAGTTGCAGGCATAACTATTATCATTCTAGAGTCAGGAGTGTACAAGTGCTTCATGGGAATAATTGTATTAAACGCTAAGAGACGTAATGATTGTAGTGAAGAAGATAAAAATCGCAGCTATAGGAACATAAAACATTAGATAACAATAGAGAAATCGACCAAACATGTACGTGTCTGAATGGACCCTTTGGCTAATGCTCATTCATAATCAGCTTGCACCAAATAAGGTGCAACAGGGGATCCGGTTACAACAGAGTACAACGGCTGAGTGCTGGTGCTGTTTGTGGCATCGTCTAGAAGTAGATACTCCCTCCGATCCGAAATAAGTGTCGGAGGGATACCTACGATGCTATTTTACAGAAAAACACACGTAGATTCAAAAAGTAGCAATACCCCCTTCCCAGATCTAGATCGAGTCGCTCATCTCGCACGTCTCGCTCGCTCGTCTCTCTTCCCCATGCTAGCTCCCCAGTAGATCGCTCGATCCCTCTCCAGATCGCCCAGCCCGCATCAGCTCTCCTCTCCAGATCAGCCCACGTCTGCATCAGCTCCCTTCTCCAGGTTGTTCAGTCTCCAGATCACTCCAGCCTGCCGGAGGAGGAGCCTCTCCAGGTCGCTCCCAATCTTGACTGGAGGAGGAGCTTCTTCTCCGGCCAGCTCCTCCTCCGGGGAGCTCGCCCCTTCAGGTTTCTCTGAAACTACGTCGCCTCTGTCTCCGTCTCCTCCGCGCCAGTGATGGATGCGTCGGCTTCATCGTCCTCTAGATCAACTGCATCGGCTTCATCCTCCTCCGCCTCCAGCTCTTCGAGTGCAGGGCCATGTTCGTCCTCCTCTGGATCATCTGCGTCGGCTTCATCCTTCGCCTCCGGCTCTTCGAGTGCAGGGACATCTTCGTCCTCCTCTGGATCATCATCAGGTACTGGAAGGCAGGATAACACAATAACTTGATGAACAATTCAAAGTGAGCATATTAAATTGAAAATGTGGTTAGTTGGGCTCGGATTTGCTGGCAGTGCCACTAGTATTGAAGTTGAGTATGACTACTTGTTGTATTTTAGGAGGATTTGGAGAAATAATTGACTGAAGTATAATTTAGCAGGAGTAATATCATGCAAATGATCTGCCACAGGAGTATATTTGAAACTAGAGTATAGCGGAATTAAACTGAGAGAATTGGACAGGGAGTACCAGGGGTATGAAATGAGGATGAAAAATAAGATGAACACATGTCTTACCACCGACGGCGAGTACTAGGAGTAGGACTTTTAAAATGGTCACAAATGTATATGTATCATTGTCATGGCAAAATATTATAGACAGCAATCCAATGCACTGCATGTACTTGTTCGATGAATTATCGGAGGTTGTGTTTTCATTTTTATGCAAATATTAAGATGACCGGATGTATGTGTTCAAAACCGGGTATTCTTATGTATAGCTTGTGTGCAGTACATCTTAAGGCAAAATGATTTGATACAGTCAAAAGGTTGTACTTATCTCAAGGTTGGCAACTTACCAAGTTGTTCACAACTCATGCAACATGTGGATCTCAGTCCAAATCCTTCTTTAGCTTCTTTTAGGGATACCTTGAACAACTTCCAGCTTCTTTAGTCCCCTAAAAGCATGAACAAAATCAGTGTAAGAGATTATTTCAGTTTCTAGCAAGCAAGCAATATTCAATTGCTTCACCTGCATATATGTGTCCCTTGAAACTTGAGTAAACTTCAGTGAACCAGCTAGGAGTAGGAGTCTAAACAAGCAGCTGAAAGTAATGCTACTCCGATATTTTCAGTTTCTAGGAAATAATTAAATTTCTTTTTTCATCATCTTGCAGTTTCTAACAAGCGAAGAAAAAAAAAACATGCGAGATGATCACAGGTTTGGAGCTTATATTGCACTAGAAGCACTCAGAAAAGGCAGAGAATTACTCCTATCTGACCATGCAGCTGACAAAGAACTTGTAGCTGAGCTACTGCAAACAAATGTAAGAACTGTCGAGAGAATTTGGAAAAAGGCAAACGAGCAGAAACTGAGAGGGGAAGAAGTTGATGTGTCCAATACAAAAAAAGGCAGATCTGGTCGCAAGAGGAAAGACCTTGGGCTTGATAGGATACCCACGATTCCATACAACAAACGGTCTACCATGAGGGCACTAGCAGTGTCTTTGAATGTTCCCTACACAACATTGCAGAAAAGGTTCGTATGGGGCGAAATCAAGAAACACACAAGCACTGTAAAGCCCTTTCTCAAGCCAGGCAATAAAATAGACAGACTCAAGTTCTCTACGTCGATGGTAGATCCAAGAACAATATCAGATGCCGAACCTAGCTTCCTTACAATGGAAAGATTCGTCCACATGGACGAAAAATGGTTCGACATGACAAAGAAGAAAAGAACTTACTACCTATATCCTGAAGAACCTGAACCTGAGCGCAGTATTCAAAACCACAACAGGGTAGGCAAAGTAATGTTTCTTTGTGCAGTGACCAGGCCTAGGTATGATGCTAATGGAGAACTAACTTTTGACGAGAAGATAGGAGTGTGGGCATTTGTCAAGGAAACTCCGGCTGTAAAAAAATCCAAGAACAGAGATAAAGGAACTTTAGAAACAAAGTCAGTGATAGTTACTCGAGATGTAATGAGAGAATTTCTATGTGAGAAGATAATTCCAGCTATTGAAGCCGTATGGCCTGAAGATGATGAAGGCCCCATCTACAT
This sequence comes from Alopecurus myosuroides, assembly GCA_028641055.1. Classification (NCBI taxonomy): domain Eukaryota; kingdom Viridiplantae; phylum Streptophyta; class Magnoliopsida; order Poales; family Poaceae; genus Alopecurus; species Alopecurus myosuroides. The sequence continues at coordinate 43,563,798 of CM054058.1, forward strand.
TCAGCAGGATAATGCCCGAACACATGTTTTGCCTAGTGATCCAGCTTTTCGAGCGGCTGTAGAAGCTACAGGGCTAGATATCAGGCTGATGCAGCAACCGGCAAATTCACCGGATATGAACGCTCTAGACCTTGGTTACTTCAGTTCAATACAATCCTTAACACTTCAAAGTGCGCCTAAAAATCTGAATGATCTGATAGAATCAGTTGAACAAGCATTTGACAGTTATGACGTGGATAAGCTAGACAAAGTGTTCCTTACCCTCCAGTCAGTCTTGATCCAAGTTATGATAGATGAAGGGGGCAATAATTATAAGATACCCCACATGGGCAAGGATAAAATTCTGAAGGATGGAACACTGCCTAGAGCTCTAACAGTTGATGGTGAACTCTACCGAAATACCTTGGAAGTTATAGCTAGACACATGGAGTCATCTTCAAATGAAGCAACATCCAGCAAAAAAAGAAAGAGACGAAAAGGGGAATCCTTGTCAAGTGAAGCAACATCCAACAAGAAAAGAAAGAGAAAGAAAGGGGAACAAGTAGTCCTTGTGTAGAATCAGTAAACTATTTTGCAAACAAATCTGTATGTTTAGGAGTATATCTGTATGTAATGCATATCTGTATGTATTTGAAATATATATGCTCTTGCAGTATATGTAAGTGTCATCTGTATGTATTGGCAAGTACAAAGAAGTTAAGCTTCAGTTTTATGTGTGGTAAGTAAGGAATACTTCTTGAAGTTTACAAAGGAGTATTTTTTTTAGAGGATTCGTAGACTGTAGTTGTAGTATCCGAGTCCAGACCATGTCGTCGGACAGCGGCGACACCTAGGCCCCAACCAAAAGAAATGGGACCAACCAAAACAGAAAATCTAACTCAAAATATCAATGCCAAAGAAACTACCCAAATATTACATTCAGTTCAAAAAAAATCATACTCAATTGATTGCATATTCAATGAATTTATGCCAAACTACACGGCAAGGAACATACTTGAGTAAATGGAGACACGCATCAAACTTGAGTTCAAACAGATTACAGACTTGAGTGTTCCCTGATTACAAACAGATTGGGTTAAAAGAAAAATGTTGATGCCTCTCTTGTCAGAGAACTAGGCAACTGCTCCATTGCCAGGAATCAAAATGACAGTTGCTTAGAGGCTTGTAGTCAAACAAATGTTCAGTGTGATGGTGCCTATGAAGCTAAAGCTAGAGCGTGTTGGTTAGAGGTTCAGAGCATCAACGATTCGTCTAGGCAGTCAGTGACCTTGGATTCTGACATTGCAATGGTGACTAATGCTCGAACAGATCGACTGAGATATGTGGGGGAGGGAGGGAGGTTCTGACCTGGGAGCGGGCTCTGACCTGGGAGGACCTCGAGCTGCTTGCCGTCGCGCGGGGACATCATCTCAACAGCACACAGGGAGCAGGTCCACTCGTGCTGGACCTTGACACCAGGGCTGTCGCCCATCAATATCCTCGGCCGCTGTCCGCGGCACCGCGACGACCCACCAGCGCGAGCGACCTCGACGCTGGGGCCGAGCTTGACCGTCGAGTCCTGGAGAGCGAGCGCACCATTAGGCGGCGCAGATTCGGCGGTTCGGCCTCGCAGCGACAGGATCCAGCCCCAACGCCGCCGGATCCGGCGATTCTTTACCGGCTTCGACCCAAAGGTCACATCTTTGAGTGGGTGCTGAGCAGCGATGACAGGAGAGGTGGAGGGAGACACGAGAGGTGGAGTGTTCAACTGCGACGACCGGAGAGGTGGAGGGCGACGCGACAACCAGAGAGGTGGAGGGCGACGCGGCACGGCGGCGACTAGGGAATCTTGTCGGTGACGACGGTGAGGGAGTGAGGGGAATACGGAAGAACCAGAGAGCGAGCGCGTGAGGTCGCTGTTCCGTCTACGGATAAGGGTGGAGTGCGGGTTTGACAAAAGAAAACTTCGAGGTGTCTTTTGTAAAAGTAGTCGCTCCGACAGTTTTTTCGGACCGGAGGGAGTAGTAATGTCACCAATATAGGAAGGCAAGCTTACTGTTTAAGAATTTCAGTACAACCAATCCTCATCAATTACCCCAACAAAATCAACATGACTTGCAGGGAAAAGGATAACTTGCCTATTAATTAACTTGAAACTGAATGAAAGATATTATATTACGATGTGAAACTGAATGAAAGATATCTTTTTCCTGTTCACATTGTAATATGATATCTTTCATTCAGTTTCAAGTTAATTCAGTATTGACGGTACATTTTAGCAAATTTCATTACCCCAACATATTTGTATTCAAACAAAAAAAAAACAGTCCATGAATAACACAATTAAGAAATTGATCGCACAACAGTTTATTACCTAAATAAGTATCTTCACCAAAAGTGTTTGAATAGAGTCTCCAACTTTAGCTTGACAGCATACCAAAAGCATCCCTTCTCAGCATCTCTGCACACAGTAACTATCTGATTAAAGAAGCGCTATTATACTTGATTTAACTTGTGCACACAACAGGACAGCATTGTAGTGTAGAGCAAGGGACAAGCCTCAGCTTAAATTCCTTGAAACCATTACATAGTCATTACAAAATTAACCTGAAACTTAAAATCCAAGTCATTACAGATTAACCTAAAACTTAAAATCCAGTCCTTACTAGCAATGGATCCTATAATCCTTCTAAGCTATGGCAGAGGTGTTGAATGATTGTGTACGGAGGAGAACCATAAGACATGTCTTCACAGATTCTTTCTTCACTCCGGTCCATGATGCTGTACATGTAGATGCCGTCAGAAATATCTAGGCTTTTCATGCAATAGATGCAGTTGGGTTCGAGGGATGGGAACTTGTCGACATTGACAGACATAGACCTGCAAAAACCACCTAAGAAGATGGCACGGTTGCCGATGTTATCGACCAAATTGACTCTGTGTCTCTCAGTGTCTATCCTGAAAACCTGGATGCCTTTTTTATGCTCAACTATGATCAACTTTTCTCCAGCAGATTCCACTAGGAAACAACTGTTGTCATATCCTATCAAGGAATTCCACATAGCTTTTTCATCGGACAGCATGGTATCTTCATCATCAGACGTATCAGCCGCATCGGCATTGAAAAAACGCATCAGATTACATATCTGCTTGGCCAGATGTGTTGGAAACGGTGCAACGGATTCCAACTCACCATTAGTGTAGATACCTCTGACAGCCAGCCTGATCAAAGGGCAAGCATCCTTTTCATCATACATGGTGAAATATTCACTTCCAGGATCGGCCATGTAAACCTTAGGAGATGATAGACCCAAAGCGAAAGCAGCATCATATTTATAGCACTGCGTCCTGCATAGCAAGATAAGGGTGGGTGGAGAACCGGAGACAAAAGCAGCAGATTCTACGGTCTCAGCAGTAGTGGGCGCAATGAAATGAATCAAGTAGCCTGTAAAAGGATTGAGGACGCTCGCAGCATGAGGTGATTTTCTGTCCATCAATGTGAGGAGACCATCCCAGGTGGCAGTGATAACAATGTAGTTTTGGAGCAGCGGGAGTTCCTTGCGGAGGAAGCGGCCAGTGGTGGTGTTCACAAAGAGGTGTGATGAGTTGCTGCCGCACGGGCGATCAATGATGACCCATTGATGGGGGCGGAAGCGGGGATCTGGGGAATTCCTGGGGTCGTCGGTGGCGGAGCGCCAGCCATGGCAGACTGCGCGGAAGTCCATGTAGTAGTCGAGGTCACTGGTGGCCAGGAAGCATTCTGCGATACGGTTGGTCAGATCGGCCGGGAGCGTGGACCAGTCTACAGATACCATGATAGTCGGAAGCAAAAGGATTGAGGGCTACTTGGATTGCTCGCTCTCCCTTTTGGCATTCAAGTGGAACACTGATTTTTTCCAGGAATTCAATGGGAATACTGGTAGCTGATATGAATCCCTAGTTCATGAAAATTGGAAAGCCGTTAGAACATTGACGGGCTCACGGATCTACTTCATGGGAAATGGCAGCAAAAGGAACAGGGATGGAGCCTTACGAAAATAAGTACATCTATCTACTTCATGGGAAATGGCAGCAAAAGGAACATTAGGGATAGACGGATGTACTCACGGTGGCCAAGGCGGCGAGGTAGCGATTGGTGAGGGAGACGAGGAGCGTGGGCGTGGTGGTGCCGACGCCGTAGTCGAGGACGTGTTGCAAGGTACCGCGAAGCCCCCACGCCGCGCGGCGAGGGCTGCGGTCACCGCGAGATCTGCGCCGATAGCCGGCAATCTGCACAGGGATCGCCGCTCCCGGCCTGCTTAGCGCTGAAACAGGCGAATCTCGATGACGGAAGAGCGCCGGAGCGGGGAGGGAAGGGGATTCGGCAAGGGTTTGGGGTTCAAGGTGGAGATTTGGGAACCATGGCGTCAAGGTGGAGCTGGATTTTCCATTTGACGTTTTGGGCCCTCTCGGTACAATAGAACGAGTGTAATAATTTCAGCTCCTACATTGCTCGCGCTCCTGTGAGGAAAAAACAAAACTCGACTCCCTTGCGTACAGAATACACGTCGCGATGAACACAAATGCGAGGCCGCCCCCCAAAAGCTCTCGGGTGGACTTTTTTTTCGCGGCCGCAAAAAAATTCTCCTCAGGAGTCCAATTTCCGGCTAACTTTTTTTAAATAATACACTTTTTAATAGAAAGTAAAATAATAATGCGCGATTTTCAAATTTTTCAGATATTGGCCAGTTGTGTTCTGGCAATGCGATTAGGTATGTGTCGCGTTGCGCGGCAACGATTGGTCGCCCGACGCCATGCGGCGCGCGCCGATTGGCCTGGACTCGCCGACGGGGCAGTCGCGCTGCGCACGCGCCCATCACGGTCAGCGACAACGACTGGCAGGCCAGTCGTGCTCTGACACTACGACTGGGCCAGGCAGTCACATTGGCAGACTGCGATAGGACCCTGGTTATTTACCACCGGCCGGTCGCGCCTTCTCCTTCCTTCTCTCTTTCTCTTCCTTTCCTCTTTCTTCTTTCTCTTAGCTACTTCTTGCTCGAATTTTCGAGCTTATAGCACCAACAAAAACACGATTTTTCACCGAAGTTGGATTGTAGAGGGTTGGAGGAGGCTAGGGAACACTGGATCCCGTGATGAGCTAGCTCGTGGTGGTTGTTATGGTGGAGGTGGTGCTTGTGGTGGTGGAGATGGCAGCAATGGTGGTGGAGCTGTTGTTCGTGGTGTTGTCCGTGGACTGCGTTGTCGTGGTAGTGTTGCGCTGACCCGACAACGACGATTTGAATTGTCACGCTTCAAAGGTATGATTCGACGTGATTTCTCTCTTATTTTGTACATGTTTATGTGTTGTTGTTAGATGCGTGCGAGTATATAGTTTTATAGTTATGTTAGTAAAATTGTTCGGCTAAATCGCTAGTTGCATCACTCCGATGCAGAGACCGGAGATACGCATTTGTAAAAAAAAAGTAAAGTTGTTCAACTAAATCGCTAGTTGTACATGTATACGTATTTCTGTTAGATGTGTGCAAGTATTTATAATTATGTTAGGTGCCATCGTAATAACTAGTTGAACGCATAAATATTTAATGACTGATTAATACAACGAGGAAGGTTATTTTTTATGCCATCACATCTGTCTGATTTAGTGAAGTTTATGTTCTCTTACGGTGCTGGTACTGTAGAAGAAAATGAGCTGGGAGTTGATTTGAGTTCGTATGACTGTATAGATATTAAACTGTGTGCTCCTCAATCATGGAGTCTTAGTCAGTTGACAGAATGGTTGACAGGAAGCGTCACAAAGCCTCGTGAAACTCGGGCACCCCACAGGTATAAGTGGTCGACTCCCGTACCACGTCCCCCCCCCCCCCGTGAAACTCGGCGACGTAGGAGGCAGTGATATCTTGGGGTAGTGCATATTTATCTACCTATGTATGAGACATATTTATCTATCTATGTATGTGTCTCTACGTACATGTGACATATTTAACTTCATAGTTTCATACGCACTAACATAGAATTGAAATACGTTGCCGCCACTTTTCTCCCCCTCAGGTCCTCCCGCCATTTTTCTCGGCACCGTCTCGCGCCATTTTCCTCCCGCCATTTTTTTTCCCGCCACCGTCTCCCGCCATTTTTTCCCGCCACCGTCTCTCGCCCATTTTCTCCCGCCGCTAAACTCCCGCCGCCGTCTCCCGCCCAGTTGCCTACAAACCATGCCTATATAAACCCCGACATACTTTCTGATGGATGTGTGTGTGTGTTGTCTAGTGAACTTGGAGCAATGGCTGATAGTGGTAGTCCTGGTCTCGATCCACAAAGCTCATGGTATATTCTATATCATGCGGCAAAAGGTTCTTGCGCCATTACGAGGGAGGGTAGAATCCCCATTAGTTTTATGGAACTAATAACTGAGTCGGCCACGCTATTGCTCTCGGGGAAAAATTAGCCAGATATAACCTTCCGCCTGAAGGGAATACGCCTGAGAGGCAATAATAAAATGGTTATTATGTTATTTCTTGTTTACGATAAATGTTTATTTATCATGCTAGAATTGTATTAACCGGAAACGTTGATACATGTGTGTTTAATAAACAAAAAATGGTTCCTAGTAAAACCTCTCTTTTAACTAGCTCGTTGATTAAAAGATGATCAAGGTTTCCTGGTCATGAACATTGGATGTTGTTAATAACGGGGTCATGTCATTAGAAGAATGATGTGATGAACATATACCCAAAATGAATATAGCAATGCGATCAAGTCATTAAGTTTACATTGTTATATGAAACATACGAAGTAACTGATTCCTTAGACCATGAGATCATGTCAATCACTGATACCGGAAGGGTGCTTTGATGGCATCAAACGTCACACCGTAACAGGGTGACTATAAAGGTTCCGTTAGATATTCGGAAAGTATTAATTGAGCATCATGGATCAAGAGTGGGATTTTTCCATCCAAAATTACGGAGAGATATACTCTGGGCCCTCTCGGTGATATCACATCAACATTGCTTGCAAGCACGTGATATGATCACAAGGATGTTATATCATGGGAACGAGAAAAGAGTACTTGTCGGTAACGAGATTGAACAAAGTATGGTTGACACCAATGATCGAATCTTGGACAAGTAATATATCGCGAGACAAAGGGAATAGTTCACGACGTTGATGGTTCACACGATCACGAGACTCATCGTTGAATATATAGGAGTCAGCACGGATCTCCAGATACCGCTGTTGATTATTGATCGGAGAGGAGTCTCGATCATGTCTATCTTATTCGCGAACCGTACGGTGACACACTTAAGGTTCGATGACGCATTTGAGAGGATACGTAATATCGGAGAAAAGTTTGGACAACACCGGAATTGTTTCGGGGAATATTGAAATAGTCACCGGAATTGTTTCGGGGAATATTGAAACAGTTCAAGGTGGTATATGTTAATGTTTGATTAACAAATAGTTCAAGGGGGTAAGTGTTAATGTTTGTTAATAGGATTAACAAATATTAAAATAAATAAATAAAATTGTTTTATTTATTAATTAAAGAAAACTCTTGGAATTTTGAGTGGGAATTGATGACAGAATGAGTGGGTTGATTGGAGACTCCACCCACATGATGAGGGGAGAGGTGGAGGCACAAAAATTTCGTGGCTTACTCCCCTCCTATAAATAGAAGGCATGAGATCCCTCTCCCTCACACACTTGGTGTCATCTCCATCTCCATCCTCCCGCTGATCCACCTCATGTTGATGCGCTTGGCGAAGCCCGGAACGATGTTTTGTCCAGCACGCCACGCCGTCGTGCTGCTGGTTTCCGAGGGATCCTCTACTTCCGCCTCCCCGCTGGATCGAGGAAAAGGAGGTCGTCATCAACCGTACGTGTGACCGATCACGGAGGCACCGCCGGATTGCGGTGCACATCTTCTCGCTATCGGGATCGGTGTGTGTACGACTACGCCAACAACGAGATTTGATCTCGTAACGCTTTGTGTCTTCGAGGGTATGTGTTCTCCTTAACCCTCTCTTTGCTCGTTGCACTTCGTCTCCTAGATTAGATCTTGGCCTTTCGGGTGTCTCTCGTGTAGGAATTTTTTTGTTTTGTATGGAACGACCCCTTCACCTCCTAGATCCACCGATGAAATTAGGAATGAACTATTGAGGTGGCGTCATAAGTGGTGCAAAGTAGTTGAGCTAAAAAAAACCGAGTCGGGGCTTCGGTGTTTGTCAATCTCCACTACTAGCGATAAGATACAATTTTCTGACGAGGCCTATGCACTTCACGTTGAGGTAATCGATTTACGAGTTTAGATCATGTTCAAATGGATTTCATCGTTGTAATTTCTGTTTCTCTTTTATTCTCAATGTGCAGCACTGGCCTGCAGATGCAGAGTTCCTGAACAAAAAGATCCCGCACTATGGCTGGATGAGCATACTCTTTGGGCCATGTCCGCGAGGGTTTCCAGAAGACAACCGTCACACTCATTGGATCCTTAACACAATATCAAAGGGGAGGACTGGTGTCGCATCAAAGGGGAAGAGTGACAGCGCAGCAAAGAGGAAGAGTGATGGCGCATCGAAAAGGAAGAGTGCTGACACGTCGAAGAGGAAGAGTGGCGGCGTATCGAAGACAGTTGATGATGACAACAATGATGATGACTATACGCCAATAAGTGTACCCAGGTTTAAGGCTATGTGTAAGAGTGCTGGTTCATCAAAATCCGTAGCTGATGAAAATAGTGACGACGACTTCCTGCCTCCATCACGAACACGTGGGAGAGCAAAGTGAAGTCGTCAAGTAAATTCAGTTTTCCTTATGCGTATTGTATTATTTCAAATTATTATTCTGTACTGCTTTCCATGTAAAATTATTGTCCTCATTGCAAAATAATCATTGAAATTTGCAATGAACCGGGTTACGAAAGGCGGAGAAGAAAAAAATGCACCAAAAAAATTAGTGTGCCTGTCGCAGTGGGGGACTGCGACTAGTCCCTAACACGACTGGCTGACTAATCGCGTTGCGCCACAGCGACAGGGCCCTTGTCGCCTTCTGCGACCGCGACAGGTGCCTAGTCGCCCTCCGCTACCGCGACTGGACTCCAGTCGCCGTTCGCCACTGCGATTTCCTCTTGTCGCTGTCCGCCAAAGCGACCATGTATTATTTTTGGTAATTTTAATTTTCGCATTTATTTTTTTACTTTCTATTAAAAAGTGTATTATTAAAAAAATTAGCCAATTTCCGATGGTTTAGTCTGAAAATAGTTGCACACCGTAGCCGGTAAGAGCAAGTATAATAACATAAACGGGCTACAAGGATTTAAATAATATATCTTTGCTTACGTAGAGGAGAGAAAAGCAAAGCGGGTTGTAAGTTAGTAGCCAACTGCACCACGTGCTCCCAGGCACTATTTGAGAGTATCATCTGGGCCATATATTGATAAAGTAATTCATTTATATAGCCAAGCATTGTACATGTTAGACTATTAGCTAGCTATATGTGACATGGCAATGTCTTATAGCCAGCAGCCGGCTGTATTATTAACCATGCTCTAAGTACAGTAGCCACGCGGCCGAATAGTCCATTGGCCCAACGCAGCGGAGTCATAGCGTTGTAGCCGGCTAGCGGCTGCTTGGATATCCTCCCACCCACCGGCCGATATAAAACCCCCACATCACCGCCGCGAAACGCACACTCGGTTGCCTTTTTCTTCCTCCCACCTTCTCATCCACCCTCACCGCGAAAAATTCGAGGTTCCCAGACGATTGCGCGGCTACCAACGGCTTCGGACGCCGCACACACCACCTACGTAAGGTGCGGCTACTACACCAAGCAAATTACCACGCACCGCCAGGCATGAGCTCCCCGAGGACATGCCGCCTCAGCGTCGGAGGTGTCCCTGTACCTCCGCTGCCCACCGGCCACGAACACGCCGCCGAGAATGAGACAATCAGAGCAGCATTGCTGGCAGTGGCGCGGCTCGAACCTCGTTGGGATCCGGGCAACAACGCCGCCTGGACCACCATCTTCGACCAGCGCTGCGTTGAACGGCTCACCAACCCTGTCTCGGCATGCAACAACGTCGAGGGCCATCATATCTGGAGGGGGCACCCTCCCGTCGTCCTCATGCACATCCAGCGGCGGCTGGACAACACCAACCCTCCGCCTCCCGTCGCCGCCGCTCGTCCTCATTCTCGGCATTGGTGTCGCGTACGTGCTCTACAACGCCCCTAGCATGCTTGAAGGACAAGCCGGGCGAGGAACTACCTTGCCATCGGGCACGAAACAGCCTCTTCGTAGGAAAATGTGAAAGAGCTTGGTGCCCCCATGTGTGGTTTTGGTAATTGGTGACAATCTTTATGGACTAATATTTGCATTGAGATGTTCTTGTAGGTTTGTCCATTGGCACCACTAGAACTCCATGTGTTGGATTCAAGGTTGGATGCTACGAAATCATTGCTTATAATGAATATATTTGATATAATCAAGAACAAAAATTGTCATACTATTATCGATCATATTGCAAGTGTGTCTTGCAGAAAAAGATTGTGTGAACATTCGTGTTTACCTTCAAGACAATATAATTGATTTATCAAGTCAAAGTTTAAAGAATGGATTCAAGATTGATCAACACAGAAAGCTAAATGATGTACCAAGTGGGATCATGTGATCTATGGATGGTAAGAAATTGTCTATATATGTTTGTGAACTCACACATGTTACATGTGTGTGGAGTATCTTTGTGGGTTTAGGTTTCTTCCCATGAGGCTTGCATCAAAATGGATATTCCATATAGACAATGAAAGATGACGACAAGTGATGATTGTCATCAAAGAGGTTGTGAAGTGCACGTTCAAGATGAGCATCAAGACGAGTTCATATGCTTGATCCTTGCCACCGATATGGAGATTTTTTTCGAGTGAAAATGTACATGTGAGAAGATCTCCCATACTAGTTTATGGGGGAGCAATTTACAAGTATTCATGAAGCAAAGCGCAATTAAGAAATGTGGTCCAACTTGAGGTGTTTAAGGTCGTCATCATATAGCTCAAATGGAACGCGCAAGGCAAAGGTATGACCTTTGTAGGTTTTATCTTTTACCGAATCTCATGTTGTTAGTGGGGATACCGGGTTATAGCATAGATAATCGTTCTGTCAAGAGGGGCTCTCGAATGGGTTGCATGATCGTATCGTTCGTGGAGAGCTCAAACCTTTGCATCCTTGGCATCATCTTCATTGGTTCGTATTTTTATTTATCCATTTGTGGTTTTAGATCTTGTCATGATCTGCAAGCCAAGCTCAAATTCGTCAAAAAAGGATTCCGTATGGAAGACTTATTGCATTTTTGTCATTGGAGGTTTTGCTCATTCATATCTTATAGAGAGGTCTAGCATTTTACCTTTTGGGTTTATCCTCCCTTGTTTTAATATGATTTTTCTCTGAATAAACTTATTGTCGGGGGGATACCCCCGAGTAGGGTAAAGGCAAGTGCTAGGGGGCAAGATCAGAAGAGACACTTGGCAGAGTAGCGGCTACCCGGTACTCGCTACCTGGTCGTCCGCTATTCGGCCGTACGCACTGAAGGCCAGGAAGAAGAATCAGAGAAGTTATTCTCCTCCGGGTAGAGGAAGCGGTCCGAGTAGAAATGGCGGTCTCCTACTCGGGCCAGAAGTCAAAGGAGCCATTCTGACACAGGATCCCGCGTATCCCGGGTCCGTACTTTGGCACTGTTCATCTGCAGAGTGCGTGCTTATCCGCGCCAGGGTGTCAGCAGGGCGTCGCAGGTTAGGGGGGCCTACCCCGTGACAGTGTCAGTGATAACAGATCAGCTCCTCGGTTCTGCGGAACGACTTTACACATGAAGACAATCCAGGAAGCCAAAAGGTGTAAAGTGGTCAGCGAGAACCCGGAAGTACACAGTGTGCACATAGTGTCGACATCTTGGCTGTATCCGGCTGGGCACCAGTATATAAGGTGCCCTGCCTCCTCCTGCGCGAGGGACGATGACCTGATCCACGACACGACTAAGGACTACAGTAGCTTAGAGAGAAGAGTGGCTACTCGGTAGTGAGAAACACTTGTACTGTGGCTACTCGGTGAGACCCGAATATAAAGAGAGAAATGCAGGAGTAGGGGTTTTACCTCCATACGAGGGCCCTGAACCTGGGTAGATCTTGTTGTTTGCAGTGCTAGCTTCACACTCACGCGGCTACTCGCTGCGTGATCCCTCCCCGAGCGCCTCCAGCGTCCATCGTCCCCACAACTTTACCCATCCTATGGCATCTGCCGTGACACCACCACGACAGTTGGCGCCCACCGTGGGGCAACCAGCGGCGCTGGCTAGAGTTTCCGTTCGGACGGGATCAATTTCTGCTACCGGAGAGCGCGTGGTCTGTGGCCTCGTCTACAGATTCGGCTCCTTCGACTTCTTCACCGACAACGCCGGCGATTTCGGCGGCAGGGCCATGCCGAAGGGCGGCTCAGTGATCTCCTTCGGCACGCACCTTGTCTACATCGCCACCGTCATCGACCGCGAGTACCCCGAGCTGGTGCATGTCGCGGAGGATCCCCCTGCCGTCATCGTGGCACGCTGGAGGCCGTTGGGCCGCTCTGCGGACGTCGCGGAGGTGATGATGACCGGCCCTGCTGCTGACGCCGGGAAGGGCGCGGCTGCTACCGCCGTGGGCGTCATCGTTGATCTCGCTGGCCCGAGTGCAGGCGGGAAGACGCACAAGCCTTACGAGAAGGACTGCAACCTTGCTCCCTCCACTACTCCGACAATACCCGCGTCCGCCGTGCAGATGGGTATGCCGCCTCCCACTGATCTTGAGCTCTTGTCCATGAAGGCCCAGCTCGACCGGCAGCGCCAGGAGCTGCTCGCCGAGCAGGCGGAGTTGGAGAAGATTAGGCTAGAGCTTAGTCTAGATCAGAACGAGTACAACAAGGCTCACGGTTTTACACCAGTAGTTAGGAGAGCTAGCAAAGTAGGTGCTACGCGTCGCAACTTAGGCGCCGAGATGGCAACGGTTGTAGAGGCTCCCAGTCAGTCCGCCACCGCGAACACCTCCACCAGACCCAGATACAGTACCCCCGCCAAAACCCTTAGAGCTGCTGAGGCCGTAGCCGCAGAGTTGCCGCAATGAGTTCCGCAACAAGCGCAGAGGTGACCGGATCGACACCCGGTACGACCCAGAGGAGGTGAATGCAGTGGCTACCGGAGCTGGGAGTAGCCAGAGGCCGAAAACTGCTGGAGCTCCATACGGGCAGAACCAGAATCAGGGCCAAGGCAACAAGAAGCAGGGTAGCGGCAGCTCGGGTCCTGCTCCAAACTTCGTGTTCAAGGACATGAAGGATGGCCCATGCAGCTTCCACACTCGGCATCCCGCAAGACCCGCCAACCACACTACTCGGCAGTGCAGTTGGTGGGAAGAGATCAAGAACGAGGGCCTGCCTCCTCCTCCTCCACTGCCAGCTGCGAATGCCGCTGTACAGCCTACCCACGCACCTGCTGCTCGGCCTCCAGCCTTCCCGAGAAGAGAGAATGTGAACCAGGTGGCTTTAGGAGCCAACCGCTACTTCAACAACGATGGCTACCGTAACAACAACAACAACAACTACTACACCCGCAACAACAACAGAGGCAACAACAACAACAACAACCAAGGTAACAACAACAATGGCAACAATGGTGGCGGAGACCGCAATCGGTATCAGGAGCACCACGAGAGCTACATGATCTTCACCTCTGAGCCTGTCGACAAGAAATCCCAGCACAGGCGTGCCATGGAGGTCAATGCTGTGATCCCTGCTGTTCCTCACTATATGCATTGGTGCAACCAAGAGATCACGTGGTCCCGAGTAGATCATCCCAAGGTGATGCCCAACCCGGGTAGCTACGCCTTGGTGCTGGATCCTACCTTCTTGGGTCCCGAGAAGAATGTGAGGTTCAGCAAGGTACTGATCGACAACGGCAGCAGCATCAACATCGTGTACAGAGACACACTCGAGAAGCTCGGTATGGCCGAGAACATGCTGCTACCTAGCAAGACCACTTTCCATGGCATTGTGCCCGGAGTCTCGTGCAACCGGATTGGCCGAGTATGGATAGATGTGCTATTCGGCACCAGGGAAAACTGCCGCACAGAGAGCCTGCAGTTCGAGGTGGTTGATCACCAGAGCCCCTACCATGCCCTACTCGGCAGGCCGGCTCTGAGCAAGTTCATGGCCTCTACCCACACTGCATATCTGAAGATGAAGATCCCTGGTCCCAATGGCGTGATTACCATCACTGGTGATTACAAGAAGTCCATGGAGTGTGCCTCTGCTGGCTCTCAGTTGGCGGAATCCATGGTGATCGCTGCCGAGAAGAAGAAGATGTACGAGGTGGTAGCTATGGCGCAATCCGCGCAAGCTGGTGCGCCTGGTGTGCCGAGTTCCCAGCACGGGACGGCGTTCCAGGCATCTCAGGAGACAAAGAAGATCCAGGTTGACCCTGAGTTTCCCGACCGTGTTGCCATCATTGGCTCCGGGTTGGGGAAAAAATAGGAAAGCGAGCTCATCCACTTCCTCCGTGAGAATCGGGACGTGTTCGCCTGGTCCAACGAGGATTTACCAGGTGTCTTGAGGGAGTTGGTTGAGCACTCGCTACATGTGCGTCCTGACGCCAAACTAGTGAAGCAGGCCATGCGCCGTTTCGGAGATGAGAGGAGGAAGGCCATAGGTGATCAGATCACCAAGCTGCTGATAAGCAATTTCATCATGGAGGTGCTGCACCCGGACTGGCTAGCCAACCCGGTCATGGTCGAGAAGAAGAAGGAGGATCCGAAGGCTGCTACCGCATGGCGTATGTGCGTCGACTACACCGACTTGAACAAGGCATGCCCCAAGGATCCTTTTCCGCTACCTCGCATCGATCAGGTGATCGATTCCACTGCTGGTTGTGAACTGCTGTCTTTCATAGATGCCTACTCTGGTTTTCACCAGATAGCCCTCAATCCTGCTGATCAAATAAATACTGCTTTCATTACCCCGTACGGGGCTTATTGCTATCGTGTCATGTGTTTCGGGTTGAGAAATGCGGGTGCTACTTATCAGAGATGCATGCAGAAATGCTTGCATGATCAACTCGGCAAGAATGTGCAGGTGTACGTAGATGACATTGTCATCAAAACGAATAAAACACATACTCTGCTTAATGACCTTGAGGAAACTTTCGCTAACTTGCGCAAGTATAAGATGAAGCTGAACCCGAGTAAATGCACCTTTGGCGTCCCGGCTGGCAAGCTACTCGGCTTCTTGGTATCCAGTCGGGGCATTGAGGCCAATCCTTCAAAGATAAAAGCTATTGAGAGCATGTCTTTGCCGAGATCCCTGAAGGATGTGCAAAAATTCACGGGGTGCTTGGCATCACTGAGCCGTTTCTTGGGCAGAATGGGCGAGAAGGCCCTGCCTTTGTATCAATTGATGAAGAAAAGCGACAAGTTTGTCTGGACACCGCAAGGGGATGTGGCATTCAAGGAACTAAAGGCAATGCTGGGTAGCGCTCCCATCTTGGCTAGCCCGCTACCCAAGGAGCCAATGCTGCTATACATTGCTGCTACTAACCGAGTAGTCAGCGTAGTGATTGTGGTGGAATGAGAAGAAGAAGGCAAGAGTGTGCAGAGGCCGGTGTATTATCTCAGTGAGGTGTTGTCCAGCTCCAAACAGAATTACCCTCACTACCAGAAGATGACTTACGGCGTGTACCTGGGCGCCAAGAAACTGAAGCACTACTTCCAAGAGCACCCCATCACAGTGGTGAGCTCAGCTCCCATCTCGGATATCATGGGTAACAAGGAAGCAAGTGGCAGAGTAGCCAAGTGGGCAATCGAGCTAGCCGTGTACGCTCCCGCGTATGCGAGAAGAGAAGCCATCAAGTCTCAGATCCTGGCAGAATTCCTGGTGGATTGGGCTGAGGTGCAATATGAGCCTCCCACTCCGGTATCCAACTACTGGAAGATGCACTTTGATGGCTCCAAGATGAAAGAAGGCCTTGGTGCTGGCGTGGTGCTTACGTCACCCAAGCGAGATCAACTCAAGTATGTGCTGCAAATTCACTTCAAGGCATCCAACAATGTAGCAGAGTACGAGGCCGTGGTACACGGCTTGAAAGTAGCAAAGGAAGTTGGTGTGCAGCGCATCATATGCTATGGCGACTCGGATCTGGTTGTGCAGCAAGTTTCTGGCACTTGGGATGCTCTGGATGCCAACATGGCGTCATACCGTTTCCTGGTTCAAACCATGACAGGATTCTTTGAAGGTTGCGAGTTCCAGCATATCCACCGAGCAGAGAATGAAGCAGCTGATGAGCTGTCCAAGTTGGGATCTTCTCGGCAGTACATCCCGGCTGGGATTGCCTTGGAGCATTTGAGAAAGCCATCCATCAAGCCATCCCCCAACTCGGAGTCCATCTTCGTTCCTTCCCTGCCTGATGATGAAGAAGTTCCAATGGAGATTGACTGGGAAGGTGCAAAAGGAGACCCGGGGACTGCAGTCTCCATCCCGGGGACTGGCACCTGCAACCCGGGGACTGGCGCCTGTAACCCGGGGACTGCCCCTCTCTACTCGGGGACTGCTCTTCCCTACTCGGGGACTGCCCCTCTCAGCTCGGGGACTGTCGCATTCCTTGAAGAAGTCCTTGAAAACCGTTCGGGCCTGCAGAGAGTCAACCCCAACACAGAAAAAGAAGCAGCAGCGGCTGTCCCAATGGAAGTGGACGAACCAGTGTTTCCCGCGCGGGAGACGCTGAGTTGGGCCAGGCCCATACTATCCTTTCTAAAGGACGGTACCCTGCCAGAAGATGAGGTGACTGCAAGGCAGATTCAGAGAAGATCCAAGGGCTACACCATCTTCAGAGAAGTGCCACTGGCGTGTTGCAGCGCTGTGTGGAACCGGAAGAAGGAGAAGAGATTCTGGTAGAGATACACCAAGGAGAGTGTGGCCACCACGCCTCCTCTCGGGCTCTAGTCAAGAAGGCTTTTCGGTATGGCTTTTTCTGGCTCACTGCTTTGAAGCAAGCTAAAGATATCGTAAGAAAGTGCAACGGCTGCCAGAGATTCGCGAGTAAGATCCACATGCCTGCTTCCGAATTGAAAACAATTCCAATCACTTGGCCATTTGTCGTTTGGTGTCTGGATATGGCTGGTCCCTTCAAACCGGCTAGAGGCAACATGACACACATCTTGGTCATGGTTGACAAGTTCACCAAGTGGATTAAAGTGAAGCCTATTCGGAAGTGTGATGGAGCTACTGCTGTGAGTTTCCTGAAGGATGTGATCTTGAGATACGGCTACCCGCACAGCATCATCACAGATAACGGCACTAACTTTGCTGAGGGAGCCATGGTGAGATTCTGCAGAGATAAGCACATCCGACTAGATGTCGCGTCTGTCGCGCATCCCGCGTCCAATGGACAGGTGCAAAGAGCAAATGGCATGCTGCTTGCAGGCATAAAGCCAAGGCTGATTGAGCCGCTGCTGAAAACACCAGGGTGTTGGCTAGATGAGTTGCCAGCGGTGTTGTGGAGTCTAAGGACTACCCCTAACCGGTCAACCGGCTACACACCATTCTTCTTGGTTTACGGGGCTGAAGCCGTGTTGCCAATCGACCTAGAGCATGACTCCCCCGAGTAACCCTCTACACAGAGGCGGAGGCGAGAGAAGCTCGAGAAGACGACGTTGACCTGCTAGAAGAAGCAAGAGAGCTTACTCTGTCACGTTCGGCTGTTTACCAGCAAAACCTAAGGCGTTATCATAGCCGAAAAGTAAATCCAAGGGTCTTCCGAGAAGGAGACATGGTCCTGAGGCTTGTGCAGCGCACAGCCGGGATGCACAAGCTGTCCCCTCCATGGGAAGGGCCGTTCATTGTGAGCAAGGCTTTGCACAATGATGCCTATTACCTCGTCGACGTGCGTCCATCACAGGAGAACAGGGCGGATAAAGCTGGAGAGGAGTCTAAGCGCCCCTGGAATGTGGCTCTACTTCGTCGCTTTCATTCATGAGCAAAAGTGTGTATGTACTCTCTTATCCGAGTAAAAGCTCCTACTCTGCAATCTGAAATTGAACTCGGGGACTGCCCTCGTCCAAAATTGCTCTAAGTGTTTCTACTCTGTTGTTTCTTTGTCTACTCGGTTGCTGCGCTTAGAATTTCAAAAGCATACAAAGTAGTGTGTTTATACTCACCGGACACTCTGTGACTCTGCTGCTGTCCGCAAACTGGCTTCATGGCAAGCCAGAGAACAAGACAAAGAGTCAATGAACACATGAAAAATTGCAAAGGGAAGGAAGCGTGTGGCAACCGAATAGAGCGTTTTTTACTGTCGGTTGTTATCCTTTTCGGCTATGTGGTGGGTAGCGTTACTATGACTGTTTCCTAAGTGGCTAAGTATTTGAAACCTCAACTTTGAACTCTTGTGACTCGAATACCAAAAAAGCAACAAGTTGCAGGTAAGAGCTGAGATGAAAAGGAAAGGTGGATGAAAAATGCAACTCGGGGACTCGCATGATAACGCAACCCGGCATCAAGCCAAAGCTGCTCAAATTACTAAATATAAAAACTTCAAATGAAATAAAACTGAGTAGCAACGGGAAGATAAATTGTTCAGTACATCTGCACCCGGCATTCCGGGGATTTGATAAAAGTTTCAAGCATAAGTGTGGCAGGACATAATCAAGTGGAGGTAGCAGCATTTTCAGTGTTGATCTTGGTGTCATCAGCTTCGGGGGTGGCCTTGGCAGCGTCAGCTTCCGGGTTGGCGACATCCGCTTCCGGGTTGGTGGCAGCCTGATCAGAAGTGGCTGTGGCCACCGAGATGGGACCTGTCGCTGAAGTGGAGGCAGCAGATTGAGCGCGGAGTCGCGCCGTGTCATCGAGGGCTGCACCTGATGAAGTGCCGAACTCAAGGGCTGCGGTGTCGATGGTCATCTCCACGCTTTCGGCTTCTTCGTCGCTATCCGCGACGGCCGCGCCCTTGCCCTTCTCGGAATTCTCATCGGTGCTGGCGAAGAAGCTCAGCCCGTCTGACACAGTGGCCTCCTCATCATCGTCTTCATCCTCGTCGTCCCCCTCGCCTTCCACATCCGTGTCGGGCTCGGTGAGGCCTTCGACGTAGCGCGCGGTATCCGCGTATGATGCGATCTCGTACGCAACCAACTGGCGGCGAGCCACGCAGTCGGGATCCTTCTCCCACCTCGAATCCCGGCGCATCTCGAGGATAAGGTTGAGATCAAGATTATCGTACCAGCTGCAGACGAAGAGGAGCAGCATATCAGCACCTGCCCGAGCTCAAGATGCCCGCCACTTCTTCAGCTCGGCTTTCACGCCATTCAGCTTCTCGGCGAGCCCACGGATGGTTGCTGGTGCAGAGTCTCGAGGCCAAAACAAGTCATGGAGTTTGAAGGCAGTGCGCACCAGATCGGTGCCCACGCCCCTTAGACGCTGGAGCTGCCCCTGCATGTTTGTGAAGCTGTCTTCGATCGAGGCTTTAGTGTCCATGGGCTCGCCCTTCTCGGTGCGAGCTGCTTGGGCCTTTGACAGAGCAGGTTTGCAAGCCGAGCTGAGGTCGGGGAAAATTTCTGAAAAAGCTATCCAAAAGATTAGAGACAGAGGCAGAGAAGAGAAGCGAATCAAGCAACAGAGAAGCAAAAGGAGACAGCGAAGCGCAGAGAAGCGGGTACTTACTATTCAGCTCGCAAAGTAGCGACTGCAGCTTCTTCTCCCATGACTCCTCATCAGCAACGTGCCTTTCTTCCACCCTCCGGAACTGGGCCAGCTGGAGCATGAGATCTGAGTTGCTCTTCCTCAGCGTATCGCACTCCATCTCAAGAGCCCATTTCTCAGCCTTGGCAGCTGCTTCAATCTTGTTCTTCTCGGCAGCTATCTTGTTCTTCTCGGCAGCTATGTCAAGGGCATTTTGGAGGGCGGCTCGCAGCTGGACTTGGAGAGGTTCCAACTCGGTGGCGTGCTCTTTCTTCAGTTCTACAGCCTGGCTCTCCAATTGCTGCTGCACCTCGGCGGGTTTGAGGCAGTCGAGATGCTCTTCAACAAATTTCTTGTGATCTTCTGCGGAGAGAGGAGCAAGGTTAGCAGAGTAGCGAAGAAGAAAGAAGAAAGACAAGCTGAAAATACGGCAACTCACCTTCCATTTTCTTGATGGTGGTCTCAGCATTTTCAACAAACACATGGAAGTGCTTGTGCTCATCTTCCAGCGCCTTAAACTTACCTACAGGGTGAAATCAGTTAAAGCAGAAAGCATAAGCGGGCGTAAACACAAAATGCATGAACCGCGTAGCTAAAGGCTTACTTTCGATCTCGGAAAAATCTTGATAGTACG